>JAVTVX010000013.1:23145999-24345999 GCA_033439265.1 Dillenia suffruticosa | reverse complement strand
CCCCACTAGAGTGCCCAATAAACAAAACAAGATCTTTACAACTAGATAAATAGTTTTGGATCAGCCACTTCCGATAGCATAATTCCATACAAAGCAGGAAATCTTAAGTCCAGACATACACAAGGCATTCAAAAACCAAATTCCAAAAAAGTGGGAAAATTGATGGGCGAAAACCCCAAATGAATACCCAAAAAAAAAAAAAAAAGTTCAGGAAATCATCAAGTCCAGAAATATCCGAGACACTTCAAAAAATCAAATTCCCAAAAAGTGGGAAAATTGATGAGAAAACCCCCATATAAATAGATAACTTAAGTCAAGAAATCATCAAGTCCAGACATATAGAAGACACTTCAAAAATCAAATTCCAAAAAAGTGGCAAAATTGATGGGCAAAAACCCCATATGAATAGAAAACCTAAGTCGGGAAATCATCAAATGTGCACACATACAAGACGCCTCAGAAACCAAATTCCAAAAAAAGTGGGAAAATTGACGGGCAAAACCCCCATGGATATAGAAAACCTAAGTTAGGAGATCATCAGATGCACGCACATCCAAAACCCCTCAAAACCCAATTTCCAAGAAAAAGTGAAAAAAAAAATCATGGCCTAAACGATGTTTTAATTGAAAAACCCCCATTAGTTCAAAACCTAGCAACACCCCAAACAAGTAAAAAAATTGCAAATTTGAAATAAATTGAAGCATGAGAAAGTGGATCGAGAGGGAACCACATATGAATGGAAAAACAAATACACAAAACCATTCAAACGCCAGTTCTGAATATATCGCCAAAGAAAAACTTTGGGCAAAACCACTGCAAAGCTAAAGCATGGCTATAGCAAATCTGGAATATACAATACCCATTTAGGCAAAACCACGCTTCAATAAAATTGAAAGAACCCATTATTACAAAACCTAATTTAAGCCTGAAAACGGCAAAATTAACATAAACTAAAGCCCCAGATAGAGTGAGAGTGAGTACCAAAAGTGGATTGAGAAGGAACAACAACATCGTGAATGGAATTTCCATGAGAGACCTTGATCCTGATGTTGGGTCCCTTAGGGTTTACACTCTCCTCATCATCTCTCCTCTGCACTGCCATTCCTCCTGGTCTTGTTTCCCACACTCTCTCTTCGCTCAATCCTTTCCCTTGCATCTTCTTACTCACACCAGAAGAAGAAGAAAAAGAACCAGTCGTTGAAGTCCTTTGTATCTCCTGAGAAAAGGTGGGAGAACGATATAAACCGCTTGCAACTTCGAACAGGATATTAGATTTGTAAATTTTGATGTGATCGGATTAGGAATTTTGGAATTTAGGTTCTTCCCTCGACAAGTTTCCCCAAACCGACAAAAATTTCCTCTTGTTTCACTTTTTTTTTTTTTTTTTTTCCTTTTTTGGGACAGTATTGATAAAATTCCTTATTTGCAAAAAGAAAATAAAAATAAAAATGAAAATAAAAACAACTATTTTAGATCTTTAATTCTAAATTAACTTATATGAAATATATATTTTAAAAAATATATAAAATTTTAAATTTTAGAAATTAAGAAATTGTTGAACCTATATACAAAATTTTGTTTGCCAATACATAGAAAAATAACACCATTAATAAATTTTGAATTTCAGTATTCATAAAATATCAGTTTTAGACGTGTGGCTCAAGGATAATTGTACAAATAGGGTAAAGGGCACATTTTCATGTTGTATTTTTGTGATATTTGAAGTAAAATCTATCAATATCATTACATCAAAATTTAATTCAAATATTTAATTGAAGGGGTTATTTGGATAATTTGAAACTTATAATGGGAGTTCGAGTTTTGCTCTCTTGCAGTTAAGGAAAATTTAAAAAAAAAAAAAAAAAAAAAAGGCTGGCTAAAGGTGAAAAGAAAGGGGGGGCAAAGGAGCAAAGAGCTCCTGAACCTTTTGAGGAAAGAAATTATTTGTATAATTTTAAATATTAGAGTCTTAAATATAATTTATATTTTAAAATTTTAACCCTATTCTCTAAAATTATAGATATTATATTTCACCCCCTTTTATATAAATTTTTGATATTACCCTCCATTAAATATGTTTTTTGATAAGAAATTTATCATGTTTATATTGTTTATATGAGGGAAAGTCGTGCACCTTCTTGATGCCAAAGGGTTAGCATCCTCAGCCCCAAACTAAGCTTCATAGAGGTCCATGATGGCTTTTTTTATGATCTTTAGAGTTTAGTTAAAGAGTTACGAGGAGTTGTTGAAAGTATCAAACTTTTTTCTTCATCTTGAGTATGAAAACCTTTCCTCTCGATGGTACTATGGTGCGAAGGAATAAAAATACAAAGTTTATGATATTCCTTCCTAGTACTGATCATAACAGAAGACCATCGTTCGATGAGTGTTCAAGGATTTTTGACTCGCCTGTCTTTTTGGGGAAAAGATTGATTTCAAACTCAGGTTCAGTTTGATTTCAAACCCCCCAATTCGAATAGGAGAAGCATGTCTTGCTCATTTGTCTTGGATGATCCACATTTCAGAGTAGATGGGGCGGGGGAGGCCATCATGTGGCACTCTCCAGAAAAAGGGCATGATCTTAGGAGGTTCCTTCAAGCTCCCTAGGTCTTTCTGGTGGGTGGAGCAAGCCCGATCATTGTTTTCTAGAACGAAACCCAAGTTTGGTCTTGACAATGGGCTACCACGCAAACACATAAGCGGGCCAAATTATAAGTGGGCCATCTTTTGGAGGGAATGGCAAACCCTGATAACTTTTTTTCTTTTTTTTTTTTATTTACACCGATTAAAATTGTATTTTGATTCGGTCCGAACTGAATTCAATACCTGTTTGCAAGGTTAAGTTCTTAAAACTTTGATGTCTTCTTCAGTTCTGACTAATTCGGTGTGAACTGAATTCAATACCCCTTTGTGAGATTAAGTTCTTAAAACTTTGATGTATTTTTATTGAATTTATTCAGTGCTATAGAATTCTTTTCCCAAATCATCCCCATATAAAAATCTTAATTCAAGCTAATATTTCTCATTTATTTACTTCTTGATCGATGGGATCTAAATCCAATCCCCCAAAAATATACTTGGCTTTGGTATTTCACCACTAGCACACTAGCTCAACACCTCAAGCATCGTCTTCGCTCGTATGAGTAGCTAGCAAAAGAGGAATGCCAAGTATAGCTAAATCAATTTTAACTCGTCTCCGGTTACTACCGAAAAATTAAAAATCTAGTTATGAAGAAGCTAAACATGGTAAGAAAGAAAAATAGCATTTGTAATCCAGAAGTATTCTTAATCCTTGTACCATATGGGTATCTTAAATTTATGTTGATGGCTCAAGAATAATGCAAAAATCTAACCCAAAGCCGACGCAATTCCCAATTAAACCGGCAGATTCGCAACTTTTTATCTAAAATTTAAGTTTCTCTCTGTTTTATTTATTTTCACTCTTAAGACACGTTTGGTGGTAGGAGGAAGAAGATGAAAAAACAACCCTCTTAATCCCCTCCTTTAAAAGTGTTTAATATCCATTCTACCTCCCGCAATTTTCATGAAAATAACAATTAACCTAAAGTAGGATAAATACTACCCCAATAGAGAGGGAAAAAAAGGGGGAAAAAACTTCAGAAAATAAACTTAAATTAACTAATTTTAATATTTTTAAAAAAGAAAAATTCAAAAACAAAGCATGAGAAAATTACAAATTAAATTAACTTAAAATAAACGTAATATACACTTAATTTCAAAAAATATAAATTTTATTTCTTAAAAAAACTTAATTAATATATCCTTAAAAATATATATAAAGTAAAATAATTTTAGTATTCAATTATTTTCTCTATTACCCTAAAGAAAAGAGAAAAATATTATAAAATTAAAATCTATTCTTTAGAATGTTACCCTCATAATTTTTTTTGCCCCCATTAAATTCCTCCCTTTCTCGAAGCTTAACACGGGTAGGCCATGACATAAACTCTTAATATTTAAAAATATATTTTCACACAACTGAGGTAAGCCAGGGAAGGTGATTACACACTTGGCAGTCCGTGACTTTTAGGGGAGAAAACAAAAACCCTCATAGAACAAACTCGATCACTACCTAAGATTACAAAATTAGAGAAAATCCCGCCCACACTCGATCAGATAATCAACAATCATTCGATGGAAAATCACATAATACATCATCACAACAATTAATTTCATGGTGCATGATTAAGTTGATCAGAAATTTGCCATCAACACCGCTTCCCCAAGCAAGTGCCCTTCAATTGCCTCCAACAGCTTATCCTTTGTAACCTGGAAAAATATATATATATATATCACAATTCATGTATTTTTCCTTAAAAACTGCTAATAACTTCTTCACGCATTCAACTATCTGTTGGGGAGGGGGAACCCTATTTTCCCTGAATCATGAAAACTCAGGATTGTCATAGATTACGAAAAGCATAGACTGATAGCAGATTTTTCCCAGCTTTTGTTACAAAGACCATGACAATCATCTTTTCTAATGTTGTCTTTTATGTTTCTCGTTTTATATGAACAATATTTTGGAAATAAATAGAAGTGTTAGAATTTACGATAATGTGGTAAAATGATTATTTACTTGAATACGTGAAAATTAATGTTGTTATATCACATTAGGATTTCTGACATTATCATTTCCATATAACCTATATCATAATTATATTAAAAAATGTATGTAATTTCAATTGAATTTGAGATCACAGAATATCCTCAACGATATCAAAACGGTAAGGGAGAGAGAGAGAGAGAGAGAGAGAGAGAGAGAGAGAGAGAGAGAGAGAGAGAGAGAGAGAGAGAGGAAAACCTTGTTTCCAAGATTAAGTTCCTCATCTAATGCGTAGAGTTTAAACTCAAAGCGGTGGCCTGGTGTGGGGACTTTGGGGCCCTACCAACCAGGCACTTTATAATCGTTATTCCCTTCCTTGATACGTGCATAGTCACCTCCAACCTCCTCCTCCTTGCCCGAAAATCCTTCGGGCAAACCTTTGAGGGTCGGAGGAATGTTAACCACCACCCAATGAACCCACGGCACGACCGGGTCGCTAGGGTCAGGAGCATCGATGTCCTGCACCACGAGTGCCATCGTTTTGGTTCCCTCCGGCACGTTGTACCATTCCAAGGGTGGAGATTTGTTCTTCCTCGCACCTTGTCCTTCTTGAGTGAACTTCCGCGGTAGTCTTCCTTTGTTGTTGATCACTGGTGATACTAACCTGAATTCCTCACTCCCCATGGCTGAGAGAGAGAGAGAGAGAGATCTGCTGTGTTCTGGTGCTTTGTTTTCCGAGATGGAGGCGTTTTTGTAGAGGTGACACGTGTGAGGAGAAGAAGGTTCGGGTTGTGGAAAGAAGATGCGAGCACTATGGGGTGATGACACGTTGATTGACACGTGTTGAGATTTTGGATTGTTCCAGACAAAAGTGAAAAGGAACGATTCATTTCTCCATCTTGTTCAGCCATTGAACGGATTGCTTTAGCACATCGTTTTCCAAAATATATACTCACCGTTTTCCAACTTCCCTCCCCCAACCTTCCACCCACCCCCCCGGGGGGCCGGGATTACTAAACTATTATTTTTCTTATTAGCATTATATTTTTATCAAAAATTTTAAAAGAAAAAAAATTCTGACTCCCCGTTACAAAAATAACCACCTTGTTAAGTGACCTGTGAATAAAATTCAAAAGATGATACAAGTATAGTAAATAACATAACTTATTTTTTGTTTATAGGGAAATTTAGAATTAGTTTCATTATAATAAATAATATGTTTTGACACTTCCAATTGTTTTCTTCCGACTACCTATGACAATAGAAAAGAATAATGGAGAAATAAAAAATTGTAATTATAACATTTTTTATTAGTTATTAGATCTTTTAAGACCATAATCTTACAAAAATTTCAAGCAATTAAAATGCGTGACTTGTTCAACGCTACAATGAGATTCCTACAATTTACTAGAACTTGGGAAAGTGCGTGACTTGTTCATTAGACAATATTCTAGGACGACAGATGTTTTGTTTGCACAACGTTTAACTCTTATGCTAAGAAATATTTTATTTTTGTTTTTGTTAAGAATAAGTTTAGCACTAGAAAGATGTTCTTTTAGTTATTTTATGGAACCTTGAAAATTGTGGGAGACACTTGTTCATTGGGCAAACTTTCAATGGTATGAAAGGCAAGGAGCTACTGACCCTGCACATCTGCTTTATACTTATGGATAGGATTTCTGGTAAATCTAATTCAGTTGGTGTGCACATCAAATCAAGGGGACTTCATGGCCTTCATGGGTTCTTCTGCCTTGCCTTCCCTTGCCTCTGAGGTAGTTGGTTCGGGATTTCAGCAAAGACCTCTCAACAAACTGATCAAAAATCTTTGCAGAGGGCAAAGGTTTCCCAAAAGTACATCTCTGCACACACAACGGAATGGTCTCTTATCAGATTAGCATAGAGAGAACCCGATTGCACCATACCGTTTTATTGGTTTTTTTTTTTTTTTTTTGAATTCTATAGATATTAAATAGAATAGGGAAAATGGTAGTGTGTCTGCGCGCATGATATTCCCACCAGTTCATTGTCCCATCCGTGTTATCCAATCCAATGATATATTCCCAAGGCCGCCCCATTTCTCTTTATATCTCGACACTTCAGCGTTCTTCAAGCTCCCTGCTGAAAACATCACTATTCAGTCTCGTTAAACGTTAAATTTTTATCACACGAGAGCACCAACCCAAGTTCAGAAAAACTGAATAATGGGACCACTACGTGTCGTCCCCTACTAATCTCCCTTGGAATCACATCTCCGGGGACTGAACACAAGCATGTTCCACTTGTCTTGCTTGCTTGTAAATCACTACCTGATTTCATAATCCATACCACTCTCTCTCTCTCTACTTGTCTACTTATTTGCTCTTCCATTCCAAAAAAGATATTAGGGTTTGTGATTTCTTATTTGCTACTTCTTAGTTAGATTAAATACATCAAACTTAATTTTAAAAGTAATTGTGACTAAAAGATTTCTGTGGAACTTCAAACATTTGTGTATAATCAATAGGAGATCTATCGAATTCTAATGAGTAATATTAGGGGTTGTGATTAAATTGATTATTATGATTTTTATAACTAATTGTTATTATTATTATCATAAAAAAATTACATACAATAAATGGGAAGAAAAAACTCATCTGACAAAACTAAATAAAAAAGCATACAGAAGAGAATTGTCAAATAAACTATTTGTTTATATTAGAAGAAAAAAATAATAAAAAATTCATTTATTGCTGCTTTAATCATGATTTCTTTTCAACGCGAATGATCAAAATGGTCTACCACAAGTGCATTTGTCGCTTTATGAGAGAGAGAGAGAGAGAGAGAGAGATTTTACAGGTCTTCCCCACGCTTGCTAATTTGTGCAACCGCTGCATGTGACTATATAGGTTAAAGTCCACCTTGATTTCCTTTAAACAGTAACATTGAACAGTAAACACAGGCCTCGTTAGGATTATGTTTCCACTCTACTAGCAAACCCCACCACATGATGAATTGAATTCCAAAAATGAGAGTCCCACTTCACTACATCCGAGCTTTACCACCTGTCCCCTCACTGTCAAATGGCCTAGTACCCTAAAACCCGAGCACCGCTGATAGTTTTCCTTTTCCTTTTCATTTAATTATTTTTTATCTTCTTTTGAGTATGCTTTTTGCTTAATTGTCCTGTCAAAAGCTCTCAAAAAAGTCAAAAATGCAATGAAGTTTCTTATGTTAGATATACATCAACAATACAGAACACTGAATATAGAGGCTGTGAGTGACTGATGTGGGGGATATTCAATAGAGAATTAAAAAAAAAAAAAAAATTAGAGGCAGATAAAAAGCAGGTAAATTTCAGTTGAACAAGTAAAAGCTATTAGGCTTCTTAACCACTCCCCACGGAAAAGCCGGAGAAGAACATGCGCTCCCCCCTCCTCTTGCAATATATAGGCATATAGAAATAGAACCGAAACTATCCTTGAATGTTGATGTTAAAAGAGAAAATTTTTCTGGTTTTATATATACTTAGAAAAAAAAAAGGCATAATTGGGATAAAACATAGTGTTTTTAATACCCACCATTCATATATGTCTAACAGGATCATTAGCTCGATATGTGAGGAGAATTGAATTCAATTTATTACGATCTAGTGTGTTGATATAATGATTCAATTTACTATGCTTATAATTCTTTACTTTTTGATCATCGGAATATCATACGAGGTAGAATACATGCTAGAATTATGATTCAATTATTTTTTTTATTTTTTTTATTATTTTTGTGAATACTGATACTTTTAGGATTTGTGATCTATAAATCATTATTCATTAATAATCGTCTTTCATGTGTTGAGAGTGATAGATTAATTAGTAGTTGCTATTCACGATTTAATGGGTCCTAATTTTATTGAAATTGATATCCATAAACATGATACAAAAACTCATAATCTAATTATCACATAAGTGCAGTACAAATCCCTGGTCATTTTAATCACTATGGTGGTTATCTCAAAAGTTGCAATACATACTTATATAATTTTGAGATTTTAGGTTTGAATTTAAATAATTAAAATCACAGTAGTTTTGCAGGTTGTTCGCTTGTACAATAAAATATACTTTGGTAAGCAGGTGACTAGAAAGGCACTATGCGAAAAACGAAAGCCAAAAGGGTTGCTGCAAAGATAAGTCTGTGCAGTGGAATTACTTTTGTTCAATCTGGACAGTCCATTTAACAATTATGGGCAAACATCACTGTGGGCTTTATTCAAAACTTCTGATCCTTTAATCATCAAAGCTATGTCTTTTATTTTATTTTTAATAAAAAAAGGTGGTATTCATTTTTAACATTTTTTTATAATAATGAGAAAAATAATTAAATTGAGATTTTTTTAATCTATGGAATTCTCGTTTAATATTGGAAATGATAAATATGGTACGTGGGATCATGTCACTTTGCCATAAAATCAACATCATAAGATGAGTTTGAGGTTATTTTTATCTGGCTAGGTTAAGGTCAGTGATGCCTTTATTGTTTATTCCCAAAAATGAATGATTATTCCCTTTAAAAAGAAGAGTTCAAAGGACATGCTTTAAAAGGAGTTGTCCAATTGAAAAGAATATGAATGGTAGTTCTCATTCAACAAACAGTGTGAAAACTTATGGAGAAAAGGCAATCTCCTCGGATTTTGACTCACTTGCAGTGAAAATGAGAGGACTCCCGCACCCCAAACCCAGCCATAATCAGCGCAACACTTGACCAAACCATACACACTCTCCCTCTCTCTCTCTCTCTCTCTCCCTCTCTCCCTCTCTCCTCTCTCTCTCCTCTTGCTGACTAAACCTGATGTGTTTGTTTGTGGTACATAAGGAGTGGTCGTGTGTTGTGAAATAGTTGACAGCCTCAGATAAATCTACACACAAATTTCTTAGTCTCTTCACTGTGAAATTTTGATAAGAAACGAGAATGGTTGGTTAAAAACACGAATGTTTTCAAACTAATCTTGTGACATGTTTATTAATATTTGAAAAGCATTTTATACTCCCAAGTTCTACCATGCGTATGCCAATACGATTTATTTAATTGATCTTCATCAAATTTTGATCCGAGAGTTCATTGGGTATAGATATTTAGTTTATGTTTACTATTTTGGATTTACTTTATCACTGATATTTAGTTTATATTTACTATCTTCATCAAATTTAACAACCTACTGGACTGCAAGTTAGACCTTTCTAGGCTTACGTACAGTCTTATGTTTAGACACCCGTATCTTAGGCCAAAGATTGGCTGATTCATATGGTCCGTAGCTTCTTCATTTGTCCAAGCACATAAAAGTACACAAACTCTCATTGCACTCTCAACAGCCTCTACTTATATATATGGCATAAATACACTTCACTTCTTGCAGTTTTGTTGTTTCAAAGTAGAGAGAGAGAGAGAGAGAGAGATGGACAATTTTATTGCCACAAGCTATACCACGAATTCTTCTATGTCTTCAGTGGCAAACAACATCAACAAAGAGAACAAGAAGAGTGTTGTGAAGAGGGGGAAAGGAGTGAAGCTGTCAACAGACCCACAAAGTGTTGCTGCTAGACAAAGGAGGAACAGAATAAGTGATAGGTTCAAGATTTTGCAAAGCTTGGTTCCTGGTGGGACAAAGATGGACACGGTGTCCATGTTAGATGAAGCCATTCACTATGTTAAGTTTCTCAAGACTCAAATTTGGCTTCATCAAACTTTGATCAACTTCATGGATGATGACCCTTCTCTCAATTCTCTTTCTTCTACCTCTTTTACTTCTCAAGAGACTCTACAATACCCACACACCCTGGAGGCATTGCAACCATACCCACCATTGCCTTAGTTTGAATCTAGCTATCGTAGTGATGAACAAGATGTGTTTCAGGCAGTTCTATGAACTACTAGTTCTCTCTCTCTCACTCTCTCTCTCTCTCTGAGTATGGTTCTGAGTTGTTAAAAAGCTGTACTTTTATTATATATGTTAGATTAGAAACTGAGGGTGAGAGGAGTTCTTTCTAATGAAGGGGTTTAGCTCTATCTAGCTATTTTGTTTGTTTTAAAGAAGAAAATTTATGGTGCTTCATGAAGCAAATGATTCGTCTCTCATGCACCAACTTTTAAATTTCTATCTTAGATACTAGTGCTTGTTGTTTTATTTTATTTTATTTTTGTTCTTTTCTTTTCTCTTTCTTGATAAGGGACGACGCAATATAACCCACCTTGATATAATGAATATCCATATTTTGAGAAAATGGGTGTAGTCGATCATTTCTATACTAAAGAGGTCCGCTGAGGACACGATGCACCACAACAAAAGAAAATATTTTGTGGGAAAAAAATAAAATAAAATACAAAATGCAACGCAAGCCATAATCACCAAATTCAAACATTAATTCATCAAAAAATTGAGTGAAAAATTTTTGTTTAGACCAAGGCTTAAATCCAAGGCTTTCTGTGTCACAAAAGCCTTTCGTTGTGCATTACAATCCCCCTATTAGTAGTTCAATGATGGGCCTAATTAGGGTTCTTGACATTCTAGAAAACCTTTTTTTTTTCCTATTTTAGTTAAAAGTTGAAAATTGATTTTGGGATTACTTAACAAAATGAAAAGATTGTATCTTTCGTGATTCCCGCAGGCCACAGTATGAAAAAACCAAAATTTCTAACAACTTTAGACAAAAAGATGTCCCACAAACAAAAAGCAAAGTTGTTTGTCCGCAAATGGCCGAGAGAAGAAAAGTCTTCCACGCTTCATGCATCCCGGTCCCGTAGCTCAGTTGGTTAGAGCGTTGGTCTTATGAGCCGAAGGTCGCGGGTTCGAGCCCCGCCGGGACCACCGAGTTGATATCTCCATTTCCACACGATGTTTGTGGTTCTCAATTTTTAACTTGTTATCTTAGCATGAGCCGGTTGGCTCTTAATTTTTCTGTTTAAGAAATTTAAAGAGAGGGATAATTCCAGTTTTATTTATATGAAAAGAAAAAAAAAAAAACTGAAAAGCCTCTGGAAGGGGGGAGGGGAACCTGAAAACCATATGTCCACAGTTGGTCTCCGCCGGGACCATGCCTGTTAAAGAAATTTATCTTTTCAATTAAAAGTGAAGATATTAAACTTTGATTATTTTTTGGAAAAAGATTTAAATTACTTATTTGTCATTGTAAAAAATAAACAATATTATATTTCACAATCAAACTAAAGTCCTACTCTCATTGATTGAGGTGATACAACGAACGGCCCAATCAGAATGTAAAAAGTAATCATAACTATTTACCATATACGTTATCAGCAAGAATATTCAAATATCTTTTAACTCCAAATAGCAATCTCTCTCTCTCTATAAAAGGAAGGTACCTTTCACAGCTCAGGCGATACAGACCATTCCAGCACATTCTGAGTAACAGAGTGGAGCATCTCATTCAAACTCTATGATGAGCCAGCCCAAGTCTGCATAATTTGGGGCCCAAACTAACTTACTTTGGGCTTTGACTTCAGCCCAACAGCTTATGCTAAAAAGACCTATATACAGAACGAGCCCGCAAAACATACCCTCTGCACATAACGACAACGGGGGCCGGATTGCGACGCCTGCCAACCTCTCTCTCTCTCTCTCTCTCTCATTTAGATCAAAATGGACGTTGAAGACTCATCACAAGCATTTCAGTGGCAGGACTACACAAGGGTCATATTCAAACGAAATACCCTTCTCATCACTGCCCCCCTTTTCACTATCTTCCTGCTACTCTGTTTCCTCTTCCTCTACGTTCTCTATATTTGCACCTACCCTCGGAGCCGATCCGCCATTTCCGACTTGCCAACACAACAGGGCCCGTCTATGGCCGGTCTCGACCCGGTCACGATTAATAACTTACCAAGTCTGGTGCACGGGTCATCATCGTCAAATGCATATGCAAGTGAAGCTACGGACTGTTCAATATGTTTGAGTGTGTTCGAGGAAGGAGAGAAAGTGAAGGTGTTGCCTCCATGTCATCATGCCTTTCATTCTTGGTGTGTTGACAAGTGGCTTAGTTCTCACCCCAGTTGTCCTCTTTGCCGATCCAGCCTTGGTTCTTGAAAACTTCATAAGCATGTGTATGTATGTGACCGTGTTAGGGAGTATGGTGCTGGAGCTTGAATGAATGTGAAAGAGTTTTAAATCAATCATCTTAGAAGGCTTCAGGTGCTGTTGTCTTTACTTCTTGTGGACCATGGCACTGTTCACCATTGCCCAAAAGTTAAGAACAAAAATAAGGAAAGTACATTTTTTATTTTATTTTATCTTTTTGCCATGCCAAGGTAAAATGCATGCGCATATGCATTGAATTTAACTTAGGGCAGTGTAAATTATTTTTATTTTTTATATTGATGGGTGAGTCGTTAGAAGAAATCATGTGTATCTCTGACATCCACCAAATAGAAGGAAAAAAATTAACCTATTTGGTAAATTTTGCATTCACATGTATTATATCAATTTGAGTCTGAACTATGATTCAAATTAAGTTTTAACCCTTTTATGTAAATTGTGGATGAACATGAACCCCATCCCAGGTGGGTTCCATTAGCTTTCGCCAAAGGTCTTGTTGTGTTCAAGTTTTAACTCTTTCAACCAATGCAAGCCAATTACATATTAATGAAGTGGTGGGTCAAATTTTTAACAAAAGGAGCAAAGAGGAGTATATTATTTTGTCGATTTTGCTAAGTTTGCACAAATAATAAGAAGGAAAAAAAATAAAAAATAACGGATACTTCAGTCTATGCTTCTGATTGATCTAGAGAAACTTGGGTCATATCTCATAAAGATAAAACATAAATACTATATTTTCAAATTTCAATATTATTTGATTCAGATCAAGCTTAATCTCTTATTTACATAATTTACTAGCAAGTCAACTGCCCTAATGTGTATTAAGGTGACAGGGATGGCAATGGCCCCGAAGTGGGTTAGGGCAAAGCTACCTCGGGTCCGAATTTAAAATTTACTTAGATTCAGGTAGATGTGAAATTAAAATCGACCGAATAGGTTATAAATGCATGATTGTGCACCAAAGTATTCCAGACAAATCTAGAATTATCTGACTCACTTTTATATATGAAAATCTTTTTATTTAATTAATTTTATCAACTAAATTAATATCATATATAAATGAGGAACAAGGTTACAAAAAAAATAATCTTAAATATCATATTAAATAATATTTTAAATGCAAATCTAATATATTTTTAAATATTAAAACTCGACAAAACTTGAGAAGGAAAGAGTTAAATTGGAAAGTAACGGTCAGAAAAATTTGTAAATAAGATAACGATTGTTTTTGTAAAATTAGAATAATATTGATATAATATCTATGAGAATTATTGGGCCGGGCCAATGAGTTTTGGCTCAAGTAGTAACTTTCACTTTTTAATGTAATAGATTTGAATTCGAGTTTCGATATGTATTAAAAAAAAAAAAAAAAAAGAATTATTGGGCCGGGCTACGGTCTGAGCCCGACTGGTGACCTATGCCGGACCTAGTCAAAACGGGCACATGCATACTTGTGCTCGGATATTATCCGGTCAATCAATACTATCCGGCCCGACTTAACGGGATATCGATCCGGTCCTGATAAATTATCATCCTTCGGCGGATGAAATTTCCTGCTATCTTGCGTGTGTATACATTATTTTTTCAGTTGATTTAGGGAAATTTACCCTCCGGAAACACAAAAGTCATAGCTTGTGGTCGTGGAGGCAGGCGACCTTATCAAAAGTGACATAAAATGGACAGAAATTGACTAAAGCCTAACAAAAGTGTTCCTCAAGGTCAGCAAAGGATTAATTGCATTTGCAATTCGAAATCAAGATTGTGAAATTTTTTTGACAACAAAATTCGGGGTTTTGGTTTTTAGTCCATTTCAACCCTAATTAATTCTATCCTCAGCCACATTTGAATTAATCAGCTCATAAATTTCTCGTTCCGTACAGGGGACCAGATGACTGCTATTGAAGAGCATTTCTTGCAGGTTCGTACCAAAGCGTTAATTTTTTATGTCGTCCTCTATATCTTTTTCTATGTTTGAATTTCGTGTACTTGAACCTGTTCGACGAAATTTCTGACTGAGCTTATTATATCCAAAGTTTTGGTAATGGAATACTATGTTAGAGCCCAGCTGATGAATTTAGTGACAAGAAAATAATTCACTCTTTGGGATTACATTGAAGAGAATCTGTAGTTTTGGGTAATCAACCCGTGTGATATATACAAAAATGGGGTTTAACAAGAAGAGAAAGCAAAATTAGAGCTCAAGAAGGTTCTACATTTTCCATAATATGGAAGGCCAAGGAAGAATTCGATGATGAGTTGGAAGAAGGAGAGAATGGCGGTGAATCGTGACATGTACATTTCGGGTCATGTATGGCTTTCCTCCTCTGAATGTCGAGTTTGGAACAGAACACACAAAACCTTTCTCTAAAGGTTTTAAGTGCTGTGCCATCTTCCTCATAATTATCGTCCTCTTCTGGGATGTCATCAAGCTCTTCATCCATTGGTTCCTCAGCCAAAGCCTGGCCATTGTCGTAGCTCAAGCTCGCATAGGCTAATGCCATTGCTGGACAAAATATTTTGAGTAGCTGAATGATACATTCATCATACCGTTTCCTTCCTTTCTTGCAGAACATGAGCAGTGCAATCACCAATGCTGAGCCTGCCCCAAACCCCAGTCCAGTCATTATGAATTGCCAGTCAAATTCAACCTGTGAAACAGTAGATCTTTTCCCAGAGCCAGATGTTGGTTGCATTGCAGGTGAAATGGGGCATTTTACATTCAATGGTGGCCCGCATAGTCCCTTGTTCCCTTCAAAAGAAGCTGGTAAAAAGGATTGAATTTGAGTACCGAGTGGGATACGCCCCACAAGTTCATTGAATGAAAGGTTAAGGTATGAAAGGAAATTTAGGTTCGCAAGCCGTGCAGGGATCTCCCCCGTAAGTTGGTTATGTGAGAGGTCTAATGACTCCAGCCGTTTCAAGTTTCCCAGAGATGATGGTATATTCCCAGTGAGGGCATTGCCAGACAAGTTGAGAACATAAAGAGACCGTAACTCTCCCATTTTATCTGGAATCGAACCATCGAAGTTGTTCTCCGAGAAGTCAATGGAGGTGAAGATGGTCATGATCTTGACGAGCTCTATTTCTAGACCTTTGCTAGTAACTGTCACAACATCCTGATAGTACACTCGACTGAGTTCTAGAACACCAAATTTCAGATGGTTAAGTTCTGACTCTGCCTCATCCTCGTTAGCCATCATTGCCTTCCCAGTCTGAAAGTACCATGATGGCAGGTGCCCGCTAAAATTGTTCAAAGACAAGTCCACAATTTGAAGCATTTCAAAACTGCTGTTCTTCTTGACATCTTTGCATCCAATGGCCCCATGAAAATTGTTGGCACGCAGAACCAAGACCCGCAAAGTGGGTAGACTCTCCATCCAGCATGGATATGTATCATCTATTTGGTTATGCCCAAGGTTTAAAACCTCTAACATTTTACAATCGACCATTGATTTGGGTATCTTCCCTTCCAAACGATTTGCACTGAGGTCAAGAGTTTGCAGACTACAACCACGTGGGAATACGTCAGGGATATTGCCGACAAGATTGTTTGCCCTCAAATTAAGTACCACAAGATTCTCTCCTCCAATCAAACACGGTGGTATTGAACCATTAAGGTGGTTGTTTGACAAATCCAGAACTTGGATGTAAGTCGCATTGCAGAATGATTTAGGGATAGCTCCAGTAAGGCCATTGTTTGAAAGAGAGAAGAAGATAAGCTGACCAATGCCCTCTGGAGTGGAAGAGATGAGGCGATTATTAGAGTAATCCACATAAGCAGCACTGCGTGGTGGAGTTGGAGTTGTTCCATTAAGTAGATTGGAACTTAAGTCCAGAAATACAAGGCTTGAATTTTGAGGAGACCCTTGGACATCCACGAAGTTATTGTGAGAGAGGTTCAGTTGCTGAAGAGACCCGAGACTCCATATCCAGCTTGGAACTTTCCCAGAAAGCAAATTGTTTGAAAGGTCTAAAGAGATCAATCTTGATTGATTTGCAAGATAGGGGAAGTCTTTCAGATGGCAAGAAGCCAATTTCAGTATGCTAAACTGAGGGGTGAGAATTATAAAACTTGTGTTTAATGAGCCGATGGACAAGTTGTTGTAGGAAAGTTCAAGTCTTCTGAGGTTCCGGAGATTCTGAAAGATGTCTACTTCTATTAGGCCACTAAAAGAGTTGAAGGACAGTAAGAGGACACTTAGATTCTGAAATTTAAAGAAGAACGTGGGAATGGGCCCTGTCAGATTGTTGCTTTGCAGATCAATGGTATTCAGTGAAGAGGAAGATGGATTCGAGACTTCATCAATTTGACCATTCAGAAGGTTGTCAGAAAGCTGAATCCGCTGCAATGATGGGATAGAAAAAAGTGACGCAGGAACTCCTCCCTGGAGTGAGTTGTTCCTCATGTCGACATTTACAAGGTGCTGAAGGCCTTCCCAGTAAGTGGAAGGAACTGGACCTGTTAACTGATTATCAGAAAGGTTTATCTCTGTTAGATTCCTTGACATGCTGAACGATGGAATGGGTCCGGTTAAAGTATTTTTTGAGAAGTCAATATAGAGAAGATTGATGAGGTTTGACATTGATTTTGGAATCAATCCGCTGAAATTGCAACCAGCAATCTCTATCCTCGACAGCATTGGAAGGCTACTAATTGACTCTGGTAATGTGCCTGTAAACTGCGTGCCGCTAAGCACCAGGGTCTGAAGCGCTCCATTTTGAGGAAATTCTGGCAAAGATCCATGAAGTAATGCGTTGTTTGATAAGTCAAGAGTTTGAAGTGTTGGAACCCGGAGTATCGCTTTAGGAAATTTGCCGTTTAACTCGCAGAATCTGAGGTGCAGCGAAGTCAAATTCGAGTACTTTGAGAAGAACTCTGGTACTTGAGTGGACAAATTGTTTTGATCAAGCCGAATAAATGAGAGAGAATGAAGCTTCGCAAGACTGTCATGAATTGGACCCGAAAGGTAACAATTTGACATGCTCAACACCTGCAAATTGGGAAGCGAAGATGACAATGCCTGGCACCACTTAATCCTGGAGGCAGATATATTAACCCCGTCCAGATGAAGTTGAGTGAGCTTTGTAAGGTTCTTAACAAGGGATTCTAAATTGGGGTCTTCAAGTTTTAGTTGATCTTCTCCAGGGAAAACAATACTGGACAGATCAAGAATGACCAACTCTGTCAGGCTCGAAATCTCTGTTGGAATTTGCCCAGCAAATGGAGAATTCGAGAAGTTCAGATATGTCAAATTCTTCAGTCTTTCAAACCCAGATGGGATTGGGGTATAACGGAAGCTATTATATGCCAAACTCAGGTTCTGCAGATACTGAAGACGGAAAAGACTACTTGAGTTGATGCCACCTGAGATTGATTCGCTGCTTAAGTCCAGAGCGATTACCTGACCTAAGTTGCTGCAATTCACTCCAGGCCATCGACAGCAATCCGCGCTTGAATTCCATTGCACCAGCTTGGTTGACCGAGAGTTGTATACCAGACTCTGCTTCAATTGGAGCAGTAAAGACTTCTGATCAGCAAGGCATTGGGCAGAGCCCAAGACTACGCAGATGCTCAACAAGTAACCCAAGAAGTGCAACAAAAATGAATGAATTTTCATTGAAGGCCAGTACGTGACACACCCATCAATTGAAGAAGCCAAATTTGTGGTAAACTTTAGCAGTGTGAAAACCCCAGCTGGGCGACTAACTTTACTGGCTTCATGAAAGCAAACCAATCCCTTTTACCATGGTTGGGCATGAGATGGAAAATTGGCTGAGAAGCAATTGATAATGCAGAGGACCGGGTCCGGAGGGGAGAGAAAGAGAGGAGAGAGAGGGTTTAGAGAGTCGGAGGAAGGGGAAAGGATCCTCAAAGTTAAACGCGTGTCCAAAGCAGTAAGACGTTAGGAAGAGAGAGAGAGAGTGAGAGCCTGCAATAGTTTGTTGCGTGCGCGTTTGTTTGTCGGCCTTTTATTTTAAAAATAAAATAAATGGATCAGTCAGCTACTCTACCATTTTTCCTTTTTTTTTTTTGTTCGGCAACTCTGCTGCTTTTGAATTTTATTTTATTTTTTCTTAATAATATCACGTATTAAATAAGCCAAAAATTAAATAAATTAAATTTTATAAATAGTTTATTTCAAGATCTTTGACTAAAAGCATAGTCCCCTAAAAGCCCTTGATTAAATTAACTAAAATGCATGCCAATTAAATTAACTAATATGACCTTAAGAGTAATGTTCTGTAAAATCAAATGAATCAAAATATTAAATAGTTTAAATTTTATATGTCATTCCAAATTAATATATTTTAATTAAATTATTGGTAAAGTTTAATCAATAAACTCAAATACTTAATTAAAAATATACTGATTTAAATTATTTGATTTAGTTTGGTTAAGTGAACATATGCATACTACACGACTGAAGCTGACAATGGAGAAGTTATTGGTCATCCAATGATAGCCTACAGCATTGAAGTGGTCGTGAGGTAGGAGCGGTCACATTGCAGGAGTTGGTGTTTGATCATTTGTACAACAATTTGGTATTAAAGTTGCAGAGTGAATATTGTAATTCTGCAGAGCAAATTTTATTGGGATTTTTCCTAAGAAAAAAAAATTCTGAAAAATTTAAACTAAGGGGTCAAAGAATCTAGTTGTTGGCCTTAGACCCAAAATGAAAATTGTGGGACTCGCGCAGGTTGTCGTGTGTATTTAGTATTTATCCAAACGGTTCGAAACATAAAAATAAAAAAAAGGGTTTGATGGGAATCAAGACGACACGAATTGTGAGATGAGGAATTGGCATCATTGAACCATCCATAGTAGAGTAAATATCGTCTTTTGGCCAGTTGAAAAAATAAAAAGAAATAAAGGTTAAATTTTTCTTAAATTTAGGTCATTTAGATTTAAAGATTGGGTGCTTGATTTTGTAATTATTTTGGGTTAATCCTTGATTTTGTAATTATTATTTATTTTTAATTATTAATAAATTTATATCACTTCATATTTGATTTTTTGAATAATTAATTATGTACTACATACGCATCATCTTCTTGTATTTCAGATTTTTCTAGGATTTAATGGCCTTTGAGATACAATAAATAGCATTAAGTCCCCTTCTCCTCCCACAACTTGCTACATAATTAATTATTTTAGTACAATGAAAGAATTTCTTATTTTTTGAAACTAAAGAAAAAGTTTTTAAAATGTGAGCTCGATCGCTGCATAAATTTTAATTTACTTAAATTTTAAATTATCTGATATGTTGTATGCTATTTTTTATTTGCAAATCTGTATGAAAAAAATGAAAAAGAAAATTCATATATATCCCTAGTCCCAAAATCAGTCTCTTTTGAAATGTGTGTCGGTCCAAAGGTGCAGAGATACTTCTATTCTATTATATGCTGTTTTATGCTAAAGTGGGATAAATATTTATTTTAAAACGAAGTATGTGACATATATATATTAATACTACCTGCCCTTTCAGGCTTCATCTATCCACATTTAAATTATTGAAACTTGGGATGAAAAATACTAGCGAAGAAAAAAAAAAAAAAAAAAAAAAAAAACCCTTGTTTGGTGCCTTTCCTCCGAGGGTCATGGTATGCCCACATGAATTGAAATTGAAAGAGTGGTGTCGCTTTTAATTAATTTTTCCTGTCCCACATAGATTGTGACGCTGCTTTCTCATTTGTTGCTCTTCGCCAGTTTTCATGTGCGAAGGAAAAGTCCATTGCTCGAATTTCAAAGAAAGGAAGGGCGAATTTCATTGAAGTGGGAAAACACTAACGGGGCATAGCAAGTTGGACCCCCCTTCACTAATGCCAAGCCTCGTATCAACATCAGCAATAATAAATTTATTCGATTATTATCATTTTTTGTGAGATAGAATAGTGAAATGATTAAATCAAACAACCACTTCATGAGTCAGTAGAAAAAGTGTGTATTACTGATTAAAATTCATAGTACCATCATATTTAGAACACTTCTAAATCAAATCAAATATTGGGTTTTTTTTTTTTGGCATTTATTGTAGAATTCAAAATTTAATTCACGTGTGCTTTACCTTATAAGGACTTTCTATAATTATATTTTCTTTTAAATCTCCTTTACATTATAGTTATACGTGTTTGAAGCACGTCTTTTGAACCCTCTAAGAGTGCAATTGGTCATGTACACGTACACACACTGATTAGCACAAACTTTTGTTTGCTTCCGTTGGATATTTTATTCAGTCTTCGTATTGGGCCCTATCGTGTGAAAATCTTCATGGGTTTTGCCCATCGTTGAAATTTGATGACATGGTTGGTTGCTTAGTCATACGAGGGAAGCTCGATTATTAGACCACACCATCTGACAAAAAGCTACCTGCTTCCTTTTTATGAAACTGTTTCCCACCAACACTTCTCAACCTGTACCTACGAGCTCTTCTTCAATTGGTTTTGAATGAGATACAAGAACCACGTGCTATTGTGTTTTTTTTTTTTTTTTTTAACCAATTATAAATATAATATCTGAAATCATATTTTGATTAATTCGATTCAAATTTTTATAAAAATTTTATATAAAGAATAACTTTTTTAATATAATTTTTTTTTATTTTTAAATTTTAAATTTCAAATCTATAATTTAATTTAAAAATCTAACATTTCATCTTATTAGCCAATTATCAATTGATGAACTATGTCCTATTGTTGCCATGGGGGGGGGGGAGGAAGATTAATTTAAAGATATGTTGATTTATATTCTAAGATTATCTTATTATTATTATGGTATATGCGCATAAAAATTGGCCTTATCTTTCGTGGGGAGTTTCCTATAGCCGGAGATTCAAAGTCTTGAAGCGCAGCAAACCGTAGAAAAATGAGTGAAAGACAAAAATGGACTTATAGAAGTCGATGAAGACCCACTTGATCTGCCATGGCTAGTTTAAGATAGTAGAATTCAAAGTCTTCCGTGTGTTTGTTCTTTTGTCATCTTTCAGGTCCTCGAGTAATAATGCCACAGGGTTCCCAGCTAACATTACACCAAATCACAAACACGTCCCACGCATCCTTTGCTGTTTGGCCTTTCTAGATATAATTGAAAGAAGCACGGATAGTATTTGTTTGATAGAATTTTTTTTTTTAATTTTTCTTTTCCTTATAAGAAAAAAACTTATCAAATAATTTTTTTGAAAAACTTAAAAAAAAAAAGAGTTTTTTATGAAGAAAAGATAAAAAATGGTTTTTAAAAAAAAACTTCTGGGATGATATTTTTCTTTTTCTTTTTTAAATGCTCCGGAAATATATATATTTTTATTCTATTTATATTCTCACATAATTGTTTTTATTTCATTAATATCCTTATTTAAATGATACAAAATTTCAAATATAATCATTAACTTTTAACTTTATTTTAAAGTTAAAAAGTAAAAATGGAATTAATTTTTAATTTTTAATTTTATTTAAAAAATATAAATAAAAAAAAACCAAACAATTTTTAACTTTTTTTAAAAGAAATTAATTTTTATTTTTTCTTAAAAGGAGAAGGTAAACCGAAGAAAAAAAAAAAAAAAAACTCTGCTAAACGGGCACATTAGAAATGATCTAATTATGAGATATCTGAATAGGATGGCCTAGAATGCTGGAATTTGCAAAAGCATTAATATGTATTTTGTCTAAAAAAAAAAAAAAAAAGATGTAAATATTGTTAAAATTTCATTGTAAAGAAAATTGGATTAATTTCACACCTTTAAGAACTTAGACATTAAGAAGATGTACGGTAGTAACTCCGATAATATTCAAGAACGCTTTAATAGGAAAAATTTTATTTCTAAGGGTAAAATATACATTGGATAGTATTTATATACAATGAATCACCGGTTACTTACGATAAATTAATACTTTAATTAACTAAACTATTAATTACACCAACTCTGTGCTTCTAACTCTCTGGGTGAAGATGGGCATAGTATTAAGAAGCAAGATGGCTGGTTTATTCAGTAAAGTTGCCATCAGCACCCCTGTTGGAGGCACTAGTGCCCCATTCAAATCACGCACAGCTACCACAGTCTTGTGCGAGGGCAGGAAGAACTGATGCGGAAGTTAGCAATTGGCTAGACTCTCTCCAGCAACCAAACTCTTAAAGGCACAGGCTTTTAGGAATATGGTTGAATTTGGCTTCTCTGCTTCAGTTTGACTTCCTCAGTGTTCCTGTAACGGGCTTGTTCTCATTGTGCTTTGATCACAATATGCCACTTAACTAGGAAGCAACCAGTGCAGTTGTCTTGCCATCAATACTCTTTAACACTTTTGTTGAAATCTACATGACCAACCATTTCCGACTTCTCCTGGGCCTCCTGATATGCAGCGTCAAACCCATCATTTACGTTTCATGTGCTTGCCCACACACTGTATTTAACGTTTTTATGGATGCCATCCTCATCGTTACATGCTGCTGAAACTAAGTTCCCATCATCAGGCCCAATTTGTGCTATCTGAAGAATTGACCTCTTTTTGCCATTCACAGCCAACGCTGTCAAGCTCTCATTCCCTGACCAAACTTACCAAATTTGCAAGACATAATGATGGACATTAGGCACTATCCCAACTCTTCATAGTTATGGCAAACAACCAGTAAATCAATTATTGATATCTTTAATAATAATCTCTTTAGTTCTTAAATCTCTATCTGTCATTTCCTCGAACACCTTAAGCATATGCAAACCCATCATCAGAAAACTCAGGTGTGCTCTGCAAAAACCTCCAACCCTGCATGAGCTGCCAATAGTTCTCAAACAACAGGCGTGAAGTCATCCTTCCATCCAATAATCAGTAAATCGACCCAACACAACCACCATTAATCTTGCAATTCTCAATCAGGAGATAGGATTCGGAACCAGAGACTCAACATAAGAGGAGAGGAGAGATTTCCGAGATCTCAAACCGTAACGAGTGATTTATGAAGTGAGAAATCAACAGCTATCGAAGAAATCAATCAAGTGAGAAAGAAACCAATCATTACCTTGATCGAGGACTTGATTGATAATAAATTACCGGTGACACAAATTTTTCCGATTAAAATTTTGAATAGACTCACAACCGAACGTGATCATAACAAGTTTGAGAATACAAAATCAAGCTTGAAGAAACCAATCAAACTATAAAATTGATTGAACAAAAGTTGATAAAATTGCCACTAGAATGGATCAAGCCAATAATCGATCGATTCCAAGAATCAGTTGCTGACAAAAAGCAATCAAATCACAAATGGATTGATTAAGAAAAGAAACTGAAAAGCTAAGGATAAAAAAGAAATAGGGAATGAATAGAATTACCCACTAACTGTTAACTACACTCACACACTCAAAGACACTGCTTCTCTCTTCATTATTTGCACATTCTAAGGCCCTTGATGGGGATTTTTTTTTTTTTTTTTAAATACTCTTCCAATATCGGTGGAGACAATCTCTCTTTAATGATATAGTCAGTTCTAGAGAGAGAGGAGGGCTGGGTAATTTCTAGAGAGAGTTTGTCAGGGATGACTCCTAACAGATACTTCATAAATCATACATTAAGGTGATAAATAGTTTATGGGTCTGATTTGAGAATTCCAGTACTTCCTCCAAAGTCCCATTCAAAGGTATAATTCGGCCAAAGAGAGTATGGTTGGTGTTCTTGTGCTACACCAGCTCAACTGGTCATAAATTCTTTCCCATGAGATTATATATGCTAACTCTATAGGGTTGATTGGGCTTCATTCTACCTTATTGTACAATATAGAAGCAAGATTTTTAACAAGTTGCCATCCTACAAAACAAAACATAGTCATTGCATTAGAAAAGCTTATAGAAATTTGGTATTAAAAAAAAAAAAACGTGGGAGGGAGTTACATTTGCTTGAGTTTCATGTGTTTGCAGTCAACCAGAGTCTCCTCCATTTTGGCTTGGTTTTTCCTCCAAGATTGTCAGTCCCTTCCTCGTCTTCCCAAGTACAACGCCTCAGGCTCAGTATGTAGATCTCAATCTGTGAAAAGTAGAAATCCCTCGATCCCTTGCAAAGCAGAAGGGACCCAATGACCATTCCAAAACCAAAGAGAAATCCAAATCCAGCACTTTTGAGCAGCTCACTGTGGTCTTCGAGAGCAGAACTTGAGTGTGTCTTGGCAATGGTAGGGGACGGCAGACCCACTGCTGGTGAAATGGGGCATTTCACAGTCAATGGTGGCCCGCATAGTCCCTTGTTGCCTTCGAAAGAAGCTGGCAAAAAGGATTGAATTTGAGTACCGAGTGGGATATGCCCCACAAGTTCATTGAATGCAAGGTTGAGGTATGAAAGGAAATTTAGGTTTGCAAGCTGTGCAGGGATCTCCCCCGTAAGTTGATTATGTGAGAGGTCTAATGACTCCAGCTGTTTCAAGTTTCCCAGAGATGATGGTATATTCCCAGTGAGGGCATTGCCAGACAAGTTGAGAATATAAAGAGACTGTAACTCTCCCATTTCATCTGGAATCAAACCATCAAAGTTGTTCTCTGAGAAGTCAATGGAGATGAAGATGGAAAGGATCTTGACAAGCTCCATCTCTAGACCTTTGCCAGTAACTGTCACAACATCCTGATAGAACACTCGACTGAGTTCTAGAACACCAAATTTCAGATGGTTAAGCTCTGACTCTGCCTCATCCTCATTAGCCATCATTGCCTTCCAAGTCAGAAAGCACTGTGATGGCAGCTGCCCACTAAAATTGTTCAAAGACAGGTCCACAATATGAAGCATTCCAAAACTGCTATTGTTCTTGACATTTTCGCATCCAATGGCCCCATGAAAATTGTTGGCACGCAGAACTAAGACCTGCAAAGCGGGTAGACTCTCCAGCCAGCATGGAAATGTATCATCTATTTGGTTATGCCCAAGGTTTAAAACCTCTAACATTTTACAATTGACCATTGATTCTGGTATCTTCCCTTCCAAACGATTTACACCGAGGTCAAGAGTTTGCAGACTACAACCACTTGGGAATGTCCAAGAGATGCCGCCATCAAGATTGTTTGCCCCCAAATTAAGTACTACAAGATTCTGTCTTCCAATCAAACATGGTGGTATTGAACCATTAAGGTTGTTGTTTGACAAATCAAGAACTTGGAGGTAAGTCGCATTGCATAATGATTCAGGGATAGCTCCAGTAAGGCCATTGTTTGAAATAGAGAAGAAGATAAGCTCACCAATGTCATCAGGAATGGGAGAGATGAGGTGATTATTAGAGTAATCCACATAAGCCGCACTTTGTGGTGGAGTTGGAGTTGTTCCATTAAGTAGATTGGAACTTAAGTCCAGAAAGACAAGGCTTGAATTTTTAGGAGACCCTTGGACATCCACCAAGTTATTGTGAGAGAGGTTCAGGTTCTGAAGATACCGGAGACTCCATATCCAGCTTGGTACTTTCCCAGAAAGCAAATTGTTTGAAAGGTCTAAAGAGATCAATCTTGATTGATTTCCAAGATAGGGGAACTCTTTCAGATGGCAAGAAGCCAATTTCAGTATGTTAAACTGAGTGGGCAGAGTCGTAAAACTTGTGTTTAATGAGCCGATGGACAAGTTGTTGTAGGAAAGTTCAAGTGTTCTGAGGCTCGGGAGATTCTGAAACATGTCTACTTCTATTAGGCCACTAAAAGAGTTGAAGGACAGTAAGAGGACTATTAGATTCTGAAATTGTTGGATTTAATCGCGCATGCGGAAGCGAGAATTAAATAGATCGGAATTTTTGGGATAAATACCTCGATAGGGCAGTCTCCAAAATCCACCGTGTCGCGATGTCTCTCGAACGGATCACATGGTCGGATGGTGATCACGAGGTTAGTCGAACCACCACCTCAAATCCACGACGCCGCAATCCTCATGTCCGGTGATTCGTTTGACGATGGGAGATTTTCCTACGCGAAAATCTCCATCCCTCACTCTTTTCTCTCTCTAGAGTATTGTGCAGTGTTAGTCTCTTTCCTCCATTGTTACTGTTCACGCCAATGGAAGAACACACACTCAAGCCTATGACCTTCATTTCACAATTGAAGAGTAAGGAATCCCAACTCCCGTAGCCATGTACCAAGGCATTAGATGGGTCATTATTAGTGGTTAATAGGGTGTGGTTAATGGGATAATGGGAGTAACTCCCATTATCCCCAAATTACCATAATGCCCCTCTTAGGCATATTCCAACAGAAATTTAAAGAAGGATGTGGGAATGGGCCCTGTCAGATTGTTGCTTTGCAGATCAATGGTATTCAGTGAAGAGGAAGATGGATTTGAGACTTCATCAATTTGACCATTTAGAAGGTTGTCAGAAAGCTGAATCCGCTGCAATGATGGGATAGAAAAAAGTGACGAGGGAATTGAACCTGTCAACTGATTATGAGAAAGGTTTAACTCTGTTAGATTCCTTGACATGCTGAACGATGGAATGGGTCCGGTTAAAGTATTTTTTGAGAAGTCAATAGAGAGAAGATTGGTGAGGTTTGACATTGATTTTGGAATCAATCCGCTGAAATTGCAACGGGCAATCTCTATTCTGGACAGCATTTGAAGGCTACCAATCGACTCTGGTAATGAGCCTGTAAACTGTGTCTCACTAAGCACCAGAGTCTGGAGAGCTCCATTTTCAGGAAATTCTGGCAAAGATCCGTTAAGTAATGCATTGTTTGCTAAGTCAAGAGTTTGAAGTGTTGGTACCTGGAGTATTGCTTTAGGAAATATGCCATTTAACTCGCAGGAACTGAGCTCCAGCGAAGTCAAATTCGAGTACTTTGAGAAGAATTCTGGTACTTGAGTGGACAAATTGTTTTGATCAAGCCTAATTGATGAGAGAGAATGAAGTTTTGCAAGACTGTCATGAATTGGACCTGAAAGGTAACAATTTGACATGCTCAACACCTGCAAATTGGGAAGCGAAGATGACAATGCCTGGCACCACTCAATCCTGGAGGCAGATATATTAACCCCGTCTAGATGAAGTTGAGTGAGCTTTGTAAGGTTCTTGACAAGGGATTCTAAATTGGGTTCTTCAAGCTTTAGTTGATCTTCTCCAAGGAAAACAATCCTGGACAGATCAAGAATGACCAACTCTGTCAGGCTCGAAATCTCTGTTCGAATTTGCCCAGCAAATGGAGAATTCGACAAGTTCAGATAAGTCAAATTCTTCAGTCTTTCAAACCCAGATGGGATTAGGGTATAATGGAAGTTATTATTTGCCAAACTCAGGTTCTGCAGATACTGAAGACGGAAAAGACTGCTTGAGTTGATGCCACCTGAGATTGATTCGCTACTTAAGTCCAGAGCGACTACCTGACCCAAGTTGCTGCAAGTCACTCCGGGCCATTGACAGCAGTCTGTGCTTGAATTCCATTGCACCAGCTTGGTTGACAGGGAGGAATGATATACCAGACCCTGCTTCAATTGGAGCATCAAAGACTTCTGGTCAGCAAGGCATTGAGCAGAGCCCAAAACTATGCAGATGCTTGACAAGTGACCCAAGAAGAGCAACAAAAATGAATGAATTTTCATTGAAGTGCAATATGGGATACACCGTCGAATTGAAGAAGCCAAATTTATGGTGAAGTTTTAGGAGACTGAACGCCCACTGGGCAGAAGCAACTATACTGGATTCAAAAAAGCCAGGGAATGATATTGCATTAGAGCAACATGGAGGATATGAGCCTATGAGGTGAAGTAGGGAATGGTATGTGGCAGCAGCAGGAAGTATTATTCTGCAGTTGTTTTCTGGGGGGAAAAGGGGACGTTCTGATTAATTGTATCCTCACAATCGTTGGAATTTGGGACCTCAGAAATGCAGTTTTGCACGTCTGACATACTAAATGATTTCCTTTTTACCTCAGAAGGAACCTAATAACCAAGAAAATTTCTGGCTGTAATTCGTCCTCTTTATGGCTTTGCAACTGAACAATCTGTTTTGTGTTCACAATAATTTCAGTCTCATCAGTGAGGCAATTCACCTAATCATTTTACTTCCCACTTTTTTGCGATTTAAGTGAGGGCTGAGAAAAAAGCCTGGTTACTTTGTGTTTTTATGGAATTTGCTTGTGTCACCCTTAATAAAAGCATCAGTATAATTTTCGTCAGGTCATCCGGGCAAGACAGGACGCACAAACCCCAAGTTACGCTGCACTCATTTCCCGGAAGAGACCACATATTAATAATTTAAAGCAATATGGACCGCAATTGCCATGGTTTTTTCTCTTGATGTCGCATTCATGTCTCTTTGAATTAGTCATTATTCAATTTATGAACACTCTTAGAAATCAATAGAGACACAAAATGGTGATGTGACCCTCAATGTCTTATCATGAAGTGACCAACAGAGAAACAAAGCAGACGAACTAAAACGCCAAGTTGACTTGGAGTTTACTATGAGTCATTTTTGTTTAATTTTAAGTCGTGCAACATTAATCAACACCAATTCAAACTCCCATTCTTTAGAAGCGGTATTTAATATTTTACATCCTGTTTTCTGGAAGGAAAGAATAGGTTGACCTATTTAATTAAATCCGGTTTCTACTTGACCCTGATTGACAGAAATGAGATTAAATAAATGTAATATTTATGATTAATTTTTTTATTATTTTTGAATAAATATTATACTAATATTTATATTTTATTATATTTGACTTAGAAGAAAACTTATTATGAAAAATGAAGAAAAACAAGTTAAATTAGAGTAATTTTACAAAACATGAAAAATTGGATAGCAATACTCTTTTATTAGTACATGAACACGTCGACACGTGAATCTCAGGAGGCAATTCAACATTTTCAAGATTTATTACAGTCAAATTTCTTTTTCAATTGCATATTCAAGAGAAAATTGAAGTGAAATTTGAGATATCGAAGATTTTGATGAATTTTATTTCATTCCTAATATTTAGGAAAAGAAATTTTTAAAAATGTAAATCTCTTACGATATTATCTTTTAGGAAATTTATTTTTTATTTTCTTTTTATTTATTTAGTAGTTATCTAGGGTTAGAAAAATTTACCTTTCATAAATAGAAAAAATTATATTTTCTTTAGGATTACTACACCTATATATATATATATATATATATATATATATATATATAAAGTGTATAAAACTGTTGGTGAGGTGTGCAGCCCCAAGGGGGGCAGCTGGCTGTCACACTTGGAGGCATTTTTCTTGGCTTTCTAGCGCTTGCAGTTTTTTTTGGGTAGAAGAGAAGCAGCAGCCGATGAAGCACTTTCCAACCATGTAGCCCCCAACATTTTATATTCATTTTTATTTATTTAATGAGTTTTCTTTTTATCATGTTTTATTTTTAATTTATTTTTTTAATTAAAAAATTATTAAAATCTTGATAAATATGATTGTGAGATCTAAATGATTTTATTGATTTGATATCTACGAGTATTTATTTAATCTATGCCTAATGTTATGATTGTTTTGAGATTTTTAAATAGAAATCTATATTTAATAATCTTAAAATATTCTATAACTATTTAAAAACAGTAAGATTTGTGTGTTTTTAATAGAGTAATAATTGACATAATTTTATAATTTCACAAACAGTAGGATTTATGTCAAGAGAGTAAATAATCTAATTTAAATAAATCTAAGTTGGAATTTACTGATTAGAATTGAGTCTTTCTAGATCTTAATACTGTCAGAACATTAAATCCAAATGAGGGTCTCTTGGCTTGTCTTTCGATTAGGAAATTAATTAACAATAGTATCTTGATTACTGAAAAAGTAAGGAGAAATTGGTTGTTTCATGTACTTAACGGTTATAACTAATTTATTCATATAATATCGAGTAATTTTTGTATCGATAATCAATCAAACACATAAAGGTGGAAATAATATTCTTTGACTAGATTTTATTATTATTGACATTCTCTCTTTTAATTAGTATTATTTGATTGTTTTATTTTAGTTAATCTCATTGATTTATTTATTTTGGTTAGATTTAAATAATTACTCAAACCCCTCATATATATATATTTTTTTTGAAAGACATAAATTTATCGTTTTTTGTGGATTCGACTCTGCTTATATAAACTCATCTTTAATAAAGTAGGTATTTTATTTTTAATTATTTGACCAGTGATGGAACTAGATACCCTCATTAAGAAGCAATTTTATGGAGATTAGACCTTTTTCTATCATACGCTGCACAAGTTTTTCCGTTGTTTGGCGGAGAGAGATGCTATCAGTCAATAAGGTTGAAGTCCAAATAGCGTATTTGATGGGACTATGCAGCCTGGAAGAGGGACCCAACTTGTAAAGTTTGATATCTCAAACTGGAAAACCTAATTTGGATAGGTTTAGATAAGCTTAAATTAACAAACTTTCCAAACCCACTTGAAGTCCGAGAACGAAGGTGATGGTGGGCCCGATTCAGGCTCTGAAGATGCTAAAGTACAAAGAGTTTGCTTGTGAAATCAATATCACCATCCATGTCAATGGCCACCACTCTCCTCTTCTTCAGTTATAAGTGGCAACCTTACTCTGTTAACTCCAAATAATACTTTACATCATGTAGTTTAAAAAAACTACAATTGCATGAGTTTTGGTAAGACGTTTGCAATTTTATTCTATTAGCACTCAGGGTCAAAGGTGAATCAAAACAATTTAATAGTCAAAAATACCCTTCTACTTTTTATATGACATTTTTTTTTTTGCTTTATCTTTTTCTTTCTATATTTTTTTGTTTTATTTTTCTCTTTCTATCAGGTTCTCTCTTCGCCTCCCTCTAAAAGCAGAGTCAGATGGTTGGCACTGGCAGTGACATACTAAGAAATTTGACTTTACCATTGATTAAATTATTTTTCCTACATTTTTTTACAAAATTAAGAAAATATAGATAGCACCTACTCCTCCTTCTTAATAATCAATCTCTCACACAGACAATACCCACTTCAATTCTAAGTCTTTCAACCCCAATTCGATGTCAAGTTTCTGAAATTTGACAATAAAAATTTATTAATTTTAAAATTATACATTTTTAAACTATTTAAATTTAGAAAAGACAAGAGACAAGATAAAAAATAAAATAAAATTATCAAAAAACCACGCTGTTAATTTCTCAGTACAACTCAATGTGTAAAGTACAATTTCTTAGCCCATAGGTTCGAAAATGTTCTTCGGAATAAAAGTTCCAATTTGGTTATAATAAAATAAAATTCGAGTGCTAAGCTTGGAAAAGAAAAATTAAAAAGACTCACGCTTGTGGGACCGCCTTTCAAATCCGACCGTTGCAGAAGAATTCTCGAGGGTAAGATGGTCTTTCTTGAAACCGTGTTTACATAAAAGGAAAAAATAAAAAATAAAAAGGAACATTAACCCATTTGTTGGTCTGATTCTCTCATATTCTCTCTCTCTCTCTCTCTCTCTCATTCCCTCATACATTTGCTTGAGTTTCATGTGTGTGCTGTCAACAGAGTCTTCTCCTTTTTCGCTTGGGTTTTCTTCAAAGATTGTCAGTCCCTTCGCCATCGTCCCGGGGTTAAGCTACATTTTTTTCCCCGACGATTTTTCTCTGGATGTTGCTTTCATTGCTCTTTGAATTAGTCATTATTCAATTTATGAACACTCTTAGAAACCAACAGAAACAGAAAATGGTGAAGTGTGACCTCAAAGTCTTAATGGAAACAGCAGATGTGAATGTCGATGGAAACCCTTTTAGTTGATTTTTCAAAGCAGATAACCCTTTCAATCTTCAAACTTTATTGGCTTCATAAAGCCAACCAATTCTTTTACCATGGTTGGGCATGACAGAGAAATGGCTAAGAAGCAAATGCTGAGGATTGGGTGGGGGGGAGAGAGAGAGAGACTTCATTGAAGTCCAATGATAAGGAAGAAAAACGATAAGTTTGAAGAAGGGAATTAAGGATGAGGGGAGAGGCAAAGCACACGAACCAAAAGTCTAAAATGTTTTGGCGGGCAAATTGGGGTTTACTATGATTCATTTTTGTTTAATTATAAGTCATGCAACATTAATCAACACCAATTCAAACCCCCGTTCTTTAGAAGCGGTATCTAATTTTCTGGAGGGAAAGAATGGGTTGTTCCATTTCAGCTTATCTTGCTTGACCTTGAATGACCAAGGAGTCAACCTTGTAAAGCAATAAACTCTTCATTAATGAGATTTGAGTTTGACCCACAAACCTTAAGGTTAGGCTGCATATAGATGAGTGGGACATTGCGATTCATATAAACCATTTTTACTTTTAAACATTTTTTTAACAAATTTACGAGATTAATAACTATTATGTGAATGCTGATGCAAACCCTTTCGGTTGGTTTTTCAGATTAGACTAGAATCTAATGACTATATACTTGTGTTACTTCCAGAGAAATACCATGAGTCGATAAGAGTAAAGTCTAAATAGCGTATTTTATGGGACTATGTAGCCTGGAAGAAGGACCAAACTTGCGTAGTTTGATATCTCAACTGGAATTTCCCCGCAAAACCTCATTCGGATAGGTTTAGATATGCTAAATTAATAAGCTTTCTGGATCCACTTGAGAACGGGTGATTGTGGGCTAGATTCGTGTTAAAGATCAAAGAGTTTGTTTACTAATTATATATTTTTAAAACAACTTAAATTTAGAAAAGACGAGAAAAAATAAAATAAATAAAATAAAATCATTAAAATCCACGTTTTTAATTTCTTGGTGCAACTCAATGTGTAAAGTACAATTTCTTTCATAGGAGCGACAATGTTCTTCGGAGTAAAAGTTACAGTTCGATATAATTTATCTAAAATAAAACTCGGGTTGCAATCTTGGAAAAGAAAAATTATGAAGGCTCACGCTTGTGGGACCGCCTTTCGAATCCGACCGTTGCAGAAGAATTCTCGAGGGTAAGACGGTCTTTCTTGAAACTGCGATCACATAAAAGAAAAAAAAAATAAATAAAAAGGAAAATTAACCCATTTGTTGGTCTCATGCTCTCATATTCTCTCTCTCACGGCGATCGCTGCAGGAACCTAACCTCACGTAAAGGTCACTGGACGATTTGGACTTGAAGGGTGATTTTATATGAGGCTTTCTCTCTTTCAATCAATTCTGTTGATTCATACGAATTAGGGTTCCTTGTTTGCTATTTCGTATAAATTTGGGTCTCCTCCTCTCTCTTAATTCTGATTTATACGAATTACGATTTCTTGTGGCCCCCTTCTCAGGATTATTTGCCAAATTGGAAATTCCTCCACATGGCCGTGCAAATTGAGGGTTTATTAAATTGAATTTGTGGTCCCTTTTGTTATTCAAGAGTTTCGTCCAGATTCTAGGGCTTTAAAAAAAATTAGGGTTTGTGAGATTTCAAGATTGAGATTCTTTGATTTAGTTGAAAATTCTGATTATAACAGCCTCGTAACACCCAAAATTCTTTATCGGCTTGTTCATCGGAGGTTGAAGCAGAGGAGAAAAGGTGGACACCAACCATTTTGACGATACTGGAAAACTACTTGAAAGAGAAAATTTGGGACATGTCTATTTGGCAAGAGATGAATGGGGTATGTCATCTTTCGTTCACATTATGATCTATAAGGAGTAGTTTACTTTTTGTCTTCTTTGAAGTTGGTATATATTGATTGGTATGTAATGCATTTCCTGTTTATGTAACATCATATCTTGGCATTGAATTGCACTATGTTTTGAACAATTAGGAAGGTATGCTGAACATTAGTTTTATTTTCATTTCACCTCTTTCTTTGGTTAAAGATATATAGGCTAACGAGATTAATTGCAAATTGGATTTGAATCCCTTGCCATGCCATATTAGTTGTTCTTTGTTATGATTATTCCAGAACCTCTAAACTTCTGGAGCCTTTCATATTTGCCCTGACACTGTCAGTACAATCTTAACTTCAATCATCTTTGGTTTATCCTCCATCCCCCCCCCCCAACTTACTTGCTTTATAACTCTTTTGGCACCCTCAGATATCTCACTTTAATGGTCATGGAAATGAGTTGAATAAGAAGTCTTAAAATATAGGGAGGAAATCAAAGGTACTTCCCATTAAATGCTTTTATCTTTTGATAATTATATATTTGGATTTAGAGATTAATTGGTTATTGAGTAATGCTATATATAAATTTGCAATGTGGATTTTGTTGTCTGTTTATGGTTGTGAGTTTCTCACCAGCTGATATCTTGAGTGGTTCCAAGTGATTGCATTTTTTTCCATTCCATTTGTTGTATTATATGCAAGATCGATGTATAATTATGTGCTGTAATTTGTCAAATTTGGAAGATTCATGTATGAGTTGGGAACTATAATGTGTATTGTAATTAAATCATGCAACCCCCTTGGAACTCTGCTGAAAGCTTGGACTACATGGTTGAACGTCTTAAGTGCTTGGAAGACTCAAGGGTACATCTTAGCTTTGGTTTGCCAGTTGATTTGTGATCATTCTGCAACAGACTGGTTTGTAAGCAACAGAGCAATAACTTGGATGTCATTAGGCATATGTATATGGTTCCTATCTTGGATTATCACTTTTGTTCTGTTTCATTCCTTAAGAGTCTTGCAGTTTATGTTTGTCTGCTGTGATTGTTGCATGCATGTTGAAATTATTTTGTTTTCCTATGTAACTCTGGAATTATGCTAGTGTCAAGATCAATTTGACCTTCCTAATATGTAGCTTGGCTTAATTAGGAAAGCAACCCGCCAATTTTGCTCCCTTGTGTAAGGTTATGCTTGTTCAGAATCTAATAGAATGAGAGGGATGCCATTCTCTAGTTCTCTTTGTCATGGTAAAACTAAGTGGCTCCTTGCATGAAGAATTTGGTTTTCACAAACTTTCTCAAAGTATTTGTAAAATCAAAAGCACATATTAGTTTATTGAGAATTTTGTAAGGGAAGAAAGAAATGAAAAAGGAATTTGACAAATTAGTTTATTGAGAATTTCAAGCCAGATTTTTGATATAGTATGTTGATCTATAAAATATTATTTGTATGGGGATGATTATAATTTTAAGTATGCTTTTAGCAACCATTTGATAAAGATGAATATATAAGATCGAAAATGACTTATTTTGAACTTTCAAAGAATTATGTGATAAGGATTTCACTTTAATTTTCACCCCATATGTATTGAGATGTTGTTTAGATATATCTTAAATGTTAGATTCGTGTTTGATTAACCTTATGAATATTTGTTACAGGAGTTCTCATAACAATATTTAATATTAGAATATGATAGAATTTGAGGTGGGTATATTAAATTTTGGAAATGATATGCATACCATCAGTAATAAGATTAATGAATCTAATATTGAGCTCTCTCACAAATGTGCATTGTGTGGGTTTGATGAAGATACATCCTCACACAGAGGATAAGGAGTCCTAATAAAGTTATACAGGCCATATTTTTTCGAGTGGCAAGGCCATCATAAGCTGGTAGCCTTATCATGATGACTCTTGGTATGTCTATTGTGTGGTTTTCTTAGTTTAAGTGTATGTTAACTTCCAAGAAGGTTTGAGTACTGTGGCAAAATGGTTGATGGGGCAATTAGGAGTTCATGAGAATCAAATTCTTTGGATGTGGATATTTAATTTTATAGTTTTGATCAAAGTATTTGATTGGACTTGTGTAATCTACATGAGGATGTTCATATGAGGGGAAAAGCAAGCAATAACTATTTGTGGAGTTTATTGTTGGTTGGGCATATTGATGCATTCACTAATTTTGCTTATGTGCATTTTGTTACTTAATTAAGGATTTAAAATTATAAAGTGAGTAAATGTTTAAGGAATTAACTAGAGCAAGCTACATGAATTTTTCTTTCTTATTTTAGTATGAACATGTTATAACTATAAATTCCTAATTTTTGTAAATCTAATATTTTTCAGATGTTATTGTATTTGCACATACTACATTTACTTATGCTATTTTTCCACATTTTCCTTAATTTTTTTTATATCTTTTACTACTATAATCAAGCTATTCATTTTAAAAATATCATATTTTTCATTTTATTAATTTTGGATTCTTTTTGCAGTAACTGATAAACAGAAATGTTCAGCTCTAAAAACTATGTTTGATAATAATATCTTTACTAGGGTTTCAACATGCATATATCCTTATTGTATAACTCTTCTCTAGTATGACTTCTAGCCTATCAGTAATTTGTACAATTTCAAAATTCCAAGATGGTTTGTGTAACTTATAAGTTAATGTGATTTTCTATTTTCAATACATATATTCTCTACTCTTTGTTGTATTATTATAAATTTGTAACTTTCCTTTTTTTCTTTTATCCTTTTCAAATGGTAGTTTTCCTTATTATTTTAATTTTACTTATAATTTCTTTGCTTTCAAGTTTTCCTCTTTTTTCTTGGGTATGATAAGTCTATTTTTTTTCATCCTTCTTTAAGCTTTATTTGTCTATTATTAAAATATATGTTTTCTCTGAAAGTAATACTTATAAAAATGATATTTTACAAAGGAAAGTAACACTTATTAAAGAAATGATAATTTACAAAAGTAAATTTGATGGATGGAGAAAACAAAAACAAAGATAAAATATATATTTTCTTCGAAAGTATTACTAATAAAAAATGATATTTTACAAAGATAAAATAAAAATAAAGAATAGTGTAACAAAATGAGCATATGCAAATTTGCCAAATACATCAATTTGCCCAACTTTCTTTGGACTCTGCCTATAGGAGTTGTGTTGGTTTTGCTCCTAATATCATATGCATCTAGTATGGATTCTATGCTTGTCCAACTCAAAACTTGATTCAAACTATAGATTGTTCACATCTAAAATTTTGATTCTCACGAAAACCTTACATGCACCCTGAAGACCACGAAATCGTACTTAAACTAATTCTTGAATGTTAACCTAATCTTAAACTAAAATAACCATAAATTGGACATCTTATGGGTCATCACTATAGGGCCCATGGGTTTCTTATCATGGGCCTTGTTAGCTTAAAGTGGGTCTGTATAACTCGTAGGAGATTCCTCATTTTCAGTGTGATGTTCTTCATTAGGCCCACGTAATATGCAGTTTTTGAGGGGACCCTTTTGATTCATTAATCCTATTATTGTTAATATAGCATGCAAATCCATTTCCAAATTTTAAAATAAGCATATGTTCAAATTCTATTACGTTCTACATTAGAGATCATTCAAAGAACTCCTCTCTCAGACAAATATTTGCAAGGATGGTTGGACAAATTTCTTACATTAATGATGTATCAAAATGATATCTCACTATACATGCATGAAAATTGAAAAAAAAAAAAATTGTCCCCAAGGGACAGTCTAATGATCACAGTCCAGTATTCAAATATCATGTAATTAAAAAAATTTTGAAATAAATTCCTATACATGTGATTCACCTAAAGGATCAAAATAAGTTTATTTAAAATCGTGCATTTGCATTTTTCTCCAATGCTAATTATGATGATCACCGAAATTATATTCGGCCCAATCAAAATAACATTTAATAAAGCAACATATTTTGTGGAAACCCTATTTAAACTGCTTAAATTAATTTATCAAATCCTTCATTTTTTCTGAATATGATAAAATCTCTTCCCCATCTTTTAGTGACAAGAAAATTAGGTTCGCATATCTAAAATTTTAAATTTACGAAACAAAATTTTATAATTTTTTTAAAAATATTCAAAAAATATCCAAAATTTTTAGTTAAATATGCATTGTAAACACAAAATTAATTTGAATATCTTTACGGAGGTTATTCAAAGAGGAGTAAAAATTAATGTCATCCGTCGATGAGCTATAATTGAACTAGTACTGTTCTCTCTTCCCTTGTAATGGTTTAAAGTTGTACAAAAAAAAAATTAATATTATCCAAAAATCTTTTGAGTTCTAGGCCCGTTTCAGCCTGATCCGTCTAAGCCCGAAACTTCTGAGGTACGGTCTTAACAACTAGGGTTTCCCATAAATGCTCGCACCCCACAACCTTATCTCGTTTCTCTCATCCCACCACCCCCCCCCCCCCACCACAAAAGAAAAAAACACCACTTAGTTAACTAGAGAAAGAAAGAACAAAAAAATAAATCTCGATTTTTTTTTCTGGGTCTCGAATTTGGAAAATCAATGGCTTTAGCACTCTTCAGAGGTGGTTTGGTAGGAACAGCATGTTCAGAGCTTTGGAGGTTTGTTTCAGAAGAAATCAAGAAATCAAGAAAACAATTAAAAAAGAAAATCCTTTTTCAACCTTGAGGGCCGAACAATAATAAACCGTGTTGGTTATGTACACAATTAAATCAAAATAAGAGAAATCATTTTAATTTTAAGTGTGGTTTTAGGTATTGACACAAGAATTAGAAATATATGTAATAGCATTATCATAAAATTTTTTATTAACTCATCCTTTTAAGAACTATTAAATCATCTCCCCAGAAGTCCCCACCCCTATCACTTAACTTTCCACTTCTTTAATTAGAGAAAGAACAAAAATGGAAATCTCAAAATTTTGTTTTCTGGGTCTCAAATTTGGAAACTCAATGGCTTTAGCACTCTTCGAAGGTGGTCTAGTATGAAAAGCACGTTCAAAACTATGGGGGGTTGTTTCAGGATAAATCAAGAAAAAAATTTATTTATTTATTTTTTAAAATCCTTCAGAAAATCGATAGCACTCTGTTTTCAATCAATCCTCTGATCCAGAGTTTTCAGTTTCTCAACATGAGACTCAACAAAGCCAAGGAAGAAACAGAATTTTTTATTCAACAAATGAAAGAAGGCAAAAAATTGTCCAAAGATGCTCGAAGGCTCGAAGATTGGGTGGTGGAAAAGATCAAGATACCATGAAAAACTTCAAGAGCTTGATCAAAATTGCTCAGATTTTTCCAAATTGACTCGCAATTGATAAACGAGAGAAATGGATTGGAGACATTTGTTGAAGCTAAGGTCTTTAGAGATGATTTTTTTTTTTTTTTATGAAATCTGATAAAATGTCACCTGGGAGTAAAAGATTGTCTTCTTTTTCTGTTCATCGGCCTCCAAAATTCACAGTTGGATTGGATAAGCCATTGCGAGAATTGAAGCAAAGATTGCCGAAGGGAAGTGAGTTTGTGATTGTGGTTTCTGGTGCTGCAGATTTTGGGAAGACCATTTTGGCGAAAATGCCAGTTGCATTGGGTGGATTTGGTTCACTGAAAAGAACATGCAGCAACCTGTCAGTTTTATGTAAGTGAACCCTCCCATATTATAATTTTGACTCTTAGCTCAGCTAAGTGGTTTAGTTCTACTGGTTTTTTTTTTTTTTTTTCCTATTTCAGTGAATTTCCATTTTAGCTTTCCGGTGCTTTTGTGAATTTTCAGACTCTTTAATTATGTTTTACTTGATCTTCACATGCAGAAGTGACAACAGTAAAAAGTGTTGGAGGGTATAGCAGACATTACTGTTTAGAGCCCTTAAACTTGGCTTCAACCGTAACGAGTGATTTATGGAGTGAGAAATCAACAGCTACCGAAAGAATCAATCAAGTAAGAAAGAAACCAATCATTATCCTATGGAGGACTTGATTGAGGCAATAAATTACCAGTGACACAAATTATTCCGTTCAAAAATTTTGAATAGACTCACAACCCAACAACATTATAACTAGCTTGAGAATACAAAATCAAATCCAAAGAAACCAATACAACAACAATAAGCTGAGTCTTAATTTCAATATTTTGGGTTAGTCATTTGAGAGATAAATTTTAAAAAAAATAGAGAAAGGAAAAATGAAATAAAAAATAAAGAATAAAGAAAAAATATATATATATATAATAAAATAAACTAAAACAAAACTAAAAAGAAAAAACAAAAGAAAAATAAATAAATAAATCAATAAATAAATATATAAAAATTATTTACATAATCAAGAAATTATTGATTTAATTTGTACGAATTCTAAATCTAAAGAAACCAATCAAACTATAAAATTGATTTGACAAAAGTTGATTAAATTTTGACTAAAATTGATCAAGCCAATAATAATCGATCATTTCCGAGAATCAGTTGCTGACAGAAAGCAATCAAATTACAAATGGATTAATGAAGAAAAGAAACTGAAAAACTAAAGACAAAAAGAAGAAATTGGGAAAAAATAGAATTACCCACTAACTGCTAACTACTCTTACACACTCAAAAGACACTCCAATATCAATGGAGACAAACTCTCTTTAAAGATATAGTCGGTTCTAGAGAGAGAGAGAGAGAGGAGGCCTGGGTAATTTCTAGAGAGAGTTAGTCGGTGATAACTCTCAATAAATACTTCATAAATCACTCATTAAGGTGATAAATAGTTTATCGGACTGATTTGATAATTCCAGTACTTACTCCAAAGTCCTATTCAAAGATATAATTCGGCCAAAGAGAGTATGGTTGGTGTTCTTGAGCTACAGCAGTTCAACTTGTCATAAATCCTTTCCCATGAGATTATATTTACTAACTCAATAGAGTTGGTTGGGCTTCATTCTCTCTTATTTTACAATATAGAAGCAAGATTTTTAACCAGTTGCCATCCTACAAAACATAACACAGTCATTGCATTAGAAAAGCTGATAGAAATTTAGTATAATAGAAGTGGCCAAAAAAAAAAGCGCGGGAGATACATTTGCTTGAGTTCATGTGTGTGCAGTCAACCAGAGTCTTCTCCATTTTCGCTTGGTTTTTCTTCCCAGATTGTCAGTCCCTTCGTCATCTATCCAAGTACAACGCCTCAGCCTTAGTAGGTAGATCTCAATCTGCGCAATGTAGAAATCCCTCCATCCCTTGCAAAGCAGAAGGGACCCGATGACCATTCCAAAACCAAAGAGAAATCCAAATCCAACACTTAAGAGCAGCTCACCGTGGTCTTCGAGAGCTGAACTTGAGAGTGTCTTGGCAATGGTAGGGGACGGCAACCCCACTACTGGTTGCATTGCTGGTGAATTGGGGCATTTCAGAGTTAATGGTGGCCCGCATAGTCCCTTGTTGCCTTCAAAAGAAGCCGGTGAAAAGGATTGAATTTGAGTGCCGAGTGGGATACGCCCCACAAGTTCATTGAATGCAAGGTTGAGGTATGAAAGGAAATTTAGGTTTGCAAGCTGTGCAGGGATCTCCCCAGTGAGTTGATTTCGTGAGAGGTCTAATGATTCCAGCTGTTTCAAGTTTCCCAGAGATGATGGTATATTCCCAGTGAGGGCATTGCCAGACAAGTTGAGAACATAAAGAGACTGTAACTCTCCCATTTCATCTGGAATCAAACCATCGAAGTTGTTCTCCGAGAAGTCAATGGAGGTGAAGGTGGTCAGGATCTTGACAAGCTCCATCTCTAGACCTTTGCTAGTAACTGTCACAACATCCTGATAGTACACTAGACTGAGTTCTAGAACACCAAATTTCAGATGGTTAAGCTCTGACTCTGCCTCATCTTCATTAGCCATCATTGCCTTCCAAGTCAGAAAGCACTGTGATGGCAGGTGCCCGCTAAAATTGTTCAATGACAGGTCCACAATTTGAAGCATTTCAAATTTGCTTTTGTTCTTAACATCTTCGCATCCAATGGCCCCATGAAAATTGTTGGCACGCAGAACTAAAACTCGCAAAGCGGGTACACTCTCCAGCCAGCGTGGAAATGTGTCATCTATTTGGTTATGCCCAAGGTTTAAAACCTCTAACATTTTACAATTGACCATTGATTTGGGTATCTTCCCTTCTAAACGATTTACACCGAGGTCAAGAGTCTGCAGACTACAACCACTTGGGAATGCCCCAGAGATACCCCCGACAAGATTGTTTGCTCGCAAATTAAGGACTACAAGATACTCTCTTCCAATCAAACATGATGGTATTGAACCATTAAGGTTGTTGTTTGACAGATCAAGAACTTGGAGAAAAGCCACATTGCAGAATGATTTAGGGATAGCTCCTGTGAGGCCATTGTTTGATAGAGAGAAGAAGATTGCAAGGAAGAGAAGCTGACCAATGTCATCTGGAATGGAAGAGATGAGGTGATTATTAGAGTAATCCACGTAAGCCGCCCAACGTGGTGGAGTTGGAGTTGTTCCATTAAGTAGATTGGAACTTAAGTCCAGAAAGACAAGGCTTGAATTTTGAGGAGACCCTTGGACATCCACGAAGTTATTGTGAGAGAGGTTCAGTTGCTGAACAGACGGGAGACTCCATATCCAGCTGGGTACTTTCCCAGAAAGCAAATTGTTTGAAAGGTCTAGAGAGAACAATCTTGATTGATTTGCAAGATAAGGGAACTCTTTCAGATGGCAAGAAGCCAATTTCAGTATGGCAAACTGAGGGGTGGGAATGGTAAAACCTGTGTTTAATGAGCCGATGGACAAGTTGTTGTAGGAAAGTTCAAGCGTTGTGAGGTCCCGGAGATTCTGAAACATATCTAATTGGATTATGCCACTAAAAGAGTTGAAGGACAGTAAGAGGACACTTAGTTTCTGAAATTTAAAGAAGAACGTGGGAATGGGCCCTGTCAGTTTGTTGCTTTGCAGATCAATGGTGTTCAGAGAAGAGGAAGATGGATTTGAGACTTCATCAATTTGACCATTCAGAAGGTTGTGGGAAAGCTGAATTGACTGCAAAGATGGGAGAGAAAAAAGTGACGAAGCAACACTTCCCTGGAGTGAGTTGTTCCTCACGTCAACATTTACAAGGTGCGGATGGCCTTCCCAGTAAGTGGAAGGAATTGGACCTGTTAACTGATTATGAGAAAGGATTATTTCTGTTAGATTCCTTGACATGCTGAATAATGGAATGGGTCCGGTTAAACTATTTGTTGAGAGGTCAATATAGAGAAGATTGGTAAGGTTTGACATTGAATTTGGTATCAATCCGCTGAGATTGCAACGGGCAATCTCTAACCTCAACAGCATTGGAAGGCTACCAATTGACTCCGGTAATGTGCCTGTAAACTGTGTGTCGCTAAGCACCAGGTTCTGAAGAGCTCCATTTTGAGGAAATTCTGGCAAAGATCCATGAAGCAATGCGTTGTTAAATAAATCAATAGTTTGAAGTGTTGGTACCTGGAGTATTGCTTTAGGAAATATGCCATTTAACTCACAGGAGCTGAGGTGCAGCAAAGTCAAATTCGAGTACTTTGAGAAAAATTCAGGTACTTGTGTGGATAAATTGTTTTGATCAAGCCAAATTGATGACAGAGAACGAAGTTTTGCAAGACTGTCATCAATTGGACCTGAAAGGTAACAATTTGACATGCTCAACACTTGCAAATCAGGAAGCGAAGATGACAATGCCTGGCACCACTCAATCCCTGAGGCAGATATATTAACGCCATCGAGATGAAGTTGAGTGAGCTTTGTAAGGTTCTTAACAAGGGATTCTAAATTGGGGTCTTCAAGTTTTAGTTGATCTTCTCCGGGAAAAACAATACTGGACAGGTCAAGAATGACCAACTCTTTCAGGCGTGAAATCTCTATTGGAATTTGCCCCGCAAATGGAGAATTCGACAAGTTCAGATAAGTCAATTTCTTCAGTCTTTCAAACCCAGATGGGATTGGGGTATAATGGAAGCTATTATATGCCAAACTCAGGCTCTTCAGATACAGAAGAAGGAAAAGACTACTTGAGTTGATGCCACCTGAGATTGATTCGCCGCTCAAGTCCAGAGCGATGACCTGACCCAAGTTGCTGCAAGTCACACCAGACCATTGACAGCAGTCTGTGCTTGAATTCCATTGCACCAGCTTGGTTGAATGGGAGGAGCGATATACCAGACCCTGCTTCAATTGGAGCAGCGAAGACTTCTGATCAGCAAGGCATTGTGCAGAGCCCAAAACTATGTAGATACTCGACAATTGGCCCAAGAAGAGCAACAAAAGTGAACGAATTTTCATTGAAGGGCAATATGAGGTGAAGTAGGGAACGCTACGTGGCTTCAGCAGCAAGTATTATTCTGGAGTTGTTTTCTGGAGGGAACAGGGGATGTTCTGAGTAATTATATCCTCACAATCGTTGGAATCTGATTGGCCAAAGAACCAGCCATTAGAAGAATTGAACTTCCAAGGGTAGTCCGGTTTTTTGCGCGTCCGACATTCTAAATGTTTTTTTCCCCCTCAAAAGTAATCCAATAACCAAGAAATCTTCTGGCTGTAATTCGTCCTCTTTATAGCTACGTAACTGAACAAACTGTTTAGTGTTCACAGTAATTTCAGTCTCGTCAGTGAGGCAATTCACCTAATCATTTTACGTCCTTCTTTTTTGCAATTTCAGTGAAGACTGAGAAAAAAGCCCTTAACAAACGCACCACTATACATTTCCTTTGTCAGGTCATCCGGCCAAAATATGACACACAAACCCTGAGTTACGCTGCACTCAATTCCAGGAAGGACCCACATATGAATAATTTAAAGCAAAATGGGCCACCATAGCAGTGGTTTTTTCTCTCGATGTTGCCTTCACCTATCTTTATATTAGTCTTTGTTCAAGTTCCTGAGGGCACAAGGTTTGAATTAATCTTTGTTCATCGATGGTTATTTGGTAGATTTCCAGGTCTTTGCAAATAAGCCTGTGCATAATGCAGTGAGCATCCTACTCGTTTCATATTATGTGTATTTTTCTCTTGGTCAAAAGGTTGGGGGCTTGGCCGTGAACAAAAAGCAAAAAGGCTTGGCTATTTTCAAATGCTTTAACAACCTCCGAGAGCGCAGTCAGATGGTTGGTAGTGACATACCGAGAAATTTGTTTATATTAACGTTAAGTCTTCGACCACAACCTTATATTAATTTTTGTTCTAACAACTAAAATTTTTCAATTTCAAAAGCATACGTCTTTTGAACCAAGAAAAAAAAAAAGCGAAATCCAATTGAATTTTTTTAACTCAATGTTAAATGTAATTATCAAAATGTGATGACCCTCTGTGGAGCATAAATTTAACCCCTCTAGGGTCTTTCAATGCATCTAATTGAATATTAGTCATTATTTTATAGATCAAATAGACAGACCATCAATCTCCGATTACCAAATCCTAGTCCAACATTAAGCTCTCTCTTCATTGTGTTTCAACAACTTCCTAAAGAATTTGTTGAGATACACTCCATCATCATGGCCAGCCAAAGATCAAGACATGGATAACACCGAGAGAGATACAAAAACGCCGAGAAATTTGATGTGAAAAAGAAAATAAAAAGAAATAAGATAAAAAAAATTAAATTTGAAAAGAAAAGAGGTAAGATAAAAATAAAATAAAATAAACAGAAAATCACGATGTTAATTTCTTACTATAAAGTATTATCGAACCTCAACGTGTAAAGTATTAATTTTTATCCGATAGGATCGAAAACATTTTTTAGAGACGAAGTTGCAATTTGTTATAATTTATCTAAAATAAAATTCGGGTTCTAAGCTTGGAAAAGAAAAATTCAAAAGGCTCACGCTTGTGGGACCGCCTTTCAAATCCGACCGTTGCAGAAGAATTCTCGAGGGTAAGATGGTCTTTCTGGAAGCTGCGTTCACGTAAAGGGGAAAAAAATGTAAAGAGGGACATTAGCCCATTTGTTGGTCTGATTCTCTCATATTCTCTCTCTCTCATGGCGATCGCTGCAGGAACCCAACCTCAAGAAAAGGTCACTGAACGATTTGGAATTGAAGGGTGATTTTATCTGGGGCTATCTCTCTTTCAATCAATTCTGTTGATTCATACAAATTAGGGTTTCTTGTTCCCTATTTCGTAGAAATTTGTGTCTCTTCCTCTCTCTTAATTCTGACTTATACGAATTAGGATTTCTTGTGGCCTCCTTCTTAGGAGTATTTGCCCAAATTGAGAATTCCTCCACATGGCCGTGCAAATTTAGCGCTTATTAAATTGAATTTTGTGGTCGCCTATTTTATTCAAGATTTTCGTCCAGTTTCTAGTGCTTTTTTTTTTAATTGAGGGTTCGTGAGATTTCAAGATTGAGATTCTTTGATTTAGTTGAAAATTCTGATTATAACAGGCTCGTGACATTCAACATTTCTTTACAGGCTTGTTCATCAGAGGTTCAAGCAGAGGAGAAAATATGGACACCAACCGTTTTGATGATCCTGGAAAACTACTAGAAAGAGGAAATTTGGTACATGTCTATTTGGCAAGAGATGAATGGGGTATGTCATCTTTCATTCACATCATGTTCTATAAGGAGTTGTTTACTTTTTTCTTCTTTGAAGTTGGTAAACATTGATTGATGTGTAATGCATTTCCTGTTTATGTAACATCATACCTTGGCATTGAATTGCACGATTTTTTGAACAATTAGGAATGTATGCTGAACATTAGTTTTATTTTCATTTCACCTCTTTCTTTGGTTAAAGATATATCCTTTGCCATGCCATATTATTTGTTCTTTATTATAATAATTTCAGAACCTCTAAACGGCTGGAGCTTTTCCTATTTGCCCTGACACTGTCAATACAACCTCAACCGCAATCATTTTTAGTTTATCCTCCGTTCCCCCTTACTTGCTTTATAACGCTTGTGGCACCCTAAGTCATCTCACTTTAATTGGTCACAAAAATGAGTTGAATAAGAAGTCTTAAAATATAGGGAGGAAATCAAAGGTACTTCCCATTACATGCTTTTTGATAATTGTATGTTTGGATTTAGATTTTAATTGGTTATTGAGTAATGCTATATATAAATGTGCAATGTGGATTTTGTCATCTGTTTATGGTTGTGAGTTTCTCACCAGCTGATATCTTGAGTGTTTCCAAGTGATTGTATTTTTTTTCTATTCCATTTGTTGTATTGTACTAGAGATCAAAGTATAATTTTGTGTAGTAACTTGTCAAATTTGGAAGATTCGTGTATGTGTTGAGAACCATAACGTATATTGTAATTAAATCATACAACCCCATCAGAACCCTCTTGAAAGTGGGGACTACATGGTTGGATGTCTTAAGTGCTTGGAAGACTCAAGGGTACATCTTAACTATGGTTTGCCAGTTGAGTTGTGATCAATCTGCAGCAGAGTGGTTTGTGAGCAGCAGAACAATCAGTTGGATGTCATCAGGTATATGTATATGGTTCCAATCTTGGATTATCTCTTTTGTTCCATTTTCATTCCTTATAGTCTTGCAGTTAATGTTTGTCTACTGTGATTGTTGCATGCTTGTTGAAATTATTTTGCTTTCCCATGTAACTCTGGAATTATGTTAGTGTCAAGATCAATTTGACATTCCTAAGATTTGGCTTGGCTTAAATAGGAAAGCAACTCGCCAATTTTGCTCCCTTGTGTAAGGTTATGCTTGTTCAGAATCTAATAGAATGAGAGGGATGCCATTCTCTAGTTCTCTTTGTCATGGTAAAACTAAGTGGCTCCTTGCATGAAGAATTTGGTTTTCACAAACTTTCTCAAAGTATTTTATAAAATCAAAAGCACATATTAGTTTATCGAGAATTTTGTAAGGGAAGAAAGAAATGAAAAAGGAATTTGACAAATTAATTTATTGAGAATTTCAAGCCGGATTTTTGATAATGTATGTTGATCTGTAAGATATTATTTGCATGGGGATGATTATAATTTTAAGTATGCTTTTAGCAACAATTTGATGAAGATGAATATTTATGATCGAAAATGACTCATTTTGAGCTTTCAAAGAATTATGTGATAAGGATTTCACTTTAATTTTCACCCGTATGTATTGAGATATTGTTTAGATATATCTTAAATGTAAGATTTATGTTTGATTAACCTTATGAATATTTGTTACAGAAGAGTTCTCATAACAATCTTTAATATTAGAATATGATAGAATTTGAGGCGAGTATATAAAATTTTGGAAATGATATGCATACTGTCAGTAACAAGATTAATGAATCTAATATTGAGCTCTCTCACGAATGTGCATTGTGTGGGTTTGATGGAGATACATCCTCACACGGAGGATAAGGAATCCTAATAAAGTTATACAGGCCATATTTTTTCAAGTGGCAAGGCTATCATAAGCTGGTAGCCTTATCATGATGACTCTTGGTATGTCCATTGTGTGGTTTCTTAGTTTAAGTCTATGTTAACTTCCAAGAAGATTTGAGTACTGTAGCAAAATGGTAGATGGGGCAATTAGGAGTTCATGAGAATCAAATTCTTTGGATGTGGATATTTAATTTTATAGTCTTGATCAAAGTATTTGATAAGACATGTGTAATCTATATGAGGATGTTCATATGAGGGGAAAACCAAGCAATGACTATTTGTGGAGTTTATTGTTGGTTGGGCATGTTGATGCATTCACTAATTTTGCTTATGTGCATTTTGTTACTCAATTAAGGATTTAAAATTATAAAGTGAGCAAATGTAGAAGGAATTAACTAGAGTAAGCTACATATATTGTTCCTCCTTATTTTGGGTTGGAACATGCTATAAATTCCTAATTTTTGTAAATCTAATATTTTTCAGATGCTATTGTATTTGCACATACTACATTTATTTATGCTATTTTCCCACATTTTCCTTCATGTTTTTTTAATCGTTTACAACTATATTCGAGCATTTTCATTTTAAAAATATCATATTTTTCCTTTTATTAATTTTGTATGCTAATTGATAAACAAAAATGTTCAGCCATAAAAGCTATATCTGATAATAATACCTCTTTTTAAAAAATAATATCTATTTTTAAAATATCATGTAAGAGAGCAGAATCTATGGATAACATATTATTAGAGTTTCAACATGTATATATCCTTATTGTATGGCTCTTCTCTAGTATGACTTCTAGCCTCTCAATAATTTGTACAATTTCAAAATTCCAAGATAAGACAACTTATAAGTTAATGTGATTTTCTATTTTCAATACATATATTCTCTACACATTGTTGTGTTATTGTAAATTTGTAACTTTCCTTTTTTTTTTTTCTTTTATCCTTTTCAAATGGTAGTTTTCCTTATTATTTTAATTTTACTAATAATTTCTTTGCTTTCAAGTTTTCCTTTTTTTTATGGGTATGATAAGTCTATTTTTTTTTCATCCTTCTTTAAACTTTATTTGTCTATTATAAAAATATATGTTTTATCCTAAAGTAATACTTATAAAAATGATATTTTACGATGGTAAATCTGATGGATGGGGAAAATAAAGGGAAAGATAAAATATGTGTTTTCTCTGAAAATAATACTAATAAAAATGATATTTTGCAAAGATAAAAATAAAAACAAAGAATAGTGTGACAAAATGAGCATATGCAAATTTGCCAAATGCATCAATTTGCCCCACTTACTCTGGACCCTGCCGATAGGGGTTGTGTTGGTTTTGCTCCTACATCATATGCATCTAGTATGGATTCTATACTTGTCCGACTCAAAACTTGATTCAAACTACAGATTGTTCACATCTAAAATTTTGATTCTCACGAAAACCTTGCATGCACCCTGAAAACCATGACATCGTACTTAAACTAATTCTTGGATGTTAACCCAATCTTAAACTAAAAAAACCATAAATTGGACATCTTATGGGTCATCACTATAGGGCCATGGGTTTCTTATGATGGGCCTTGTTAGCTCAAATTGGGCCTTTATAACTCTTAGAAGATTCTTTATTTTCAGTGTGATGTTCTTCAATAGGCCCACGTAATATACATTTTTGAGGGGACCCTTCTGATTCATTAATCCTATTATCGTTAATATAGCATGCAAATCAATTTCCAAATTTTAATATAAGCATATGTTCAAATTCTATTACGTTCTACATTAGAGATCATTCGAAGAACTCCTCTCTCAGACAAATATTTGCAAGGATGGTTGGACACATTTCTTACATTAATGATATATCAAAATGATATCTCACCACCAAACCCTTTTTGGATTGAGTGGTCAAGAGTACTCTACCCCTTAACTATAAGTCTCCAATTCGAGTCCTGAAAATGATGAAAAAGAATTTTGAAGAGTCAATCCCTAAAAATGGGTCATATAGTGTTCAAATCTAATTAATTTAGTAAAATCTGAATACTGATAGTGAAAACAAAAAAATGATATTTCATTATTTTTTTGTATTGGATCAATCGATATCCGAATTTTATTCAACTAATTCGATCCGAATACTATAGGACCCATTAAGGATCGGCTCTCCTAAATTCTTTTTCTTCATTCTCAAAATTTGAATTCGAGATCTTTAATTAAGGGGATAGAGTTTTCGACCACTTAACTCAAAAAAAAGTTTGGTTAAATGTGATATCCGATAAAAATTGAAATGAATTCCTTCTATACATGTGATTCACCTAAAGGATCAAAATAAGTTATTTAAAAATCGTGCATATATGCATTTTTCCCCAATGCTAATTATGATCATGACCAAAATTATATTCAGCCCCATCAAAATAATATTTAATAAAGCTTTACGGAAAACCCTATTTGAAATGCTTAAATTGATTTATCAAATCCTTCATTTTTTTTAAATATAATAAAATTTCTTCCCCGTCTTTTAGTTTCAAGAAAATTAAGTTTGCATATCTAAAAACTTAAATATATGAAACAAAAAAATTATAATTTTTAAAAAATATTCAAAAGATATCTAAAACATTTAATTAAATATGCATTATAAACAAAAAATTAATTTGATTATCCTCCAAAATTCTTTTAAGTTTTAGGATCGAATCAGATTAATATCTCTCCAAATATCACAAGTAGATAAAAAATAATAATAATAACAAATTAAAAAATTAATGTTATCCAAAAATCTTTTGAGTTCTAGATCCGTTTGAGCCTGGTCCGTCTAAACCCGAAACATCTCGGGTGCGGTCATAAAAACCTAGGGTTTCCCATAAATACTCGCATCACAGCTGCCTTATCTCGTTTATCTCTCTTGCCTCTCCATTTCTCTCTCTCTCTTTGATCAACTAGGGTTTTTGAGGCACCCTGTTTTGGGTTTCTTGACTTCGTCATCACCATGAGGGCCAAGGTAAAAAGAGATCGACTCAACTTTTCCACTCGTAACTTAAGGTTTGTCCATAGTTTTATAGTTTTTCATTGTTTTGATTTATTTGTTGGTAAAAATTGCAGTGGAAAAAGAAGCGTATGAGGAGGTTGAAGAGGAAGCGTCGAAAGATGAGGCAGAGATCCAAGTAGATGGATGCGAGGACTTAACTGTTGATTTTTCTCAATAGTTTGTTTTTTGTAATCCTCTTTTAAGTTGTGTTTTTGGTACTTTTTGAACGGTTTTTATCGTTTTTATGAGACTTGCTAGATCTCAAACTTGAAGTTGTCTGAATTAATGCTATCTTTTGAAATTTAAATCTCATTTGGATCCTCTTCGTGTTCTGTCTTTTAATTTCGTAAATGATTCTCATAGTAGTTTGTCATTTGGATTATAGCCCTGTAGATTCGATGACTGCTTAATGGATTAATGTATGCATCTTTTGCATTTTCAATGAGTTCTGGTAGTGGGTGTTGGGGCCTGTTTCATGGTATGATGACCTAATTGGATAAGCCTGGATGAGGTTTTTTCTTTTTCTTTTTTTTTTCCTTTCGAGGGGTATGATTGTGGTATTCTGCTTCTGTCTGTTGAGATAGTCTTGTTGATTGTTGAGGGAAATAATCATGGGTTTCCCCCTTTTGGGGGGGGGGTGTTTGCAATAATGGTGAGAATGTGTTGTCTAATGGAACAATCAACAAGACTATTGAGAAAGGAAAAAAAAGATAGTTGTCTAATGGAACAATCAACAAAAATAACCAAGCAGCTTGGTCGTAGGGTGTCTATTGTTGGTGTTGTCTAATGGAATTAGATAGTTGGGACGGGGTGGACAATTCTTGTTGTAGTGCATGTCCGGAACAATTTTTTATCCTTGGGGTATTTGAATGGAGCCTTTTTTAAGTATATACTATTAGTTGGCCATTTTGTCTGCATAGGTGTCCATGTTTCATTTTTAATCAAAAAGGTATTTGCTGGCTGGAGTCTTGTCTACAAATAGGGCGTCATAGGCATAGTGATGTGTGGAGTTTGTACCGGTGTTTGCAATTTAGATGCTGCAAAATGCTGTGCTACGGAATTCATATTACCAGGTGGAAGTTGATGACTATGAATATTGGTGGCTGTAGTATTTTTAGAGTGTTTTTGGGGTTGAATGATAAAATCCTGAATATTGTGCATATGTATGTTTTGGAACTCCTTTACTGTATGTTGATTAAAATTTTTCAATGGCGTATATCAACTTGAGCCTTTGTCTAAGGACACATCTGTTATATGGTATCAGTCATTTGCTTTGTATGGAGTTGTGTCCCATATTAATTTCCATTTCTGTTGCTAGAAGAAAGTACCATTTGCTTTTATAGTTCATCTGCATGTTTTAGTCTGGATTTGGAACATACATCAGTTGCTCCGGAGTATTAAGATGCTACGCCATGTTGCAACAATTGATCTACCCGAGTTTGGTGTTTCATTCAGGTTGTGTTTAATTTGTATTTTTTTTATCCTGTGTCGCAGAGTAATCAAATTCTCTGTGATGACAAAGATTGTACTTTCTTTTTTGTGTTTTGAGGTCATTCAAACCTTGTTCATCAATCTGTTCGGTGACCATTCAATGGTGGGGTGGTTCCTATTGACTAGAATATCATAATACGGGATAGGTGGTCTGTTGTGCAGTTTGCTAGTGACACCTTTGATGACTATCTGGACCTCTCTAAGAGTACATGGTGCTGCTTTTTTTTTTTTTGGGGGGGGGGGGGGGGGGAGGGGTTTGATGCATGCTTTGATGCACTGCCCACTGATACCGGCTGTCTGCAGTTGTATGAGATCAGCAGTTAGAAGATTGATAATTGAACACTATTTTATGAGGTTGCTATGCCATACTGCGCTTCTGATCTAATGCTTTAATCAAAATGGGAATGCAATCAACTAGTGTTCCTTGTGTCATCAAGTGATGAATTATTACTTGTAAATTTTTATATCATTCCTTTTCCTTTTGCAGTGCCAAAGTTTTGTTTAGCTTATACTTGATCATCTATGAGTCTGAGCCATGTTCATCCCTCGAACTACTGTTGGGAAGTTGTTTGTTCTCGGTTTCTTTTTCTCCTTAATTTTAGGTAGCATTTGGCTTCGGGATAAGCGGGATGGTGGAGGATACCCAAATATCCTTCAACTACTGATGTCTGGAATGCCATTGATGAAGCTGGATTTGAGCAATATGGACGAAGGTGGAGTTAGGGGAGAGAATTAGAAGGAGACAAGTTGCTTAAAAGGAGTAATATGAAAAAGAACTTAGCTAGCTAAGTGAGGGAGACATCCGGAGAACAACCGATTTGGGGAGTAATTTGAGAAATAGTTTTTATGACTTTCATTGCCACAAGTATCCATCGAAAGAATCCATTCAGGTTTCAGGAAAAAAGGCACGGGTCATATGAGGTGAAAATCTCATGGACCGTAAGAAAGATATATATATATCTATAAATCTATGCAATTATTATTATTTTTTTATATAAAAAAATAATTGTATAGATAATCATATGATATAAGATAGAATATAGTGATCCATATATTTGACCTGTGAGATAAAAGTTTAGTGATTGTTGTTGTATAATTATCATTATTTTAAAGATATTTATGTATTTTAAAATTAAATAAAATAATTATACAAAATATTTATATAACATATATGGTATGGAATATTTGGATATTTTGATTTTTTTTTTCAATTCTTAATTTTTTTAATTAATTACTTCAATTTAATTGGAATTTACTATGAAACTTTGTTTTCTTATCTTTTGACTCGTTTTTTTTTTTTGGGTGAAATCTTATATTTTGACTCTCTTAAAATTTATATCATAATTATATCAATAACAACTATATTATCTTTTGTTACTTCTCTTACAAGAAAAAAATGTATCTAAAATTTTTTTATTTATTGGACAATAAGTATTTTAAAATAAAATTTAAAAAGTAGATAAATACAGAAGAAGCGGAATCAAACGCTACCGTAAAATGGTTATTCAATTTTTTTCTTTTTTTTTTTTTGAGAAATAAAATGGTTATTCAATGTGGAAATGGAGAAGAGGCTTACAAACGCGGTCTTAATTTTTCACCAAACGATACGTTTTCATCTAATTTTCGGGAGCAAATGGAGCGAGGGAAAAATGCCAAAACGCAGAAGTAGATTTGAAAGTACCGGTAACTTCACTTCGTTCAAGAATGCGAGAGAGAGAGAGAGAGAGAGAGAGAGAGAGATCGCTTCAACTTCTTGGACGACGAGAATCGGAGGTGACAATGCGCATCATAATGGTTGGGTGAAGATAGAGATCGACTGAGTTGTTGGAGACGGAGGCGCACATAATCGTAGACCGACAACATGGACATTGATTCCGCGACAACCTCTGGCACGTTTCGTCTCTAACCATGATATGTTTTGCATTTCTATTTTTTTTCCTTTAAGCGTTAGGGTTTCAAAAATGATACTACTGTTATTCATATTCTAATTCGTTTGTAAACCCTAAAACTGGTTTTGTACTTTTAAAGCAGAGGATCATCAGACGAAAAAGATCGCCCTACTCTTAGTAGGTGCACCAGGCAGCGGAAAATCTACTTTCTGTGACAAGGTTATGCTTTCTGCTTCTCGTCCCTGGGTCCGTATCTGTCAGGTCTCTCTCTTTCTCTCTCTCTCTCTCTCTCTCTCCATATATTTGATGAAATGCTTGACTTAGGGCTTTTGGAAGTGATAATCCTCGTGCGAAATGAAATTTTGTTCCTTTTAAACATCAAACCTTCAAATTTAACATACTTGTAATTAGTCCTGAAAGGGCATTTCTGGTTCTAGGAGAAACAAACTTACCCTTTGGATTTGAGCGTTTATATAGTTTTGATGTTATTTTGCAGGACACCATTGCGAGTGGCAAGCCAGGAACGGTAGTTCAGTGTATAATGAGTGCAAGGGCTGCATTGAAAGAAGGCAAGAGTGTGTTTATTGATAGATGCAATCTAGACAGAGGGCAGCGAGGCGATTTTACAACGCTCAGAAGTCTTGATGCAGAGGTGCATGCCGTTGTACTTGATCTTCCTGCTAAGCTTTGTGTTGCTCGAACAGTGAAACGAACTGGGCATGAAGGGAATTTGCAAGGTGGGAAAGCTGCTGCTGTTGTGAACAAAATGCTGCAAAAGAAAGATTTGCCTAAATTGTACGAAGGGTATTCACGCATCACATTTTGTTCAAATGAGAATGATGTTGAAGAAGCTATTAAAATGTATAGTGTGCTTGGTCCAAAGGATACTCTTCAATCGGGTTGTTTTGGTCAGAAACACCCAGATTCTGAAGATCGACTTGGCATAATGAAGTTCTTCATGAAGGTAGAAACTCCTAAGAATTCCACATCACAAGCAAAGAACTCTACTTCAAGTGAAATTTCTGTGGACAATAGTTTGTGTGACAAAGAACCTGAAAAAGTTTCTTCATTATGCAATGATGATGTTAAGGGGATAGGTAAAGATGAGGAGCTGGCAAAAGGCACTGTTGCTGATCGTGGTGTTGCATCTTTGAGTAACATTCCATCTCTAGCTTTTCCATCTATTTCAACAGCAGATTTCCAGTTTAATATTGAATTGGCTTCTGATATAATTGTTGAGAAAGTGGAGGAATATGTGAATAAGCTTGGAGAGGCTAAGCTTGTGTTAGTAGATATGTCACATGATTCGAAGATCTTGTCTTTGGTTAATCTTAAGGCTGCAAGGAAAAGAATTGACTCAAGTAAGTTCACTACTTTTGTTGGTGATATTACTAAACTCTATTCGGAAGGACGGTTGCACTGCAATGTAATAGCTAATACTGCCAACTGGTGAGTTGAGATGATTTCTTGTACTTTTCATATTATTCAATTTATTTGTGCTTTGTGGTGGTGATTTAATTCATTCTGAATTGAATAACTGTCGAGGAGAACCATTGAAATATTTGTGCAGGAGACTGAGACCAGTAGGTGGAGGGGTCAATGCAGCTATATTCAATGCGGCAGGTCCTGAACTAGAGACTGCTACCAAAGAACGAGCTAAATGTCTTAAACCAGGGACTGCTGTGGCAGTTCCCCTTCCACCAACTTCCCCTCTAGTTTGGAGAGAAGGGGTAACCCATGTCATACATGTTCTTGGACCAAACATGAATCCACTGAGACCGGACTGTCTAAACAACAACTATCGAGAAGGCTGCAAAGTTCTCCAAGGCACTTACTCGGCACTTTTTGAAGCTTTTGCATCTATAGTGAAAAATGAAGAAAAGTTTCTCAAGGGGGACAATACCAGTGGCAAGCCAGCAGATTCAATTGTTGGAAATGCAGAGGATCATGCTCCTAAAGGTGACCAGAAAGGAAAGAGAGAGAGCACTCATGAATCTGAGAAAACCAAGAAATTCAAGGGATCTCAAGATGGAATTGATTCTGATGGACAGGGCAATCTAGGTAGTGACAGGATTTGTGGTGGAACATCCAAGACTTGGGGCTCATGGGCTCAAGCTCTCTATCATATGGCGATGGATCCTGAGAGACATAAAAACGTTGTGTTGGAGAAAACCAATGAATTTGTTGTGGTGAATGACCTCTATCCTAAGGTAAATCAAACTGTGCTTTTGTTTTATCTTTACATTGCCCCTTCTCTCTATACTCGGTATCCAGCGCTTCAGTTGGAAAATATTGTAATCAAAACTCCATTCTTGTTTCCAGGCAAAGAGGCACATTCTGGTTGTGGCTCGTAAGCAAGGTCTTGGTTGTCTAGCTGATGCACGGGGAGAAGATGAGGTGTTGTTAAGGAAAATGCATGCTAAAGGTTTGGAGTGGATTCAGAAGTTTTTGCTTGAGGATAAATCATTAATTTTCCGTCTAGGATATCATTCGGTAAGGAGCTCAGAAATTATGCTTATTAGTGAGAGCACCATTGCTTTATCTATCTTCTCTACTTAATGAAGATGTAAATAGTACTAAAAGGTAATGAACTCTATTAGATGTTTTGACGCACAGGTTGTAAATTTTGAGTGGTATGTATGTTAATAAGGAAAATTTATTACTAAAAAACCACCATTTGCAAGAGACAATTGAGGGTAGACATGATATGGCGGCAAATTAATAATGGTTAGAACTGGCAGCAGATCAAGTCAGTGGCCCGATGCTGCTCCATAGGTTGATAAAATGTGTGTGAGTGGGAGTGGCAAAAGACTAGATGGTATCTGTTCACCCCTCGCCCCGTCACCCACCCCCCCCCCCCCCAAAAAAAAGCAGAAGAAATCATTTGCTCTGTTATTGTTAAGGCTTCTAAGATTCTTACGGAAGCTATATCTTCCATACTTTAGCTTCAACTAAAAGTATTGACTTACTTTAATATGTGCATGTTTCTATCCCATTTTGCAGGTACCATCCATGCGACAACTGCACCTTCATGTTATAAGCCAGGATTTTGATTCAAAACATCTAAAGAACGATAAGCACTGGAACTCATTCAATTCTGCTTTCTTTCGTGATTCATTTGATGTTATTCACGAGATCGGCAGAAAAGGGAGGGTAATTCTCAAAGATGATGAGCAGCTGTTGTCAAAAGAGCTGTGCTGTCATCGGTGCCAAATTCCACAACCCAACTTACTGCACCTCAAATCTCATATTACCAAATGCCGAATCCCATTTCCTCTCTTTCTGCAAGAAAATTGGCGTCTTGTGCGTGCGCCCACCAAGTGAAGCTCGGTAGTTTATCATGCACGTATAGGTCATATCACCCTTAACTCTTGCTTGTACGTATATATCCATAGTTACGTGGAAAAGTCTCTCTAGCCTGCACAACTGACACTAGTCTTCTGTTTAATGCAAGTATTTTGGGGATGTTGCAATTGTAGGCATGTTTGGCTTCATTTCTGCCATACGAATAACCTAAAACTTTTGCAGTTAAAAGGCTAATCATGTTGCAAGAATTCCATCTTGTGATGAAATTGTAGAAATACGTAAGTATGCCTCTGTGTCGTTTTTTTTTCATCGGAATGAATTTTAAAGAATAGATACCTAGCAATATACTATATATTTGTCGACTCTAGAAACTTTTTCCAACATTTGCCTCATTCTGAAAGCAAAAGCTACACACCAGGTTTGTTTCACAACCAATTGACCATTTGGCAAATTGTGATAAAAGATCATAAGTGAGGCATCCAGCTTGAGGCATCTCATCTTGCTGTCAAATGCTTAGATGTTGTAGTGATGTTTGTGCTACTGCTGCCGGCGGAGTCCTCCAGATCGCCTTTCTCTTCCATGTCTTCTTCCAGCTTTGACTACTTTTCTTGCCCCATGCACCCCTCCAGAACCTGTCAAACCCAACCCCAGTAGTTTATCCTTGTAATATACCCTTGCAGCTACGCCCGCTTGAGTGAGTAACCTTACAACTATTTGGATTACTATTAATGAGAGAATCTTAACTGCTAGATTCTGGTGTTAAGCCATGTTGAGATTTAATCTTCTTAGTTTTCTCTCTCTTAGATGTTCTTTTGTTGCCTGGCTCCCTATTTCCATCTTGTTTCACAGATCAATTATATAACCTTGTCGATTGTCATGAAAGGGGTCAACTATCGTACTCGCCACATCTCTACTTTGGTGGAACAGGCATTAATGTCATATGAAATGGATGATGGCCTCACTTAACAAACACAAGTTGGAAAAAAAATATCTTAGCCCTTTTGAGCAAAGACAACCGCAATGTGAAAAACGTTGGTCCCGAGCCCTTTCGCATCTTTTCTTTGGTCTCATCCTTTTGAGCAACCTTTCTTTGGTTTGTTTTTTTGAGCATATGCAGATGACCTCATTTGACAAACACAAGTTGGAAAAAAAAATATATATAGATATATATATATATATATCTTAGCCCTTTCGAGCAAAGACAAGCACAATGTGAAAAAAGTTGGTCCCAAGCCCTTTGGCATCTTTTCTTTTGTCTCATCCTTTTAAGCAACCTTTCTTTGGTTTTGTTTTTTTAAGCATACGCAGACTGGTAGGTTAAAGGCATCATCCAAGGACTTGAAATCCAGATTCCTTGGATCCCCGAAAACATCTCAATGATTGATGCACTTTTGCCTTCACTGAAAATTGTCATTCCCTCATCCACTCATTCTCTTTAAAAAAAAGGTACTTGTATTACAAATTCAAGGAGAATGTACAGAACTAGACACCTGCATTATTTGACTCCCGGCAAGCACGAAAATACATAAAAGAACCAGATTTTTTGCATATATCATCCATAATCAGCAAACAGAAATGGCTCGTGTGTTTACTGGGGATTTGGAGGGCGGCTGTTGGCCGAAGAAACTCTTGAGCCCCACTCAAGAAGCTCTTTGCTTGTATCATCCTTGTGCACAATCACCTCTATGAAGCACAAACAATCTCTTTTGGCCCCAGTTGCTGTTTCTATTGCTTTAATAAGCTCTTCCTCATGGAAAACCTGCAAAAAGGATATAGCACTCTTATGGAAAAGAAATACGTCATTAGACCACCATAACACTGACCAGAAATGTTGGTTTCTCCAACTCACCTTGGCTGTCCAGCACTTGCCCTCACCATTGTAGATGGCATCAACCAAGGCAGTATAGTTCCAATTCTTAATGACATTATAGGGACCATCGTGAATCTCAACTTCTATGGTATACCCCCCATTGTTTATCAGAAAGATGATTGTATTCTGCCCACATCGCAGCATTGTGGACACGTCTTGTGCTGTCACCTGCTCACACACAAATAGATGAATGGGGTTAGTTTTCAACTAGACAATCTAGTCAAGGCAACACGCATTATCTTTTCCATTAATTAATAAATATCCCGCCTGAAAGCTTCCATCCCCAATGCAGGCAATCACACGCTTATCTTTGGCTGCCTGTGCATAACCAAGGGTTGCGCCTACTGACCAACCGATCGATCCATACTGCATCTGGAACTCATATCTGCAAAAGAAATTAGCTTTCCCATAAGACATTTCAAAAACAGCAAACAAAAATTTCAAGAAAAAACATCCTTAATGTTGCTTACCCACAACCCTCTGGCAATTTCAACTTCTGGCAGTTGAACCATGAATCTCCTGTCTCAGCAATCACAGCAGTGTCTTTTGACAACATCTGCTGTATGTGCTTGAACAGGACATTGACTCTCAATGGTTCTTTAGGTTCGCACTTCAAAGGCTGCCCTTCTGGAACATATATCCTGTGGTAATTCTCGTAAGCAGTAGTATTCTGCTTAATCCTCTCGGCAAGTGCTTTAAGGAAATCCTTCATCAAGACACACCCAAATGCTGGGCCGTTGGCAATCACAACCCACTCAGGCTGCACAAAAATCGCCTTCTCCTTCTTGATAAGCAAAGAATACCCAACAGAACTATAGTCATTGAAAATCGGTCCTACAAACAAATAAGCATCCGCAGACTCAACAATTTCTGTGCAGAATGATGTGCTCACAGCACCCCAGTAAGTCCCGATGAAATGTGGGTGTGTCTCAGGCACAAGACCTTTGGCAGATGGCATGACCGCAGTTGCATAGCCACAAGCATCAGCTAGCTCCACAAAAGCTTGACACGCCTTAGCAACACGCATTTTTGGCCCTGCCACCATGACCGGCTTCACCGCCTTGTTTAGAAAGGCAGCTGCAGTCTCCACTGCAGCTTCCAACCCTATTTGATTACTCACCCTGAATCACAAAACCCATACAAAACAATCAGATCTACCGCATGTTTCATATTACCCACAGACAGTAGACTCGTGCTCAGTAGAGAATAGTAATTACTTGGGAGCCAAGAAGAATGGAACTGGTTCTCGACTAAATGTAGGATAAGGAATCCCAGGTAAATTGCAGCTTACACTGATGTAAACAGGTTTACTCTCCTTCAATGAAGTAGAAATTGCTGTGTCAATTAGCTCGTGTGCATCTTCCAAGTTATTCACAATAGCCTAAACATCAAACACAAACACATGAATATCAATCGATATCAACATGGAAAAAAAATCCCAAAAATGGAAGGAAAAAAAAAAACCCAACTCCAACTCCACTCCAGAACCGCATACATAAAAAAGTTTAATTTTAGAAACATGAACAGATCTACTTAAGAAGGAAATAATTATAGTTCTCCAACTCTTAAAACAAGAGACAGTTTTGCTGCCTTTTCATATCTAAAACAAGAGACACCCAAGAATCATAAAACTTTACCCTTAACCTTAAAATCTAATCGACCTGAAAAACAAATAATTGAAAAATACTACTTACTTGGAAACAAGTGACTGTTTGAAAGCAACGATATTCTTGACTAAAATCAGGTAACCCAATCGTATGATGCAAAATCCTATTTGTTCCATAATCATTCGAATTCGGGCCCCCGACGATACAAATCACCGGAAGATTCTCACTGTAAGCTCCTGCAATAGCATTTATAACGCTAAGTCCACCGACGGTGAAAGTCACGACACAGGCGCCAACGCCGCGAGATCGAGCGTAGCCGTCTGCAGCGTAGCCCGCGTTGAGCTCGTTACAGCAGCCAACGAGGTTGAGTCCCGGCTCGGCGATTAAGTGATCGAGGAGAGTGAGGTTGAAGTCGCCAGGAACGGAGAAGACGTCGGTGACACCTATCTGGATGAGCCGGCGAGCGATGTGGCTGCCCATAGTAGCTTCGGCAGTGGTGATTGGAGTAGGGTGAGAGTCCTGGACGATCTGGACGCCGTTTCGTGGGAGACATCCGACGTCTGTCGGCGCTGGCTTGCATGTGTCTATTGATCCAATTTTGGTATCCATTATGTGTGTGTGTGTGTGTGTGTGTGTGTGTGTGTGTGTGAGAAAGAGAGGGGGGCTTTAGAGTTGTTTTCTTTTGAGTGTTTGCCGTGGATGTTGGAGAAAATGAGTAGATGATTTATTGGGGGTTGGGTGGGGTGGAATAATGAAACTAGCGGCGTGATTGACGATAGGATCTTTCGCGAAAACGGTGGTCTTTCTGCGGTCTTGTTTGCAACGAATCTATTCTTTTCGAGTCCTTTTCTCAATTATTTTACTTTTTCTATGCCTATTATTTTTTCTGATATTTATTTAATGTAAAAATGTTAATCAGAACAAGAAAGGTAAATCATTCGCGACTAGAAGTTGCAAGGGCATTAGGAAGAGCTACTTCCACAGGCTTCTAAAAACCAAGCATTCCATGGGTTTCTAAAATCCAAGCAGGGGCGGCGCGGGGGGGGGGGGGTGGTGGAGTTCTCGTGAGTGGGAAGCCTCCTACTCAAGGATGGTTTAAACTCGGGGTTGATGGTAGCCTAGGGGCAGGGGTAGCCACCGTTGGATGAACTTATACGAGGTTCAGGGGGTTGCTGAAGGGCGAATTTAATGAACTTAAATGGATGCTTGTACGATTGGATTAAGAGGAAAATGTTAAATCTTTTAATTTAAATTTTGATAATAAAAATTTATATTAAAAAAACTTTCTTTATAAAGATATAATAATAACAGGGTATAATAATAAATTAAGTTAAATTAATTAAAATATAACTTTAATTATCAATTGTTCAAGTGAAACAATATATATCGTTGCTTCGTTGCCGAATTTTAGTGCTGATGGCATGGCCCCACAGAACACAGTTAACGCATTGATTAACCTACTTAAAATTAAGCTCATCATGGAAGAGAAATGCTATCCATTAGTTTCAGCTCATTTAGGCTTCAAAGTAACCATTTAGTTTTTTTTTTTTTTTTATTGATTGAGGGTGTCTTGTCTATAGATAATATGAAATATGAGAAAATTTTGATGGTTTCGGTGTAGGTTTTGTGATTCAGGGTGAGTAACCAAATGTGGTTGAAAGCTGCAACGACGTACTAAACAAGGCAGTGAAGCCAAGCCAGTCATGGTGCGTGGGCTGAAATTTGCATCTAAGGCGTGTTAAGCTTTTGTGGGTTTAGCCGATGCTCGTGGCTTCGCTATCCCCTGAGCTTAAGCCCCTAAATGAGTTGAAACTAGTAGGGACCCATACTTTTTCATGATGAGCTGAATTTAGGGAGGTTAATCAGCGTATTGACTAAGGTGTAGTTATGATTTGGCTCATTTGTGTTTTTTTAAGGTTGGGTCTCTGCCGTCTGCAAAAAGGAAGAAAGGAGAAAGAAAAAAAAAATGAGCTGCTTCCTATGTCGAAGTGAATGGCTATTTGTCCTTCCACGTCTGGTAAGTGAGTGAGAAAAATAGAAACTCTGTTATTTGCGTCAACTGTCAACCTACTACGCTTGTTATGGGGCTTCCTTTATTAACGAAATTAGGAAAAATAAATTTATAAAATAGTGAAAGAAATGATGAAACTATGGATATTAATCAGATTAATGAATATGTGAAGTTAAAAGGCTATGACATTATTGCTGATTAATTTAATTGGTGTAAAATTTTGAAAGGGCACTGGTATAAACTTGAACTTCCCCTGTATTTTACTAGAGAAGGTGCAACCCATGTGTAACCCGTGTCATACATGTTCTTGGACCAAACATGAATCCAAAGAGATCAAACTGTTTGGACATCGACTTTGGGAAAGGCTGCAAAGTTAAGCCAAAAGGGTTAAAAAAAAAAAAAAGAATAGGTTACTTAATTGGAAAAATCACAAAAAATGTAAAATAAAACAAAAGGTTAGACACTGACCAGGAGAATTGGCTTATTTTAATGAATGCGGTTTTCTATCCCACCCTAAGGCAACTGTGTCAAGTGATGTAGAGGAACTTTCCATAGATTTTTAAGAAATTAGAAACATTCTTTTTAGGGGGTTAAATATTAACCTTCGTTTAACCGTTTGATTTAATTGTAACTTCTTATTGTGTAGATCACTATGCCTCCACGAAAGAGAATGAGGAATGTGAACGAGATTCTTCCGCCGGAGCATGAGGATGAGTCGTCCTCGCATGCTCTTCCTCCTTCCGTGCCTACACAGCCGGCTCCACCTACTGGGATTTCAGCGGCTCCTATTGCTGCTCTTCAGCAAGTAATAGAGTAGATGGTCCGTTGTGTTATAAATGAGCAAATGAGTTTAAAATTGTTTTATAAATGATTTTGAAATATCCTTGAAGTGGTTGGGATGACCACATTACATGCGTGCATGTACAAGAATCCCTCCCCATTTGTGTGCCGATGTGGGCTTGTGTGTACTGGAATGGATCGGATAGGTCCTTTATATGTGTATTGTTATATGATTTTTCCCATTTTTGATGGAGGGTGTATTGGATGAGTTTTGAACTGATTTGTAGCCTTGCGGAGTCTCGGTATAAGGGGAGGTTCTGCCCGTGTACCGAGACAACGCGGCGGCTGTTGCGTGGTCGATCCGAGAATCGGGGCGTGACAAACTGCCCCTTCACGTAATAAGCCAGGATTTTGATTTAAAACATCTGAAGAACAAGAAGCACCGTTTGTCAAAGAGATCGAGTGAAAAGGGAGAGTAATACTCAGATGACGAGCGGCTGCCGGCGTCTCCAAACACACATTAGCAATTGCCCAATCCCTTTTCCTGTTTCTTTGCTGGACAATGGTCGTCTTGTGTGCGCATCCACCAAGTGAAGCTCATTAGTCTATCATGCGCGTACAGGTCAAGCCACCCTTAACTTTTGCTTGTTACATGCTATTTCATATCCAGAAAAAGTCCCTCTTGCTTGCACAGTTGGTCTTCTGTTTTATGACTATGCTAAATGCAATTACATTGGATGTCACAATTGCAGGTATGTTTAACTTCATGTGTATGACTTACAAACTTTTTCTGTTAAAAGCTCAAACTGGGCACAAACCAAACAGCAAATTAACTATCATACAGGGGGCTAATAGAAGCACACCTACCATCAAACGGGGCTAATAGAAGCGAAACGTGTCCCAGCCCAATGCAAACCGATTATACACTTGGGACAACCCCAGAGCACAAGGATTCGCTAAATAGGTCTTTAGGTTACCTAAAAGACAGCTAAAATTCTCGAATGTTGTTATCTGTGATTCTGTGCTCTAAACCAACAAACCTTTGTATTCTGTTATGCCACAGAAACTCAATCTATGATTCTGTGCTCTAAACCAACAACACTTTTTATTCTGATTTGGCACAGAAATTCACTCTGCCAGCGACACGACCGCATAACATTGGCATCAAGCAACACATGTTCTGACACAATGAATTGAACCACCTTGTCAAATAGTTAGTTGAATTGATTATTGTGTTGCGAAATTGGGAGTTTGAATCTCGCGGGAAAACGGCTGAAGGGAAAGGAACAATGCGAAACAAACAATAGTTGGTTAGTGATTGTTATTTCACAGGTCAATTGTCATGAAAAGGGTCCACTATCTTACTCGCAACTTCTCCAACTTCGTTAACAAAAGTCTAGAACAGCGGAACCATGGAACATGCACTAATGGATGATGGCCTCGTTTAACAAACACTTGATAGAAATACAGTATCTCGTCCCAACCAAAATGCGAAAGGGGTTGACGCCAAGCGTTTTTGCATGTTTTCTTTGTCTTGACTGGTAGCTTTAAGGCATCATCCAAGGACTTGAAATCTAAATTCCTTGGAAACCAGAAAATATCTCAATTAGCGATACCCCTTTTGCTTTCACTAAAAATCTCAAGGAAAAAAAATCCTTGTATTGCAAATTTAATGCGAATGTACAGAACTCAACACCCACATCGTTTGATAAGCAAAAAAATTAATAGAAGAAACAGGTTTTTTCTGAAAATATCATCCATTATCAACCGACAGAAACAACCCATGTTTTTTACTGGGGGTTTGGAGGGCGGTTGTTGGCTGCACACCCTTGAGCGCCACTCAAGAAGCTCTTCGCCTGTATCATCATTGCGCACAATCACCTCTATGAAGCACAAGCAATCTTTTTTGACCCCAGTTGCTGTCTCTATTGCTTTAATAAGCTCTTCCTCATGGAAAACCTGCAAAAAGGATATAGCACTCTTTATCAAAAGGAAATACGCCATTAGACCACCTTAATATGTCCACAAATATTGGTTTCTGCAACTCACCTTGGCTGTCCAGCACTTGCCCTCACCGTTGTAGATGGCATCAACCAAGGCAGTATAGTTCCAATTCTTAATTCCATTGTTCATCAGAAAGATGATTGACGTCTGCTTGCATCGCAGCATTGTACTCACATCTTGTGTGGTCACCTGCTCACACAGAGTGGGTTTTCAAGTTTTCATTTACACAATCTGGTCAAAGCTATACGGACTATCTTTCCATCAAGTGTGAATACTCCACCTGGAAGCTTCCATCCCCAATGCAGGCAATCACACGCTTATCTTTGGAAGCCTGTGCATAACCGAGTGTTGCGCCTACTGACCAACCCATCGATCCATACTGCATCTGGAACTCATACCTGCAAACACAAATTAACCTTCCCATAAGACACTTCAAAAACAGCAAACATAATTAAAGAAAAACATCCTCAATGTTGCTGACCCACAACCCTCTGGCAACTTCAATTTCTGGCAGTTGAACCATGAATCTCCTGTCTCTGCAATTACAGCAGTGTCTTTTGACAACATCTGCTGTATGTGCTTGAACAGGACATTGACTCTCAATGGCTCTTGAGGCCCACACTTCAGAGGTTGCCTATCTGGATCATATATCCTGTGGTAATTCTCGTAAGAAGCAGAATTCTTCTTAATCCTCTTGGAGAGCGCTTCAAGGAAATCTTTCATCAGGACACACCCAAATGCAGGCCCATTCGCAATCACAACCCGGTCAGGATGAACAATAATGGCCTTTTCCTTCTTAAGAGGCAAAGAATAACCAACAGAACTGTAGTCATTGGAAATCGGTCCCGCAAACAAATAAGCATCTGCAGACTCGACAATTTCTGCGCAGAACGGTGTGCTCACGGTACCCCAGTAAGACCCGATGAAATGTGGGTGTGTCTCAGGCACAAGCCCTTTCGCAGATGGCATCATTGCAGTTGCGTAGCCACAAGCATCAGCTAGTTCCACAAAAGCTTGAGATGCCTTAGCGACACGCATTTTTGGCCCTGCAACCATGACCGGTTTCACTGCCTTGTTTAAGAACTCCGCTGCAGCCTCCACCGCAGCATCCAACCCCATTTGGTTGCTCACCCTGAGTCACAAAACACCACACCAAAACAATCAGAATTATCTCATTTTTCACATTGTCTACAAACAAAAGACTCCCAATCAATAGAGAAAACTAAGTAGATACTCGGGAGCCAAGCTGAATGGAACAGGTTCTTGACAAAACGTAGAATGAGGAATCCCAGCTAAATTGCAGCTTATACTGATGTAAACAGGTTTACTCTCCTTTAGAGCAGTTGAAATTGCTGTGTCAATTAGCTCATGTGCATCTTCCAAGTTATTCACAATAGCCTAAGTATCAAAAACAAACCAAAACACGTTAGTATCAACACAAACCCCAAATTTATTTTTTTTTTAAAATGGCAAAAACTCATTCCAACTCAACGCTACAAAAATTATATATGGTTGTGTGTGTATATACATGTGTGTGTGTGTGTGTATTTAATTGTTGAAATATACCTAAAATCAAATAATTGAAAAATACAACTTACCTGGAAACAAGTGACCGTTTGAAAGCAACGATATTCTTGACAAAAATCAGGTAACCCAATCGTGTGATGCAAAATCCTATTTGTTCCATAATCATTCGAATTCGGACCCCCGACGATACAAATCACCGGAAGATTCTCACTGTATGCTCTTGCAATAGCATTGATAACGCTAAGTCCACCGACGGTGAAAGTCACGACACAGGCGCCGACGCCGCGAGAGCGAGCGTAGCCATCTGCGGCATAGCCCGCGTTGAGCTCGTTACAGCAGCCAATGTTGGTGAGTCCCGGCTCGGCGATTAAGTGGTCAAGGAGAGTGAGGTTGAAGTCGCCGGGAACGGAGAAGACATCGGTGACACCGATCTGGACGAGCCGGCGAGCAAGGTGGCGGCCCAGTGTAGCTTCAGCAGTGGCGATTGGAGTTGGGTTAGAGTCCTGGAAGATGCAGACGCCGTTTTGTGGGATACAGCCGACGCCAGTCACCGTTCGCTTGCATTCGTCTACCGCTCCTATCTTGGCATCCATTGTGTGTGTGAGAGAGAGAGATTTTGACGGGGTTTTTGGATGGGATTTTCGAGCGTTTGTCGTGGAAAATTGGAGCAAACGAGGGGAGAATTTATAAAGGAGAGAGAGAGAGAGAGAGAGAGAGGGTGTTATGGTGAAACCAGAGGCGGTGTTGTGCTGAGGATCTTTCCTGAAGGCGCGGTGGTCTATCTGTGGTCTTGTTTGGGGCGAATATTTTCTTCCCACTTTTCCCCCGTCAAATTTCTTTTACTTATAATATTGAATTGATGGATGTGTGGTATTGAAGATTATAAAATATTGCTTCTGATCAATTTAATTGGTTGAAATTTTTAATAAGTCGGTGATACAAAATTGAACTTCCCTTATACCAGAGTGGGAGTAAAAATAGGGTATCCATAACGCATTGATTAATTGTTGGGGGCAACTTTTAAAGGGTGCGAGTTGAAATATACACAATCACATGAAGGATGTATATGATTTTTCAAATCTTGGCGGCCGTTGAAGTTGCTCGTGTTACGGGGGTGCGAGCGATGGTAAAGGGGAAAACCATGTATGACTTACTTATTTTAGATTAAAAATAAATTTTCAGTACCAAATCTTTAAAATCATAACTTGAGAAAAGTTCATGCTTATTTTTCTTGTTAAATCCACATCCTTTTATGGTTTTTTAGCATACCCCACAAAATTTTAGATCTTTCGATCTAGACTTGAAGAACAATTAAGTAAAATTTTTTATTAAAATGAATTATTTACCATATAAAATATATATTGTTTTTAAGAAGCGATGATGGTAAAATACATACAATTTCTCAAATCCAAATCTTTCTCTAATATTTTAGAATTTGTAAATTAAAAATCTTTGAAATCTTTTTAAATAATGTTGTAAAATAGTTTTATATGGGGGAATTCTAAGAGATACATGAATTTCTAGGTGTTCAACCCATCCACCATTTCTCAAGAGCTTCAATAAAGGGTGATTTTATCATTCTATAGGTATATAAAATAGTTCTCATATTTAAAATTGTTAGAGATTGCTTTGATTCCATAAATGATGACTCTGTTAATTTGAACATTATTGTTCAACCATTAGGGTGCCTTGATAGATATGACCTACAATAAACTATTGGAAAGTGTTTCGATAGGTGAGATTTTAACGCACAAATTAAAGAACAGTTTTTAAAAGAAAAGAAAAACAAACTAAAAGAAAATGAAAATAAAACACAAGGAAACTTGTTATGTCGAAAATATACGATCGTAAATGGAAAAGTCTGTATACCTCATTCTAATTGATTTCACGATGCATATATAATTATCTCGCGGGAAACACGCGTGTATGCAGAACGTTAAAACCGTAATTACCTTATGGAAGGTTCCCAAGATAATTGAGATTACGAAAGGAGGAATCCAAAAGATTTCAAACGCTATCGATTAAGAAAGTTTGGTGAGCTATGGAGATTTATTTCTGCGATTTGGAATCTCTTTTTTATTTATAAAAGATTTTGTTCGTATTTTCAAAAGAGTGAATATTGTCTCATAGGGCTGAATGACGATCACCAGACACTAAGGAGGTATTGCGACTAGGCAACTATCTGTCAATTAAGACTTGGCCGATGAATATTGAGAAGGTGTGGGCCTTATCCACCCGACTGAAAAATAAATTCTACATTAACGAGACGTTTCAGCCGATATACCTCATGGATCAGGGGTCCGAAAGATTTCAAGCCTTGTGTAGCAATGACAAGCCATTCAAATCATATAGTTGATCGATCGAGTGACTGCCCACTAAACAAGCAACATGAAGGAGGGGAGTAATTTTGAGCTAATTATGAGTTTAATGCGATTTGGGTTATTCTGACTATGTATCATCAAATTTTATTTTATAATGTTTAAATTTTAATAATTATATTTTTTATGATGAAATTTGTATTGGTTACCATACAATGACTATGGTCAAAGTATAATAAAAATTTTTTTGTCGATAAATGATTAGAATAAATCCACATTATTGAGATTGTAAATAAAAAAACTATTAAAAAATATTTATGAAAATGAGTTCTATGTCTATTAATTAAGAAAAGATGAGTAATTATAATGACATTATGGCGAGATTTTTTTTAACAACATAAAATAACCATATTGGTTTTCTTTTTATTTTATGCCTCTTACCGAGAGACAAATAGTGATTATACTACACAAAAGTTAATTGATTACCATCTAACATCAAATTGCTCCGAAGACGGAGAACATTTGAAATTTGAAAATTTTATTTGAGAGTGACTCAAATGTTTTATGCTATTTAAGAAGGAGGAAGAAGAAGAAGAAGAAGAAGAAGAAGAAGAAGAAGAAGAAGAAGAAGAAGAAGAAGAAGAAGAAGAAGAAGAAGATGTGTGACACATATTTTTCTATATTCTCGTAAATATTGACATGCATTTAATGACCATTGGATAAGTTTAATAAAATAACAAAATGTTTATAGACATATATGATAATATAATTTCACACGTGCGGAGATATGTTGATAATTAGGCCCTCCTTCTGAATTGGGATTTTATAAAACCCACCCATTTAAAATTTTATACGTCTGAATCCAAGCCCAACTCAAGAGAGCTCGAAAAATCGAGACTCCAATTTGACCCAAAAAAAATCAAAAGGGTGTCGGGTCCATTTCAGGTCAAATTCAAAACCGAATTTTAAATTTTATTTTTATATTTTTAACTCATTTTATAATATAATAAATACAAAATAAAAACACATTAATCATTCAAAATAAAATGTAAAATAAATACTAAATACCAAATTAAAAAATATACACTATTATAAAAATTAACAATAATAATATCATAAAATATTTTAAAAAATATATATCAAAATTAATACATTAAATATATCAAAATCACAATATTTTTAGAAGTATAAAAAAATATTTGATTTTAAACGGGATGAATCTGTAACGAGTCAAGTTCACCATTGTCTAGATTTCACTTGTAATTAAAATAGATCTAAATAATATGACTGAGTTCAATCCTTCAAAACGTGCTAAGCTCAATCGAGCTCCAATTGCCTGATCCAATTGCTAGTCCTGTTGATAATGGTAATGAATTATGATAGAATGAGATCATATACACAATACGATCACATGATAACGACAGAGCGAATTATTCTTTTGTCTTTTATTAAAAATCATGTGTACACCTTTATGTTAATAAAATGAGGAGAGAGAGAGAGAGTCATGAATCATTTTATTAGGGCATGTGAAAAGGTTCCAGTTAAACAGTAATACAAAGTTGATTTTGTTTTTTTCATTGGTCAAAATTTTTTAGATACAGTTGCATAATATTTTGGTCCAAAAGGTACAACTTTGCTTAGTTTATATTAATTTTTTTTCCACTTTTCATTTTTATTATACACGCAATATTTTTCAGTTAAAATAAAATAAAAACAAAAAAATAAGAAATTTTGTAAACAAAAATTAAATCTTTCCATAAAAAAATTTAAATTATTGTTATATTAATTATTCTTTTATGACACCTTGGAGGAGAGGTGTACAACTCTCTCTCTCTCTCTCTCTCTCTCTCTCTCTCTCTCGGGTTGATTTGGCTACATAAGCTGCTCCGAATTAGCCCCAATCATATCCAGTTTTTGCGAATAAAACATTTATTACGAAATAGTCAATACTATTAAGTTAATAGTCATTTTCGTGAGATTATTTACTTGTCATAAGTACAAAAACCTTAATACAAATTAAACGATGGGTGGTAGGCAGCTAGAGAAAGTAACAGAACCCACCTGCCCTCCTTTCTTGAAAAATACATGGTCTATAAGGATAAATAGATCTAATAAAATATAACGATAGATTCTTTAATCAAGGGTATTAGTTTGATTCGTGATTTGAGTATAGAGTAGATTATATTAAGAATATAGTCTTCTCAAATGGACTATTATAAGTTTTAGATAAGATTAATATATATATAGTTTCGGATATATATCGGAATAGTTAAAAAAAAGTGTTAGTTTAGATGCGGTGGACATGGGCGTCGTTTTCTTAATGATCTCAGTACATACGACATCGTTTTTGGAATGAAAAAGTAGGATTAGTGCTCTCATTTAAATTAAATTCAGTGGAACGTAGTACACCGGATTAAAAACAGCGAGAGTTGATGGGAACTTTGGAAAGGGCGACCAAGACTGGTGAAGGCATGAGGTGAGTTGGATTGGGGATCGAATTCATAAAAAATTATAAAATAGTAATTAAATTTAACAGGTTTTTTTATTTAATAGATTAATTTTTTTGGTTGAGTTTTTTTATTGAGGTTGTATTTAATATTTGGATTCGTGATAAATTGATATATATTTTGAATTGAATTTTTTTATTGAGTTTGAGTTTGAGTTTGAGTTTGAGTTTAATACATGGGTCCTGACACATGGGTTTGGGAAGTGGGGACCACCGATGAGGCAGGAGCGCGTAAATCCCATGGCTCATTTGCTCACACCACGTGAAGCCGTGACCTTTCACGTGACACGGTAACACTCCCCATTTTTACTACTTTTAATTGAAACTAGGAAAAAGCACTGCGTGTAATTAGGGCTTTGTACAGATCTTAAAAAGCAAGCACGCATCCTTGTGCCGAATGCCCCTAATTAGGTCTTTTCTTTAGTAATCGTATGAAAAGAAAATTTTTAATGTTGGTGTTCAAACCGCCAAAATATACCATTTTGTAAATATTGTTACATATTAGTAATTTTTTTTATTAGGTATGCCAGAAGTTATCATCAGAATGTGGAATCAATTCACTTTGAGCATTGTAATTATAATTTTAATTGATTGTGTTGAGACCGGAGAAAGTATTAATGATCATGTCTGAGGAGGGTGGGAACGGTCGCCCTCTGCATCATTATTTGACTTCACAAAATATTTCTTTAGATGTCTTGTCTTTTATTCATATTTTGATTAGAATAAATACTATGATTTACGATATTTAAACAATAATTTTCGTTCAAAAAAGTTTTGTGTTTTTATATAATATTTGAAGACAACAAAAATGTGAAAGAGGTTGGCGCCAAGCATTTTGGAATATTTTCTTTTTCTTGGCCCTTTGAGCATCCGCAGACTGGTAGCTTTAAGACATCATCCAAGGACTTGAAATCTAAATTCCCTGGATCCCTGAAAATTTCTCAAGTATCGATTCCCCTTTTGCTTTCACTAAAAATCTCATCATTTGACACGCGAAAATAACTTGTATTGCAAATTTAATGAGAATGTACAGAAATCAAAACCCACATCATTTGACACGCGAAAAAATAAATAGAAGTAAAAGGTTTTTTATTTTTTTTCTTGAAAATATCATCCATTATCAACAGACAGAAAATGACCGACGTTCTTTACTGGGGGTTTGGATGGCGGCTGTTGGCTGCACAAACCCTTGAGCCCCATTCAAGAAGCTCTTTGCTTGTATCATCCTTGTGCACAATCACCTCAATAAAGCACAAACAATCTTTTTTGGCCCCAGTTGCTGTCTCTATTGCGTTAATAAGCTCTTCCTCGTGGAAAACCTGCAAAAAGGATATAGCACTCTTATTGAAAAGAAATACCATCAGACCACCATAGCACGACAACAAATATTGGTTTCTCCAACTCACCTTGGCTGTCCAGCACTTGCCCTCACCGTTGTAGATGGCATCAACCAAGGCAGTATAGTTCCAATTCTTAATGACATTATAGGGACCATCGTGAATCTCAACTTCTATGGTATACCCTCCATTGTTTATCAGAAAGATGATTGACTTCTGCTTGCATCGCAGCATTGTACTCACATCTTGTGCGGTCATCTGCTCACAACAAAGGTGGCGGTTCAAGTTTTCAATTACACAATCTAGCCAAATCTATACGGACTATCTTTCCATCAAGTATGAATACTCTACCTGGAAGCTTCCATCGCCAATGCAGGCAATCACACGCTTATCTTTGGCTGCCTGTGCATAACCAAGTGTTGCGCCCACTGACCAACCTATCGATCCATACTGCATCTGGAACTCATACCTGCAAACACAAATTAACCGTCCCATAAGACACTTCAAAAACAGAGAACATAATTAAACAAAAACATCCTCAATGTTGCTCACCCGCAACTCTCTGGCAACTTCAATTTCTGGCAGTTGAACCATGAATCTCCTGTCTCTGCAATTACGGCGGTGTCTTTTGACAACATCTGCTGTATGTGCTTGAACAGGACATTGACTCTCAATGGCTCTTTAGGTTCACACTTCAGAGGCTGCCCATCTGGAACATATATCCTGTGGTAATTCTCGTAAGAAGCAGAATTCTTCTTAATCCTCTTGGAGAGCTCTTTAAGGAAATCTTTCATCATGACACACCCAAATGCAGGCCCATTAGCAATCGCAACCCGTTCAGGCTGCACAATAATGGCCTTCTCCTTCTTGAGAAGCAAAGAATAACCAACAGAACTATAGTCATTGAAAATCGGTCCCACAAACAAGTAAGCATCCGCAGACTCGACAATTTCTGCGCAGAATGATGTGCTCACAGCACCCCAGTAAGTTCCGATGAAACGTGGGTGTGTCTCCGGCACAAGCCCTTTGGCAGATGGCATCACCGCGGTTGCGTAGCCACAAGCATTAGCTAGCTCCACAAAAGCTTGAGACGCCTTAGCGACACGCATTTTTGGCCCTGCAACCATGACCGGTTTCACTGCCTTGTTTAAGAACTCCGCCGCAGCCTCCACTGCAGCTTCCAACCCCATTTGGTTAGTCACCCTGAGTCACAATACACCACACCAAAACAATAATAATTATCTCATATTTCACATTATCTACAAACAAAAGACTCCCGATCAACAGAGAATACTAAGTAGATACTTGGGAGCCAGGCTGAATGGAACAGGTTCTCGACTAAACGTAGAATGAGGAATCCCAGCTAAATTGCAGCTTATACTGATGTAAACAGGTTTACTCTCCTTTAAAGCAGTTGAAATTGCTGTGTCAATTTGCTCATGTGCATCTTCCAAGTTATTCACAATAGCCTAAATATCAAACACAAACAAAGACACACTAGTATCAACGCAAACCCCAAACTTTTTTTAAAAAAGAAAACCCCAAAATGGCAAAAATTTTTCCCATTCCACGCTACAAAATAATAATAATAATAATAATAATAATAATAATAATAATTAATTGATTGATTGATTAATTGTTGAAAAATAAATAAAATCAAATAATTGAAAAATACAACTTACTTGGAAACAGGTGACTGTTTGAAAGCAACGATATTCTTGAGTAAAATCAGGTAACCCAATAGTATGATGCAAAATCCTATTTGTTCCATAATCATTCGAATTCGGACCCCCGACGATACAAATCACAGGAAGATTCTCACTGTAGGCTCCTGCAATAGCATTTATAACGCTAAGTCCGCCAACGGTGAAAGTAACGACACAGGCGCCGACGCCGCGAGAGCGAGCGTAGCCTTCGGCGGCGTAGCCAGCGTTGAGCTCGTTACAGCAGCCAACGTTGGTGAGTCCCGGCTCGGCGATTAAGTGGTCGAGGAGAGTGAGGTTGAAGTCGCCGGGAACGGAGAATACGTCGGTGACGCCGATCTGGACGAGCCGGCGAGCAAGGTGGCGGCCCAGTGTAGCTTCAGCAGCGGAGACTGGAGTTGGGTGAGAGTCCTGGACGATGCTGACGCCGTTTTGCGGGATACAGCCGACGCCGTTCACCGTTCGCTTGCATTCGTCTACTGCTCCTATTTTGGTATCCATTGTGAGTGAGAGAGAGAGAGAGATTGGCGGGGTTTTTGGTTGTGCGTCTGTTGTTTTGAGCGTTTGTCGTGGAGAAAAGGAGCAAACGAGGTGAGAATTTATAGGGAGAGAGAGAGTGAGAGAGAGAGAGAGAGAAGGTGGAATGGTGAAACTAGGGGCGGTATTGAGGTGAGGATCTTTCCTGAAGGCGCGGTGGTCCCTCTGTGGTCTTGTTTGGTACGAAAATATACATCACCTGAGTCATGTCCATATTTTTTCAAACCTCCCCCCTCCCCCAAGTGGATCGTGTTCCCGGGCGCGAGCGAATGTTGAAGGGGAAAACTAGCTAACCGCATGACTGACTTATTTTTTGTTAAAATAAAATTTCAGAATCAAATATTATTTTCTATTATAGTTAAAATAAGTTCTAAGTCAATTAATTAAGAAAAGATGAGTAATTACTATGACATTATGGCGAGATTTTTTTAACAACATAAAATACTAAATGAAATTTGAAATTTCTAATTGAGAGTGTCTCAAATGTTTTATGCTTTTTTTTAACAAAAAAAAAAAGAAGAAAGTTTAATATTTTTCTATCCGGTAAATATCGAAGTTCAATCGATGATAATTGGATAAGTTAGATCCAAATAATGAAAAAAAAATTTTAGATTAAAATATTTAAATATCTTGAATTTAATTATAACTCATTCGGTGACTATTGATTTTGATTATGATTTTTTTAATGATGACCAATTTTGATCATATGCCATTTGCAATCAATCACGGGCCCTCCAAATTGAGTCGGCAAAAAATAGAAAATTTCCAGCCAAGGAAAATGTATAAACATTTATAACGTGGGAGGAAAAACAATCGTAAGTTTGAGATCGTGATTAACATGTACGAGAGTTCATGAGTGATGACAAATTAAACTCTTAAAATTCAAAATTTTGAGATTTAAAAGATTTTATTTTTTAATATAATATCTTAAATTTTTAATATTTATATTTTTTTTTATAGTTTTGTATAATAAAATTAAAAGTTGAATTGATGTTAGATGAAATAGATATTCTTTGAGGACCGGATAAGGCTAAAAATATAAATTTCGATAAAAATTCTGCGTGGTATTGTAAATCTCATGATTTCCGAGATTTAATAAGTTTTATAAAATTTTTAAATAAGAAGAACAATAAATTCTAAATAAAATTTTGAAAATAGTAAATCTTTTCACAGAAAAAGAAAAAAAAAATCCAGGGAAAAAGTACACAGCCAAACAATGCTCCGCGGCCGGGCATGGAAACAAAGGCAAAAACAAATCCGAGCACGAGGTGTAAAAGCGATCTACAAAATCAAATTGGTTTTGACTCTTTTTTTTCAAAGGTCTTAAGTCAAAAATTAAAACACCATCCGCGACAACCACTTTGTCTAATACTTGGGACTACTTTGGTTTCACTCGCAAAGACCCAGCAGGCCCCATTGTCATTTGAGAGAGAGAGAGAGAGAGAGAGAGAGAGAGAGAGAGAGAGAGTCAATGTATTAGGGCATGTGAAAAGGTTCGAGTTCAACAAAGTTGATTTTGTTTTTTTTCACTAGTTAGAATTTTTTTGATACAGTTGCATAATATTTTGATCCAAAAAAATCGACTTTGCTTAGTTTATATGAATTTATTTCTACCTCTCATTTTTTATTATACACCTAATTTTTTCAGTTAGAATAAAATAATTAAAAATGAGAAATTTTGTAAAAAAAATAAATTTTTATATAAAGAAATATAAATTATTGGTATATTAATTATTTTTTTTAGACACCCTTGGAGGAGAAGTGGACAACTCTTAACTCTCTCTCTCTCTATCGGGTTGGTTTTTTTTTTTCGGTCACATCTCTCGGTTTATTTGGCTGTATAAGCTGTTCAGAATTAGCCCAATCATATCCAGTTTTTGCAAATAAACCTTTATTACGAAATAGTCAATACCGTTAAGTCAATCGTCATTTTCGTGAGATTTTTTGCTTATCGTAAGAACAAAAACCTTATTCCAAATTAAATGATTGGTGGTAGGTACCTAGAGAAAGTAATAGAACTCGCTTGCCCTCCTTTTTTTGAAAAGAGATATTGCGTCAGTTTAGTTGAGGTCGGCATGGGCGTCGTTTTCTTAAGAATCTCGGCACATACGACATCGTTTTGGGAATGAAAAAGTGGGACGGTTGCTCTGAAATTAAATTAAATCCAGTGGAAAGTAGTTCACCGGATTGAAATCCGCGAGAGTTGATGGGAATTTTACGAAAGGAGAGCAAGACTGGTGAAGGCTTGAGGTCAGCTGGATTGGGAACATGGGTTTGGGAACTAGGAACCATCGAGGAGGCTGGACCGCATGTATGCTTTGGCTGATTTTTTCAAACACCACGTGAAGCTGTGACCTTTCACGTGACACTGCAACACACCACATTTAATGACGAAATATGGGCGGAATCGAATACTGCGTTGCCACATTCCACGTATTCTGATTTGTGTCAACTAAACATATTTATGGTTTCTGGTTCAGTAATTAAATAATCATCTACCATTGAACACGTAGACCAGTAATACCAAGACGAACGTGCTGGGCAAGGCTTGCCCCATGTGAGGCCGCCTAGCCTTGGGATCCTTTTTTGGGAATGTGTTCTTGTTTGGGTTCTTCAGTTGGCAGAGTATGATGTGAAGGAATATTTTATTATTCTCGAGTGTGTCGATACGCACAATGTTGGTCAAAATAAATTATGATTATTTAAAATTTTAATATTAAAGTTATTTCTAAAAAATTAAATAATTATAATTTATTTTTATCATTAATTTAATAAATATTAATACTTCTAGAATGACAGAATATATATATAATGTAATATTGTGTCTTGCTTTTCTATCAAGTTATGAGTTTGGTATAATGAGTGATCCAATCAATGCCCGAGACTCTCAACTGTAACTAGTAAATGAGCAACAATAGCAATTGCAACCGTGAGATAATAATTGTGAATACCGTCCGTTGGATGTGAGATGATGAAGAACTATTAAAAAAATGCACGAGAGAGAGAGAGAGAGTGTGAAGTGGGTGTTTCTTTCTTGGTGTGGATTGTATGAATTGAATGAGAGAGAGATAATGTCGTGGGTGGAGAGAGAGAGGGAGAGAGACAGATCAGATAAATTGAATAAGGGAGACCACGTCATGGTGGTTTTGCTGCTGTGGCAAAGTGGGAGCAGAGGTGAACTTGTTTATATATATATATATAGGCGCGTGTGTGTGTAGAACATGGCAAACATTGCTACTTCGAAGAAGTCGAAATTAAGGAGGCTTAGCCCCCACTCTCTCAACTCTTGCTTGTGCGCCTCTTATGTAAGCTCCAACAGCCCCTCAAGCTAGCTTTTAACTCACTACGCATGATGAACAATTAAACAGAAGATGCAAAGATGTACACTAGCTTAGCAAATCATTAGGGCAACATACTCGAGATATGCACCCTTGCCCGGACCATTCCTAGACTAGATGATCTCTATTATGATGATTATACAATATACTCGCAAGAGAAACATCCATGAAGATTGGCCATGTCTGTCTTTCCTGCAGATTTCTTGATTTCATTCTGCGAGATTATGTTCTATTGGAAATTGCAACACAAATTTACAAAACTTATTGAAGCTCTTGAGTTTTTTTCTTCACTTTTTCCCTACCCGATACAATAAAAGCATGTTACTCTAATAAGCAAGCAAAGAAGTAATACTAAGCAAATGGGCTGATTTTTAATCGGCTTGGCAGGTGATCAGTGTCCCAGATGCCATAAGTAGCCTCATCTCTGCAAGTAAAATAAGCTTGAGGATCCGCTTTAGCTGGCGCCGACCCCTGGGCAGATGGGCTCTACTGGGACTATTCCTACTCCCGGTACTCGTGTACGATGATTAAACAATATACAGCAGCAGAAGCAACAATTACATACCAGAACTGTTCCAAGTAGCATTTCCTGCGGAGTTTGCTCCTCTCCAATTTGGTCTAGATGAACTTGTCAGACATGGTATATCAACCAACTTCCAGCACAGAAGTATGAGGCACATTCGGTACAACATTGGTGTCCCTGCAGTTCTTACTCTGAAAAGCAAAAACTATATTGATCGCAAATTTCTTTAGAATGGAGCATGATTTTCTTGCCATTGGATAAGAATGTCCAAGGATATAAGCCATGCTAGATTCCCTGGCCTTTAGGATCTAGGAATTCAGCCTCGAGGTATCTTCCCCTCGCACCATTCTCGCAAATAACAACACCTATAAAAATCTGTAAGTTAAAATTTTAGATAACTAAAATTTATATTGATAAAGAACAATTATTATTGTGAATATCAATATTTACGTGAATAATAGAAATTTTCTTTATCAAAATATTATGTTATGATTCATATAAGTATTATCCATACCATATTCATCCTACTTTTTCTATAAACAGAAGTGGCAAAAATTACCTTTTCTCTATGCTTGGACGTCATACAACCATTCCGTAATAGTTAGCTCATGAAAATTTTACAAGAGGTTTTCTTTTCTTCTTCTTCATTTTATTTTATTTTTAATTATCTGAGATTCAACAAAACCAAAGAGGTGGAGAGAGACGGTGCTTCGCCGATTGAAATGGAGCTATATGTAACTTGCTCATTAACGCATGGAATAATGTGCTTGGGCTTTTGAGCAAATTCATCTCCCGTTCGGTTCAGATTGCTTACGCTTGAGCAAGGTATCTTCCAAACTAAGAGTACAATCATAAGCATCTAGCCAGAATCAGGGGGGAAGAGAAAATAAAAAGTAAACAGGCGGATATTCCACTGCCAAAATAGCTGGGTTACAGATTACGCATGCCTAAAAATGTTCAATTTCTTCGCTCAAAAAATTAATCGCCTACAAACTAGAATACTTTACATACGCGTCTCATGTATATGAGTGTAAGACGCATTTCTGCGGGCGTAAACCGTTAGGTCTTCACTTTTCTTTTTGCAAAAACAAAACCCTCCATCTCAAGGGCCAAAAGAGCTTTTTAAGCCCCAAGAAACAGTAGGCCAACCTCAGACACCACACTTTCTTCAAAACAACGGATACTTTTAGCAATGCACTTTGAGCGATGAGGAGCAGACCCATAAAATTGGTGCTCCACCCTTGTGTCAAGTCTCGACAATGAACCACTATGTACATGGAATGAGGAGTTTAGCAGAAGACCCCGCTGTGGTTGAATCCTTCACTTGACCTTAGGCTTCTGTCTAATCTTGGAAAATTGCACATCGCCATTAAGAACTGAGCCGACGAATTTCTCAACCTCCTCGCTTGTTATTCCATCTACCAATACTGCAAATTTTCCCTTCCGAGGTTTATACGCCAGCACAATTTTATCCTTTGATTTGAAACCAGATTTGGCGAATGAGTTCAGGAATGCTGGTTGCTTAGTAGCATCCAGAAGAGCATAAGAAACCGAGTCACTGGATCCAGTCCCCTTCTTTCTCCTTGTCAGCGATTTCTGAGACACCTGAACGCACAGTCGCAAAGCAGGAAAGGGGTCAATTTAAACCTTTTTCATGGAAAGCTTTATGCATCTTATGCAATACAAGTTAAGTTTGATTAACTTGCTTCCTCATTAAGGATGTGTTGGGAATTAATTTCTCATTACGGCAGTAGTAAATGGCTACCGCCCAACATAAAGCACTTAATATGGTACCCGATTGTGGATAAGCGATGATTATGCAGAGCTCTTCATCCATATTGCAACAGAGGTTGAGCATCAAAAGACTATACAAGAAACATTACATAAATGAAAAAACTTCTAAAAGCCATTATTCTCGCCCATAAACTCAGAGCCCTCCATCTTGACCACCAACAAATGATAAATGGAGATATTCATTGAACATACTTATTCTCGTATGGGGTTCATATCTAATGACGGCAGCAAAGCACTTTTCCATAAACAAATGATCAGATGGTGGAAGAAAACTAGATTCGATGTTTCCTTAACACTACAAAACTTGTAGTCTATAACAGTTTCTAATAACTGACACAAACAAAACCTATAAAATGAAGTATTTTGCTTACCGAGTTTAGAATGGTTTCAAGCTTCTCCCTTGCTCTGGAAGATCTGAAAGCACCAATGACACACACGGGAGTTGACTCTCCACAATGCAAATCGAAATTTGACCCTGTCAGGAAAGGTATATTTTTATCTGCAGACTCGGTCTGTGGTTGTTTAGCCTGAGTTGAAGCTGCCTTCTTGTTCTTTCTCTCGAAGGCCTCCAATAAGCCACTAAGATCATTAACTGCGGATTTCAGGTCTTTTACAGATATTCCTTGCTTTAAGATGTGTTTCTCCTCATTTGCTAGCCAACCAACCACGGCTGGAAGTGCATCAACTTCCAGCTTTTTCACTCTTGAGTCTGATACGTCCTGGACCTGGTTTGACATTAATGCAGCAGTGATTACACATGAGAGAGAGTGAGAGACAGAACTGCGATAATCAATTACCAAGTCAACTGTGTTGCATTCAAAGTTTAAAACACTAACTGTCTTTATCTTACCACAATTCCTACATTGAGGGGGAGGCTCTAAATCATGCAAAAGCAGAAAGCAAGAATGCTACTGATCCAAATCACTTCACTGTAAGTTCTATGTACACCAATTGATTCAAAAAGAAGATAAAGTTGGTTAAAGAGAAAGTATCTCACCTGCACATCATAGAACATGAAGCGCTTGTGATACAAGCCAGTCAGGACACGCCAAATAACAGGAGTATCCTTTTTTGTAGAAAGCAGCATCACCCTAGGTAATCTACTCACTGAACCAGATGAGACATCAAAATGAGCAATATCCACCCGTTTTGAGAACCTTGGCAAATGTTCCACGCAAAAACCCTTCAAGCTTCTTACATCCCAGTCACCAGTGTATTCTACTAAGGAACCACTCTCGCTTGCAACATATGAATAGACATATACCCTTGACGTTCTTCGGGCATTAACGCCAAGCTCTTTACATAATGATTGCTCACTTTCACAATTTATGCTCCCAGCCTGCCAGAGAAAATAGAAATTTGTGAATAATGCTGGCAAATAAACCGTATATGAAAAGGGAAAATAAATTGCTGCCACAGTAGGGATGAGATCTCGGCTTTTCAGCAGGGCTGTGGATGTCCTATCAGATGGTATAGGGACACCTCTCATTGTAAGGCTCTATAGCGTTTTGACCAGAAAAAGGATAGTACATAAAATGCAAAGTAGAAAAAATAAATCAATTACCTTTACTGCTCCAGACAATGAGTTTGCAACCTCCTCTATGACAGATTCATAGTGCTGATTCCCCTTGGATTGGTAAAAGAACAAAATCCAAGTCATACCTTGATCTGCTATATCTTTCTTAAATATCTGCAAGTTTATGGAACTAATGCTTTTGGAAGAACCCCTATGACCCTTTTGAGACCCAGAAGAGCTACCAAAACCACCAAACTGAGGCCCACTATTCATATTCCCACCAAAAAAATTGGAAAATATATCATTCAGACCAAAACCACCAAATGAACTCTGACCACCAGGGCCACCAAATGAAAATGAGAATGACTTGGAGCCGCCCTGTCCACCCATGGTTTGCCATTCATCAGGCCTGAAGCTAAACCGGCTGCTTCCAGAACCACCGCCAGTGAAGTAAGTATATCCCGCATGGTCCCCAGGATGGCCAGCATCAAACCCGCCATTTCCCTTCTCATCCCCATAAAGATCATAATTCTTTCTCTTCTCTTCATCCGATAAAATTTCATAAGCTGAAAAAAATGAAAAAGTAGTCACAATGTGATTCTCCATGGTTTAAATTGTGTCATCCATTTGGACAGGAAGAAGAGGATATATGGTGTCCATGAGGATGAGAAGGCAACAAAAATATTACAATAACAAAATAATAATTTATATAAGTAATTATTAGCTCTGAACTCTTCAAATTACAGATAATGATCAAGCTCGCAGCAAAGGAAAATGCTCCCATCCAATGAAACGTAAGTTCTCAGATATTCCAATTCAGTGGCACTAGTTGGTTCAATTACCGTTGTTTATCTCAGCAAACTTCTCCTGAGCACCTTTAGCTTTGTTTTTGTCCGGGTGATATTGGAGAGAGAGCCTACACCAAACAACAAAACACAAAATTAATTCATGCCCATGCCAATAATTAAAAGTACCCTGTTGCTACAACAAAACAATAAATCGAGTTAAACCATCCTCATTGTCAAGCACCATAGTTATGTTGTGACAAGCTCGAGTACTTGGAATTACAATACAATTACCAGTGAACTGTAACAGCCGTACCGCCATTATTACATATATCGTAGATGCACATCTATACTATTTTCACAAGAAAAGAAATTACTGGAAGTCAAATTACACCAACATTTTCCGAAGAGCTTTCAGGCTGACAAGCACATTCATTACAATCTGATCTCATAAGAAACTGTAACAAGTTGGTGCTTGCTTGTCAACATGACAGGGAAAAAAAATAAGTTAGTGCTTGCTTGTCAACAAGACAGGGAAAAAAATGTACTTAAAGTTGCACGGAAAGCAATTAGAGAAAGCCTTGTACGTTCTAGTAAAGCAAGTTTCATGACAGCTAGTACAGAAGCTGCAAGTTTATTTAATTTTTTTATATCATAACAGGTAATGAGAACCTAATTTTTCTTGTCTCTACTTGAACGGAGCCCCTTCCATGCTCTTTAGTCTAATTTTGCTAACTTTTAAGAAGAATTGTGAAGCTAGCAAGCATTTTCTAGTGGCTCTACTTACTTGTGGAAGGCCTTCTGAATTTCACGTTGACTTGCATTTTTATCAACCCCAAGAACCTGAGGAAGATATAAAAAAAAACACATTAGAAACTTAACAGAAAATTCATATGTACGACCAATTTTTCAAACAATTGCAGACTTCCAGCCATTCTCTCAATAGGTTACTGTCAACTAATACAAAGCTGGAATTCCCAAATTTTAGTTGAATTATGAAAGAACATGACAAGAAAAAAATGACTACCAAAATAATGCCCAATATGAGGGAATCATAAACATTCAAGGATGATTTGGCAAAGAGTTGAAAAGTGAATGAACAAATTGACCAGCAGCACTAAAACCTCTACCAAACAGCCATTGCCAACAGAAGGCATTCACAGGATGGGACTATATCAATTAGCATCCACACCAAGAAAAGAGGCACCCATCTTGGATATTTAACCATCTCTAGCCACCAGGGGCAAAGGTAGGCTGCCCCTTTAAAAAAAAAATTCAATATATATTTATATACACTCTTTTTCCTCCAAATATTAGAACCTCGAATACTATAACCTCAAACATTAGAATATGGTCCCTCATATAAATTTCTGACTCTGTCCCTGCTAACCCCTAAAACTACATCATATTACACCCATAACTATAACAACCGATATCGCCTCAATTTTCTCACCAATCTAGACCAAGGGGTTTGTCCTAAGAAAATAAATCCCATAAAGCATCGAATTTGCGGGTCCAAGAAGGCCAGGACGGAGGATACGTGTTTTTTTTTTTTTTTTTTTTTTTTTGGCGTTGTAAAGCCTGTTTCCCCAAAATTCTCAAACCAAGAAATCAATATGTCCCTCTCTCACTTATTTCAGACTAAGCCAAATGGATCATCACATTGTTAACCCTAAATTCATTAAAATATGGAAAGGCACAAAAAATCTTGGGAAATTGGATAGGGGAGGCTGATCGAGACGCAGCAGGAAACCTTGAACACCCATGGAACATGAAACTAACCGCATACCTTGTATGGGTCGATACTTTTGGCTCCAACATTGAAGGCGAAGAACGATGTCACGAGAACGACAACCAGTGACATTGAACGAAAATCCATCTGGGATCAAAAATTGCGAGAAAATTTCTGCAATCGTGACCGTGTATTGATGAGAATTTTGGGTTCGCTGAGAATGAAAACTTTCGTCGGGGGACATTTATATAGGAGACTTTTTGAGAGTCCTTCTTTGGCATTAATGGATTTGCCGGGTCCGGAAACTCCAGAGCCTTCTTCCGTTGGATGAGCGTTTTGTACACGTGGCCACTTGAGTTTCTTCCACGGATTCCAACCAATAGGATTTCGACAAATCTAAAATTGCTTAATAAAAAGAGTTTTAAATTGTTTAAATTTATTCCTCTTTTATTTTATTATTTTTTTAAGAAAAACGTAACCCATTAACTAAAATATAACCTTTTGAAAAATAAAATTTAAAGTTAATTTTAATGAAATTATTATAAATTATTACAACTCATATTAATTATTCAATCACTATTATATATATGTATAAAATATTTTATAATAAAGAAAATTCTTGAAATTTTGCATTTTTTTATATAAATATCAAATCTCCGTAATTTATTACTAAATACAATAAAATATAACAATCTAACTTAAATATGAGATAACATTTTTGTTGCTTGATTAATATCATATTAAACTTTCTAAAATTATATATATCCTATTATTATTAATTTAATTGTTGTCGTTTGTATATTTAAATTTGAATTTTAAATTTGAGATGGATTATGGGTGTTTAGTACGGATCTATATCTTGAAAAAAAATTGAAAAAAAATTTTCTTTCCTAACCTGTATATGTCGCGTGTTCAACATGCGATAAGATATGTTACGAATTGAATTCGCAATATGGAAGACGCGAGATACCCCCTCTTGCTCCCGTGGTAGTCTTCCCTCCCTTTCTTCTCCCGCGGTAGTCCTCCCTCCCTCTCTCTTCCCCCACGGCACTCCTCCTCCTCCACGACTCTCGCAGCGGTCCTCCCGCACTCCTCTCTCTCCCCCCCATGGCACTCCTCCCCTTCGTGGCTCCCGCAACACTCCTTCGAGAAGTGCCGTGGAGCAAGAGAGAAGCGTCACGGGTTGGGGGAATATCACGTCTTGAAGAAGCAATATATCTCATGTCGCGAATTCAATTCGCGACATGCCTTATTGCATGCCGAACCCATAGCCTATAAAGATTAGAGACGGAAAATTTTTTTCACAAGATTGTTTTAATTTTTTTTTTTAAGGTCCAGTTATGTACTAGACTCGGATAATGGCCGGGGGGACCCAGTAAAAACGGCTGTATCCAGACCGGCAGAACTTTAGACAGGTTCAATAAATCGGGCTCGACCGATAGTCCATCCGGTCAGGATCTCTCTCTCCTTTTCCAAATTTGATGATGATGTAGTCACCGATTGTTGAGCAGAAGGAAGAAGTCTTGGTTTCATTTCGACTGTTTGCGGGTGAAATCAATGGCTATGGCGCTTTCGGCTTTGGACCTACCTGTGATTTACACCATGCTTTCGAACTCCTTAAGCGGCGATGAAAGCTTCCGGAATCTGGCAGAGACTGCACTTTCGCAGTTCGAGTCTCATCCTGGTTTCTGTTCTTGTCTAATGGTAATGTGTTTCCTTCAGCTGCGTATTTTTGTAGGGTTTTGTATTTGCATGTATTATTTTAGGGTTTGCCACTTGCAGGAAGTGATTATTGCGAAGGATTTGACGTCGGAGACCGATATAAGATTATTGGCGACTGTGTATTTCAAGAATAGCATTACTCGGTATTGGAGAAACCGACGTGATTCTTCGTAAGTGTCTTATTTAGTCATGAGGAATTAGGGTTTTCAAAACTGATTTATTGAGCGATTTGATATTAAGAATTAGGGTTTACCAATCTGACTTGTTCGAAACATTTCTTGTAATGTTTTTTACCCTCATTATCTGAATAGTTAGAGTTTGCCACACTGATTTTAGAGTTATTTGTTTTGAAGAATCAGGGTTTGCTAAAATGAATTGCTGAACCATGTCCTGTTATATTGTTATCCTTGGGCTTAATGTTATCCATATTATCTGAAGATTTAGGGTTTTAAACGGATTTGTTGAATAATTTCTCATTGAATTGTTATCCTTTTGATGAAGAGTTAGGGTTTGCCGAAATGAGTTAGTGAATATATTTTTCTAGTGTGGTCACAAAGCCCAAAGTGAAATGGAGACATTTCATTAGTAGAATTCTTTCAGTTTGTGTCTTATAGAGAAACTAGATTAAAAGGGACATAATGTAAGGCATACTAGAATTTACAAAAGTTTAAATAGACTGGACTGTTCTATGACTTTTGTCATTTGCATCCATTTGTGGAGTAGATTATGGTCCCCTTCGATTGTTGCATAGGGAGCGGAAAATTCATTGTCGTATAGGTTTAAATAGATTTTCTAGATATTTGCTGTGGATATTGATCTCTGTGTACTTGGTTTGCACTCGTTGTGATTCGCTTGCTTTCTCTTTACTTGTATAAAATGTGGTTTCACTTTGTGTCCAGGTTTGATTTTATTGTTTTATCTATTTTTGGTCTTGATTTTCTTCAATGCTAGAATCTTCTTCATTACATCCATTTGTGGATTTGATAACACTATAGACATTCATGCAGGGGGATCATTAATGAGGAGAAAATGCATCTAAGACAGAAACTGTTGTCGCACTTGCCGGAAGAGAATCATCAGGTGCAACCAACATTTATTTTCCTTGTCAATTCTATTGCTAATTTTCCATTTTCCTCTGTTCAGTTACTGTTGCCTTTGTTCTTCTTATTTACTTTTTGTTTGTAAAAGAACTAGAATTATTTCCTTTATTAAATTTTTTCTCTTTTTTCGGTTCAAACAGATGGCTACTATGTTGGCTGTGCTTATTTTCCATCCACAAGAGAAATTCTCCTCTGTGCCTTATCGGTTTGTTTCCCATTGGATTTTCTTTTTTTTTTTTTTTTTTTTGGGGTGGGGGAAGAGAATTGACCTCTGATTTTACCACTAGGTTAGTGTTACATCTAAACAGAGGGACACTTTTTTTTTTTTTCCTTTTCCCATTGAGTGTTCACACTTTTCTTTTGAAGTGGGGGTGAGAGGTGTTTGCCTGTGATGAGCATTGTTCTCCTGCAGTGCTGCTATCTAGTGCCAGCGTGTGTTAATATCCTTTTGTTTTGAGATTGGCACATATACTCTCCATGCCAAATGCATTTACAGGAAAGGATTTCTATGGACTTGACAATCTTCAATGCTGGATAATTACTACTAGTGTCTTCCATCTTAGGGAATAAAAATGATGATTTTTTATAATGACATGTACAATTCATTTAGCATTAAAAAAATAATGTAGAAATTTTAAATCCCTTTTCAGATAAAAAAAACTTAATTAAAGATTAAATTTATTATATATGCCAAATGTTAGATTCTGATTATCATGCTTAAGTCAACCAGTCGAATTTATTGGTGTAGAATGCCAAGCTTGAAATGTTTCAGTTTTAATTTGGTAGTGCACTACTTATTTTAGCTTTCCGGAATTCATAAGTTTTGAAAACCTATTCTCCAGAGAATGAAATGGCATTGATGTGTTCTCCTGTCATTTAATTTTTGCAAAGTGGAATATATTTTTCCTTAGTTTCAATCATGAGAACTTTGTTCAGAATTAGAGCCAAGATCATGTTAGTGTTGAGGTAATTTTGCATGTTGATGGTATTTGATTCCACAGATTCATCTCTTCAGGAGCGACATACTAAATTCTTGGATTTCATGAGAAAGGCGTGTATCAAATTGACGAAGGTTTTGATTGCAATATAGCGCCGGCATCTTTATTCCTTCGGTGATAAATGTGTTCTTCTTTCTGTTATTGACCTTTGTTTGAATAACATCACAGCCTGTCTGAGAATGAAATGTTTCTGTTTGAATATTGATGAGGTTGTTTTGCATGTTGTTGCTGGTGTCCTTGCCTCCCTTTTGCCCAATGAAAGGGTTGTATTACCGTGCAACATACTGATAAGAAGGTAGATAGCATTCTTATTCTTCCTGTATTCTGTTTCTTTTTTCTGCCTTTCTGTGGGCTGTTTTTGAATGAGGAAGCTTCCTCTAGATGTAGTGATTTGGTGAAGGACATTTTGCATCTGCCACATCTGATAATCCTATGTAGACTTATCTTTTTATTGATCTCTTGATAATTAATTTGAAGGCAATTTTTTTTTTGGTTCTATTGATATATGTATTGCTTGACCTCCATACTTAACCATCATAAAGTGGGCAAGGCTGAGCCTTTTGGGTTTTTAATGTGGAGTTGTCATTCAGCAGAGGGATGTCATATGACTATCTGATTACTATCAAGTGTAAGATAGTGGTTCTGATCATATGATGTCTTTGGTGATAATTTTATAAAGTTCTATCAGCATTTTAATTGAAGCAAAGTTGTATATTCTGTCTTTCTTAGTTGTTATCATGCAAAAAGATTATTAGCTGCCTGCAAATTATTCTTTCTTTGTTGTTATCATGCAAAAAGATTATTAACTCCCTGCAAATTAAACTCATATGTTGTTTAAATAGTGATTTTATTTCTGTTATATTTTGCTTTGTGTTCAAAAATATTGTTGCTTAGCCTGAGGTCTTACTTCTTTAAAAGATTTTTTGTACTAACTGCAAGTGATTTAGAGGAGTGGTCCCAAAATCCTGAACAGTTTCATCATGAGCAGGATATGATTCAATGGACTGAGAAACCTAGGCCATGTGCAGAAGCTCTATACATTGTTTTGTTTGAAACCCAAAGTCAGGTGGCTTAACGGTCTTGTCTTGGTGTTCAACCAGTTTATGTTTGTACTTCATTATGACATGGGTTATTGTTCCAGCTGCTAGGGCCTGTGGTGATGTCCATTCTCCAAGAGCCTATGAATGGATCCCCAGCTTCAGTAACAGAAATTACTCCTGGCATGCTGCTTATGGAGCTGCTGCATATGTTTACTATGAGCTCTCAAATTACCTAAGCTTTAATGACTGGTACTTCTCTGAGGTAATATAGATGATATTGATTCTGTGAGTTGTTTTGGTGCTTACATGCTGGCATCACTATTGTGATGACCTGCAAGAATGACTAATTGCGAATTAATTTTCTTGCTGCCGTAGAAACTTTGGAAATGATCCTAATGTCAATACACCAACAATTACAAATTGAGCCTTAATCCCTAATTTTGGGGTCGGCAAAATGCTCCTAATGCCAATGTGAATATAAATATGATAGCCTTCTTGGATGACTTAATTGTGGGTTTAATGGTGCACTGTCCCATGAACTCACAAGTGACTGTCCAAATATGCAGATTATTCATGGGAAGGTTGCCCTGTTCTGAGGACAATGGGTGTATGAGGTACTACAACTCTTAAATTTCTCCTTGTTTGATCACTAGTTTCTTGTTGAGAGATGCATAAGAGAAACACAGTTGTGCCTTCTGACTTTGGAGTGTATAGTCTTGAATTGATACTGCTGTTAATTACAATGGTGCCAGTGAATCCTGTTTTTGTAATAAAGAGCCATGGTCTGAGAGTTTCCAGTGGTTCATGGCCTTTTTTGCTTCTAACGAACATGTGTTTGGTTTGCTGTAAGCATGAAACTTTTTAGCTATTGGATCTTGATGTTGCAAATCAATCTTTGGGGTAACTTGTTGGAAAGGTACATGGAACACGCATTTATATGGAATTGGGTTAAGCAAGGATTCAACAGATTGTAGCAGAACTTTGGATGATTGCATGTGAAAGTAGATGCTAGGTACAGTTAGCTTACTCTAATTTGATGTACCTTTCTGTCCTGTTGGCTGCTTATCGCATCTCCCCTGATGTTGCTCTTATTGTCGGTTGGTGCTGAAAATTAATAAACATTAATAAGAGCGGAAAATTACTGCAAGAAACCCGGAACAGAACTAGATTCAGGTGTCTCCGTCTCAACCTCCGGAAATGGAAACCTATTGCATTCCCTCTGCAGTTACCAAAAACTAGCCGGAGGACCTTCCTGACCCTCGACCAAAACCCAACCCCCTCGCCCCGCTCATCAAACAGATCATTGTGGCCCTTCATCCACAGCTTATAATGCACAGTTTTAGTACACTTCAATGGATGTGAATGAAAGATGCCATGAGCTCCTAGAAAGTGTGTCCTGGCAATAGATCTTCAACTGGTTTTGCAAAAGATGGAGCCTATGAAATTGAGGGGATTTCATGGTTAAGATGTATAGTCCTTCCCATGTATAAATTAGAGTTCTTTATATCGATTATATAAAAAAGGAACACAAAATTCCTTTTATATGGAATACAAGCTAATAATTGTATTGATTTTAAAAGTGGAAGTTGTCATAACCGTAATGCCATTAGTAAAGAAGGCTATAATCCTCTCTAAATAGAGGATGTCTTTTCATTGGTTTGTTTGGGGGTCAAGAAAAGTACAATGGAATTGGTATGTTTGAGGTATATAATATTTCCAAATTTAACTTCTATCCTGTATGGATGAGTTACTGGTGCAAATTATTCTGGACTTATTTTCATTTTCATTTTCCAGTCTAAATAGAGGATGTATTCTTCAGTCATAGGTTGATCATGTAATGTCCATACACAGGAAGGCTACTGGTCTAGCTCTTTCAATTATTCTGACTCTCAGGGTGCAATAAGTCCTTGAGAAACTTGATCAGATCCTAAGGTTTGAACTCAGCATCTTATCGGATTTATTTGACTGTAAATATGGCATTTGGTTGTATCAATGTGTATCAATCTGATTTGTTTTATGATGCAGTGTTTGCGCAAGTGTATTAATAAGGGGAATGATAACTTTAGTGAGGAGGAGTCCAGGTGAGATTCTTTGAACAAAAGCTTAGATTTTTCAGTGAACCCAAATATGTAAATTGTATACCTCGGCTTTCTTCCCTAAATCTCTTTGTTTATCTCAGTGGTGATAACATTAACTCAGTTGGGTTTCATAATGAGGGCACTATTCCAACAAAAGAGTTAAGAAAGAGACAGCTAGCCTTATGTAATTGCAGAACTGCTAAATAAGATACTAATGTTCTTGGAAGCATATTCTGATAGGTTTTAGATCAAGCAATCAGATTCCATCAATCAGATGCCATTGGAGGCCTCAGTAAAAGAGAATTTCAAACATGTGGGGCCCTTCATGGAGAATCTTTTAATTCAGCCATAGGGTGAATGCATCCTGTGGCATTTGCACAATTGAAGCAGGCATTGAAAATGTCATAGCCCGGGTCTGCAATAGATTGTCATCTGGAGGATCCAGTACCCTTCTTCATTCTCGTTTTCAGGCTCCTTTGATTTCACTCCCATATAGCCCTGTTATGACACCCTAGTCGAGCTTCGGTATCACAATACCCAAGCTCGGCTTGAGTCTTCGGCAAGTGAGCTCGACTCGAGGTGTCATCGAGGAGCTCGAGCTCGAGTGTCGCGGGCCTCACGAGGCAACACCCAAACTCAAACCCAAACCCACACCTGCACTCACGACAACATCCAAACCCCCGCCTGAAACCGAAACCGAAACCGAGATTCAGGCAGAACAGAAGGCAACTCAAAAACCCTAGAGAGAGAGAGAGAGAGACAAAGAGACAGAGAGTTTACCTTGATTTGAGGAGACGGAAGGCAAGAGCTAGACGGATCGTGATGGTGAGAGGAGGAGACCGAGACCGAAACCGAGATTCAGGCAAAGCAAAAGGCAACTCAAAAACCCTAGAGAGAGAGAGAGAGAGGGAGAGAGAGGGAGAGAGAGGGAGAGCTTACCATTGATTTGGAGACGAAAGGCAGATCGTCGCACACAATAGCCGATGGCGATGGTGAGCGGAGGAGGAGACCATCGTGTGATGGTCAGAGGAGGAGGAGACCATCGTGCGGGGAGGCGATTGTGATGGCGAGAGAGCAGAGACTTTCGATCGCCCTTCGATGGTGAGAGAGCAGACCTTCGATCGCCCTTCGATCCCGATGGTGAGAGAACAAACCTTCGATAACTATCGCGGACCTTCAATCGCCCTTCGCCCTTCGCCCTTCGCCCTTCGCCCTTCGCCCTTCGCCCTTCGCCCTTCGAGTGGAGACGGGTGTGCGGCTGGAAAATGATAGGATGGGTAGGGGCTAGGTTTTGAGAGGGTACCAGATAGCTCGACGAGTTTCGAGCTCGAAAGAATATGGGCTCGAGCTTGAGTTTTAGATGGGAATCGCTGAGCTCGAGCTCGACCCGAACTCGAGCTTTGACCAGGTAGTGTCATGGGTACCCGTGACACTACCCGGTATCATAACAGGTCTACTCCCATAGAGATGGTACAAGGTATTTTACATGTGCACGTGCATGCATACCATGGTTCTAAATTGTCATTGGTCATGGTACCGGACATAGTTGGGGGAATTTTTTTTTTCCCACATTCAAAACTAACTAGTACTTCAAATATTGTCATATTATATGAAATATTAAATGTACTCAGTTTTGCCCGACTTCTCTTTATTTTTATTATTTAAGTTATTTTAGATAATAAATCAAATAATATTGTTTTAGAATATTTACTAAATTTTTTTTGTTGAAAATTATAAATTAAAAGGAACATTATTGAATATAAAATTTAATAAAAATAGTAATTTTTGATAAAAGATAATGTTGTATTTATTATTAATGTGTTTAAAACAAGATTTTTTTATAATCTTAAAAGGCTCTAAATAATAAACATTTCGGATATGGAGAGCATGTGCTTAGTTACAAGAGCAACCTCAGAAGAGAGAGAGAGAACAAATTGGTGTGCAAGACTCGGTCTGTCATGGATTAGGCCTGTTATGATACCCGGATAGTATCACGGGTACTCATGATACTACCCGGTCAAAGCCCGAGCTCGGGCTCAGTCAACTCGAGTTCAGCGATTCCTGTCTTGAGATCGAGCTCGAGCCCACGTTTCTTCAGGTTCGAAACTCGTCGAGCTACCCGATACCCTCTTAAAACCTAATCCCTCGTTCCTATTCTCATTTCCCGCACACCCGTCTCTGCTCGAAGGGCGAAGGGCGAAGGGCGAAGGGCGAAGGGCGAAGGGCGAAGGGCGAAGGGCGAAGGGCGAAGGGCGAAGGGCGAAGGGCGAAGGGCGAAAGGCGAAGGGCGATCGAAGGTCTGTTCTCTCACCATCGTGATCGAAGGTCTCTACTCTCTCGCCATCGTGATTGCCTGCTTTGAAAGTTTCTGCTCCTTCGCCATTGCGATCGCCTACTTCGAAGGTCTCTGCTCCTCTGACCATCTCGCGATGGTCTCCTCGTCCATTTACCATCGCGATCGAAGGTTTCCTCTTCCTCTCACCATTGCGATCGAATGTCTCCTCGAAGGTACTTTGTCTGTCTGTCTCTCTAGGGTTTCATGTCTCTCTCTCTCTCTCTCTCTAGGGTTTCATGTCTCTGTCTCTCTAGGGACTCAACTCTCATCGGCTTCGAAGGTCTCTCTAGGGTTTCATGTCTCTGTCTCTCTCTGCTCCTTCTATCTCTAAATCAAAGATAAGCTCTCTCTCTCTCTCTCCCTCTAGGGTTTTTGAGTTCTTCTGCGTTCTGCCTTCTGCTCTCCCATCAATCTCTCGAATATGGTTTTTCTCTTGGTTTTGGGTTCGGGTTCGGGTTCGGGTTTGGGTACTATCTCGGGCTCGGGCTTTGGCTTGTGACACTCGAGTTCGAGCTCCTCGATGACACTTCAAGTTGAGCTCGAGCTCTAGAATGACCGGCTCAACGAGCTCGAGCTCACCTATCATAGACTCAAGCCAAGCTCGGGTCTTGTGATATCCGAACTCGACCTAAGTGTCATAACAGGTCTATCCTGGATTATGGTGGATTATGGTGGATTATGGTGACTTATTTAGTTCTATGGAATTGTTGTCAACTTAGAATGATTGAATTCTTTCAATATCACCTATATTTGTTAAGAGTACGGGGGAAATTTATGACTACTGATAGACTTTGGGTTATGGTGGTCTTATTTGTTATTACTGTTTTCATGTGTAGAATTGGACTCTTGAGATCTTTTGTTACAATTCTGTGTTTAGATGGTTTTATCTGTATTTCCTGCTTCTTTCATGTGGAGAAATGGAGTATTAGTTTTTAGTTATAATCAGGTAATAAATATGGTCAAAGGAACTTCAGCAAGAAGTTGAATTTTATCCACGTGCACTGTTTTTGCATTGAAAAATGTTTGGTAGGTAAATAACCAGGTTGAGCTCTTGCCCGTGTGTATAGTAACCACATTGTATTATTCAGCTTCTTGCTAAATCAAGCTTTGAAATATGAGCAATTGACTAATCATTTCTCTTTATTTCCACATGTATATAACTCAGTGATTAGTGATGAATTGCAATTTCATGTTTTATTTTTTAATATGCACGGAAATGTCTTGGCAGGTGATGTTGCTGTTTCTGCCATGAGGATTCATGTTTTTTAACATTCTTGATTTTTTTTTTTCTTTTCCCCCTGAAAATCATTTGGCTGCATTCTCTTTTATTTTATTTTTTGCCTTTTTTACATCTGAAATTGGAGTTGTTGTACTTGCTTTGCTTGATTACACATACGAGGTCAAGCAAAAATTATAAGTGCACTTTTCCCCCGGGGGGGTGGGGAGGGAAAGAAAAGAATTAGATTTCTATTTTTTTTTTCTTCTTTCCCTTTTTCGTTTTGTGAGTAAATATGATCCGTAAGTGTTCATTAGGAATTTTGAATATGTAATTAGCCGCCACAAAACGAGTGACGGGCATGAAGTGACTGTGTTCATTCTGGATTTTTCCATATTTTAAGACCTCCAAGCTGTTCCTGTGTTATTTTCGAAGTAAATACATACGTGGCCTCTTGGGCCTGCCCAAATAATGTGCGAATGATTGGACTCTTTAACGGCAATGTGGCCTGGCCTTTGTGAACCGTCTGGCACAATAATTCATGTTTGATCGGCTGAGTTGGTCTATACTTTAACCTGCAGTTGTCATCCCATGTAAAATTGAACCGGTGAAGTCCTGTTTTAACTCCTATCTTGGGCCCTACTCGTCCTTTTCTATTTGTTTTGGTTTCCCGCACTTGGTTCACCGTTAATGTCTGGAGTGTTGTTCTGACTAATCTCGGCTGACTTACTGTCGGATCTCAATGTAGAGGGAGCTCTATCTATGTTGTTTTTGCCACACCAAGATTCGAATCTTAATTTTTGGTATGGAGTATTAGTGTCTTTTTCACTAAACCAACAAAACGTTTTATGACTCGTCTTTTTTGGTCAAACGTCAAGAGTGACGGGTCTATTCTCTATGGGTTTGGCCTCAGTGGGGCTTAGTATTGGGCCTGATCCAACCATGTCGTCCCAATTTCAAGAAGGTTGGGCTTCTGGCCCTCTGTTGGATCCATTTGGCCAATAGGTAGAGTTTGACACTAGTTGGCCAATTTTAGGCCCATTTTGTTGCTGATACGTTTAGTCTCCGCGATTGGATTTTCATTGGAGACTAATTGGGTGTTATTTATTATTCCTTTACACCTAAGCATTCGGCCCGGTTTCAGCTCATGTTCTTCTTGTAGACATCGTTTTGGGTCCGTTGGGCCTTTATTACTTGGTGCTTTTTAGAGCCCATAAATAGTGGGTCCATGGCTCGCTTGGCCGAAAGCTTCGACAAATGTCAATAGTAATTTTGATTTATGTTATGATGGACTACATGAGGCCAAGAGATTTTTGTTTTAACCTACATTTTAGGCCAGATAGGCCCTTTTTTTCCCCAAATATTGTGGTTGATAAAACTGTGCAAGTATCATTTCATCCAAATATTGTGGTCGATGAAACTGTAGGCCCATCGTTTAGCAGAACCTGGATAGCTTGGCCTAGACTCTCGCAGTGGAAACATTTGGGTGAGGGACCCAAACAGATTTGAGCAATAAGACATCGCCACGAACTAATTTCACCTTAAAAATCAACTCTCAAAAAAGAGATAATTCAAGGACCTTTGACAAGCATCACAACCATTCATCTCATGAGACCCCGAAAAGAATCAATAGAACCAGAGCACCAAAATGAAGCAGCAACCCCTCCCACTGATTCACACCCAATCCTCAGTTAAACGTCCATGAAAGCCCAAAACTTGCGGTAAGTAGACCAAAACCAAAACTCACACTGTAGATAGGGCAAACTTATAATGGCCGAGGGACATGACATTCATCGAGCAGAAGGAAGGTAAATTACTTTTTATCCTCTTCTGGTTTTGTCTGCTCGCTTGTGGCATCCTTCTTTTCTTGCTTCGCGGCCACAGGTGCCTCACCTTCAGTTTTCCCCACACTTTTACTGTCTCCAACAATCAACTTCTCAAGGAGTCCAGCAGTACTTGTGGCATCCTTGTTTTCCTCTTTTTTCCCTTGAGATTCAGCAACCTCTTGTACCATCTCCATAAAGCTCTTGCAATCTGCAGCATAAACACGGGCATCAGTATACAGGATACAAATTAACTGAGTACTCTACCTGAAAGATTAATGAGTATTATCCACAGAAATTGAGTCTAACAAGAAAGCCAAAATCTTAAAAAATTATGGTTGAAGGATATTGCAAAATGACAGCCAATGTGGAAGAACAAAAACGTAATTGATGCATCACAATTGTTTGCCAAAGAAGACCACTAGCAACACAAGAATATAGATACAATTTAAAATATTAAATTGGTCAACCTACTCAGTATGTTGGCAACAAGGAGGGCATGGAAGAGAGGTGTTTAGGTACACAAACCTCTTCTAAGAGCATTGACTTTCCCATTTAAGATAAAAAAGTACCTTTGTATGACTTTAAAAAAATGCAACCCAACAATTGACTATGTTTTGGCTTACAATCGGTTGTATAGACACAGACATACTGTATCCTGCACCTACTAGCAGGACATTTTGAAAATCTCTGCCAACTCTTGAAACTGTTAGATTCTAACTCTAGAAACGGACATAACGATAAAAAATAATAAGAAAAAATTCAAAAGAAGCATAAATAACACCCACCAAACAAACATGTCCATGATCACATTATTTAAGCAACAATATGCAATACCTTATAGAGACCAAAGGTACATATTCAATTCTATAAAGCCCAATATGGCACCAGATCAAAGCATTCAACTTGTAGTATGTGGAATATTAATGCAAATTATTCCAAGATCAGTTTTCTGCAAGAGAACAAAACAAAACAAAAATTGAGGAATTTGTTCTTCAAATTTTTATTTGGTTTTTATTTCTAAACAGAAAAGAGAGAGGAAAGAAGAAAAACAGCAGTTCTTGATCATCTGAGATCCAACAGATCGCTAGAAATAAAGTAAAACAAATAAGAAAAAAAATATTGTGCTTAGAGACACGGTTAAAAAGGCAAGAAGAAGAATCTGAGAAAAGGAGAGGATAAAACAGTAGAAGATGAGGGGGAGAGGAGAGGGTCAAAATGGGAGGAAAACAAGGAAGAAAATGAAGGAAAACATGAGGAGGGAAAAAAGAATCATAGCATATTGATCTTAAGAGAAGATCACCATAGCCTATTGATCTTAGAGAAATCACACTTGCATCTTTTCACCTCTATCAAAGGTTCCAGGGTTTACCTCTCTATAACACCTTGGGCCAACAAATTTCTTTTTAACTGCACGTTTCTGACCACACAGTGGAACCTTTTATCTAAAGAATAGGCCTAGAAGCTTCTGAGGCCTACTTTGAGATTGAAAGGAAAGCCCAACTTGACTGAGAAAGACAGAGTCAATCCTTCAATCATGATTCCACCAATTCTTTGAAGGAATCACGACACCACTCCAATCTCATCTTCTTCACAATTCTTCAATGCCTTGAGTCCCTTTGGGAGTTTTGAGTCATTGAATCATGATTTTACAACTTGAGGCGTGATTTTAAAAAACCTTACTTCTACAGACATGAGAAGAAAACTAGCATCCTTGTATATAGGTAAGCAACTCAAAGGAGAAGAAAACTGAACATTGGTAAACACTAATAGTTACTCACTACCCTAACAATGAATCAGACTTGCAAAAGAGGCCTAGAACAGTGAAATAGAAAGCCTTTAACTCTACAAATGGCTAAAAAAGTGAAAAATTAAAAATCAAGTCTGCATGTGTCTCACGGTTATTTCTTTGCCTTTTAAATCACTCAAATGGCTGCATGTCATTTGCACTCTCTTTGATGTAGATTAGGATAATGCATGCTTCCTGTATTTTGTTTTCTTGATTTCATGATATATCTGTGTATGTATATGTAATAATGTAATACATATATATAATATATGATCACTGGGACTCAAAATTGGTTAACTAACAAAGTTTGTGCAAACAAATTATCAAGGGCTCAAAACTAGGCTAATATGATATTGATGGTCATTTGGATGGTTTCATGATGATTAGCATAGCAAAAATTCTTTTAGATGAATAACAAAATTCCCCCTTTGAGCAATTTTGCACTTTCCCATTTATTCCTACAAATATAGGATACTTGCCTAAATAACATCATTTCCAGGATTCACAATCTTCACAGATGCGCTTGTAGTGTTTCTACACTAATTTCAATAAGGAGACCTATCTCACATTTCACTCTTGCATGTACATTACTAAGACCCTCAAAACTAAATCAGAATTAAAAAGACATTTAGAACCACGAAATATAACCTCTTAAAACTCATGAACAAATAAAATATGGAGGACATGTACATTACTGAGACTCTCAAATCACTTTATACCGTAATACTAAACCAGGTTCGCAAAGAGACCTAAATCGGTAAAATATAACCACATGAAATCGATAAACTGATGAGATAAAGAGAGCGTGTATGATATTGAATACAACAGTAAGCAGAAGAATGTGCTAACATGCACATGAATAAATAAATAAGCCATTGGAAAGAGAAGAAACAGATTACTCATACCAAGCATTCAATCTCTAATTTATTGTCATTGTTGCCAAAACTGTGCAACCTTTGGGCTTTGAAATTGGATTTCTGTGTGCATACATATGATATCTTTGGGAGGCTTTTTCAGCAGACTTAATTGATTTGCAAGTTGTTGTCATAAAATGCATGCACATGGCATTTAGGTCAATTTGCCTACAAAGTTCACTTTATAAGTTACTTATGGTAGAACCTCTGTTACATTATTGTGATGAATGCATATTAATTGGGTTACTAATCATCCCTTCACAGAAAATTAATTGAATAGAAAGTCACAAGCAAAAATATTTGAAAAAGGAATCGGATGTACTAGAATCTCACAAGTCATTTGCAGTTTAAAACATCAGAAATTATGAAAATGTTACTTATAGTGGAACGCTCAAAATATTCAACACACATTTTCCTACACTATTCAAGTGTTGCTCCTCTTATTTGGGTCAATATACAAACATATTTTATTGCTTCATAGCAGGAGAACACCAAATTCATGGAATTACTTCACTAAAACATGCATGGAAATGCAAATGAATATTAGTTGCAACTTCCACAGACAACACCAAATTAGACTCGAGACATAGAACAACAATTTATAAGCTTGTTTCTTTTATAGAACACACTATATAAGCTCTTAAAACCCTATAATCAAAATGAAACACCAAAAACACATGTATTACTGAGTACAACTATACACATGAGGATAAAACTATCAAACTTGTGCAGACTCACTCTTGATCAAATATGCAAAACCCTACCTCCTATTCAAATGATCAAACACCCTAAATCAAACACAAACTCTAGTAATGCATACCTGAAATTTAGAAATATGTCTGTAGGTGATATGTGTGTCCATAGCAATGCAAATGAATCAAGCTATGACTTTTCTTTTTGGGTAGCACTAGCTACGACTTGCAAAGAGACAAATTATAACTGTTGAGTAATAAACAACTTCTTAAAATGTATAGATAATCGAACACAAAAACATGCATACATTAACATGACTAGCGAACTACTACAAAAGGAAGAGAACTGATCAATGATAAATTGGATATGCAAGGATGTCTAGGGCTAGAACTATAATCACTCTCTCTCGGTCCAAATCAAATACAAGAATATTACTTGACAACCAAAACACAAAACACGTATATCTCACATGCAAAGAGCACTTGTGCTAAAACAACAAAAACATGTATGTTGCTAACCACAAACCATAGGCCTAAAATCAGAACCAGCATACTTGTAGATATCAATCGTAAACCCTAATACTTACTCTCTACTGATGCGAATCGAATGCAGAAGAGCTCTTCCTTCAATTCTCCATCGGCGAAATCGGTCGCATGCCACACGCAAGATTTATCGTTACCGGAGTGCTCTTGCACCGACATTGTTGGAAGAACTTCATAAAATAAGAATAAAACCGAAGAACATCAATGAATTCAGATCTAAATCATAGCCCTAGTTGATTCAAATCAAAAGAAGAGAAGATTCAAGAACCTAGATGGTTGGCGCAGATCTTGAGAGTCTTCGACTGCCGGAAAACGAGCCGAACCTTTCCCAATTCCTTGTGCTTCAAAAGCTTCACCGTTCCCACACCCCTCTCCTTCCATTGAGTTCCGTCTTTATCGAACCGATACAGCTTCGCTTTCCTGAAATCATCAATCAATCCGTTCAATCCTGACCAAGACAAAACTCTAGAAATGGTGAAGTGAAGCCCTAGAAAGAAAGAAAAAGAGAGCAAGAAAGAGAGAAGTTGATTACAGATCGAGAATAGCGTCTTCATCTTCTTCGCCGGTAGTGACGGCAACTTCTTCGAGTTTGATAATGGGAGCGACTTGTGCTCCGGTATCTTCGTCTTCGGCTGCGGCGGTTTCTTCTTCTTCTTCTTCTCTTTCTTTGTGTTCAGTCTCCACGTTACTCGCCATGTCAAAGATAGTTGGGGAGAGAGAGAGAGAGCGAGATAGAGAGACGAGAAGGCGGCTTATGCGGAGACTTATATACGAGGGCAGGGATGTGCGGAGGGCAATAAAATCGCGTGAGACTTACGCCTAGACCTTTTGGAGAGAAGCATTCATACTGTCCATTTGTGTGCGTCCGGTCATTTGTGTTAAAGCTGATCAATTTATTTATTTTGTTCTTTCCTGATTTGCGTTAATTATCAAGCTACTAGCCCGAGAGATTGCAAGTGTTTTCTTTCCTCAAAGCCTGCAGAAGTTGCTCTTTGAAGATGAAGTTGGGAGTAGCCAGCTTTGGGCTACTTTGGGCCTACGACCGTTGTTCTTTTTCATCACGATAATTTAAATCTAGAATTATCAGATTATAAAAAGAGATTTATACCATTAAACTGTTTTTTAAGAGACACGCCAATTTTGTTCCTGCTTGGCCTTAGGCCTGCTGCTCAAAATAAATAAATAAATAAATAAATAAAGCTACCATCGCTGCCACGTGTACCCCTAGCCAGCACGCATGAGAAACGACCTCCCAATTGTCATTCCAGGAAAAGTGTTGCCTTCTGGTGTTACGTTATTATCATTATATTCGCAGTCACACCATCCGGTGATTCTTCAAATAGGTGAAAAATTAATTTTCAAACTATGAGATTCTAAGTTCGATATACAATTAAAAATATATATATATATTATGAATGTATATATCTACATAATCAAATTATAAAAAATATACTATAGTTTTTCAACATTTTAATACAATGATGATGTTGACCTTTTCAAGGATAATATTAATGATGTAGACAGATATTTCATAATGGTAGAGCCTTAGATGACGGTCAACACTTCCTCATTGGGAAAAAAAAAAAAAAATTAGCTCATCTGATTATGTTGTGATAAAACTTCTATTCGATTCACAATTGTGTAGGTCAGCTTAATTTTTATGTGAGTTACGTGTTTTATAAGTGAGTGAGTGAGAAGAGCAAAACTGCCATTCTTAAGCTTCAAGATTGTACAAATCTTTTTTAAATGAAATCCTTTTTGATTTTAATATTGACCTTATATAAAGTTGTAGTATTGTACTACAGTCTCGTCTAGTAAATATATATATTGATATCAATATTAATTTATAAATTATACTACCAAAACAAAATATTAATTTATAAATTATAGTTGCAATTGCACGCATGTTGATGGAATCGATTTTAGCCTGCATCCATAGAAAACCTGAATTACTGTTAAAGCAAAAATAAAATCAAAACATGTTAGGGAAAGATAAATCCACTTCTAATCAATACGTTCCTCCCCCCCCCCCCCAAAAGTCTCAAAGCATGCAATGATTAGTGAGTCAATTTATATATATACGGATTTGGAACACACACATACAGAGAAACATCAATTTGTCCGGTTAACCAGTCAATTCCGCTCACAGTTTTTAACCAATTGCCACCACAGATCCATGATTTACATTGCTCTGGTATGATAAAAATTAGATGGCAGAGGAAATTTAAGCCTTATATTAGGGGTGTGCGATCCAGAAACCCTCATTAACTAGTTCAATATGAAACTGGTTGTTTCTATTTCAATAAAACACTTCCTAATCCATTCAGCATCTACCTGACAATTACCAAAATCCTTATCCAATGAGCTTTAAAAGCATAGATAAAGAAGGATCCCCAAACCTATCATGCAACCCGTGTTATTTTGAGCCAGATTACCATTTACCAGACACAGGCAAACAGATACACAAAAGAGAGTATCCCTGTTAAGGTGCCTCGGTTCGAACAGCACAAGGGAATTCCATTAAGACCATAGACTCAACTAAATTCATCAACAGCCAGATACAATAAAAGTGAAACAAGTACCAAAATTTAATTTTAAAACAAGGGATTTCATTCTTGAGTTGCCGCACCATTTGAAGTTTCCATTGGCTCTGCTTCAGCAGAACCTTCAGCTTTCTCCCCCTTCTTACCTGCAAAACCCAACAATCCTTCAACAATGGTCTAAGCCAACAAAGCTTTTCTACTATCACCATTGTGGATGCGCAATAAAGATCTTTCCACCCTACATACCTTTCTTCTTTTTCCCACCACCTTTCTTCTTTGTCTTGGTACCTAAAGCCAACCAAGCCTTGATTTCAGGGTCATCAATAGTTCTCGTAGGCTGTAGCTCCTGTAGAGGATGAGATGTGATCCGATCTGAACCATTAGGCATCAACAGAACTGTGAATTTGATATGAGCAACCAAGTCACCTGTAGGAGAAACATATTGATCAGAAAACTCTTTTGACCAAAAACCAAGTTAACAGCATTTACGCGTAAAGATCCCAGAAAGAGCAACATACTAACCAGGCTTTTCATGTAGAACAGGGTATGGATTCAAAAGATCATGATTCACACATTCCACTAGACCAAGCCGAGCTCGCTTCTCTTCCAAGCACCTTTAAACAAATGGTTAAATAGATAACTCCACAGTCCATTAACCAAGTATAAACAGTATACAGTGATGGGCAGAGGCACACAATAGACCTTGCTGAAAATGGCATGATGGGGAACTTCTGACTTATCTCACTGAAAATGAATCTGGACGCCTTCATCTTTAGGTGATAATTCTTGTCAACAGCTCTTTTGTAAATTGTGGTTTGCTTCTCATCCAACAGCTTAGGCTAATTTAACAGACAACTTTCAGAAGATCTAATGAAGGAGATACCTAGCACGAGTATCAGATGCATAAGTCTATAATTACCTTGCCTTCACCTGTGGTAGTGACTATATCCACTGCATAGATTTCATTTTCCTCAAACTCAAATTCATCAACTTTTGTATCAGGATTGGAGATACTAAGTATAACCTTGTTTCCATCAATCACAAACTGCTTTAGTTGGTGGCTAAGCACACCTTCAACAATTTTGCAATCATATGCTGCAGCAACCTTCTGAATTGCTTCTGTTACATCTTTGTTCTGCCAAATCAAAAGGTCTAATGAATAAAAAGAGGGGAAAAAACAATGCAGTTTAGATTCTGTGTGAGAAGAAGAAACAAAGGAGCTGCTTAAAAACCAGTATTTATGCTGGAAAAAAAATGATTGACTTATGAAAAGTACCTTTGGAGGGCCTAGCACCATTCTAGTGTTTGTAATAAAATGGCTACAGTATTATTAAAAAAAAACCATGTTTAATTCCGCTGATTTTTTTATTTAACTTCAAACCAGTCATAAGGAGAAAGAAACAGTAACAAAAGTATGTCATTTTCATTAAAATTTATCTGTTCTCTGTAAGCTTATCAATTAATGGCATCACAATCCATAAAGGTGTAACCTTGCTCTCCTAATGGCCTTTGCTTGGCCTACTCTAACCTACAGTTTATAATGCTAAATGAGCACAATGCCACAACCCTTCAACTCTTTGTATTTGGGCTAAACAACCTCCAGTAATCTAGGGAAATCTAAGTGGATCACAAGCAAGACATGAGAGCAAGTAGATCTAAGCACAAGTCAAACACCATGGGGAAATGAAAAAGGCAGTCAATCTAATCTTTTTCCATAAAAGGGCAGCAGTTGAAGGCCAGTATAATTCTTGTGATTTCTGAACCAAAAAGCTGAATGAATGGCCAACTATCTGTTTCCCAATGAAGAGGGGAATGGAGAACATACTATCATTTGGATTATAACATATATTCCAGAGTGGTTGTACCATTCTTAAGTATGGATTCAGCAAACTACATTGCATAGACACTACAAAACAGCGTCCCTACCCAACTGAATAAAAGTATGTTGATACTTCTAGAATGCTCCAAGGTACAAACTTGCCAGTGGGCTATTAGAATAAATAAAATGCTGAACATATGCATGCAATAAGAAAATACATGGACACAAACTCACTACCAGAATAACAAATCCTTGTACGCATCTGCCTCAAGAAGAAAATGACCAAAAGCAAGGGGTAAAAAAAAGATGGTAACCAAACTTAGGAAAGCACAACAAAACAAAAAGAAAAAGCACTTATGGACTTCATTGCAGAAAACACAGTTGATGTCAAGGAACAAAGTTTTTCCAGTAGCAGAACCTGGGAGAAATAGATTCTCTATCAGTGTAACTATGACATAAAGGCTTCATTGGACCTTAATCCATAGCCCATGAAATTTTTCATCATTTAGAGATTTCATGTCAAAACTAGTGGCTGCACATAACAAACAAGGAATTTCAAGGCACCAATGACTTTAGAGCTGGGCTAGGACTTGGAAATTTTTTCATGGGGGAAAAGCAAGAGGCATTAAACTCACTAAAGAAATGCATAACGATAAAAATCATTCTCTATCAGTGTAACTATGACTTATAAAAGCTTCATTGGAATTCAATCCATAGCCCATGAAACTTTTCATCATTTAGAGAATCATGTTTGTAAGAAGATCATCCAAAGCAATTGAAAGAAAAACTGTTGAGAGGCTCATTAAAAGAAAAGGCACAGATGCAAACTCTAGAAAACAAAACATTAAGAATATAAAAATAAGATGTAAGCACACCAGGACAAAAACCAACAGCATAAGCTTCTCCAATAAATAAATAAGTAATAACGCAAGCTTAAAGCCCAAAACCTATGGTTCCAATTCACCTCCATATTGAGTATAGTACTAAATAATCATACATAAGTTCTTAAAAATATTAGGCTCATTTAGGGAAATAGATGTCAATCTTTAAGAACAGATCAACAGAAAGCACCCCATGTAACCATGCATAATATCGGCAACAGGGAAAGGAGGAAATCAAGCAAGTGATCACCTCGGCAAAGTTGCCAGCTTTTTAAGTTCAGATATACAGAAAAACAATGACCAATTTCCCCTGCTACAAATTATTAAAGCCTGACAGGTAGTGCATGACTGAATCATTCAAAAATTACCACAGCCAGACTCCACATGCAGGAAGAACTTCTTGAAGCAAAAAAGAGATGTTGGACCAATTAGGAATAGGTGTTTGTCATTAAATAGCGCAACCTGAAGTAACCTAATGATAGCCAACAACAATTTAGGCAACAGGGAAAAGAGGAAACCAATAAATAATTGATCACCTCGGCAAAGTTGCCCACTCTCCAATGCTTTTGTTAAATACTCTACTATACAACAGAAAATAGACACTTTATAGCATCAGGAGAACAACTGAGATTTAACCGATGTCACTTAAAAAAATCCAAGCAGTGTTGAGTAAATATAGCATTTGTATATCACACTGTCAAAATTTGATATGGCAACCTTCAGCAAACACGTAATGACTCATCGACTGATGGAATGATTGTGTCTCATTCTCATATCTAGAGGTTCATGATAATCTATCAGTGTAACTATGACTAAAGCTTCACTTGGAGTAAACTCCATAGCTCTAAAATCATTCTTCATGTAGATCAATCATGTCTCCGAGCTCATCTGGTTTAGGATTTGAAGTGACCCCGAGACTAGGACCATAACAAAACCATACAAAGAGGAAAAAAAACAAAAGAAAAGCTAAAGATAAAACCTATAACAAGACCTCCAAACGAAGAAGTGAAACTTATATATTGAACTCTTCAGAATCAGTGTTACTTTCACAAACTCTATAATCATAAAATCTAAATTTTTGGTCTATAGATTACAGAAGAAGGGCAAAAAAATTATGTCAAAAGCTCACTACTACTGATAACAAGAAGATCCAACTCACAAACAAAATAAAACAGTTACAAGCTTATGGCATAAAACAGCATTATGACAATCAGCACAACACCTCCCTTCTACATTTTAGATTGTATCACCTTCAAAAATGCCTCCCAGCACGATGCTGAAAATTAAACTATCTGACACATCAACTAATTTCAACATTCTCTTTTTCTAAAAGAGTCAGAAACTTCCATCAAAGATTTATAGCCAAAACTGAAAACCTTGATCCTACTTATTATAACCTAACATGAAGCTTCTATCTCTATAATTGTCCTTCATACAGGAAAGGGAATGTGAGACTAAAATATCATAAGAAATGGTACCTACAACTTATGGGCGAATGATTACCAAACAGGATGCAACTATAGTGCTAAAATAGGGTATCATTCAACAATTTAGCATTAGTAACAGTATTAAAGGGAAAGTGTTGAACAAAGCAAGAAACATATATCATAACATTAGGGATTACCTTCTTCCCGGGTCTTACAAGCCTCAGGGCAACTTCAGCAGCAGTATTACAAGCGGCAAGAACATCAGCTGCTCTCCCTGTTACAGGGCCAGACTGAAGGACATGTGTATGTGCAACTACAGCAATGAACCCATCTATGTGGCAACCCATGTCGCTGCATCATCATAACAACATCTCACAAATAATTTGTCTACATCTCAGTCATCAAAAAACAGATAATAAGAACAAGATTTTTGACCAAAGCACCAAATGAAGTTTAATTGAGGTATTACATCTTCACCACATCACCATCCTCCAAAACAGACTCATCACTAGCAAGGGGCGAAAAATGACAGACTGTGTTGTTCACAGATATGCAAGTTGGAAAGGCAACACCCCTTTCAATCTTTCTCTTAACATTCTTGTACATATTGCCCGTTTGCCTACACACAATCCCAACAACATTTTTATTATCAAAAACCCATTTCCTAAAACCCCATAAGTTTATACAATATTCTCAGATAAATCAAAAACACATACTCTCTGATATATGAGTCACCCTTCTCGCAAAGGTCAACAATCTTAGCTTTGGGTTTACATTCAGACAAAACTAATTGCAAAGCCTCTGCAATTTTTTTTTCCCCAAAACCAATAATCAATATATTGAACTTCGAAACAGATAGAGGACAGGGAGGGAGGGAGGGAGGGAGGGAGGGAGGGAGGGGGAGAGAGAGAGAGAGAGAGATTTACTGTTAACAATTTCAGCAGCGCTCTTGTATTTGGTGACGACTTCGGGTGAAGTAAGATCCAACTCCTTCTCCTCTCGTTCTTCGTCCGACATCTTTTCCGAGCTCTGAAACTCCTTTGTCTTTATTCAAACTAAAATCCAAAAAAGAACAACAAAATTTTAACAGTTTCATCCAATTAAGACAAGAACACTGAAAGTGATTAATAGATTAAAAGAGTAGAAATGGAGAAAGACAGAGTGAGAGACGGGAGAGAGGGAGGGAGGGAGATAAAGAGAGAACCAGAGGTAAAACCTCGGCGGCGGATAAGAGAACGAAATATGGGAGAAATGAGAGGAGAAAGACTAGGGTTTTTGTAGCAGAGAGAGAGAGAGAGGTTACAATAAAGAGCTTGGAAATGGCAAGGTCTGAGAGATGGTTCGGTGAGCAGAGTCCTCTCTAGGGTTACGGGACCCGATTGCTGGATTATTTATTTATTTATTTAGTTTATTTATTTTATATTTGATAATTTCTCTTTTTCCAAATTTTCCGGTGGACGTACTCGTATGTTCCATCAAAACTTCCCAACACCAACGTTTTTTCATTTCTAAAATATTTATTTTTTATTTTCAAAACATCTTGACAAGTTAAATTAGTAATATTATAAAAAATAAATCTTTATATTTTTACATTTATATATTTTTTAATATTTAATAAATTATTTATTTAATTAAAATTTTTATTTTTATATTATTTATTTCATAATTAATAATTATATATTTTATCATTTTAATTTTTTATTATAAAATATGAATATTCTATTATTTTCATAAAATAATTAATATTTATATAAAATTTTTATATTTTTTTTATTTACATATTTATCTATTATATATTTTTATAAAATATCGTTTTTCCGTTTCCCATTCATTTCTATTTTTTCGGACAAGCTTAGACTAATCTCACATTTTTATAGCATGCATGAAGGCGAGGACAATGATGAGATATTTTTCACTTTGTGGATGATGCTTTTTTATTTTCAAAAATTTGTAAATATAAACGCATAATTTAGACATGTTAATGTTATAATACCGAAAACTTTATGTTTCAAAAGTCCGTGAGACACAAAATTTCAGTTTGATTTTGATTTTTATTGTTTTTAAATAGATTTTTTTTATCTGCATCCGCTATTCAAAACTTTGTCCCGATTAATCTAAATCGATCGCTGTAATACCTATTTTAGGAGCAGATCACCCGATATTATTTTTTCTGTGTTTAGGGGGAATTAAACTTTGCACTTGATTAAGAGACGATAGTACCCATCCCACCTACACCAACATGTTTTCAAATAGATATATTAAACGATTAAAATATGGTGGGTGCCGGACCCATTATAAAAGCAATAAATCAAACATTTCACGGTTGAATCATCTGACCCACAACTCTTTCGATTAACAAATATATTAATAATAATTATCTTTAGATATTTATACACTAATCTGTGATAATATAAACATAATTGATAGTTTTAATAATAGAAAAAGGGATTTTTTGTGTGAGCAATAATAATTATTGCTCTTTTTTACTTGATCTCAAAATAAGAGCTTTTGTTTTATTTAGAATAGTACATAAATAAAATAAATAAATAACTAATATTTATCGATAAATAACAAAAAATAAATAAATCATACGGAAAAATATAATTATTAATCATTATTTATTTTTGCGAATCCTATGAATAGGTTTGTTAGTTAAGAGAAATACATGGTAGGGAGGCACCCTAGTAGGATATTAGATAATAAATCGAGTTAAATCTTATTTTAGTTTTAAACTTATTTATTATGTAAAAATAAGTTAATTTGAAATATCAAATTATTTAATATATATATATATATATATATTTAATATTACATAAAAAATAAATAAATTATTCAAATTTAATAAAGAAGAATTTCATTCAAACTCAACCATATACAATAATACAAAGCCAGTTTAAACATTTTACCGAACAATTTAGAAGACAAAGTAGTGGTTACGAACTATGATGGTAATTAGATAACTAAATATTATATGTGAATAAATATCAGAAGAGAGAATGCCAATTTTTATAACTAATTAAAGTTGCTGGTTATTACAACAAAGACTTCGATATCAATTCTTACATAAATTTGCTGACCAAAGTTTTGATGTGATAGACTGCGACCGTCAGGTCCAAGGAGAAAAACACCAACAGCTTGAATGCAAAAAATAAAATAAAATTTAAATTAAAAAATTGTACAAATATCCTCGTGAAAATGCAGCATCCTCAAATTGGTTGAAATTTCATTGGCTAATTTCTCTTTTTTCTTAAAAAAAAAATCATCTTTTCCTCGTATTCTAATTGATAACTAATTAATCGAATTGAATTAATTCAAATATTTTAATCGGTTGGGATTCAATTTTAGACTTTGGTTTGATTTTTGAATTATGAGATTTGATTATTCGGTTACTTTAATTTTAGATTCCAAAAACCGAACCTAATGCTCAACCCCATTCACATGCTGCTATTTTTGCCAATAACGTTTCTGGCCTGAAAAACTTCACAAGTTTATCTTCTACTTTTTTTTGGGGGGGGGGGGGGGGGAATGAACGTATAGAGTGGTCATCGAAACATTTTAGTTCTCTATTACTTCAAAATATCCCAAAATGCCATATCCGAAATGATGTCATCATTACTTCAAATATCCCAAAATGCATATCCGAGATGAGGTCATCATTCAACAGTGCAACAAGTAAAATGGACAGAATCATGAACGATTGAATTCTCACAGTCAATAAAATGAATTTAGTTCCTGATGAGAAACCTTACAACGTAATTTCTCAAAAGAATCATATTACCTAGGCCACCATCCTGAAGCCTGTTATCGGTGGACTAAGGGCATTCAGTCACCCAAAACACCATAATGTTTATATGCTCTGAAAGCCAGCACCAAACAGAGGAGCCGGATCAAACAAGAGACCTTTAAAAAGAATATGAATAACTTCTCGCTTGAAAATGATTATTTCTACAAACAACCAAAATTCTACAAGCCATCACCTACAGGGGAACCTGATGTGTTTGACGCCTCTCATAAAAGCCAGTAATTTGGTCAGCCACAGCCCACATAATAGCCTGGCCAGGAGGAATCCTCATGAGCCTAGGTAGCAGTCCCTTCCACAAGGCACGTAACCCTTCCTCAGCATTTATTGTTCTGATTGCATGGATCATTCCTTTGTACTTGGGCTCACCACCACTTTTGGTCTGAGCCATCAATCGTGTTTTCACAACATCAAAAGGGCCAGTGCAGATAGGACCTGCTGTTCCTGCAAGGAAACCTGATATCATTGACTGCCATGGTTGCAGAATTATCCCATCACCTTCATGCTTCCTCCACAAAATCCTGTCAAATGCATTCTTGGCTGTAAACATGGCAGCCTGGTTTGTTCCATTTCGCATAACGGTTGGGGCAGCACCTGCCCACAGCCCAACAATGCCTTCTTCACGAATGATCATCCGGGCACAATGTATAGGACCCTTGTACTTTAAAAGATCAGGAGCCAAGCCTTTCTGTTGCTGCAGCCTGATTTTTACAACCTGCACCAATGAAAAAAGCAAACTGTAAGGGAATCCCTTTTTTATTCCAAACAAGAAATCAAGTGGGCAAACATATAAGGACAATGTCCTAAACCTACTATATTTAAAAATCCAAAGGGTCTTGATTGTCAAGCTACCACTAGTTTTTGTAGGATATGTGAGCTGTAACGCAATATATTGCTGCATGCAAGACAAAGACCAAAAATCTAATGCAAGCTCTATAATTTCAAAACAATTTCACAGTGATTCAAGTTCCGGACCATTGTGGACAAAGATAGAATTTATCAGGCAAATGAGACCAGATCTGTTCCACAAAGCAAACATCCAAACCCAAAAATTCATAAAAACAAGCAGATGGCATGCCACTTGCAAAATTGAAGAATTCAATACCAGCAAACTAATGTAAATGGTTATCAGTTCACCGTCCATCTCGAGTAGGCTGAATAAACTAAACAGGGAAGGGCGAAGGTGTAGGACAAGCAAGGTACATGTGCTGAGAAGTCCAAACAGGCATACTAATCACAGAAGAGAGGAGAATTACAGCAATTGCGCACCTTCCCATCCCAAAACATTGATGAACATCAGATACTAATATGAAGATGAATGAGACTACTATGATTGTCATCTATAACCTAATTTAAAAAGTGTTAGTTTAACTGATCACACATCTATGCAAATCTCAGTTATCACACAGACATGCCTCCCAAGTCTGCTACTGAAAATGATGGAAAGAAGATATTTCGTGACATAGATCGATCAAGACAATTGGTCAGCAGTCATAAAGCAGATTTAAATGTGAGCTTCCAGATAGGTGAGGGCAGTGGCAAAGAATAATTAAGAAACCCTGACAAGCATATCAGGCTCATATGGGCTACAGCAAGTCAGCTGATGGATAGCAGATATTTCATGACATGGATCGATCAAGATAACTGGTCAGCAATCATATAGCAGATTTACATGTGAGCTCCCAGATAGGTTGGGGGAGGGCCAACGAATTTATAATAACCCTGACAAGCATTGGGGTTATACAGCAACTCAGCTGACAACTTCCAGCTGCATCATTTTAGTATCTGTATTTTATTAAAAAAGGTAGACTTTGTACCTTGACTTGGGCTATGATTGTCTGCATGTTGTCACACCAGTTATGCATTCATCACAGCTTCTCCAAGACTTCAAAGAAACTTTAGGCACCGGAAGCCCTCTACGTAGAAGGATTTTAGGTTTCAGATTCACATCAATGGTAGAAGGATTTACGTTTCAGATTTACTTTGATGGACTACTTACAGAGCTCATTCAGTCTATTATACAGAAAAACAAATATGTTTGAATCTCCAATAAATATGAAACCATCAAGGAAGCTTCAAGCTGTAAAATTGCAGTTCAAACCCTAAAGTTCTGTGACAAGATTGAGTTCAAAAGCCTGAGTTCAAAAGCCTGAAAATATAACTCATGTAGCCTGAAAATATAACTCATGTATCATGCAGATATCACAGTTGTTCCACTTCTTTATGTCTCCTAAGTCCAAGGTTAGTATTCATCTGCCTCATACATCGACTGTCTACACTTCGACTACCAATAAGGAAGATGTTGTCACCTCAAAAGAGTGACTTCAACTCCAATTTACTGGTCCAATTAAGGGTTCGACTAAAGGGATTTGCACCCATAAAATTTGAACATTGCTGACACGAAGCATTAGTCACTAAAGGGTTCACCCAGTGCATAATATGCTTCCCGGCTTAGTGTGGAGATAGGGGGAGAGTGAGCGTATATGTATGCAGCATGTGCAGAGGAGAAAATAAGTTCAAAGTCAATGGTAATGGACCTTTTCATAAGCTTAACCAGACTTAATTAAATATAAATTGCAATGGACACACACATATACGAGTGCATTTGCACTTATTTGTGACAGACATGCCTAGACACATTCCTACTTTTCAGCAGATGCAACTAAAATATAAGGGATGGCCACCCATTTGGTTATAAAATGCATATTGTACAGATTTTGAACTCCACCAAGGAAAGGGAATAGATTTCAATACAGTTTAATATTTTCTGTGAGGTCTTGTTCACTCTTACCTTTATCCCCACCCTAAAAAGCACAAACAAGGACATGAAACACAACACAACACGTGACACGATCACCAAGCAGTGACAAAGTGTTTATTTAATAGTTCCCCAAAACTGTGTCAAGAAAGTCAGTTCTTGAAACGTAGGTGAAACAAAACCTCATCAATCTTTTCTTATTTTAGTCAAAAGTGAATACTAGAATTTTAATTAAAACACAGCACATACACTTTGATTAACTCAATACTTCATTCAATTATTTTTTTCAAAACAAAGGGGGCGGGGCGACTGGCATGGCTACCCACTCTGGACATGACGGCGAGGGCCTCCTCCCATTATAGAATGCCTGATACGAGCCTCAGCTGCTTCACTTACGGCAAGCCTGCCACCACAGTCCAACCCTTATTCCTCTCAATTAATCGCCAAACGCGCAAATTAGTGAAAGCCCATTAATCCTATTACCTTCATTAGGAAACTACAGTACACACCACAGAATGAACTCAATAATTACAATACAAGATTAGACTCAAAAAACTTTACCCACATAAAAGACTTATAGTGAAGCAGAATAAACAATTCCGACAAACACAAGCAAATTAAGTAGTAAACTGACCTCAAAAGGGGTGACGATGACAAGAGCTTCGGTGACACCAGCTCCGAACCCGGAAAGGATCCGAGCCCGATTACTGAGGGCACCGGTTTCCGGGTCCTTAAACGCCGACTGAAAAACAGCGTTCGATCCCATTCTCAGCGCATACTTCAACGTCAAATGAGTGGCGAAGGGAGTGAGCCCTTTCCAGAGAGCCCGCACGCCTTCCGTACGCACTATGATGCTGCCGCAGTGGACAATTCCCTTGTAGGCACCGGACCTGTCGAGCTGCAACCGGGTTTTGATAACGTCAATCGGCTGTAAACAAGAGGCCTCGACTATTCCTCCGATTGAGCCCGACACTGCTTTCACGTAGGGCGGGATCGTATGCTTTTGTCTCGGTGCACCTTCATTTTCTGCCATTTGATTTAGGGTGAGAAGAATTAGGGTTTTGTTTTGGTGATGAATTGCGAGATTGAGGAGAGACCGGAGAGACGTTTTGGTGGAAGGGAAGGGAAGGGAAGGGAAGGTCGAGAGAGAACCAGCTATTTGAAGTGAAATGAGCGAATTTCTTTTTGGGCTCAACGGGACAGCACACGACACGTCAGCATTTGAGTACGATTCCTTCTTTCCTTCTTTATTAGCAGCCGCTTATGGAATGTTTTCTTTCTGGGGATGTTTTTCGTTGTCCTCGGCGCGCGGGTTGCGATTTGCATGGAAGTTTTGCAATCTTGGGCCTGGCCCATGGCCCATGGCCTGTTAAGATTTTTTTTTTATACCAAATATAGAAGAAACAAAAATAAATAAATAAATAAATACATAAAATAAAATAAAAATAAAAGGAAAACAAAGGAAACAAAAGAAGAAAACATCCTCAACCCCAGGATAGGAGCCACATCTAGACCCATTAGCCCCTTTTCCCATCCTCATGAATGCACTTGGAATGTACATGAGCCATTTTAACTAATGTACATGAATGTACATGAACCATTTTAACTTATTTTTAATTAAAATATTTATTTAAATTATTAAAAATATAACAATTTAATTAAAAATTTAATCAAAACATATTAATATAAATTTGTTAAAAAATTAATTTATTTTGATCTAAAATTTGTTTGATTATGTAACACTATTATTGCATTATTGTGTAACAATGATATCATATGAATCAAATAAACTATAAACTAAATAGAACAAATATTATGTAAAAGTTACATATTCGTTAATTAATTTTTGAATATTAATATATTTTTCTTAATTCAAATAAGTATTTAATTAAGAAAAACTATAAACTAATTTTTTAACCCTCTTTTATTATTTAATTTAGTTCATCTTCTTTTGTGTAATATAATAGAAATAATTTTTTAGTGTTTTGTTTATTTATTTTAAATAATTTTTATTATATTTTTTGTATTTTGATTTTGTTTTGGTCCCAAGATTTAAAATTGAAAAAGTATTCACTTCTCAGGAATATTCTATCATTTCCGTAGATGACCGTTCCTATAGAAATAGTAAACCTTAAATGCTAATTAAGACAAATTTTCACCACACAAAAGCTTACTATTAAAAAAATTTCAAGGATTTTAAACAATGAAAATTCTCACTTCTCATGCGGTAATCTTTAACATACAAAACGGAGCTCTCTCCCTCCCAAACCCCTCCCCTTTCTACGGGGCTGACAAGAAAAGGAATCGATAAAAAGTGCTTCTGATTCGGACAATAATGGACTCGTTACAGGTACATGACAATTACACAATCCCGAAAGAGAAACCTAAAAAAATTAAGAATTGGATTTTGAGGAAAATCCAGATTCACCCAAAAATCCAAACTTACGGGTCGTCGAAAGATGGACCAAAAGACCAACAGGATTAGTACAAAGGGGTGGTCATGGTCACTTGACTCGTGTCATTCTATATGACTATTGAAATGGGCCCAGTGTTGACTAGCCACCTGCGTGTCAATCACCCAAAGCCTCCACCCCCTTGCATCGCCGCGTCTACTGCTTACGTGTCTCTCGCTTCCCTCACCCCGCGCGCTCTCTCTCTTTCTCTCTCCCTGGACTCTATATATACAGCTTTCTTTCGACTTGTGTTTTCAAATCTCGTGTGTTTTGTCCCGCATGTTGTATAGCTGCTGTTTGAGAAAGCCAGTTTTAGCTGCAGCTTTTGAACTTCGCTTGCCTGGTTCTACTAGAAAGAGTTTTTGTCAACCTAAAGTGTGGGAGTGATGGCTTCGCGTCAGGAAGAGGATAGGGAGATCCTCGACCAGAGGGCTCGCGAGGGCGAGACCGTTGTCCCTGGTGGCACTGGTGGCAAGAGCCTCGATGCACAAGAGCGTCTCGCTGAAGGTCTTCCTCTCTCTCTCTTTTACTTTTCATTTTTGTTACTTTCAATGAAAGTAACTTATGGTGACCTTTTATGCAGGGAGGAGCCGTGGAGGACAGACAAGGAAGGAGCAGATAGGGACAGAAGGATATCAAGAGTTGGGCCGTAAGGGCGGTCTGAGCACCCTGGACAAGTCTGGAGGTGAACAGGCTGAAGAAGAGGGAATCCCCATTGACGAGTCTAAGTTCAGGAAATGATCTTCAGAGACGGGGTTGTTTGCTGCACCTGTGAATCTGCTGGTGTGGTTATGGTTGGGTCTTGGAGTTGTCTAGGTTTGCTGCTTTAATCTTGTTGTGGACCGGTAGGCTTTGTAGGAGAAAGTTGTTCGAGTATAGGGATACTGGCAGAGTGGTGCAGTTGTTTCTGTTTGTTTCTTTTGGGTTTTGGTTGTTTGTGTTTAGGTATGGTAAAATATGATTAGTGGGCTTTTTTGGCCTAGTTTGTTAACAGTTGTATGTAGTGCTGACTTCTGGCAGTATCAAATTATCTAATGATTTTAACTATGAAATGGCAAAATTTGAGCTGCTTTTAGGTCATTTGAGTAATGTTATTTTGTCGTATTTTATTTAGTTTTTTGTGCTCTAGCTTCCATTCGGAGTTCAAATTGGTCAAGTTTTCGGAGAGAGAACCTAAATCCACACGTTTTGGTCTTGGCTTATGTTCATGTTTTGAATGGCGTTTTAGGTTACAGTTGTATGATTTGTTTTTTCGGTCCAACTAGGGTTCCTCTGTTTGGAATGTGAATGTGATGCGAGCGAGATGAGCATAGTCATAAATAGTGGTAATACCCAGCTCAAATAACACTAAAATCCAGCTCGGATTCCAGAGGAAAATAAATCGGCATCATCGTCTTGCTGGCTTTGTTCCTATCTTCACCCATGCTTTCACAAAATTCACCCACAATGACAAAATAAAATAAAAGAAAGAAATCTCAGAAACTTTGACATATCAAATGTAAAAGCTTCTCTTCCAAATTTATGGACGGAAAACAGTAAAATTATACACCTCTAGGTTAAGCTGCATTAAGCATGGAAAAATTTATGCTATAATCAAAAAGATGGTATAGCTTCTTTTGTCCTGGTTGGGAATATATCCGAGAACTGTCTGATTAGGGGTATTAACATAAACTTATATATTAAAAAAAATCCATGTGTCAACCTTGATTGGTGAGTGGACATATGTGAACCCCACGAAAGAATGCATGGATCTGCCTCTAATGCTACTCCCAAGGAAGGAGGCGTACTTTAGGCTGATAACACATTGCCCCCTCCATTAATTTTTGGTTCAAATAAAATGAAAACAACAATCATATTATGTTATTCTATTAGTTATTCAATGAACAATGCATTTGAAAGAACCAGGAGATAGAGTTGCACGGCTCCCCTAACAGTGTCAAGAATTTCAATCCTCACGCAATATATCTAATGAGGAGGTGAAGAACAATGGAGGTTTCCGATACCCCGAATCCTTTCTCTTGAATTTCCTTAGTTCAAAAGCAAACAGAAAGTATTTAATGACTCTTAAATATACCTTCAATTTTTGCCTTAAATCAGATATTTGTATCTAGCTATGATATGGTTCAAATTTTTTATAATTAAAACTCCCACTGATTCTCTCCTATCTAGTCTACTCCCAAAGCAAACAACACAAAGGTACATGACCTCCAAAATGACAATGCCCCTGAAACCCTATTTTGAATTTTACAACTCTCACTGTTGCCTAGTCATGCTCTTGAAAAGAGTTCACTCACCTAGAACACAACATATGCAGCTCAATGCAGAAACAAGTAGTCAATTACTCAATTCTTAAGACCAATTGCCGAATGAACAGACTCCATTAAACCCTAAAAATAGGGGTGCCTCACGGTTTCACGAGCAGCACCCTTCATGCCAAGAAGCTGATTGAAACTTGAACCATCTGCTGGTGCCTTATCCGGTGCTTTAAATTTTTTTTTTTATCGTACAAAGATTCGAATATGGGATTTCCAAATCAAAAAAGAGGATTTTGATCATTAGGCTGTCTCTCAGGGACACCGGTGCTTTAGATTTCTCTGCTAATAGAAAATAACCCAAAAACAAATTCAAATTTCAAATCCTAAAATTACCAAAACCCACAAAACTCACCCCAATGTCAATAGAAAAAATAAGTAGATAAATAACAAGAGACCCTTGCATCAGTCTCTGTTGCTCTCACAGCAAGTCTTCGTCCTTAAAAAAAACCAGAAATTTAGTCTGTAATTGCAATTCGAAAACAAATGAAAGTTCAAAAAAATGAAATTGCAACGTCTCATGATCGATAGTTACTAGTCATAAGTGGTGAAGGAATAGATGGACTTGGAAACCGCTTGGAGTTTGTGTTAGATAGTGCGATTGATGAGACTGTGTAGTAAAGCTGCCATTGAAGAGGGCTCAGAGAGAGTGGGGAGGGAGAGAGGGGGGTGTTGGGGTGTAGTGAAGTGAAGTGAAACGAACCAGTTGGACTTTTCACCAAAGAAAAAAAAACAAACCAGTTGAACTTGGTGATTACACTAGCTAGAAGACGTTGTGTTCAAGGCGATTATACCAAAATTAATTATGTAATCATGGACGTGGCACCATGAAAGTCGTGCTTATGGGGCTTGATTAAGGAAGACCCTGATTCGGATTTGCACATTGGGTTATGATAAACAGCTCCGGTTGGAAATCAGACAGCTATTTTTAACGAATCTATTTTTTTTTTTTTTTTTTTTGGTGGTACCATGTCTTGGATACCGCCCCGTATCTAGGGTTTCGTCTCGACTAATCCGAACCGACCACTGCAGTGGCTCTTGTTCAGAGGGCGGGTCTTCTAACGGGGAATGCTCTATACACATGAGGGTCCGATACTCCCAGCGGGAGTCAAATCTCAGTCATACTTAAGGGAACTCAACCTTATATCCAATTGAGCTAACCCACGTCGGTACGAATCTGTTTTTCTTTTCCACATTTTTGTCGGAATAAAAGAGGACCGATTAACTTAGGCCTATGATTTTTTTTTTTGGTAACTTGATCATCCGGTATCCAGAGTTTCGCCTTAACTAATCCCGACCAAGAAGTCTGTCAGGTCTTAATTGAAGGGGTTCTCTTCCAATAATATTTTTTTCATACCTAGTGAAAGTCGAACTTTTGATCTAGTTAAACGACGAAAGTGTCATTCCCACCTACGCCAACATATGTTGGTATGATTTTTTTTTTTTAAATGGAGAAAAAAGAATTTTTTTTGTTATTCTGGGATTTAAATTTGAGATCATCGTGTTAGAAGAGAGGGTTGTATACACTAAGTTATTTCCTTGAGGACAGCGGGAAAGAAAAAATAGAAATTGAGGGATTTTTCATTTGAGCTTATCCATGAGGGACACTTGGGCCTATGATTGTGATTGGGTCACTAGCATCATCATTTCTGGGCCGAAACAATAGTATCAGCACAAGTCTAGGGAACAAACTTGGGCTTCCAGGTGCAGTGCAAGTGAAAGTCGGAGAGGCTAATATACCAACAAACCAAAACGATGCAAAATTAAAAACACCGATTTTACCGTATTGTTTAAAAGCTATTTTAATCGGCTCAAAATTATTTAAACTTGAAAAATTCCCCTTTTATATAAGCTGATGTTATCGCAACATCCACTCCATTTGGATTCACCTTTTATAAGAATTTAGAGCTCTCTTGACTAAGTATTCATGATTTATACTAAATTCTTTTAATCAAAATTTTAAATTTGAGTTTTAAAAATAAAAAAATAGACGCTAAAAGAATAAATCTCTAAATGGTTCTCACGGTATTCGAATAAAATTAATTGAATAATCCGGATATTTGTTAATTAATATATATAAAAAAAAAGGTCTCTTGGTTTTGCGCAGGTTAGAGTAGCAACTAAGATAAATTCTTTCTTTTCGTACCAAAAGAAAGAAATACTTACAAAGACCAGAACCCATAGGAATCAGTATGATTCCTCTTTTATTTTCATCTCACGCATTGAGCATAACGTGCCCATCTCATGTTGACTCAAACCTACGTAATCATAATATTAAATAACCATGGTTTTATTTTTTTTAGGCTGTAATTTATATATAATATTACGTCATGCAAGTACACATTAAGTCCCCCCCAGGTGGCGACTTGGCTAGCCACACAGTTATCATGAATTAAATTTTTCTATAAGTCGAGTTTACATATACAATTTTAAGTAAAAAAAAAATGAAAGTAAAATAAAAAAAAATAAAAGAAAGAAAAGGAAGTGGAAAAGGGTGGGTTTGCCATACAACCCTGTCTCCACTAGCTCCTCATAGTGGTAACTGAATCTTTCACTAAAAGGGCTTTTGGATTTTCTCAACAATACCATCGATTGATTGATTAAAGGGGCCGAACAGAATTAATGGGGCAATTAACATAATGGGTTTTGGACGAAACAATTGGGCTTTAAGTGACTTGAAAGATTCTGAACAAGATCATGCTACTTTTGAACTCTTGAAATTGCACTGTTAATCATGGGAAGGATAATTGTATTTTAAGGTTCAGTTCTCTTCGAACATCAAAATATAATTTTTTTAATAGAATAACAAGTTAATAATCACGTATGAGTCCATAAGGGAACAATCTAATGATCATATTTCCTCTCCTCCATTCTCATGATCAGAGAGTTCAAATCTCACCTAACAAAAAAAATAATAATAATCACAACTCAATTGAAATTTCAAATTCAAAAACTCATTTATGCAATGTGTAATTAAGACACTAGATTAATATTGTCCAATATAATGTTGTACAATATAATATAAATTTGATCGACGTGGATTTACTTAACTAGATGGATGTGGGGTTGAGTACACTTAATCATGATCGATATTCGACTCCCGTTAAGAGTATTGGACCCTCATGTGTATGGAGTGTTTCCCGTTGGGAGATCTACCCTCCGAAAAGAGCCACTGTAATGGTTGGTTTGGATTAATCGGGATGAAACTCTGGATATTTAGCGGTGTCTAACACATGGTACCAAAAAATATAATATAAATTTGTAAAACTCTTGATGTGACAAATTTGAATTGATCTCAATTAAATAAATAACGTAGATTATTTTATTTTATAATTGTGCCAACATGCTTTGGAGACAAATCAAGAGTCAATGGCTGCTTCCCTATTTCAATCAATTCAATCCTCATAATTCATAGTAACACTTGCTTTGGACAGGTCAAGGACCCATATAGAAAGCTAAAAACCTGTTGTGACAAAATACTGATTCAGTAGACTACTAAGATGATGCAACTTATATTTTGACTTTGAATCCAAATCCGATTAATAAAACTAGTTTGTAAAAATTTGCCTAAAATATTTAAATTATGAAAATTCTTATGACTTCTTGATATTTTGGTGAGATTATGATAACACGTTTGAACCCGATGACTATGACTCAAATCAATTATTTTATAATAGGCAGAGACCTTTATTATGAAGCTCAAAGGAGTTAACACACTAGTCGTGAGTCACTTTTTTTGCTCTATATATATAAATATATATATGGGGCTAATGGAAATAGATAGAGTGGTCGCTATAAGTTTGGCCAAGTCGCACATCGTGGAATCCAATTTTGGGAAATGAAATTTCCTTCTAATTCTCTATGACATGATAGCCTTTGTCTGCATGTGAGAATTAGAAAGATTTAAACTTGATTTGGAAATTGAGCAACTTCCATTTGAATTCCAAGGAAATGTACACCAAGCAAATAATTAAAGCCACCTTAACTTTCTTATGATCTTCTGGTCCCCTTATTCTTATGTGCATGACTTACCAAAGCTGGTCATCTTTTCAACTTTTATATGCAATGATTTCCTACTATTTTTTTTTTTAACTCACCTCAATTTAAAAAAATAAAATAAAATCATTTTGATAATATAGACATATTTGTTTAAATGTGAACTTTTATAATTATTGGATTCTTAGAATTACATAGGAATTTGACGAAAATATATAAACTTAAAGTTAGATAAGATTTAGTCTAACTTAAATCTCTCTCTTAAACTAAGCTGGTAAAATTTAAGTATAAATATTTTTACTTGGTCTGATCCAAGAGGTTGCTTTTTATGTATAGAAAGAGAATCGAACTCGAAATTATTATAAGGGAATAGGAACGGTGCTTGTTAAATAATAGCTCATAGGCCTGAAAGGTTGTTTTTAAACCCAAGAGAGACCGCCAAATGCATGAATTTTATTATTACTTTTATCATTATCAACCTCAAAGGTGTTAGAGATTCTATACATGAATGGAGGGAAATAAAAGATTTTTTTTTTTTTTTTTAAATCTCCATCGAGTGAAAGCAGCAAATTTAAATAAAGTGAGAGTAGAAAATCTCAATACTACCCCAACAAATGAATTGGCGTCCAAACTTGATTTTCATCAAGCAACTGGTTTTGGAGCTAAAGTCTTCGATTTCTTCGAAATGATGTAGGTCATGTCAAATAATGAAACAAACTTGCTTCTCAACTTTTATTAATGGAGCCGTGTTATAAGCAATGTGCCTCCAAGATGCTTAAGCCACTCCCCTAACAAAAGATTCCACACTGCACTCCAACCCCTTCTTCAAAAATTCCAAATTGTTGCCACGACAGAATTCTCATTCCATTTTCTTTGACAGTGGAATGTGATTCTGACTCCACCCAAAACACTCGGGGCGATGTCCTCCATTGACACTGATGTCCAAAACCACAAGCATGCATTATTCCCCCCAAAGGAAAATGGAATCTCAATCTCACGTGGACCTAAAAGGGGATCTAAGCAGGACATCTGAAGACACCATTTGGCAATAAATTTCAAACCTTTCTATGTTAGGACGTTCGAATATTTTTGATTGAGGAACCATATTTGCATATAATCCCACCAAGAATCTTATCTTACCAAATACCAAGTTAAGTGGATCATCCAAGATAAGCATTGCCTTTTCGCAAACACGTGACCCCAAGTGGGCTTTGTTGGTCATTTCGAATAAAAGAACTCCAACGTCTCTCCGGAAAGATTTCCAAGTATATGTGAATCTACAAAGGCGAGCATGACCACATAAGTCACTGTCTTCCTTCGTAGCTACCTCTCCAACAAAATAAATAATTTAATCAATTAGTGATATCGATACACAAAAAGGGTTTTAAATTCTTAAAATAATATTAAAATTGCTGGTTTTCAAATATCCAATCATAGATAGCATAATTTAATCAAATTCTGATCGATCGTTTTTTTCTTTCGTATGGTGAAAAAGGTGGTGAAAAGCAATCAATCTTATTACCTTCTTTGGATCCTACCATAAAGCTCTCTATTTCCTATAAAATGTCATAAATTAAGAGCAATGATCGACAATCCAATCACAATAAATTATGAATTAGTATATAATTTATTATACTACATCTTTCGTAGGCTGTCACGCATACAAAAAAAATTGAAAGAGACGAAAAGGACATACAGCATCAAAAGTTATGTGTTTATTTATTCAATCGCCTTTACACTCAATAATTTATAGTATCAATTATATTATCTTTAAATTAAATAAATAATTAATCCTCGTCGTTATGTCGGCTTTTGATGGCCATTTTTTTTCGGGATATAAAAATTAAAACTCGTAATCTGTGAAGTCTCAAGTGGAGAACACATCACAATGTTGGACAAGTCTGTGGGAAAAACAAATACGTACCATATTATCTTCTGTCTCTTTTACTCCCTAATTTACAGGAAAAAAATATTATTACTTTAAATTAATTTTTTTCAGTTATATTGATATGCTTCCCATAAATAGATTAAACTTTCAAAAATTTACAAATATTACGGAGTAAAAAATATCGATATTAAAAAAAATAATATTTGATGGATTAAAACGAATCATGATGAAATTAGAGTAAATTTTATGTGAAAATTTATATCAATACGTGATTATAAAATTTTAATTAAATCATCAATATATTTTGAATAATTTAATAAATATTTGATAGATAATAAACAAAAATTGTTATACCATTTTGATTCATATAGTATTACTCAAGTTTTTTATATTATGATAAAATGTTGTCTTTGGTCACTCAAATTATTGATATTTTCGATAATCTTTTTATTTTAAAGAGAAAAATTCAGCTGTGTTTTTTATACTTCAAATTTCTAAAGTTAACGTCTTTTATTTTTTTTCATCGAACCTTTAGAGACATGCAAATAGGAATCATAACTTGAGGATAAGAAAGCTCGTTCATCAACCTGGAGTTTAAGCTAAGGTTCCGTGGTTGAGAGAGAGAGAGAGAGAGAGAGATTATGATGGCGATGAAGAAAATGAATGAGCATAAATGGTGTGATATCCCACCAAAAAGACTGCTTTCATACGTTTTTCCCACCTCCAATAAACCCAAACGCGAAAGGACATGCTTTTGTAGTCATAGAGGGTATCTTAGGCTATAAATATTATTGTTGTTATGGTTTTTTTTTTAATATTTGATAGGTCGGCAGTGATAATCATATTTTGATTAATTTGATTTGAATCGTTGTTTGATTTTTCAGAAAAACTTTTCAAACATAATTTTTTCGATTTTTAAAATTTAAATTTAAGTTTTGATTAAGATAAATGATTTAGTGTTTATTTTTTTTAGACCAATTGTTTGTCGGTGTATAAATGATGATTCCGGTCTCACCATGCGTTCATAGCTCCGACTCATCCCCAAATTTAAAAAAAAAAAAAAAAAATTCAGCCACACCCACATTCTCCACTACACGGAATAAGCACTAAACAAAGCGCATATTCTTAGACTCGGTCCTCACATGCTTTTCGGCTTATCTCCTTAAAATCAGGTCCCCTTTTGTTGTTACGTTCTCCTGTTCTAGTCGCAAGTAATTAATATGTTTGTATATTTAGGCATTGTGTACTGTTTTCAAGTCAATATCCCCAAAGTAGAGCCAAACAAAGGTAAATTTTAGTGCCACAGGCGGAACATCTTCCTTCATTTTCAATACCTAAAGTCATCTTTACTTTAGAAAGGCTAATACTTTTTCCCATGAAAAATACTTTAAATCTTCGTGACTTATAATTTTTTTTTTTACTTTTTTTATGATTTTATATAATACAAATTGTTTTCTCCCGCACCTAATTCATAAAATTGTTATTAGCGCGTCTGAAATGTATCGATCGAATTGTGTTTTTCTACTTTTAATCTTAATTTTAATATACTTTCAGAATATATTTTTTTAAGGATAATTCTCTCTTTGTTTCAAAAAAATATGTATATAAATTTTTTTTATATATATCTTTTATCATATATCCCATAAATCACATACCTTTTTTTTGTTATACAACGAATGAAACCATAAATCTTAAGATTTAGAGATGGAGATTATAATTATTAAACTGTCCCTCGAGACCAATAATAGCTGATACACTAATCATCCATATGAATGGATATGGCATTAGAGTCCAACCACCATAAAGCAACTAAGAGTCAAGTAATTGGACTCCAATCCATCAGCAAGAGAACTGTCGCAATTTTTATTTTAAAGATCCATAGCACTCATCGTGCACCAGCACCTCAATTATGGATCATGCATCCCCCTTTTCATTTTCTTAATTAGGACATATATGATTGAAGAGTAACAAATTAAAAATAAAATTTACTTCTATAAAATTTACTCTTATAAAAATTATTTTTTTTTGTTATTTATTTAGAAGAAATTTTCATATTTAACAAATTTCTTAGAATAGTTTTTACTTAATTTTTATTTTTAATAGAAAGATAAAAAAAGAGGAAAAAGAAAATCGTCCAAGACATAAAGAAAAAACCTAATATATCTTTCTTTTGTTTCTAATTTTTTTTTTTATCATACTTCCAACTGGGTAATATTTATCCTATTTTGAAAGGTAAACATTTCTCCCTTTAAATTCTAGAAAAAAGAAAATTATTTATCAAACACACTTTAAAAAAATAAATTTATAACGGTAATAATTCAAACTGCCGCCTCCTCCTGCCCCATGCATCCTTAATTTTTGTTTATACCAAGTCTCAATCATATCCTATTATTAAGGTGGTTTAAACTAGCAAGCAGCCAAAGAAAAATAAAAACGTGGTTTACATGCTAAACACAAAAATATATTCAGAAAAATAAAGAAAAACATTGTATAATATATAGACACCCACTACGTGGACACGTCGTGGCTCACAGATCATTTTGTCGGCGTCAAAATTCAAAAGGGCCAACTTAACCAAGCAAGCACAAAATAGAAACTTATACGAAATTGAACAATTACTTGCCCGGATGGATTACATCTATTAGAAAACTTAACTCTGATACAATATTGAGAATGAAAAAATATATATATTTTAATTTTATAATAAACTAATATTTAAAGTTATATTCTAATTAATTTAGTTCAAATGTTATCAGATTCATTTTTGGGGAGCTCTCCTAACATAATATTCTCCATTTCTAAGTTTCGAATCCAAAAACTTGAATAACGGACTTGAAAATGAGAAATAATATAATAACATAAAAACCCAATAACTTATTATTTTAATTAATGTATCACAATAAGTTGCTTATATATATATATATATATAAATTCATTATGATAAATATGAAAATATAAAAATTAAAAAATTAAATATTTCCATAATATTTTTCTAACAATATAAATACTCAAAACTAGAATTATTCATAGCTAGGACATATATAATAGGAGAAAAAAGTGAGTTAAATATCATTCATACAAATTTTCAACCTTTTTAAAAATATTTAACAAATATTTTTTTCCTAAAATTTTAGGTGGGGTATCATTTATCCCTATTCGGGTATGGTAAAAAGGAGAGAAAAATCGAAATAAATAATATAAAATTTAAAAAAAACTTATATATATATATATATATATATTTCTTTTTTATGTTATCAGTCTTCTCTTCTAAAAATGAGAAATATGCGGAGATTATTTAAAAAAAAATTATTAGTAAAAGTGAAAACTTTTCCAAATTCAATCATATAAGGGGAAAAGCTATCTTATTTTTTAAATTATCATGCCCTTATTATACGTCCAACTTTGAAAAAAAAAAAAAAAAACATTAAGTTTGAAATCTTAGTTTATTCAATAGCTGGCCCCAAAGACGAACACACCCACCCCCCACACGCACGTGCACGTTGTCCTACAATCTTTTGAAACCTTTACCTTATTTGTTTTTTTCTGAATTTACGAGTTTTTTTTTTATAAGTTATCGAGTAAGACATTATTATTCAACATTATCCTAAAGAAGAAATGTGCCTCCATGTATAAATTATGCTGTTATGATGTCAATTATGTAACCCTTAGGATTAGATAAACTTCAAAGCATTACTGATCAACTTATGACCTAAGATTATTAATCCTATGGATTCCATGCTACACACTCATACCAACTTTTTTTTTATTTTCATTTTTTTAAATTTTTACGTTTGATCCATCAACCCAATTAATATTGTTATTATTTTGGTTTTGTATCCTAAACCTTATATTAGGATTATTTGAATATTTAGCAAAATTTAAACTTTTGTATCTACCTAAATTTATTGGCATATTTCGTTAAAATTTGTGTAACATCTGAAAGTAATTTAAGAAAAAAAAAAAAAAGGGAAGAAGGAAGTATGAAAAACAAAACACCTGCTTTCAAACATGCGCTGCCGTTTGCAGGCATAAATTTCGCATTCACTGAGATAACGAAAAGGACTTCTCAATCTACACCTCTAATTGTAGGAGACCCCGCCAAGCCCTATCTCTTAAATTAAACCCACATTCTGTAAGCCCTGGCCCACATCAGAAAGCGACAAATCCACCCTTATTTTTTTAAAATAAATAAACAAAATCCATTACAATAAATGATAATTAACCATAATCTTTGTAATCAAATAATTGAATCATTGAAAGTATATAATAATGTTTTAATATTTTAATAAAATTATGGTAATAAATTATTTAAAATATGATAATTATGACTTAACATGTTATAATTAGAGGATATTCTCATGATTGCGGGATAGTAATAACATGCTTGTGTATGGAGCGTTTATCGTTGAGAGATCCATCTTTCGAAAAAGAGACATTATAGCGATCGATCCGAATTAATCAGAAAAAATTTCTGGATACCGAGCGGTGTCCAAGATATAATAAAAAAAAAAAGTAATAACAGGCCTCTCTTTCTCCCTTTCTCCCTTTCTCCCTTTACCGATAAAAAGAAAATAAAAAACTTCATCATAAAGGTTAATTTTTATTTTTAATTATGTCGCTTTTCAAAATTTTAATAAATTGGAGGAAAAAAAAAGTAGAAGCGGTGAACAATAGTGTTGGTATCAACGTTTGGTAGGCGGGTAGGATGTTGAGACCCTAAAAAAAAATGCCCGACAGTGAATTGGTTTAAATTAATCGAGATGTTGTCTCCGACGATGGGTATAGCTTTGGTATGGTATAAAAAAACAAATTTGGTGATGGTACGGAGAACTCCCATTTAGGCCCAAAACCCAATTTGGCCTCTCTCTCTCTCTCTCTCCCCCCCCCCCACCACTACACAGGGGAGAGAGAGAACGAAAAGAGAGGGAGGGAAGAAACGGAATATGTTCTCTCACACTTCTTCTGCCTATAAATACTCAATCAAACCTCACTTCTCCCTAATAATACAGTCCTTTCTCTCTCATTTGAAACTTTTCTCTCACTAGGTTAGAGAGAGAGAGATGGATGCATATGCGCTACATCTTGCGATGGCGGCGTTGGTAGGGGCGTCATTCGTAGCTGTTTCGGCGTATTACATGCACCGGAAAACCCTAACACAGTTACTGGACTTGACGAACTCGGTCAGGAGAGAGAGAGAAAGAGGAGAGAGAGAAGACGGCGAAGACGAACGAGACTCGCCGCAGCATTTCAAGAAGTATGCGGCAGAGAAACGACGCAATCACGGACGACGAAAGGCTTCCTCTGCTTATAATCGGCGTGGGTCGGCTTCTATGCCTGACGTCACCGCAATTGCGGATGGAGAGGACAGGAGCAATGGACCAATTCCAGTCGAGCCGATTCCGGTTGGCTTGCCTCGGCTTCACACTCTTCCCGAAGGTATGCACATGTCGGACTTTTCGCCGGAATGAAGAAAACTGCAAACCCTCTTGTATCTTGACCTTTTTTTTCCTTGTTTTTGTAGAATTTGATGATTACACAATGAATTGCAATTTTGAGTTACAATTTGGTGAAGGGAATCAGCAATTGAGGGTTATACTGTGTGACTGTATAAAGTTCTTTTTGAGCCATCGACAGAGAGTTAGATAATCGTGTGTCAATTGAAAAGTGAAAGATTTGTCATTTTCTCTTCCAGGACTTTAAGGTTTAGCCATGCTGATGAGAAATTGCATATGACTGAGGACGATGATATAATTTTTGGTTCTAAGTGGTTGTGAAAATTGTTCTTTTCACAGTAAACTTCAAAAAGTCTGGAGTTGTGATGGTAGCGAAGAAAATATATCTATGTCTAGGAGCCATCTACTGTACTGTATTCAATGATGGGTTTTCTGATCAGAAGAAGAAAGCTAATTATGATAACAACAATTGCATTCGATCCCATCTAGAATGTGTTCGTAGTTGTGGGTATGGTCATAAGCTGACAATAAGAATAGGTATCCCCGCCAAAATTCACACTGCGACATAGGTCTTTATCTTTAAAATTTTATGGGGTAATTACTTTTGGTCATAAAAATTCTCTATCCGATGGGATTTTGATTTTGTGGCTCTGGGAGGTGGCACATTGCTATTGCTTAACTAGCTGAATAACTAGTTCAGTCTAAGTAGTAGAGAGAATTTGATTTTGCTACAGGCAACTTGGAAGGACTTTGTCAATGCTGTTCCTTAGTAACTTTTTATTCATTGTGGAAGAGAAATTTTTTTCGTTATCTGGGACAGAATTTGAATTTTATCAGCCAAGAAATATTCTCTCTCTCTCTCTCTATCTAACTTTTAGGAGGGTTATGTTATGTCATCTTTCTTGGTAGTAGATCTTGAATTTTTGTTTAGAGAGTGGCCTGTTCAGATCATTATACTTTGCCACCCTGAAATATATCTACCAGTACCACCAGGTTTTGCTTTTCTTCATTACCTTTTTTCATTAGAATGAGCTTTTGATGCACAACTTGCGATTTACTGTTGTAGGGAAATCTGGAGGGATTGCAAACTCAGCTAAGAGAGGACATTTGATCAGACCAACTTCTCCAAAGTCTCCGGTTGCCAGTGCTAGTGCCTTTGAGAGTGTGGAAGGATCGGATGATGAGGATAATATTATGGACAGTGCTAAACTGGATGCTACATACCTTCATCCTAATGGAGATGCAGTAAGTTCACAATGCCCCTCTGGAAATTGCTCGTTTTTATTCATTTGTTCAGCAAAACTGAATTCTTTATCTTCATCTGGGAAGGGAGTAAGTGAGAACTGACCAGTCTTGTTGTTTGCCGTAATTGACCCAAATGTGGCAAATGCCTTTTGATATAATATCCGTCTGGTCTTACATGATGGCCCTGAGCATAATTATCTGTTTCAGATTCCACCAGATAATCTAAATGCGAATGGTGAGCAGCTTCCTATGGCTGCTCCAAACATGATTCGCTCACATAGTGTCTCTGGTGACTTGCATGGTGTCCAACCTGACCCTGTGGCAGCTGATATTCTAAGGAAAGAACCAGAGCAAGAAACTTTTGTGCGACTAAAATTTTCCCCACATGGTATTTTGATTATCTTCATTGTTGTAACATGAGTATTTTTCCTTTACTGCTTGCTAGCTTGGATTTGCATGTTGAGGGCTGAGGTTAAGTGTGTGCAAATTTTTGTTTCTTTAACATTTTTAGAGGTACCATCTCCTGATGAGGAGGAGGCATATCTTGTTCTCCAAGAGTGCCTTGAGATGCGTGAAAGTTACGTGTTCAGAGAAGCAATTGCACCATGGGAAAAAGAAGTGATATCTGAACCAAGTACTCCAAAACCTAATCCAAACCCCTTTTCTTTTACTTCAGAAGGCAAAACTGATGTGAGTTATCTCTTGATTTTTATACCTAGATGACTGACTTGCATAATAAGTTTTCATTTATATTGTTATTCTATTTTATTTTTTTCCTGCCAGTAACGATATTTTTATCTCCTGCAGCATTATTTTCAGATGGAAGACGGTGTTGTTCATGTCTATGCAAATAAGGATTGTAAGATGCTACCATAAGCACCTCTTTGCCTTTCTGATTTGTTTTCTATGAGTTGTTTGTGAACTGCTCTTTTTCTTGTGGATTTATTGACCTATGTTTACTCTTCTTTTAGCAACAGAGAAGATCTTTCCTGTTGCTGATGCAACAACCTTTTTCACTGACCTTCATCACATCCTTCGGGTCATAGCATTAGGAAATATGCGAACTTTATGCCATCGGCGGCTGGTTCTTCTGGAACAAGTAAATATTTTGACAATCAAAATAGATCTATTGGTTTTTCTTAATTAATAAACATCATTATGGTGTTTGCCAGTAACCTCTTTCTGGATAATTTTTTTCAGAAATTCAACCTTCACTTGATGCTTAATGCGGACAAGGAATTCCTTGCACAGAAAAGTGCACCACATCGTGACTTTTACAATGTTCGGAAGGTTGACACCCATGTTCATCACTCTGCATGCATGAACCAGAAGCATCTCTTGAGATTTATAAAGTCAAAATTGAGAAAAGAGCCTGATGAGGTGATGATCTTAGTCCAACTTTTGGTGCTTTATGTTATTATTTTGTATCCTGTAATTTGGGTTCACATTTTCTATCCCTTTGTGACACTTTCTAGCGGTCTTTAGAAGTTAGACATTAAAAAGTTGCTTGTTCCTGGGAGAGTACCATCTTGCGACAGTTGGAATTACTCACTTTTTAGCAGTTGACTTGAATCTCTATCTTTACTGATAATCTGCATTAGGTTTCCCCTGAATCCTGTTTATCTCCCTCTCTTGTTCAGGTTGTGATTTTTCGAGATGGAACATACCTAACATTAAAGGAAGTTTTCGAAAGCTTGGATTTGACTGGGTAATTGGTTTCTGCTATTGTTTTCATCTAAGATAATTTCTGATTCTAATTTTTCTGCTCTTGTTGCTTAGTGGTATTAATTGGAATTCACCATTTTTCTGACACAACTAGGCCAAAAGGATTTTGTTTGTTGTTAATTTCTTCATACGTTATATTTTCATCATTTTTTGATATTTTGATATGACAGTTTGTGATGCTGAAAATTTCCTTCTTTCTCCTTTTTTTTTTGTTTTTCCTTTTTGGGCCGGGGGTGGTTGGTTGGTTGTTTGAACAGGTATGACCTAAATGTTGACCTCTTGGACGTTCATGCAGACAAGAGCACATTCCATCGATTTGATAAATTCAATCTCAAGTATAATCCTTGCGGCCAGAGTAGGCTTAGGGAGATATTTCTTAAGCAGGACAATCTCATCCAAGGTGTGTTCTTCATTGTTTTACCAGACTAATTACTACAGGATACTGTAAATGTTAAGGGGGCAGGGAAACTATACTTATGTGAAAGGGTGTTCTTCCTTTTCTAAAAAGCTGTTGTGGTTTTCTGCATGATATTTCATATTGGAGTAATAATTTTGTTTGCTAAATATCTTGTTATAAAGTCGATTTTTTGAGGCTATGATATTTAAAATTTTCTTTTCTTTAGGAGAAAATAAAGGAGAGAATCTTCCTTGTATATCCAAGTCATTGACGAAGGGAGGTTGGTCTTGCAATTTGCAAGTTCAGGTTATCATTTAGGGGACAATTGTCTTGTACCTTGCACACATCAGATTCTAGTTTGTACTTGTTATTCTGCATCTGTACTTTCTTCTGTAAGATATTCCACTGCACATGCATAATTACTTACCAGGTCATTGAAATTTGAATTTTTTTTTTGGCGGGGCCTTGGGGGAGGTGGGGTTTCAGACCTTAGGCATGCAATTTATGAGTCTGGTTATGAGTGTTAGGCACTACTTTGGAAAATTCCACTGGATGACTGTCCACCTGCTTGGACATGTTCCTATCACCCATGTTTGAGCCTGTGTCCAACTGTCCATGAAAATGTTGGTGTTTGGGTTAGAGAATTCTTCCTTCAGTGGAGATTCAACAATTGAAGATTCAAGGACATGATTATAATATGTATCTCTCTGCATTAAAATTTTCAAAGTTATCTTACCATAGATTTTGTTTTCCATTTCTTAATTTTTTTCAACAGGCCGTTTCTTAGCTGAGCTAACCAAGCAAGTGTTTGCTGATCTTGCTGGGAGTAAATATCAGGTGCTGTAATGGAGAACTGCTCATAAGTTAAATCTAAAACTTACGTGGAAACAGTAATGTTTATAAATTTGGTGTCAACTGTCAACACATAACATTGTCTTTTAATGTTTCTTGATGCACATTTTTCTCTTCCAACTTTTCTCCTTAAATGTACCCGGTGAAAACTGTGATTTGACTTTGTCATTGGCACAGATGGCTGAATACAGGATATCAATATATGGTAGAAAGCAAAGTGAGTGGGACCAATTAGCAAGTTGGATAGTAAACAATGAATTGTACAGTGAGAATGTTGTCTGGTTAATTCAGGTATCTTTTTCTTTCTGGAAAATTTATCCCATTCTTTTGGAGTGGTTTGACATTTCTTAGTGAGATTTATTTGTTCCTTGTCTGATATGGATATATGACTTCGTGTTTATTACTTAAATGTTTATTTATTTTTCTGTTTTTATTTATTTTTCCTCTTCTTCAAAGTAGCTTATATTACTTGAATATTGTTCATTAAAATCATTTAGGATTAATTAGAAGTTTCTGCTTACAGTGTACTTCATTTTGTGTCTGATTCCTCTCTCCTATCTGAGCTTTTGACAACCCTCATTTAAATCTATACATTTACAAGGGCCATTCTTATGTTTTCCATAAGGGGAGTTTTGTTAGATATTCTTAAGCTCCTCCACTAGATAATACAACATCAAACAAGATTGGTTCTTAGCATGATGTAATATAGCTACTTTAGTTGTGATGAGCAGAGTGGTGGCTCAGCTATTAGCTGATGAAAGTCGTCGGATGTGCTATTGGCCAATAGTTTGAACAAAATAATTGGGGCTAATGATAGTCCTTCTAGAACTCTTCACATGTAGCTTTGACATTACAATAGTATTGAAAAGGCTGCATACATCTAATATCTTTGATGTTGCTACGTTAAATAAATTATTTCTTTTTCTTTTATATTTTGGATTTAATTATGTTGTATATCCTTTAATTTTCTCCAGCTTCCACGATTATACAATGTGTACAAGGAAATGGGAATCGTTACCTCATTTCAGAATATCCTTGACAATATTTTTCTTCCTCTGTTTGAGGTCACAGTGGATCCAGAGTCACATCCACAGTTGCATGTCTTCTTAAAGCAGGTTTGTCATTGTTCATTTTCAGAAGTACTTGCATTCTAAGGCTTTCAATTGTATTTTATCAATTCAGAAGTTAAAAAAAAAAATTGTACTTCTAATGATATATTATGTTAATTCCTTGATTATATTTTATATTGAGGAAGTGAGTGGATTGATGCATCAATAGCTCCATTTTTGGAGAACTTATGACTTCTTGCAACTCCTTGTTGAGGTTTCTGGATTGTGTATTTATTGAAGAAGTAACAGGATTCCCTATTATTAGTCGAAAATAAAATTTGGCTTGCATGTAATTCTAATGGCTGCTCTTCTAAGAAGACATCTCTTCATTAGGACAAAAAGTCTTAAGACAGATCCTTCATCCCCCCACATTTGAGGGACTAACCCTCACTCTGTGGAAAATTGGAGACAATTGAACTTTTGATTGATAAATTGCTTCAACATGTGGACAATGTTGTAAAGATGCTTACACATACAGAGATGGACTCCAGGATTACAATTGTAAGCCTACATTGGTTGTCCAGAAGATGGTTTTTTTATTTTTCATTATGCATTATTGCATTTTTCTTGTGATATCCATGTAAGCTTCTTTGAGCCCAAGACATTTGACTTTTTCTGTTTGGGCCTCCCAGGTTGTTGGATTGGATTTGGTGGATGATGAGAGTAAGCCTGAGAGACGCCCCACGAAACATATGCCAACACCGGCTCAATGGACCAATATCTTCAATCCTGCATTCTCCTACTATGTGTATTATTGTTATGCTAATCTCTACACTCTTAACAAGGTGTGTTTGTGGAACAAGTGACATTTTGCTTCCTATATATTATTGCACACTTTATATTATTTGCCACTTAAAATCATCATGTAGACACCCCCCAAAAAAAAAAAATTCCCTTCCCAAAACCATGGTTACCATGTTAAGTATGTTGTTTCTCTGTGTTATCCTATCATTTACTTGTAGTTGTCATCTGAAACCCACTCTTGGATACTCTCTGGGTAGGAATACCAAGAAAGCTGTGCTGCCTTTCAATTTTGTGGATTGTAGTAACTCTGAGTGATTCATGTCACCCATCTTATCCTTCAGCTTTTTGTATCCTGTTGCATGAGTGGGCAGGTTTGATCCATTGAATATCCATTTAATTTTTGGCATCTTACCGGTGTTTCTATACTCTTTTAACTTCTGGAATAGAATATCCACATCTTTACTTTGTACAGAACGAGTTATAACTCATTTGTGCTTCTGATATTGTAGCTCCGTGAGTCAAAGGGGATGACAACTATTAAGTTCCGTCCGCATTCTGGAGAGGTTTTTTCTGCTCCCTTTGATGCTAAGCTTAATTTTAAAGTAATTATTCAGCTGTGAGAATGCCCAAATCTTGTGTGCAGGCCGGTGATATCGATCATCTTGCTGCAACGTTTCTAACTGCACATAATATTGCACATGGGATAAATTTGAAAAAATCTCCAGTACTTCAATATCTATATTATCTAGCTCAGGTATTTTGAGAGACAGAGGATTTTCACTGACATCACTATTTTGACCGATGCCTAAACTATTATGGTGGATTGCTTGTTGTCAGATTGGTCTGGCTATGTCACCTCTTAGCAACAATTCGTTATTCTTGGATTACCATCGCAACCCATTCCCATCGTTCTTCCTACGGGGCCTCAATGTTTCCCTATCTACTGATGACCCATTACAGATTCACTTGACAAAAGAACCTTTGGTGGAGGAGTACAGCATTGCAGCTTCTGTAAGCAGGCTCTCTCTACAAATGCTAATTGTTTGCATATAAAAGGGGGACTTGTTTACTAATGATGTTCTTTACAGGTATGGAAGTTAAGTTCGTGTGATCTTTGTGAGATCGCTCGTAACTCGGTCTATCAGTCTGGTTTTTCACATGCTTTTAAGGTAGGTAATAGCTTGAGATTAGTAGTGAATTTGGTTTCATGAACAATAGTTGAGGTTGCAAAAGTTCTTCCTTTTAGTATGAAGCATATAATGGGATCTAGCTTTGTGTGGTGAACTGGACCCCCTGTCTAAATCCATGGGTGGTTCTACTGCATCATATATTGTGAAACAATGGTGCAACAGATACTTCTTTTCATCATAAAATAAATAGTTGTGTGGAATAACATTGTGGCTGAATTGACTAAATGAAAAGTTTTTCTGCTGTATCATGTTTTGAGTCATTTGGGCTTACTAAGTTTGATTGTCTGGTCTATATGCCTGATTTGGTATACTTTTCATTCTTAGTACTTTTACTTAAATCATCATATTAGCCATGAACTTTTTATTTTTTATTTATTTATTTATTTTTTTGTAGTCACATTGGATTGGGAAGGAGTATTACAAAAGAGGACCCCATGGGAATGATATTCGCAAAACAAATGTGCCTCACATCAGGGTGGAATTCCGTTATGCGGTATGTTCGTCGTCATGCTTTTCCCTGTTGCTTTTCGTGGTTATCTAATTCAAAGCACTCTTGGAGTTGAGGATTGCTTGAGCACCAGGCAAATTAAGTCACTGTAAGAGCTAATACAAAAAGGTTGTCACGTTCACCGCCTCAGATTTATGGTGCTAGTTTATAAATTGGTTTTGCACTAGTAAATTATCAAATGGACCTCAGGTAGGCTTTCAAATTAAGGTTCACTGTTTTTTTTTGGTGGGGGGGGGGGGTGGTGGGATGGGGAGAGAGGGGGAGGGGCAAAATTTAGGTTTAATGTTGTTGAAGTAACACAGTGAAGGAAATGGTAGTGCGGATGCTCTCGTGAAGATGGGCTTCAGATCTGCGCCTGCTGTCACAATTTTGGAGGATCCTCCCCACGAGATGCTCAAAGTTTTGTCTGAAGACTGACTGGGAGAAGGGACTTGTAGGTTAGGAAGTTGCGGGCCTTTCAGGGCTGTGCATCTGGGCTTGTAGTCCCCTTTGTTTTGGGCTGTTTGTTTGGTTCTCTTTTCTACCCAAAAAAAAAAGTAACACCGTAAAGGTAAATTATGAGGTGGCTACTTCTCAGTTGGATAATGAGTGGGACAGAAGCAGGACAGCCTGCACCTTCTTTTACTAGCAACCACAAGCATTTGACCTCCTCCTTTCTATTCAGCATCCAGTATTTGTTCAAATACACTACTAATCAAAGCTCTCTTCCGTTTGTAGATCTGGAGAGAAGAGATGCAGCTGGTTTATCTTGGGAAAGCTAGCTTTCCAGAAGAAATAGATGGATAATGTGCTAAGCACATGTATCAAGCTGCCTTAGAGAGCTCACATTCTTTAGGCAAGGTACTTGCAGTATTCTTTTTGGTTTTTGCATTCTCAGCACCTAGAGGAGAATTCCACACAGTTACTTAGGTTGCATCAATCCAAATATGGCAGGTGATGAGCTCAAACTCAGCTCATTTGAGCACATGATAAATGACTCACTTGTGTAAGGATTTGGCGATGGCTACATAAGGCAAGTTGAGTGCAACAAGGCATTGGATGAGGGTGTACAAGAACACCTATGAGAGAGATTTTCACGCATCTCAATGAGGCCCCCCCCCCCAAAACAAAAAGTGTAGGACTGCTTATTGGAATAAGATGCTCCCGAGCCGAAAGCATGAGAGTAACAAAATCAAGAGGAAAAAAGTGGCGCGTGCTTCTGTATATCAGGAATAGAGCTTTAAGTAATAATGTCACTTTGCCAAATTTTGAGCTTTTTTTATGGTTTGGTTTTATGTAAGAGGCGCTGCCCCCGTGCTTATGCAATGAGGGAAATGAAATGGCCTTGTCTAAGTTTTCGGCCAGTCTCTGTGAAAGCATATTGGTCAAGGTGGTGGTTCGTTTAACTTATGAAACTTGTTTGACTTTTATTTCCCAATTTATCAGCTAACAGCTGAAAACTTCCACATTTTGAACTGTGTAAAATGAATATAATGAGCGTTGGGCTCATAATTATTGTCCGTAAAAGGGTCCTTGAATTTACCGGCGATTCTTGCCGAGATCAGCCACTGGAAACATAATTTGTGAAATCGTCATCAGGATCAAAACAAAAACATGAGTCACAGAAGCTCAAAGTAATCAAGTGCTTTTTTTTTTTTTTTTTTTTTTTTTTGATTGTACAAAAATTTGAATGTAGAATTATCAGATTAGGAGATAAGAGTTTGTATCACTAGGTCGTTCCCTTGGAGATAAAGTAATCAAGTGCTTCAAACCTACGGTAACCCTCCAAAGAAAGAGAGAACTCCAAGACTCCATGGGATGGCAATGAAAACAAATGTCAGATTCTTGCCCACGCAATGGTCCAATTCTAACCTGTTTGCATGAAACTAATCAAGAATCTGCCACGCATGGTGATACCCACCATCGTTAAGCTGAATTACCAAGGGAATGGACGATCAGTAACGTTACTTATTCAAATCTCGAGTTTAAAACTTAAAAATTAAAAAAATTATATAGAAAGAATTCTTTCTAAATTAGATTTAATAATACTTGAATCAAATTAGTTAGTTGGAATATAATTTTGAATACCGGTCAATTACTTTTTAAAAAAAAATCATTGAGTTGAACTAGGCTTTTCACTCATCCAAGTCTGCCTTAAAATGGGTCGGGCCGAAATTAAAGCTTGGCACACACAGGTGCAGAGGCCCACCCAGGTGTCGGGCATATGGACCATCAAACATTCATTTAAGAGAGCATGGATATGCGAAATACACTTAAAGCAGCTTATCTCAAATGGAGAAGAATATTTTTTTGGGGGTAAGTGGATGACTTTCTACCGACCGAAATTCATATTTTGTTCGATTAATCTATTCTGAACACTGTAAAACCTATTAAAAGATTAACTCTCTTAAATCATTTTTTTCCATTTTAAGAGTTCAAACTCAAAAGTCGTTAATTAAGAAGATAAAATATTTTACCACCTAATATAAAGGAATTTAATAATAGAGAAGAATTTTAGTTAAAAACTGAACTAAACAACGAACGCTTCTAGCAATACAACAAAGGAAACAAAATATAGCAATAGAACAAAGCCAGAGCGCATCAGACCAACACCAAGCTCATCCGTGGATCCAACACCTATTGTACTGTTAATTCAAACACCATATGATAATAATAATAATGACAGAATTTGGATACATGCTCGGATCATGAGTCCCATTGTCCCATTCCTTAGGTCCCAACAACTTGGGCCGCAAGATCCAACAAAAAATTCAAAACCATGATGGAGATTGATAAACCGAAGTTTGTCAAAAATTTAACATACAAACCAACAAAAATGCGCCATGCGAACCCATCAAAGTCTCGGAATGTGGTGCACAAGTACACCTTTTGCATTCCTGGGAAGGGCAGTCAAGCTTTAGAGATGCCGCCTTTCACTTGAACTGCTTTATCTCCTTTATTACACCATCAGTAAGAGAATCGATATCATTGTTCTTTCCAAAAAATTTCACAAACTCCCACTCAGGACTCATCAAATACCTGAAAAAAGAAAAAAAAAATTAACACAGGCGCCATCAGAGCAGATAACCAAATGGAATATAGACATCATGAATCTACCATATACAAATAAAAAATAATCTTCATAATCTAGAATTTTCATGCATACGACCTTGTCCAAGAGGATTTTATTGAGGATGGGTTTATCATGGTGAAGGTTGAATTTTATATTTCCTGGCTTCTGTAAGGACATGATCAATTTTTTTTTCTCGTCCAATCAGTTAATAATTACAAGTAGTTCATTAATTAGAACAGGAGACAGCAATAAAACGCAAATGGTTAATCAAACATTGCAATGTGGAAGGTAATGAGAGAGATCAGAGATTCAGGCCCTCCATTCCTCAATCCTATGAATACACAAGAAAGTGGGACTTACATGACTATTGAGTGATCAACCAGATAGTCCGAGTCTTCCTCTTCCGTTTTCATATAATATACACGAAATGCACGAGCTGTTTTACGTATCTCCTCTGCATCACCAGTTAACCCAATTAAATTTGGGTGAAATTCTGTGGACGAAATAACAATACCGTCAATAAAATAGCAAGAATATTGGTTATTTATTTATTTATTTTATTGAGAATGCACTCCGGTTTGAAAAGAACCTTTGACATATTCACAAACTTGCTCTACAGTGTCTCGCTCAGGATCAACTGAGATGAATAATGGAACAACTTCCAATCCCGCCTTTTCCTCTGCAAGTGTAGAAACAGAAATTTCAATGCCATCGAGATCACATTGTGGTAGCAGATAACAACATGAAGGTAAAGTAGTATTATTATTATGTCTGATCACCAGTTTTGTACCTTACAAAAACATACCTAGCAATTTGTCAAGTGAAAAGGAATACTCATCAGAGTATCATTATAAATAGAAGGGATGTGCATGGGAATAGGCTTGTTTGAGCACACACGCAACACTCCAAAGCAGAAAACATACACAGCAACTAGTCAAGTGAAAAGATAATACTCATCAAAGTATCACAATAAATAGAATGGTTGTGCGTGGGAATAGGCTGGTTTGAGCACACCCACAATTTTCTGAACCAGAAAAAAATGATTCAGGCAGTCAGGCAGGCAACATCAGTGCGAAAGAGACCATCACTATATGCCCTACCAGAGAAAAATATTTGCATGTGCTCAACTATGTTATTAAGAAGTTTCATGAAGTGGTGAAAAAAAAAATGGAGAAAGTATACACGATTGTTTAGAAACATCTAGTAACACAGATTTTTCTTTCCCCCAAACATAAAAGTGAATAAAGGTAATCTCTTGACTGTCAGATATATTTCCAGAACAAATTCTGGCTTCTGTGTTTTTCAGCCTTGCAGGAGGGATGTACAGATGTACAGATGACTTTCAAACATGTGGTTACCAAGTTAATAACCCAAACTAGTCCGTATTGTGAAAAGGTAGAAACAAGTGAACCTGTCAAATGATACTTCAATTTCTTACGTTTTAAGAATTAAGCTTCTATTGATCACAAAGAACCACCAAATAATAACAAAGAATGAGATTATCAAATTTTCTCTGCATCGGGTGATGATACAATATGTGAGCTGTAGTCCTTGGGACTTTGAATATGATTTTGGTCATTATCATGGGTATTGGAGCAGCAAGTAACTGCAGATGACCAGGAAAGAAAAGATCATGTAGAAGTACTTAGATCTTTTTTGTCAACTATACACCATTGACTAGGCTGTTCGGCCAGTCCTTATATGTTCAGTAACCTCATATCACATGGGAAGATCAATAACTTACTTATCTTATCAATAGCAGCAGCTAGCTTTATTAGTTCATCAGGGCAGATATCAGGGCAATGAGTGAAGCCAAAATATATCAAAGTCCACTTCCCCATAAAGTCCTTTTCTGTAACTGGCTTCCCATCATGATTGATAAGGCTGAAAGGTCCCCCGATTGCTGCTTTTCCCACTGATGGACCATGTTTTACTGTCTGTGTGTTAGCATTTATTTCTGCAGAGCAAGAGCAAGCTTTGTTGTTCAGATACAGAAGAACAGCACTGAAGGTCAAGAAACAAAGAGTAGCTCAATACAAACAAGGACATGACAAACCAACATGTCATACTCTAGTTTCTGGATTTAATAAGTGGACACCAATCCTGCTAACTGCTAACAGACAAAGCAATTGAATTATCCAAGCAAAGGGTGAAGCTAATTCCAGATATTTATAACCAATGACCACATACCTTCCATCAGAAGAAATATCCCCAACATTAGTAAAAACTGAAGCAGATGAGAAAAGAAGGCAAACCACATTGAAAACATGGAAGAATAAAACTTAAAAGAGTGTGGGGGGAGGGGGAAAAGTCTAAATCATATAAGTGACAAGATGCATAAGAAGAAGAATATTAGCATGACTACCATATAGAATACCTCAAAGCCGTCAAACAGAATGCATGACTAGAAAAAAGAAAGGTCACATATGTCAAGCAAAAAATCTCTACAAACTAACTCACCATACTAATCTACCTTCGATTCGTTGCTTCTTTAACAGGTCATAGTAGTAGATCAGGCAAGTCCCAGTGACGACCAACAATATAAAGCTCAACCATGACACAGGCTGCCACATGGCAAAACTAGCTGTCAGTTCTCAGAAGTTACAAAATATATAGATGTCCTCAATCCTGGTACTCTTCAGTGCAAAATGGGCTTTGAATAGCAAACACAATGAACCAAAGGAATTATAGACATGAACCCAGTTCCAAGTCCTTATGGGACAACCACAACAAACTTTACTTGAACCAAAAAAATCAGTGACAGAAATGACAAGATCCAGTAGGAAAATTTTCATCGGTCATTGAAAAGCATATAAAATCATTTTAACTTCACTCCATAAACGATATTATGCCATGTCAGACTTCCTCATGTAATTCATTAACTTTTTCGGTAATTACAAATCAAAGTAGTTCTTCTACTAATATTAATATTATTTAGACAAAACATTCAACAACAAAGTCTGGCATAGTGGGATTTTCATTGATCATGGAAAATTATATAGGGTAACGTGTGAACTTCATATACTGATGAAATCAGGCCAAATTAGATCTTGCCATTTCAATCATTCATTTTTTCAATCCAAATTAAATAATTTTTTTCTAACTCATAGATGCACTTAAAATGAACCAATACAAAATAGAAAATATAATATAAGCAATAAATCATATGAATACTGTGAGAACAATCTAATTTAGTCTGAATCTGTTGACAGAAGAAATTGTGAATTACGGCAGTAAATTACCCCTCCTCGAATAGAATTTCCAGCATCGCCAGTCTGCTTGGAGTCTCCCGACTTGTCTCCATCTCCAGATTGACCTTGTGCACCACTTGAATTTACACCAGCAGTCGTGCTTGTTGTACCGTACAGATGCTTCTGGTTCAAAACCAACCACTTTATTCCTATTCCTCGACCTAGATAATTATCCTGAAAAGCGCAAGTTCAACCCAAAAATGAGAATCAATACATAAAAAGCATGCGCTTAGAGAGGGAGAGAGAATGAATACGGACAATTTGAGAAGGAATGGAGGACGGTCGAGGATGAGAGGCGGAGCGAAAGAGAGGATCGAGTATAGGGGACCGTGAAGGTGTACTCATGGAGGACCTCGAGTGAGTAAGTGTGGAGAAGAAAAAGCATCGCCGCAACTGTCGAAGAGACAACGCTTTTCGAGAAATCAAACTCGCCATTGGAGGTGTCTTTTGCTGCTCTCTCGCTCTCGTCTACAGATTTACAAAACCATTCCCCCATCTTCCTAAAACCTATATAACCCTCGCCTCGCGTCTACGTAGCACCAAAAAAATAAATAAATAAATTCCTGGCCTCGCCTTTTATTTAATTGATTAATATTAACTTCTGGTCTTATCAAAAATGCCCAATCTAATCAGTTGGGCTCAAACAATGATTCAAAGTTAGGCCCATTTCTCACCTCAGGCCATGTTTAGAGACCCATTTCTTTTTTCAATTACCCACTTGGCCAAAAATTTATTTATTTATTTAATTTTTTGGTGCTACAATTAATTTATTAGTTCCGAGGACCGAGTTAACTATAAATCTATTAAAAGAAAAACTTTTCGATATCTATTTTTTCTATTTTTAAAATTTAAACTCAAGAATTTAATTAAAAAAATTTAATACTATCACCGGACCAATTTGATCAAAATTATTTTTTTTTTGGTTTCTATCACAGGTATCCGCGTTTTGCCGATTAATCTAATTCAAATACTATGTGATCCATTTTAGAGATTGACTCTTTCAAATCTTTTTTCGTTATTCCCAGAATTCAAACTCAAGATTTCTGTTGAGGGGTAGAGTGTCCGACCACTAAATCCAAAAGAGTTTGGTGATAAAAAATTTATAGAAACAAAGCAAAGTCTAAATTAATTTTGGTTTATAATTTTTGGGGTAGAAATTATAAATTTTAGAAAATAAAATTGTAATTTATAAATTTATATATATTGATTTGTTTGAAAATTTTGCTAGGCCAACTCGTTATTGTTGCAATTATCATATATATTTATTTTTAATAATTTTAAATAAAAAGAACATAAAAGAAGTTTATCATTCTACTACACTTATTAAACATGAAAAAAAAATTATACATTTGTTTTTGAATTCTCCCAAATCGTGGAATGAAGTAAAACAGTATTGTCCTTTGGCCGAATGGCTTTTAGTAAGCTTTCGGCTTTCCCCTCAACGTGGTAAAGAAGAAAGAAAGGAATAAAAAAACTTTTTTTTTTTTTTTTTTGTATATATTGAGACTTAAATATGAATTTATTATATGGAGAAAGAAAATATCTCATTTGAAATGAAACTCATTGACATATAGTTCTTTCTTAAGTATAAAAGCAGCCATTAGGTTCACAATTTTACGTTGGCCTTTATAAATTTCTATTGCAAGTTATATTATGTTATACATACGACTTAAAAAATAGAACCTTTGAATTATTCATAGTAACGCTGTGGGCCCCATTCCACATTTACACACATAAACTTCCTTTTTTCCTTTTCTTTTTTTTTTTTTTAGGTGATAAGAGAAGGAAGCAACAAACAAACCCAAATCCACTCAAAACTCAAGCCAAGCCCAGAGGCCAGCCCAAACCGACTATACTAGACTCTCAAGCCTACTACTAATAACTCTGCAAGTTTCCACCCCTGTTCTATCCTCCCACGACAAAGATAGAAGAGATCTCGGAGGGGCCTCTAGCAGCGACAGACCTCGCAGTTTATCTTTCCCCAATCCCGTGAGATGATCCGCGCACTTATTCGCTTCTCTATAGATATTCTTCAATTCAGAGATCTTCAAATCTCTCATGAACTGAATGCAGTCCATAACAGCAAAATAAAGGTGAGTGGTGCTGATTTTCTTCCGCAACAGGTGGCATAACGTGATGCAGTCCACTTCTACCTCTACTTCAACGGGGTTCATGCTTTTAACAATCAATAGACCTTCTCTTAAGGCCTAGATCTCGGCAGAGATGACATTCGCTTTGCCTATATTCAGGGTGTCACCCAATTGCCTTCCCATTTCGAAGGATGCCACCCCACTAGCATTCCCAAAAGCTGTCTCCACAGCCCCGTTTGTGTTTAGCTTGAGCTTTCCCCTCCCAGGAGAAATCCATTTAATATTCAAGATGTCAGTCCGCTTCTAGAGTTGATTGGTTTTTTTCGCCTCCACCCACATCATGTTGATCCTGATAGCCAGGTTCGCTGTGACCCCAGTGGGAGTTATTTCCCCGTTCGTGACACGTTTGCATCTACTCTTCCATATACACCAGATAGTGGTAGCAAAAATTCCACTTTCTTGGAAAGAATCTAATTTGAAGCCTCTTTTCCCACCTTCTTTAATCCACTCAATCGAGTTCTCAACCCAGAACTCAGCTGACTTGTTGATGTCCGGGCAGATCATATTCCAAATTACCCTTGCCTCCTTATAGTCCTTCAAAGCATGCAGAACTGATTCTTCCTTCTCTTTACATATTTCGCAGGTGTCATCTTCTATGAATTTCCTCTTTTTCCTTTCCACATTCGTCATTATCTTCTCACTCATGGCTAACAATATGAAGAATTCGGTAAGCACTCGACATAGAGAAAATGCCATCCTTAGTACCATCCCACCCCAACAAGTCTTCGTTAGTGCCTCTTCTCAGGATCAAAATCCCTCTTATTTCTTGCACCTTATCCTCGCTAACTACTGCCCGTAGCTCATCAACCTTTCACTGATAATCCCTATTTAAGAAGTGGCTGACTAAAAGGTTTTGGGAGTTCCCGGCTTGAGGAGACTTGGCATACTCAATGAGATTACCTTTTCCCACCCACCTATCTTCCCAAAATTTTATCATTATGTCATTTCCCACTCTCCACCTCAGCCCCATTTTAATACACTCTCTGGTTTTGAGGATGCCCCTCCAAGTATGAGAGTCCCTAGCTTTGCTTCTGTATTCCAAGAAATTTTCCTCTTTTAAGTATTTCTTCCTCATAATTTGACACCACAGCGCCTGGTCCTCCTTGATCAAACGCCACCCAACTTTGCCGACATAGCAATATTGTTATTTCTCATTTCACGGATGCCCAGACCATCTGCTTGTTTGGCTTTGCAAACTCTTTCCCAATTTACTAGATGAACTTTTCTACTTCCCTCCTTGCTGTCCCAAAAAAAAATCTCTGTTTAATTTATCTAGTCTTGCAAGTACTGCTGGAGTATAAATTGAAAATAATTTTTTTAACCAATTTTATTTTATTTTTATGTTGTTACATATTATATCAATAAATTGTTTTATGTTATTAAAAAAAATACAAATTTTCAATTCTAAGAACAATATAAAAACAAAAGCGACCATAAACATTTTTTCGATAAAAAATTAATTCAAAAATAACACAACAGAACTCAAATTTAAGCACATGTCGGTAAAATCTATGCAATGAATAAAAATGTAAAGATAAAATAATAAAAATAAAAATACAATTTTTTAGTAAATGATTCACAAACATAACAGGATTAATTTTAATCGATGACATCCGAAGCGCAGGCACGTACCCTAGTACATTAACAAAGGGAAATGATTGATGGGCGCTTCCCAAAGTCAACTCTATTTTTGTTTGCATGTACTTTGTCACATGTTTGGATTTCATATTCTTTTTTCCTTTTATTATACAAAAATTCAAATTTTAAATAAAAAAGAAATTATAATCACTAAACTGTCCCATTAAGAACAACTTTCGTATTCATACTTTCTGTGAACTTATGATCCCATTAAGAACAACTTTCGTATTCGTATTCATACTTTCTGTGAACTTATGACACATAAGAGTGGCGATCATAACACCGTTAAATGGCTTCACGTCTTACAGTGCTAACCTGACTTCGTCTCTCTTCAAAAGGCTCGTTGTTCTTCCTCCACCAACGCAAGAAAAGAAAGCTTGCCTAGGGTTTTACCCTCCTCTCTCTCTCAGCAAAACAAGCACAATAAGTTTCTCGCGGTCCACATTCTCAATTCCCCGTAGCCAAGTGCTTGAGAGGGAACAAATAATTATCCCTTTCCGGAAGAAGGGCGCATTTGGGGATAAAGACATTTTTTTTGGGTACATAACGAGGCTCGATCTAACCTTGGGGAAGGAGAACGGCACCCGTTCATCAACAGGGATGAAGACTTTTTCTGGTTTCTGTACGAGTCCAGGAGCTTTCCCCTTGTTTTCCTTATGTTCCCCTAAAGGGCTTTTGAACCCAAAAAAGGGCAGACTAAAGTACACTACCAGAACACATCAAAGACCTACAAAAAAGGCCGGATACTTTTATCTAATTGACTCCAGTATAGACATAATTAATAATGGAGCATTATTTACATTGGATATCAATTTCCTGAGCCTCAATAACTCAAAACTGCATAGCAAACCAAGTATTTTCGCCAGAGAATAAACAGCAAAAGTATTCTACATTGTTCCGCATCAGCTGCTAAACCATTTGCCTAGCATATAGTTTATCAGACATTAACAACAACAGTTATCATGTTTATGGAAAACAGCAACAGATCACTGCTTCTTGGTATTCTGCAACAAGAAAAAGAAAAAGGTTACATTCAAAAAAAAAAAAAAAAAAAAAAAAAATCTCATTGAAGGGAACCATTAAAAATTCCATAAATAATAATATTAATCAACCTCAAAATTTTTTGAAAATTCTTTCATCTGCTCGGCAAGTTCCTGTTTAGTTTTCTCAGCTGCACACACACCATAAAAAAAATCGCATAAAAGATCAGCATATTCCAATAAAGCAATAAAAAGCCATCGTACTGGGAAAAAATACATGATAAAGCCACACGTATATGTTATACCTGTTTCTGACATGCCCTTCAACTTCTGTGATGTCCTTACAGCAAATCTTTGGAAAGTTCGACTGAGATATCAAAGACAAATGTTAATATATAAACAACACATAATCGGCTTTAACATAAAAATTAAACAATTTTAATATGCCAAAAAGAAAATTTTACGCTAATGCTAGATGATGGCAGGAGAATTATTGACTTTACCCAATCATGTATATTGTAGTTAACCTTTACAGTTATCTGACAAGAAAAACAATTAGCCATCATGTAAATATCATACACAGTGAGTCATGCCTGAATGAGGGAGGGCGAAAAATTGGTAGCACCGTCCAAATTACTTGTCCAATGATTATTTCTTTTCTCCCATTAAATTCAGTTAGCTTAGCTGACTACATATTTCAAACATAACAGTTGCATATAGATAGCAAAGGCACATCTGTCTCCATTGCATGGAACTTTTTTTGGGGGGGGGGACTAGAAATGTCCAAGAGACCAGATAATGAGCACTATCCATAAAATCTGACTGTGATTCTCTTTAAAAATATCACCAGGCTTAAAGAAGCAATAAAGTTGCACCGAATAAACCAAGTAATATAGCCTCAGCCCCTTAGATGTTCCATGCTGCAATCATTTCCACAATCGGGACAGGTCTATGGAGTCATCCTTGGCTATCAACAAGAAGGTGAGGCCAAAATCATTTTCAAGTTTGCTCGGGAAAAAGCATAAATAAACTAAAACTCCTAAATACAAACAAGGAAGAAAAAAAAATCAAAGTATAACACAACACTGCACAGAGCAAACAACAAGTGATAAATATTCTCAATCTTCCTGGACTGCAGTGCATGACAGATCGCACAACAGTTAAAAATAACAAAAACAAAAACAAAAACAAAGAATTGAGACATATTTTGCTTCAATGGAACGAGCCAATAAGGAACAGTAAATCCAAAGGCCAGAGATGAAGCGCTTCAAGCATCAAGCAACATTAAAACACAAGAAAACCATAAAAAAAAGATATTAATGATTTATGCAAACAAATCTATTAGCATTCTTAGATTCCAATCATCCAAGTATCACGTTCATGAGCCAAATTCCACCAAGGGTATCAAGAAAGAAGAGGATGAAGAGGGAAAAGATCAAGAAGATAGGGTAACCAAGATCTTTTCATAGCAAAATTTTCTCAAAGTTCATATACTACAGGAGATAACAGATCAAACAGCAACCCAGAATGGAATGAAGAAAGAGATGGACTTTGAGGAACCGTAAAATCCCAAACGTCAGATTTAAGAAGCTTCAAACATAAAATACAAAAGACACGAGAATAACAGATTGAAGAATACCTGTTGGCGAGACTATTAACAATGAGCTCGTTAGCAACGTACGAAATAACTCTGTGAATAAAATTCCCTCCCGCCATCACCAAAACCCTAGTTTCTTTGTTGATTCCGATTATTGGCACACTGATCGACAAAACCCCAAATTTAGGAACAAGAAATCATCGACGGACGTACGAGAATATCAAACAAGAAAAGGATCGAGAAACTTCGGCAGAAAAAAAAAAGTTTAACTCGATTGAATTTGAATAAATTCCAGAAAAACATTTGAAGAACAGAAGATTTGAATTAGATTTTCGATTTACCTGACGACGATAAACACAATGAAAACCCTAGCTCTCCTGACGGAAGCGGAATGTGCCTTGAAAAGCGACCGTGGGTGAATTTATAGCCCGAGCTGTTTGGAGGGAGTTCAAAACGACGACGTTTATCGAACATGGACATCACATTTCTACACCTACATGCGGCTATCATTTTTATGTTTAAGGCCACATTTTTACGCTTATTGCGATTGTGCCATGAGACTACCGTTGCCTTGTAATCATCTTAACAATAATTCTAAATCTATAGGTCTAATTAAATTCAATTATTTAAATTTTAAATTGTAAAAATGTCACATTTAAAATTTTCAAGTAAGAGTCTTAATTCAATTTATGTATAATTTCACACATACTGTACCTAATCCAACCCAAAAAAAATGATACTGCTTGAAAAACCTATTTTATTTCATACAAACCATTTTTAATCAAAATAAAAAAGAATAAAATTTATTTACTATTTGAGGGATGCTCGGACCTCATGCCTACCATAGCATTTCTTTCATAAATTTTTAATGTTTTTCTTTTTATAGAATAATTCTTTCATGACAATATAAGTTAATAAAAAATAGAATTTTTAATATCGAATAATTTTAAATTTCTCGGGATATCTTAAAAAAGGTTAAAAGATGATAAAAATGAATAGAATTCTTATTTGATTTCTTCTGCATTATCTCCACGTACAAAGTTAACGGGCGCAGCATTTACGGCGTCATGCTTAAGTCAAAAGTAGGAAATTAGTAAAATGTGTTTTCTTAGAAGACCACCAAATTTTCACTCGAATGATGCTCGAGTCAGCTTGTCGACATCACATAATCATGTTCTATTTTGCGCAAAGCATGTTTGATTAAATATTTAAAGAAATTTATTATTATATCTGATAATAGTCTAATGATCATAACCATTTTTCTTTAATTCTATGATTCAAAATTTAAATATTCGTGTAACAAGAAAAAGAATGCACAAAGTGATTAGATTAATAATCTTAGAATCGACAATTATCATTGTCATTTGATCCATGATATTAAGGGTTTTTTTCCGCTCATCAACGGTCAGGGTTCAAAATATCATTTGAAATAAGTCAAGCACAAGCCAAAAAATATCGTATAATTGACATTTTGCATATCAACATCAATCAGGAAAACCGATGTTTTGTTTTTTGGTTTTTATACATTTTTGGTCACAAATATGCATAGAACAATTGATTCCAAGTATCAGGAACTCCAGGCAAGCACCAATGTATGCAATCTGCATAGCGTTTTGGGTCAGCTTTTTCCTCATCTGTCAACACCTTGCCTTGGGTTTCGGTATAAACCGACGTATGGGCATCAATTCGATGTTCTGAGAGTTGTGTTATGTTGAGGACAGTAACAGGGACTTTCATTCTATTGACAACTTCTGAGACCACCTTCATTATCCGTGCATCTGAGCCCGTTCCATGGTAACCCCTTTTCAAGTATGGCCTCGTTTCATTGTAGCATCCGATCCCATTGTTGTGTTTCCAGTCTGCACTTCTGCAGGTAAAAAGGTTGGAAGAAAGTATAGGCTGAGGAGGAATGAAGTTCAAAAAATACAGTCTAAAGATTCTATGGTTTCATCAAATGAGAGAGAGAGAGAGAGAGAGAGAGACCTCATGTGGGTCGGCGACATGGTAGTGAAGAAGACTTGGGTTTTGTTTGGATTAACAGTTGAATCCACCCAGTTAGCCCATGTTTTCAAACCTAAGCGGTATGCTGTTTGTGCCTCGAGCTCTTCATATCCATCTTCACCATTTGCAAAGGAACCCCATCTGTAGTAGGTCATAGTAAGTCTTTTGATCGAGTAAGATGAAAATGATAATCATTTACCAAATTAGGGCCAACTAGGTTAAAGAGCACTTACAGTGACTTGATTCTCGGACCACTCAGCCACCACACAAAAGTGTTGAACACAAGAATATCAACTCCTACCCAATTTTTGGCATGCTTGGTGATTGAATCAACTCGCAGAATTCTTTTCTTTGGGTCTCCTATGATATGGAGATCAGAATTTGATTCAATTAGAAATGGTGCCCAATAGAACTCAATTGTGGCATTGTACTCCTGAAATATAGCAGGAAAATCTGCATCAGCTGATGAATTTTCTCATTATAACAAGTTTATGACATGGGATTCGTTAGACCTATGATAATTTTGCCTTTGGGAGCCTTTTTCAGAACCTTTGGTTATATGTCAAAGAATCCATACCTAGTCTTGAAATAGAATATTTCTAGGACGGGGGAAAAAATGGAAGCCATTTGAGTTTAAATTATGTATATATGCTAGGAATTAGTGAATAGCAAAGTGTATCTAACTCCATGTGCTGTGTAAATGTTTATAATGCTTTCCCAACTTGAAGTAATTTGAGATTTTGTCGAAATGGATGGGAGTTGGTGAAAGATTACTGTCAGAGGAAGATAATAGTTTAAATTATGCCTCTATTGCTTCTTCTCCAGAAAACAGCGGTATCTTCTTTTCTAAAATTTTCCTTCAGCAGTGAAATGCTTGGATTTCTATTGGAAATGAAATATCGATTGGCTTACTAAAGCAACTTATCAACATATTTACTTTTGCTTTGAAGACGGAAAGAACTTTGCCTCGTTTCATAGATTTCTTCTTTTCTGGTATAATGGATTGAATCATGCAAACGAAAGATTGCCACTGGCCTCTTTGCAGTGAGTCCCCAACAAACATCAGCCTCTTCCCACGAAGTTTCTTGAGAGCAATTTCTGGGTTAAATCTGAACGAGAGGACAAATTTGTTCTTATGGCTCTGCGTTAGTATATTGTTGATAAAACTGCATGTATATCAGGCAAATATATTGTTGATAAAAGTGCATGTATATCAGGCAAATATGTAGAGGCAAAAATTTTCTACCCAAAAAAAAAAAAAAGAAAAATCTACCTGAGCAAAGTGCAGTCATCTGGTTGCCACTCCCATTGAAGGTAGTCAGAGTCTGGCCGTCCATTCTTCACGCAAGAGACCTGAAGATCTAGATATGGACATGTCCTCTCTGAGTACAGGGGCTTATGTGAACCATTAAACACCCATTTTCCATGAACAACACTGCACATATCAGGGTCAAAATCGATTCTGTCATCCTCTTCGAGATTCTGAATAACTTCCAGAGACTTTTGATCTAATGAGTAAGATAAGAGGAATATAAGCACCATAATCATCGGCAGGTGCATGAACAGGAAAAACAAGGTTAAGAAAATAACTGTCGAACCTGTCTTGGATTTGTGTGATTTGGTGACATGGACCTTTTTAGAGCAGGTTCTGAGATTGAAAAATGCGTTAGATGAGGTGGTACCAATCCTTTCCGTGTACAGGAGAACTATGAAGGCTACTGCACATATCAAAATAGTAATGATGTAGAGGGATGGCTTTCCTCGAGACGGTTTCATCATGGTTAAGGAAAGCCGACTTGCTCAATGGAGGATGGACAGAAGCCGATTCAGGAATATAGCACATATGCAACAGAATTATGAGGATTTTTTTGGATAAGCTTTAGTCGCATATTTTATGGGTTGTTGAGTAGGAGTGAAGCTAAAGTCTTCTCCATGATTGCGTTGTTTAAAGTGCATAATGGAGGTTAGTGATAAGTTGGAAAGCCACCATCTTGAGCACCTTATGTCATATACCCTCTACGGAAATTATTTGATGTCATCAACCTCTGCGCCATTGCCATCACATAGACCTTTAAGGTATGCATTAGGTGAGAAATGGCCATCCATGGAAAAAATGCGCTAAACTCTCTCTTTCTCTCTCTCTTATGACATCTACTTGCTATATTTATTCGTTGTAATAATTATTCAACAGTATGCTCCAAGTTGGTGGATCCTTGATAGCATCACCATAGATGCAGTATCTTGGCTTTCTATGTCATCGAGTGAGCAGCAAGACACAAGACACCATATTGCTGCAAGTAATCGTGTTCAAATTATAATTAATTCATATAAAGGACAAGATTAAGAATCTACGTTTGCTGATGGTTCATTCTAAATTGGTTAAATTCATGCCTTTTACATAACTCTAGTGTTTATATTCACAGGGCTTGTGTCTGGCTGAATTATTCATAATGCTCCACTAATCATGAAGTAAGCACGCTTTTCATCTATCTAGTTTCGCCAATGGAGTTGTGGGTACTATATAAAAAAAAGAATAATAATAATAATAAAATAATAGTAATGCTTTTTTTTTCAATTTTGTAGTCTCTCTAGTTTAAATCAAGAAGATGAAAATTTAGTATCGATTGTCGTTATGTCCATTGCTCTTGTAATGATTAAGCTTTCTTATACAAGTTCTCGTGACATTTGTGTGAAAAGATTAAGGTAATGTTGGAGGATATGTCATGATTTTCTTTATTGCCCAGTCTATGTCCCTGGTCCATGCCCTTGCTAGTTGGGAGGTCGATTGTCTTTAGTTGAAGGCTATTCTTAAATGACTTAAAACCAAAAGAAAGGCAAAGGGCATCCATGAAAAGACTTGAGGTTATGTGGGAATAGTATTAATGACATAAAATGAACTCAACCGTGGAATGTTAATGACACATGAATACTTGGTTTCAAAACCCTTAATCTCTCATACAGGGTATTCCTAAGCATCGAGATAAGTTTAGAATTTATGAGTGTTAAAATCTTAATACTTCAAACTAATTTATGTATCTGAAATATATATTTTGATGCATGTTGATCTATTCCCTTCAACTCCGAAGATTAACCAGTCAAGATGATTAAGCAAACAAGAAATTAATTTCGTGATGATGGAATTATGGATTTGATAATCAAAGAAAATTATGTTTACACGATATGTGTAACCCCCTGACTCCCAAAAGAATGAGATATTTCACATTCATAATTATGATAAGATGATTAATATGACTCCCTAACTCCCTTTAATACAGATCCCTATAAGTCATAAGACACTTAGATTAAAGACACAAAAATCTAATTGCCACCGAACTAAAAAAAATTAGTTAACCTAATTCCCTATTCCTATTTGATTCTGTTATGTTTTATTTTAGAGTGAATTTTTATTATATTTTAGATCACGAATAAATATTTTCAATCTTAGAACAACTTAGATTTTGACAGTCATATAGGTACCGAGGGCCGTTTTAAATAAAATTAGTGCGTTTTCATTTTTGAGGCCAAAATAAAGGAATCCTAATTAAAAAAAAAAAAACAAACGACTACACTAATGTTTAAATATATAATTTTTTTAATCTAAACTCTAAAACCGTAAAATTTAGATTTTAATTTCATAATAAATAAACTAAACTCTTTAACACTTATTTCAAACTAATTAATTGAAAGCTTATTAGGTATTGTATATATAAAAATATTATATTATAAAGTATCTTTTTTATATTCTATTCGATTTATAAAGTTAACCCATCAAAACAATTATCGGAATAAGTGAAAAAAAAATTAATTTCATGATTATGAAATTATAAGTTAAATAGAAGATAAATTTTAGTGTGACGTTGAATTATTTTTTTATGATCTCGAAGTTATGGGTTAAACATTTTTTGCAATGCAAGGGAAAGTGAGTGCACTGGGGGAGCCCTTATGGATTATAAGTTAAATACTTGATTAAAAAAATTATTTATAAAAATATATCTCATAAATAAATATAATTCAAATTAAATATTTTTAAAATATATTAAATAAAGTAAGAACCGTAGTAAAATTAGATATTTCACGCATATAATTATTCTCGGGATTATTTTAAAGATAAAATTCCTAGTCGTCAAACTGAAGAAATTAGTCTGCCCCAATTCCCCGAGGCTTGTCACGAAGAAGAAGGCTTCTCTCTCTCTCGCTCTCCCCAATGGCTACAATCAACTTACTTCCAGCTCACAGTTCGATCTCTCTACGTTATACATGTTCTTCTTCGACCAAAATTAATCCAAATCTCTCCCTCCATTTCCAAACCAAAAACTCCTCATTCTTCTCTTCCACCTCTATCAATTTCAAACCTAGTATTACCGTCAACACTAGACGACCTCGATCTCTAATCATTGTCGCAGCTCTCAAGAAACTCTCCGAGGCTGAACTTGTCTCTGTCACATCGGAATCTGATGAGCTCGCTGGGAAACTACCGTCGGAGTCCGGCGTGTACGCGGTTTTTGATAAAAACCACGAGCTTCAGTTCATCGGAATATCTCGGAACATCGGAGCAAGTGTTGTCGCTCACCGGAATTCTTTGCCGGAACTTTGCTCTTCCGTTAAGGTATGTTGCGCCCGCTCCATTGCCCTTAATCTCGATTTCGGATTCCTTATTAGATTGCGTATAATTGAAAAAGTTTGAAATTATTTTTGCATAGACTAAAGTGGTTTTGTTGATCTTGATTGCATTGAATGGTTTGAAAATGGAGTTCCCATAGAAATTGCTTTGTTGGTTATTGATGACATCGTGACTTGAAAACGAAGCCAAGTCGGTATTCCTAAATCATTAATGTCTTGATTTTCGCAATTAGGTACTCCATAGCAAATGATTAGTTCCCAATTAAGAAAATCGTTAGGTCGGGTTGAATAGCAAATGATTAGATTCAGCTTTCCATGGCTCCATTCGACCCAAAAAAAAAAAAAAGAAAAGAAAATCCTTAGGTCTCTATCATCTCAAGAAGAATTTATTCTTAATGGATGATTCAATTAATGTAAGAAATGAGCACAATCTGGGGATCACAAAACTAATGCTCAGCTGTTCTTTCCATTTCTAGGGCTTATCGAACCTACTTACACACAAGGGTACAAGCTTAGCCTTGTGAATGTGAACATGGATTGAATGCAATCTGCTTAAGGCATAAGTTACAAACCTGCTGGGGAAGAAAGAAAAAAAAAAAAAAAAAGAAACCAAATCAGACATTAAAGGAACAACTTCAGAAGGGTTATGGGTTTTGTATATCAATAGTTAAATGTTAATGACTGCCAAGTGCAGATGAGCCGATTGAGTATTATCTAGGTTGAGAATTTGTCGTACAATGCAGAAAAATGAGCACAATTTCCTGTCACACTTCCGCTTCTTGTGCTTGGTACTGGCCCTTGGCCATTGCCATTTAGTGTATGGTATCTGTTTGTATAAAATGAGTCCCAATAGCAACTTTGTTTTCACTGAACCTTAGTTAAATATAAGAAGCCATTGTACCCAGATTGCCATTTTGAGCTATATGGTCTTCTTTTGCTTATTTATCCTGTTTCCATTCAGCTTGTCTGTATTATACACAATAATGAAGATAGTTAAAAGAGTATGTGCCCCTAACTATGATTTAACTATTTAGGTTGCGGTGGTAGATGATCCTGATAGATCAGCTTTAACACAAGCTTGGAAGTCATGGATGGAAGAACAAATAGGAGCCACAGGGAAGGTCCCACCAGGTAATGAAACGGGGAACACCACATGGGTCCGACAGGCACCAAGGAAGAAGGCTGATATCCGTCTGACTCCTGGCCGTCATGTCCAACTCACAGTGGCACTTGACGAACTTATAGATAGGTTGGTCAAGGAGAACAAGGTGGTTGCCTTCATCAAAGGATCAAGAAGTGCACCAATGTGTGGATTCTCACAGAGGGTAGTTGGTATTCTTGAAAGTGTGGGGGTGGATTATGAGACTGTTAATGTGCTTGATGAGGAGTATAATTATGGTTTGAGAGAGACATTGAAGAGCTATAGTAACTGGCCAACATTTCCTCAGATTTTTGTGAATGGAGAGTTGGTTGGAGGATGTGATATCCTGTCATCCATGTATGAGAAGGGTGAGCTTGCTGGTTTATTTCAAAAGTGATGTAAGTCATTTTTCTTTTCTATTTTTTTTGTGTTGGCAAAAGTTGGATGGAGTGAACCTAGATTAGACGAAGCAATCTTGTATGAGTTGAACGAAATTATATCAATTTGAAGGATCTTTGAAAAATGCAATTACATTTCTTTTATGCTGGTTCTTCTCTTGCAGAAATGCCTCATTTTATTTTTCTCTATCTTTGTGGTGATACTGTTATGCAGTTATGGAGATGGTGGGTGAGGTGCACACTTACATTTACTAGTTATGGATGAACCTCAAAACCACCCTATTCCCAATTGAAAAGGGGGATTCTCGGTGAATCACCCAAGTTAGGAGAGTTCTCCTCGGACTTAAGCGGCAAGCAGAAACTGGACTTTGGTTGGGACTGATAGAAAGATACATAAAAAATTTCACAATGCTTGTCGTATATGAAACTGAAATGAAAGTGCTTTCTTCACCATACTTCCATTCCTTAAATGGGTGATCTTCTTCCAGATCAAGGAGAGCCGCAAAGAAGTTAACTCCTGCGTAGCTTTGAAGAGCAAAACGTTGAGCTCATCAAGACAAATGAAAATGAAATGACAGGCTTTTGCAAGGATTGTGCCTCCACTCTAATTTCTTTGGTATTTAAAAACCAATATCCTTGAGGTCCCTTCTTCGGTGGTTCAAGAAAATTTTGAAATAGATGTTTATAGGTAAAAAAAAATCTTTTTTTTTTTAAGATTGTGTATTTGAACGATTATATAAATTTTTATAATTTTCGTAACTTTACGTAAAAAAAAAAAAAAAAATCAAAATAGAAGTTGATAAGATGGTTTAGGTAATGTACTTATCTGGTCAAAACTCGAAACTTCTGGCGCAGCCCATTGAGTTATTGGGCATTTGAACCCGGGTGGCCAGAGGAAGGTTCATGAAAACGATGAGTTATTCAACAGCATCTTTCTGCTTATAGCAAATGACATCTTTGCCTGTTCGGACTCCTTAGAAGGGATTAGATTGAGATTAAATATAACTTTAATATTAAAAATTTAATTACCATATAATAAATTATTTTTTATTTGTAAAATTTTGTATTTTTATTAATTTCTTAATTTAAAATATAATAAAATTAAAATTAATTAATATAAAGATTAAAATTGTTATCATATTTTTGCATTACAAACTTTATTTAATCTTATTTTATAATCTCAACCTGTGCAAACAAATATTTTAATGATTTATTTCAAGGAACTCAAAAGTAATTATAAATTAAATTAGTGAATAAAAAGATTTAAAGAGTATCAATGGTACTAGGTGAGCCCTTCCCATTCTTAATTGGGGCCGGGACCATAAAAGTTATATCAAGAATAATATTAAATAAATTATATATTAAATACATTTAATTATATATTACGATTAATTTTTAACTAAATATTTATTTGAATTAAATTAAATAAAAATACATCAATTTTGTTTATCTAAAATTATTGATTTAAAATGTCAAAGGCTGTCCAATTGGTATTGGGCCCCACGGAAAATTGTGTGATTGGATTATTTTTATTTACCAAAACACGGAACATGGTTTCAAGATCAGTCTATCCAACTCTAATCCGAGGACATAATCGTCATTTAATTTGAAATCCTCTCTGCTAATGGACCATCGCTGCGATGCGCGTCATCTGAACCTGACAAGTTGTTGTGATCATCTCTCTTTGACCTCTGCAACGATCAGGATCAAGATCAATTATCCTCGAGAAAAAGGAAAAGCTTTAGGGTTTGACGTTATTATTTTGAATCCGTGAAAGACAAAAAGAAAAAAAAAAATGGAGACTTCGAAGGGATTTAGACTGTATGATCGATTCGAGTTGCAGGAATTTCCTGACAAATTTGTTATAAAGTCTGTAGATTTTCCTGATCAGGGATTTCAAATCAGTCGTTCTACTGGAGATATCGACCCAAATATTGGTCAGATTCTTAAAAATTTCACTACTTGGTTGTCTATGTTTCTAATTTTAATGAATTTACGGTTGAAATGTTTTATTAGTCATTTGGGGTATGTTCACATTTGGGCCCTTTTGTTTCAATTACCGTTTTTGATAATCCACTCTTCCTGTCTTTTGATGTTTTTACTACATTAATTGTCACAGATGATAAATCGGGAAAACCTTCCAAAGTCTCCACAATTTATGGGGTGGCTGGTACAATTAGATTGCTTGCAGGTAATTTTACTTGACCAAGACTTTTTAATTTAGTACCCATTTCCTGTATTGCAATGGTTATTGAGTTACTTGAATAGCTTTTGCTTGTCTTACTCTTTGTGTGCGTTTCCTAATTCTTTTTCGTAAAATCTTAGTGCAAAAGGGTAGATGCTTGTGCTTTTAAAGTTGAAGATGGGCCGCCGGGGGGGGGGGCGAAGGGGCTTACTTTGTAATTATATTTTGTCTTTTTTATTCTTTTTTTTTTTTGATGGGGCAAGAACTCAATAAGCTTAAAGCTCGTGGAAAATGTGGGGGAGCGTATAAAGGAAATTAGGTTACTTATGCTCGTTGTTGTGAATCATGGTCTTCAAGCTCATCTTTTTTTTTTTTTTTTTTGGATTTGGGTGCAGGAACATATGTTCTTGTAATTACTTCACGGAAAGAAGTTGGAACTTATCTTGGCTTCCCTGTTTTCAGAATTATGTCCATGAAGTTCTTGTGCTGCAATGAGGCTTTGCGGCACTCAACTTTTCAAGAAGTAAGTTTTACCTCTCGGACTAAGTAAGTTGCATTTTAAGTAGCCATCACCTTTTATGGCTGTAAGGTTTTGGTATTATTTGCTTGCAAGTCGCAACCTAATAGATCATCATTGCCTCTTCTTCAGAAAAGAGATGAATCCTACTTCATGACCCTGTTGAAGACAGTGGAATCCACTCCAGGGCTGTACTTTTCATATGACACAGATATAACATTGAAGTAAGTTCTCCTACCGTTGTCTTGTGCTCTTTAATTATCATAGTCTTTTGCTATCTTATGGATATTTTATTCGGCTTCGGCTTCGGCTTCATATCTAGTGAAAAACTTTTGCCATGTAGACTCATTTGTTCATGTTTACCAGCATACAGCGAAGGTTTAGTCTCACAGATGGATGGACTGGTAAGCCAACTTGGAAGCAGGTATGTTTTCTTATGCATTCGTCAGAAGTTGCATATTTGTTTTTGTCAATTGTAGAGGGCCTATGCACAAGCTTTGAATTTATTTCTTTAATTGATTTTGCCTGCAGAGTTTCAGAAACAATCAGTAACAGTAAGATTTGAAGTTTACAGGATATTGAAAACATTAAAAGTTGGATTTCTTAATAGATCATTTGTCTGCTAAATGACTTTACAGTCTGCTTAAGTTTTTTCTAGTTTATAGGATATTGAAACCTTTTGGATTTTCATCTGGATTTCAGGCTGACCCTAGATTTGTTTGGAACAGAAATCTCTTGGAGGACCTTATTGAGTGTAAGGTGAGATATCTCTTCTGTTTAACTTAGAGCATTCTTTGCACATCAGTATGAAATGTTTTTGAAATTATAAGGCTCTTTCTTTTCTCATCAGAAGTTTAATTCACAATATTTCTAATTTGCTGCATGTGTTTCTTGTTACAGCTTGATAGCTTCATCATTCCTGTAGTACAAGGAAATATCCTTTTGCTTTTTGTTGCTTATTGCTCTTATTCTTTGTGCATGTGAGTGTGTGCGGCGTGTATGCACATCTCTTTCTGTCAACTTATGCATGTGTATGCACTTTCAGATTTGTGAACTATATGTTATGTTTTCTCTTGACCAAGGCTTAAGCTTTCAGGCAGAACAACTTAAAATGAAAAACTCCCCTATCTCTATTACATTGATCTCAAGGAGGTGCACAAGGCGTTTAGGTAATGACGTGGATATTATTGATTGTTATTGGCCATAAGTAGATTGCTGCTATACAGTGATGTGGTGATTTGTTGAATTTAGGAACAAGAATGTGGAGAAGAGGAGCTAATCTTAATGGTGACACTGCTAATTTTATTGAAACTGAGCAGGTGTTGGAAACTGAAGGACTTGTTTCCTCATTTCTTCAGGTGATTCAAATGTATCATGCAGGTCCCTAGAAGCAAAATTTTTCTTTCACGTATACTTCAATCACCAATATTTGAGAAGTTTGCTGCTTTTAATAATTGCAGTAAAATTCTAGGACTAATGATGCTGGAGTATTTAAAAGGCATGAACTTTGTGGACAAGTGACTTTTACCCTTGATACATCAAATTGAACTATTTTTTGGTCATATATTGGTTGTGAATTCCTTTAGTGTCCTTTGATTGATTAAAAGCTTGGACCTTCTTTAACCTAGTGTCCCTCTTATGTCTCTTCTTCTCTGATATTTGGATCCTTTTCCTTTTTTTTCTTTTTTTAGCAAAATCCACTGTTAATCTATTTTGTGTTTCATTGCTGAGAGGTATCATTATGTAGGTCCGTGGTTCAATTCCTCTACTTTGGGAGCAAATTGTTGACTTGAGCTATAAACCTCGTCTTAACATGATTAATCACGAGGAAACGGTATGTAACTTCTTTAGGTTGAATGTCTATTCCACTATTTGTTGTTTAATCATGGGCAGTTATTCATATTTGGTACTTTGTCCTTCTCCAGTCAAGAGTTGTGGAGCGTCACTTTAATGATCTACAACAAAGATATGGAGAGGTTATTGTGGTTGACCTAACTGATAAAGTAAGGTTTCTAACTTCTCTTACTGAAAAGTATAAAAGTTTTGCTTTTCAGCTTGATGTGTTGACTATATTCTGGTTAGGAAACTGTGATTGATAATCATCTAAGTCACATCTACAAATCTTACCATTGTAGCATGGTGATGAAGGCCAGTTGAGTGTGGCATATGCAAATGAAATGCAGAAGCTGCCAAGTGTGAGGTGATGTTTTGAATCAGACCATAATATAATTTGAAAGATGATTTATTTCTTTCTTATATAACTCATGAAAATAACAAAACGAAAGAGAAATGAGCAAAGGACCACTAACCTACATATTGCATTTTTTCATTGTTTTTATAGAACTTGCATGAACGGCATTCCGGTAGGGGTATTTCTCTTTGATCATTACAGTGTTGTTATAAGTCTTTTCAACCACAGTCTCTACATGCTCAAACTGCATACAAGTAGATGGTTTTGTTGAGACCATCTGAAATTTGTAAACATGTATATAAAACGTGTACTACACTTGCTCTTGTCAATATTTTTTTTTTGGATTAAAAACTGTAGAGACAAGGAATTGTTTAACAGGATAAGCTACTCAGTTCTAACTTGATCATGCTTTAAAACTGATTGCAGGTTTATCTCTTTTGACTTTCATCATAGTTGTGGCAACTCGAACTTTGAAAACCTGGAGCTGCTCTATGATCAAATATCTGCAGACATTCAAAAACAAGGGTAATAAAAACTTATCAGATGCTTTAATGCCTTTCTAAATAAGAACACAGTTTCAATGGTTTGCTGGTCTTGCATAATTGTGTTATTATTCTTTAATAATATTTTTCAGCTGAGCAGATACTTTCTCGTAGACTCAGAAGGAGCAATTCTTGAGGAGCAGAAGGGTGTTATTAGATCTAACTGCATCGATTGCCTGGATCGAACAAATGTTACTCAGGTTCGCTGAAAGCCTTAATTGCATGGTTTGTGTAGTGAAGAAAGAGGTGTTGTTTAACTGGGTGGTTAGATTCAGTGATAGGCTTCAAAGAAGCTGGAAATATTTCAGTTGATTAGAATCATGTTGTACCCTGAGCAAGCCAAGTTGAAGCGTACTGGTGGTTGTTTGTGTTATTTTCATTTTTGAGATTTAACTTCTGTGCATGCATCTCCAGCCAGCTCAGACTGTCAATATGCACCTAGCTTTTTTTTCTGTGTTAATGGCATATCATTGTAGTTTGATGCATTTTCCTGAGGAATTTCTACATTTTTAATTTACACAGAGTTACCTGGCTCGAAAATCATTAAATGCACAACTCCTGAGGGTTGGAGTACTTTCTTGTACAGAGTGTATCTCTATGTTTGACGAAGATTATGAAAAGTTCAAGACCTGTATGTTTTTCTATCCTTACACATACTATAAAACCTCGCTTTATGTCAGTTATGGTTCCATCTGAAATATTTAGTTTGAAATTTGTATATGATTTTGCTTTGTCCATTATTGTGAGTTTCTGTTGCTAATTGTAGTGTGGGTCGAGCACGGTGATGAAATAAGCCTAGAGTATTCTGGGACACATGCACTGAAAAGGGACCTCGTCAGGTATACTTTGGGGTTTGGAGGACATGAAGTGCACAATTTATTAACTTACATTATCTGCAATGCTACAGATTTGGGAAACAGACACTGGGAGGATTAATTAAAGATGGGGTGAGTGCTCTTTCAAGATATTACTTGAACAATTTCCAGGATGGAATTCGACAGGCAAGCAGCCTCTTTTCAATCCAACATAGAACCCTTTGATTATTATAACTTGAATGAGTTCAGTTGGTGGTTGACAAGTCAATTCTTTGACATGTTTTCAGGATGCAATTGATCTTATTAGTGGTCGATACAATGTCAATCGTGGCTCATCCCCTTTCCAGCTAAACGGTTTTGACCCTGCCTCTGTAAGCCATCTTACCATTAGCCCTTAATCTAAAACCTACATCATGGAAACATAATATTGTATAGCAGATAAGGGTTTCATATTAAATAGTATTGATAATGATGCAGTTTGCCATCCTTCTTATGCTATCTTTGGTTCTTCCATTGATCTAACCTAATCTTTTCCGAACAGTAGCCTTTCCTTGTGGACTCTACAATTATTCTTCTTCAGATATAGGCTTGCCATTACAACTTAAGGGTTTCATAACTAGTAAGATCAATCTTGAAGCAAAGTCCCTTCCTCATTATGCATTATTGGTTCTATTGAGGATGTCAATGTATGAGAAGGTATGATAAAATTCTGCCAAAAGTACATGACATTGAGCCGTTGGTGTGCTGTCCCTTACTGCAACTGGGGATGCTTTGAAATGTCTCAATGCTAAGTATGGAGCAAATGGCATCACACAGAATTGCAAATGCACTTCTAGGGGCAGCAACTATATTTGTCCGTGCACCATGGATTGGGATTGGTTTGATGAGGATGCAATGAGCCCTAGCCCTAGTATTGCTTAACTTTGTCTAGTGTTCTGGTGAAGTGCTTGGATTTTTAGTACTTCAAATTAGTTGATGCCTAATAAAAAGTTACTGTCCTTGCATGATAGTGTATACTAGAATGCGGCATTGTTATCATTTGAGGCTGTGAGTAATGGGACTCAAATGCAGTTTTTTGTGTGTGATCCCTAATTCATTGTGGATGCACTTGTTGACAGTATTTCCCGGTAGCCTCTGCTTTACTTCTTGGAAGTTTGACAGTCACGTCCTTCACTCTGAGCCAAGGTATCAATCAATCCTTTCCATTCCTTGGCCATCTGGCAAAATTTTTAAGATTACCAAGCCTATGTCATTTCATTGAGTTTTTATTACTTGTTCACAGCGGGGCGAAATGCACACCAGTTTGTATCTACTGTGCTCTGGGCAGGACTGACTGCTGGAGTGATGGCAATGGTGAAAGCAAATGGAAGGCAGTTATGCTCTAGGCCCCGTTTATGTGGGCTGTTGTAAATTAATTTATACACCAGTTCAAATCGAAGTGGTTTCCTCACTATAATAAATTTGTACAAAATCCCAATAAAGTAAAATTCATTATAGATAATTTTTAATATATGGGAAATTTGTTATTGTTCTAATGTGTTGGTTTTGTTTGTTGGTGTGCATATGTGATATACCTCTCTATCTGGGAACAAACTTATAATAAATATGGGCCCTAGGAGGGGCTAGGTGTAGCTGTCTTCTATGAAATTTTAAGAAAAGAAATTATATATATATATATATATATATATATATATATAAACAATTAAACAAATCTTCAATCATTTTTGTTCTCTAAAAATTGTTAGCCTAATCATATGAAATTATAATTTATAAAGATATATAAAAATTTTTTGCTTCATACCTGATAGTGTCATTAAATTGTCTGTCTGATCCTAAGACCAGACACCTATATGAGATTTAATTAAATTATATTTATAATCTAACAACCAAAAATTGATATAGATTCCAAATTTAATGTTAGATTATGGTGACCAAAGATGTTAAAATATAACCATATGATATTTTCGATTCGCGGGCATATCCAAGTAACCTTGGTTTAACCTTCATCAGCAGTAATCATGTTTTAGGAAAAGGCCAAATATTTGGTTAATGTATATTTTGGGTTATCAAGGGATTTATTACTTACCTAACAAACAAATGCAAGTGTTGAACAATTTAATGAAATTCAACAATTATATGAAAAGGTAATATATAGGGTCGACCGACAATTATAAGCAAACTTGGTCACCCGCCCTAAGCTATACCTTTGCTGGGATGCCTCATCTCGGCACAGGACGCTAGGCCCACTTAATCCCTTTCATTTAATAATAATAATAACTGTATAAGCAAAAATTCGTTGGAAAGGGTTTTTTCTTATTAAGCCCTAAATATTCTCTCTCTCTCTCTCTCTCTCTCTCTCTCTCTCGCTCTCGCTCATCAGCTTTTGATATACTTTGCTGCGGTGCGGAGGTAGCCTCAAATCCTCGAGCTCAATTTTGTTTACGCTTGGTATTTTTCTTCTAATGTTAATACAATGCCTGTCTTTTTTATTTTGGTTCTCTAATCAGGGATTCGTTTCGCACAACCCACACCCAATCTCCCTCTCTCCTGACCGGTTTGTCTCTGTGGAAAAATAGTTTCTATATGATTCAACATTGCTTGTGTTTTAACAAATTAAACTTTGAATATCCTTTGAATTGAATTGTGAATTTGGTAGATCGAAGGATCACTCGAAGCTTTCAAGGGCGATCAATATCCATTGCGGTAAACTTGAAGAGAGTCAATACGCAAACCCTAAATGTGCGGAGTAAAAGGAGAAAACAATTTAAAATAAAATTCACCAAATTTAAAGAAATATTTGTTCAAAAATGAGATGTATTATATATATATATATATATATATATTATTTTTTTTCATTTTAATTGTTAATTTCTATCATATATATATAAATAGATATATATTATTATAATAAAGAATTCAATAATCCACGTAACAAATAAATGAACTAACTATTTCCAACAAATACAAGTCAATGGACAAACCCTAATTGGTCGCAATACGAGGCATCTCTATCAATAATTGTGTTGGCAAATTTTTCTTTTTTTTTTTTTATTTTGGGGGGGCGGGGGGGGGAGGGAACCAAAGTTGACCAGCTTTACAAGGCAGTCATTCTCGTAAGCTAATTTTCTCTTCTTCGTTCATGGCAGCTAAAACTTTGATTTATTAACATTTTTATTCAATAAGAGATTTGTAAACATAAAAAAAATATATAATTAAAAAGTATTTATTTTTTTTTTATATAAAAAAGATTCAAATTTTTAGGCAAATAAATATCCAACCATCAAATTTTAATGTGAGAATTTGCTAATAAGAAGGGTAAATAGTCGATTCGTTTTGACATGGGTGTCTCAGTTTTAAAGAATAATTAATAAAAATAAATGATGAAAAGACGTTTTCTTTTCTTCGCGAGCCGATAAGATAAGATTATAGACAGGCAACACTTATCGTCTAAGGAAGAAACCTCGTTGTGATGGGCTTGATGGCCATTACTCTTAACTCACAGCACAATACATGGTTACTGAACTTCTGAGATAATGAACATTGGCTTTTTTCAATATGTGCCGGGAAGGGTTTTTCTTTGAGAGAGTTGGAATTGAAACTTTTATAAAGCATGGCCAAGCATCACCCTGACCTAATTATGTGCCGCAAGCAACCAGGGATTGCTACCGGTCGACGTCTATGTGAGAAGTGTGATGGTACATGCGTAATCTGTGACTCATATGTTCGTCCTTGCACTCTTGTGAGGGTCTGCGATGAATGTAACTATGGATCCTTCCAAGGTCGGTGCATTATCTGTGGACGTGTTGGAATTTCTGATGCTTATTATTGCAAAGAGTGTACTCAGCGGGAGGAGGACAGATATTGGTGTCAGATTGTCAACGGGGAGTGCCAAAACATATCTTTTCTACGAAAGGAAAAAATATTGCTTCAAGAAAAGATGACAACAAGAGTAACACCAACAGGGGGGATTCATCTATGCATGCCCTTGTTTATGCAAGTATTGTGAGTGGGCCGAAAGTTCAGGCTATCTGGGCACACTCCAGGGCGTTTCAAGTCTTTTGCTTCCCATTCTTGACCGTCTTGGATTCGAATTGAATGTTTTGGATTTTTGTTTTCCAAATACTTGGAATCTTGTGGCTCTGGGCCTCGGGCGGAACTGGGTTCACGATCACCGCCAGGTTACTCACTGAGTCACCGCCGGCACTAAGAGCGACCTTTTGTTTTTCTCCATCGGTGTTTTTGTTTGTTAACCATAAGTGGAGATGAGCCATTAGGAGGGCGGTTTGTCTTGGAGAGAGCTGTTGGATCACAAAAGGACGCCGCATCTCTAGAAAACATGGACGGTGCAGAGCTACATTATCTCCCTGGAGCCTAAAATTTGCAAGTACGCACAAAACTTAAAAATTCACAAAACCATTGATGGCATCAGTAAACTTTTAAAGTTATATACCAGATTCGTTTAATGTACTTATAGTTAATAAATTATTGCATGTGATTGATGAAAATTGAAGGGAAAAATGGGCAAAGGTATTTGTTATGCAGTTATACTCTTCTTTCCTTTGCCCTCTCCCGGCATTCACCCTAAAGCGCTTACGTTGCATGGAAACTTATGGTCGGGCGCCTATTTTGCGATGACATCAAAGAATTTTTTATCACTATTATGCCAGCCAGTAGTATTTATAACAAGAACAGTCGGACACAATTGGTGATGGGTGCAAGAGAAGATCAAGCCAATTAGTTTCCCTCACGAGCTTTCAAACATTATAATCTTGTTAAATTAATTCTGCATAAATGAGTTAAAATTAAATAAATTAAATCTTATATAATAGTTTATATTAGTTTAAATATATTTTTAATTAAATAAAAAAGCATTTAAAACTTTCTGAAATGGGCTGTGTATCAAATTCAATTGATTTTATTTTTAATTTCTCATCTGTTTCATTCATGAACTAAGGTCATGTAGCATGAGTATGCATTGGGAGGTATTAGGACAAGGTAAGGGTGGGGAACTTTTTATAAATGGTCGATTTAGTAGATAAGAGTATTAAATTTTTTTAATCAAATCTCGATCTAAAATTTAAAAATAAAAAAAAAATTACGTTAAAAAAATTACCTTTACAATAGGCTGACAAGCGTTTGAACCGTATCCAAATCCCATCCAAATCTTTTTGATGCAAATTTGAAGGCCCAGTCAACCAAGAAATTTATTCCTTATCAGACTATTAGGATATTCTCTCTCGATCAAACTCTTTTTAGATTGAGTGGTCAAAGGTACTTTATATGGGTTTTTGCCAATTGTCCTGTCGTTTATGACTATATATAGGTTTTTGTTTTTTTTATTTCACTATCTGTAATACTGAGAAAATAAAAAAAAAAAGGTGGGATCCACCACCATTCACTTTTTTTTTCTTCTTTCTTCTGTTTTTCTTTCTTTTCTTCTTCTTTCCTTTTTCTTTTCTCCTTCCCTATTCCCGACTTTCTCTCTGTGTTCGTCTCCTTCATCACCTTCTCCATCTCTTGTAAACTCTATGAAATGCTTGAAAACTTTGGATTGACTGGGATGGCCACACTGTATGCATGCATATACAGGATCCCATCCCCAAATGTGTGCTGATGTATGCTTATATGTACAGGGATGAGCCGGATAGGCTCCTTGCATGTGTATTGATTCTATGATTCCTTATTTTGACGGATTTTACATTTTCGAAAATTTATTGTGTAATTGGAATGTCTTGCGCTATCTCAGTATAGGGAGGTCATATCCGTATGTCGAGATAACGCGACGGTTGTTACGTGATCGACGGAAGAGTCGGGACGTGACACTATCGATATCTGGATTTTATCTCATTAATTCGGTTCGAATACTATAGGACATATTTTTAGAAATCGACTCTCTCAAATCTTTTTTTATCATTTTTAAAATTTAAATTCGAGATTTTGATTAAAGAGATCGAGTGTTTTTGATCACCTAATTCAAAAAAATTCGATATACTATAGTGTTAGTTCAAGGTTGAGGTGTCTAATGGAGTTGGCCGACGATTTTCGAGTGCACAATCTTTCATGCGATATCCTTTTAGCCTGTGTTCACTTGGCAGTTAGTGTTATGAATTTAGTGAAAATACCACATTCATGAATCTTACCATGTTACAGAAAAATGTTTTTTTTAACTATTTCCAAAAATTAAATAGTAATAATTTTTGAACACACAATTTTTTTATTAATTTCTATGAATTAGTTAAAAAATTTAATTTTTAAATTCAGAGTATTCGCTCGAAAAATACGTGATAAAGAGAAAAATGAGATAAAATATTAATTCCCTAATTTTTCACCCATTTTATATATATGTAGCAAGCAATTTCTCCACCATAGAGTGGGGGTAAATGTTAGTATACCGTGTAAAGAAAGATTAAAAGTACCAAAAAAAAAAAAATTCAACAATATAGAACATGAGAAGATTTATGTTTTTCTCTATTTTGGCCAACTTTCCTTCTCCTTTCTTTCCTCTTTATAAAAAAAGGAAAAAAATATATAATTATTATAAAAAAGTTTATCAAAGGTGAAAATGTCTCCTAATTTAATAGTGTTCACAATTAGCTAAATGGGCTTTTTTTAAAAAGCAAAATAGGTTGATTTCATCTTATGGGTTCGTTTTTTGAGATTAAACTTACTCTTTTGTCGGGTTGTTCACCTGTGGACTTCGCCCTCTCTCGGACCCATCTGTACGGCTACGGGTACGGGCTGCTTTCCCGTTAAGCAACGTAACAATAGACATCGTCTTCTCCGCCTCAAACAAAAAACAAAAACCAAAACAAAAATAAAGAAGAAAAGAAAATGTTTTGCCGCTTCCTCTTCCTCGTATTATAAATAGGATTGGAAGCCTTCCCTCCAATTCGCTCCCTTTCTCTCTCTCTCCCCTCTCAATTTCAACAATTTATGCAAAAATAATGTAATGGCTACTGGTTCCTCAAGTAGAACTCTCTCTACCTCAACTTCCAGCGGCAATGCAGGCACATTCGAAACCTTTCTTGAAAGCTGGCTAGTTCGCCAAGAACACTACCTAGACGAGCTCCTCTCAGCCCAATGCGCCTCAGACGATCCAAGTGATGACTATCTCCGAGACCTTACCGCACGAGTCCTCTCTCACTACCAACAATACTACGAAGAAAAATCCAAGGTCGCTCAATGCGACGTCTTCTCCGTCTTCTCTCCTCCCTGGCTCACTCCTCTCGAACATACTTTCCTCTGGATTGCAGGCTTCAAGCCCAGCCTCGCCTTCCGTCTCGTGGCCGAGGTTGTCTTTGATCTATCCGAGGAACAGATTCATAGAATTACTAGGTTGAAGGAGGAGACGAGAATGGAAGAGAGAGCATTGGATGACGAACTGGCAAGGATTCAAGAGAGTCTGGCGGCGCCGCCGTTATTAGCCGCTGCGAGGAGAGCGGGGAGAGGAGAGAAAGGGGCGGTTGCGAATTTCAACGTTGTGTTGGGGCCGCTAAGAACATCAATGACGACTTTGGTCGGAAATGCAGACTCATTGAGAACGAGCACGTCAGCGAGGGTAGTGGAGATACTGACTCCGCCGCAAAACGTGAGGTTTCTGGCGGCGGCGACGCTTTTACAGGCAAGGATTCGGTTTTGGGGGTTGAAGAGAGAAGCAGAGGGACGATCGTGAAGAAATGCAAGACTGTAGTGCAGTTTTGTGTGTGTACAATGTATTAACGGCACTGTTTAGGCAGAAAGTAGAAGAAAGTTTTTGGTTTTTGGTTTTTGGTGGCAGAAATTTTGAACCTACAAATTGCAGCAACGGGTGTAAGCGGTCCATTCAGCTTTCAAGAATGATTTGTCGGTTAGGGTTCATCAAGTATGTCATTAAGTACCTATTTAAATATTTGGCAGCTTTCAAGAATGATTTGTTCCATTCAGCTTTCTCCTTAACTTTTCTTCCAACTCTTTCCTCTCCTTTTATCTCCTTCAGGGTCAGACTATTTTTAATTTAAAGAGCACTTTTTAAGAAAGAGCATTTTAAACGTTGCTTTAGTTCGTCTACCAATACTTTTATCATCGTTCCTTTAAAATAAAATATTGAATTTAAATTTTATATATAATAAAAATAAATTTTATATAAAATTTATCAAATCAAATAAAATCTTAAATTTAAATTTTATATATAATAAAAATAAATTTTATGTAAAATTTATCAAATCAAATCCGATTCAAATTAGATTTTGTAGTACATGTCCAAAATGATAGTTTATAAAAAAAGAAATAGCATTTTGATTAAAAGGACAATAATCTGCTGTAATACTCAACTCTAAAAAACCAAGGGAAGTTTCAAGCGAATATATTGATTGCGTTGCACCATGACACGTATTCGGGCAGTTGTTTGACTTGAGGCAGCTCCAGAGGTTCTGCCTTGTATCCTAAACTACAGGGCAGCACCATCAAGCCAACCTTGAGGTCGATTAGAATCGTGTCACAAGCAAAATCATGAAATCGGAAAATGTATCTTTAGTTTTATGGTGAAGTAAAATGTTTACATTTCCTCATGTGCCAATAACACATCCATGGGCAAGGAGATCAAACCCATTTTATGCTCTTCATTGCACTGTTTATCCACTGCAACAGAATTTTTACTTGTGTATTTCGAGCAATTATCAGTAGGTTCTGTCCTACAGGCGACTCTGCTTGTTCAAAAGTGGTGGCTTGAAGCTAGCAATTCCTGTAATTTCCCTACCAGTGACCAAGGTGTTGATATCATACGTGCCTTCATATGTGTAAACTGGCTCCAAGTCACAGAATGCCTGAAATGCAACAATCAAGCATTTCAACAGTCAAATTGTCAAAATTAGGGTCCCATATGGATCTGTCTACATCCTGAGATTTCTGAAACTTCATTTGAATCTAATGCCTTCATGAGTCCCTTAATGCTTAAAGCTAGCAACAAAATTTCTAACAATACCTTTGCAACTAAGAAGTCACCCAAGATTCCATTGCCACCCAGCAGCTCCCGTCCAAGAGCTGCAGTCTCCCTTGCTTTTGAGGTGATCCATGACTGAGCATTAATATTTGGATTATGTTAGGCAATATATTTGAAAATGACAAGCACATTATGCAGATGGGCTGTTACCTTTGCCAAGCTGGCATGGCCAGGAGTCATTTTCCCATTGTCATACAACTTGCATAGGCGCCATCCTACTAGAAGCATTGCTTGAACATTACCCAACATCTGTACAAGTTTCTGCTGGTTAAGTTGGAAAGCTGCCAATGGTGCTCCAAACTGCATCCTCTCTTTGAGATACCTGATTCAGCTCTCAAACTTTAGCATAAGGCTTACTGATAAAGCAAAAAAGAAACAGTACATACAATGCCGATTGAGTGTAGCTGAATACCTGTGGCACACATCATAAATACCCATTGAAATGCCGATGGGTTGCCAGGCAACCATAATACGAGAAACTGCAAGGACCTATTTATGAACATCATTTCTGTAACAAGTTATTTGACAATTAAGAAATGCATGCCATACATAAAGTCCAAATACATAAGGCAAAAGAAAAGCCATCAAAAGACAACTTGCAGATCTACGCATGCTAGCCATGTGAGCAAACTTCCACAAGAATAAGCCACAATTTGGGAGGGGAAAAGGCAGAAATCTATCCAGCTTTGGGAAGAAAACGGAAGAAATTTAAAGGGGGGGAAGGAAACTAAGAATCACAAGTTAAATCATCACTCTTGTCATTTTTTTTAAATGTTATTTTCACTATTTTTGTTTTAAAATTTTAACTATATATGTATATTATTTCATCTCTCTGATATTTGTCTCTCAAATGGCCAACTCAAACAAATACTCAAAAACATTCAAAGAGATATGATTTCACTATTTCTACAAATTGCATCCTCACAGCACTCAGCCCCTCTCTAATTCTAAGTGGTCATCTGATTTCATGGTTCCTAAGAACCTTGTTCACAAAACGAATCCTATTCTTTATAAACAGTTTAAAGCCACAGATTATGCTACTGTTAATAATTAGAGCACATCCAATAAGGAAATCAATAAAGGCACATGCAAAAGCACTTATGGTAGAAGAAGCCTGAGAAAGTCATCATCATTCTCACAGATGAAAATACCTAAGTGTCGACCCCAAATTTTGGGATTAATGCTCAGGCTGTTGCTGTATGAAAATACCTAAGTGCATCAAGGTTTTTCCTTTCTTTTTTTTTCTTTTTTCTTCAGGGGGTGCCAAAGTTGCTGATTTAGTTTCACTGTTTCAGCATTCTTTTCTTCAATTAATGAGATGAAAACAAAAATTTTGAAGGGCAAAGTGGATTTCTCACAGGCACAAATCCAAAGATAAAGAAAGATTGAAGATAATCATTCATCACATTGACATTGAACTCCTTAGTACCCCTGGTGGAGTCAGAAGTCAATAGATGACAAATAACAATAACCAACTCCACTGTCAGAAAAGCCATTCTACCCATAATTTACACTACTGAGATGATGATCTAAGGAGGTTAAGATCAGTATCAGCAGAGGGTCATAATATCCGCAGAGAACAAACACCTTCTAAAAAACTTGATAGCAACATACCTTATTTGTATCCTGAAAAGAATTCGCACCAGGTAGTCTGTCCTCGTCAGGGACAAACACTCTGTTTAAGAGAATGTCTCCATTTTGAACAATTCGCAACCCAATCTTATTTTCAATTTTAGTAGCTGTTAGACCAGGTTCGTCCTTTTTCACTATATAACTGAAATAAGCAAGAGATACAGTACAAATATTAAGTATTATTTTATGCTGTTCGAATTCATATCAATACTTAAGACATAAAATAGTAAGTAAATCCAGAATCTGTTGAGCAGATTAAGAAAATATTCTTCATCATGGGATGATATAAGCTTTTGTTGCTAAATACCAGTTGCCCTCATTCAACTTGCCTTTGCAGCAAAAGTTAGTAACAATGATATGGCTGCAAGCAAGTAAACCCATATACATTGGAAAACAACATGTGACTTCTAAAACAGGCGCTAGAATATAATGTTAATAGATTGCAAATGCAGAAATTTAGAAATTTTTCTTTCGGATTCTGTCAAATTATCTCTTATTTTTACAAGGTAGATTAGTCCATTCCAGTCTGGCAAATTCATCACTGTCATATTACATTAACTTTATTAATGCACACAAGGGATTGAGCAGTAGGCAGTTCAAATACCAGTTTATCTGATTAGTGGTTGTATTTCTGGCATAAATAACCAACAAATCAGCAAAAGTGCTGTTCCCAATCCACCGTTTCTGACCTTCTAGTATCCAACCTCCTTCCACCTGATCATCTCAACATCATCATGTAACACCCATCAAGAACTCCAAAGATAAATAGCTTAACAAACAAATTAAACCAGTGACAAGAATGGACAACAGAAGGTAGGAGAATCTGGGACCTTAGTTGCTGTTGTTTTCAATGCACTTGCATCACTTCCATAGTCAGGCTCAGTCAATGCCTAAGAAGTGGGCAAACATATGTAAGTAACTATAGCACAATAAGGGCAGCCATAATCTGAATTCAATATCTGTACCTACAAGAGACTCACCCAACAAGCCACTGTTTTAAATTTTGCCAAAGAAGGTAAATATTTCTGCTTCTGTGCCTCGGACCCACAGAGTGCTACGCTTGACATTACATCACTAAACTTAGTAATCCAGCAACTCATATATGAAAGACATCTAACAACAGTTGCAGATATAGAAAACAAATATTAGGTTTAGACATTTTGTTTAGGGTGGGGTACGTGGCTTACCAATGGTGAGCATTGCAAGAGAAGAATGCACTGAAAAAAATGTACTGCAGCTGGCATCAACTCTAGCAAATTCTGCAGTTGCGATAGCACTTCCAGTAATGGACATTCCTGGACATCCATATCCCTGAAGGATCAAGAAAACTCCAAATCAGACATCCAACAGCTTTCATATTTAAGGAAAGAACTAAATTATGCAAAAGAAAATTCTAGAAATCACCTTAATAGTTCCACCAGCAATGCCCAATGCAGCAATCTTTGGAATAATATGAAATGGAAACTCTGCTTTCTCCCAGTACTGGAAAAAGTATCCACAAGCTGTATCTCAGTTTTCTCTCAATATCAAAATTTATGAAGTGCAAAGGGCTAATTTGACTAGTTTACCTTGGAAAACATGCAAAGACAAGTACGAATGAGAAGCCTAAGATGTCCTACCATAAATCTCAGTAACAAACTAAGAGTAAAGAAAAGTCAAAGTAGATACCCTGGCCATAACTGGAGCAACCTCTGTTTCCATACACTGTCTTACTTTCATCCTGATGGCCCGCTCCTCTGGAGTTAATAGATCATCAAACTGATAATAGTCTGAAGCTGTAATTTTTAAACAACCAGAATCATTTAGTAAGCGTGGTGTCCATTGGATGCTTTGCAATTTTAACAGAACTAATAAATTAAATTACATAATGCAAGTAGAAGCAGTAACAAATTTAAGAAAGGAGAAAATTGAAATTTCCTGGCTAGTATCTAGCCTTAACATTCTCAATGAAAGAAACACCAATAAATAACTTGCAAAATCATCGGATTAAAATTAAAATGTTGAATAGAAGTAAACTTCGAGAGTCTCTTACAGCAAGGAGGGAAAACAGATGCTGGAGTTGCCTGGGGAAATGCAATGGAAACATCCAATGGTGGGAGATTGAAATAAGAGCTCATTTTATCCTTGCGATTATCTGTATGAAAGATTAAGGTTACCCCACGATTCAAAAAGCAAGAAGCAAAATAGTCAAAAAAAACAAACCAATTGAAATAAATATAATAGTATAATAATAGTAAGGGACAAATCTATGGCAATTTACAATAGTCTGGAATTCAAAAAAAGGGGAAAAAATAAGGAAAGAGAGCAACTAGCATCACCATAACAGAACAATTTACATGTCATTGGTGACCTCTTTACAGTTATTAAACCAAGTGAATTACCGCAACAATTCCCAATTATATTCACTCATTCTACCTTCCATAATTAACCGCAACAAACCTCAATATATGATGGTATACTTATAGTGGGTGATAATGAACAAATATCACGCTTTCAAGTCTCAAACCTAATTGTACTTCCAGATATGTATGCTTTCTTAAGAAGGCCTGAATGATAGTCTACGATTTAAGGTATATACTATGGTCAGTCAAGAACATGAAGACAATCAATTCTTCGAATCCAGTCTTATAACTAAAGACTTCAAATTTAAAGCTTAATCGCGTAGTGAATACGAACCAAATCGCATAAAAAATCAACTCTGCAACAATCAAAAGCTCGTAGAACATACAGAGAGGGAGAGAGAGAGAGAGAGTCAAGTAGGGCGTATGGTCGGGGTGATTGAGATGGTGAGAGGAATTAGGGCTTCTCTGAAGAAATTAAGCAGAGAGAGAGAGAGAGTCAAACCTCGATCTGAAGATGGATGAATCGTCATGGTGATTGAGAGATGTAAGAGGACTTACGGCTTCTGTGAAGAAATTAAGCAGAGAGAGGAGGGAAAGGAGTGTGAAGTTAATTGGATTTACAATTTATATGAAGAGGGACGGAGCTTGCAAAAGCTGCGGCACAACGGTCGTCAGATCATTCGGTCAGTTTTCTACGATTAGCTTGCCACGTGGCAGAAAGAGAAAACAATTTAAAAACAAATCAAAAGAAATATTTGATCCATAATTTTCTATTTTTTATTTTATTTTCACATATCAATATTTGAAATTTGTCTGATTAATTCAATTTGAAAAGATTTGTACGAAATTAACCTAATAAAAAGATTTTTAAATGACCTTCGGCCCCAAAAAATTCTGTATATGACCTTATTTATCACGGATTGGACCCGTGACATGCTATGTCACAAGTTGAACCCACGATTTAGTCACGTGGCAGCATCACAGGAGTTACGTCTTGAAGACACGACACAACGGCGCTTCTCCACCCGTGGCGCTATGCTCTCCCTCTCTCGCGCTCTCCCGCCCTCATGCGCTACGCTCTCCCTCTCTCCCCGCGGCACTGTGCTCCTCTCTGCCCCACGCGGTGCTGCGCCCCTCACTCTCTCTCCCCCCACGACACTCCTCCCCTACTGCGGCACTTCTCTCTCTCTCTCTCTCCCCCTAGCACTCCTCCCTCTCTTTTTCCTCCCCCGTGCCACTCCTCTCTCTCCCCTTACAGCACTCCTCTCTCTCCCACTGCCGCGGGATCCCTCTCTCTCCCTCCCCCACTGCCGCGGGAGCCTCACTCTCCCTCCCCCACTACCGCCCACAGCTGCGGAAGTCATCTCCCTCCCTCCCCAATAGCCACAGGTGGAGTATATCGCGAATTCAATTCACGACATTGCTTGTCGCGGGTCTAACTCGTAACAATTTGAGGTTATTTACGGAATTTTTTTTGCCTGAAGATCATTTAGATTTTTTTTACTAGATTAATTCTATATAGAACTCCCAATCCCGAGTATTGTAGAGTTTATTAATAGGTTAATTTTTTCAAATTATTTTTTTTCAATTATCAATACTCGAAGTTAAGATCTCTCATTTAAGAAATATAATATCCGATCACTCAAGTAAAGGAGTTTGATTGATCCATAATTAACAAACGCATAAGTCTACATGTTACAAGATATTTGAGCAAAAATTAAATGCATCATATCTTATTTTTGTTATTTTAATTGTTAATTTTATCATATTTATAAATAAATAAATATTATTACAAAAAATAATTCAATAATAACGAACGTAACAAAATCTAACATGGCTCATTTGTAAGTGCAACATTTTTTTTAAATGAAATATACATTTTGATGATAAAACTAGACTATTGTAACTTTTGTAAAAGAAAAAAAATTATATATAAAGTTTTTATTTTTTTTTAAATTTGACTCAAATTGAGTTAGATACGGAACTCAAGCATATGAGTAGATGCCTGAGTGAGGCCATATTGCAAATTGGGATCTTGGAGTAAAGTATGTTTTGGGAGCTTGTAAACTACGCCTACTTTGAAGGTGATTTAAAATCAAAGAAAACATATATCGGAGATGATACATATTGATTCTTATGCTAAACGAACGCTATATTATGTAAGTTACATCCAATCTTGTTCGTATTATTATGCTAAGAAGATAGACTGAAATTGAAATATGATACATAATCAAAAATTATAACAAATTATATAAAAAATATTTGAATAAATTAATTATCTAAAACAAAAATTACCCGATATTATATTGAAACAAGAATTAAAGATAACTACTTAAAACATAAACAAAATATTTAAATATCTTAAAACTATCAAAGTTTAAAATTTAATTTACAAAATAAATTTTATGTATAAAAATATTGTTTGTTTTCTAAAATGTTATGTATATTAATTTGGATATTTTTGATATTTTATAGGTGATGTTGAATTTGATAATTGTGCATAATAAGAGAATAGGAATGTTTTTTATTGGAATATGATGTGGGATTAGAAATTATGATATGAGAAGTAAACTTTAGGGTAACAATCGAATATGGATATGAAATATTTGAATAGTCATTAATTTTAAAAGTTGAAAGTTTTAAAGTTTAATATCATACATATTAATTTTAATATTTTGATATTTTGATAAAAATGATTAATTTGACGATTTTGAATAATTATTTTTATTTTTTTAATTTTAATTTGATATTTTTGATAATTGTTATTATGTAATTTGAATATTACTATGCATTATTTGCGGTAGTTATTTGGGTAATTTAATTTTTTCAATATTATTATTTTTAAATAATACCTAATTTTATTTATAAAAAAATTAGTTGGGGACAAATTTAAGAGGGGAGAGAGGAAAGGAACGATAAAGGGACAGTCTGTGCATTACCTGGCACCGGCGGTTATTAAAATTTGAACCAGATCGAGGAGTCCATTCCACAGTCCCAAGCCATTTCCCCCTACCCGAGAAACCCTAGCCATTTCCCGAGAAACCCAAGAAACATAAAATTATCGCTCTTCATTTTTTCGGGAACAAGATCATCGGGAAACATTCATCGATTTTATCGCCTGACGAAGTAGAGCCTCTAGTACGTCTTTGATACGATCATTCGTTCAAAATTCGCAGATGCTCCGCCGTGAACTCGATCAAGAACTGCGATAACCATGATCGTCAAGCGACTCCTTCCACAAGGCATTACACAATTATCAGGTATTCTAATCCAGCCGCTCAATTTTTTTGTTAATCACAATCTTGATTTGAAAGACATCTGCTTAGGGGATACAAGAAGCAATTCAATACATACCCACCAAAAAACTTTTACTTTTCCATCCGTGCAATAAATTTGTGCATAATTAGGAGATAAATGAAACAAAGTCTAGCAAGAATACAATTCTATCCAGCACAACATCATGTCGAGAGATGATGAAAGATGCTGGTTTTAAGTAAAAACATCCATCTATTTTCACTTGAAAATATAGGCACCAAATAACAGTAACATATTGTCATAAAATGCCAATCACGAAAAATAAAAAACTCAATCTTTCATTAACTCCCTAAGCCCCCTAATTCAAAAGGAAAGAGAAAGAGGCACACATACAACTGCACCATCTTACCTTCCCCACCCTGAACCCCCACTCTCCCAAAAAATAAAGTGTCCATCAAAATAAACCCAGCTTGAATTTGTCAATATTATGGAGAGTCATAAAGTTCAATATCCAACGATACACCAATAAATTCGCATTCATTCCAAATCCATGAATGAAGGTCAATTATACTTGGTCTTTTAAGACAAGGTTCTACTTAAAGTACTTGGAAAGTTGCCCTTACTTGTTAGCTACAGATTAAACAACAGAAAAGGGAAACAAAAGATATGGTCAGCATAGATTTGACCCCATTCAAATGTCATATTGTGGGCACCATCATAAAAGCTGTCCTCTTCATATGAAAAGTTTCTAGTTCCCAATATTGGGGAAAAAAAAGTTTTATTATCAATTAACCATGCTAGGACAACCATGCCAGGACATGTTTCACACCATCAACCCTTTTTGTGCACAAACAAAATATAAAAGCCAGCATACATACACACCATTTGTGTTTGTGCTTGATTTGCTAAATTAATTTCCAACTAATAACAGTGTTATACTCAATTGACAATAGGCTTTTTTTCTTTCTCTACGGCTTTTTATTCTCTATGTTTCCAACTTTCTCATTCCTTCCTGTCCTCTTTAGTGTAGAACTATGAGATATGTTAGTACAAAGTCTCTTATTTATATGTTTTTAGTTTGGTTTCTATTTTTCATGTATAATGCTCATTCCTTTTCATTTTTCTCAGATATGCCCCTTGTGGTTTGTTTCAACCCTTTTGCAAATTTCTTCTTGCATTGCATTTTTCTGTTGTTTTTCCCAATGTTTTTGTCTTTTCAAACTCTTTTCATGTTTTGTGCAATATTATCTCTTTTTCTTGCAATCTAGCAACAAAGAGTTGGTATTCCTCGAGGGTTGCAAACAATGTGAACTCTTCGTGGGGGTTTATCCGAGATTTATTTATTCAGTGAGGGTTTGGCTTGGGTTTGGCCTACATTATGAAGGCGGTGTCATTTTGAGTTCGGCTCACGTCAATCAGCTAAAAGAGGTGAGCGTGGCTCCCTACTTTCAGCTCATTAATAAATTAAGACCTTCCTGACTTACTCGTGACTCTAAATGCCCCGATCGGTTTGGTGCCCATGTCATAATTTCCATTAAAATCACTATATTTATGGTGTTTTTTCCCTTTTCTTTTCTTTTTCTAAATTTCATCCTCATACCAGGCATAGTGTTCGGACACTAGCCTTTCTTCTTTTTCAATGCCTCTTTATTATCCACATTCCAACTTTCACATTCCTCCCCTCCTTAGTACAAAATTTCTTATTTATATATTTTTTGTTTTGTTTCTATTTTTCCAATATACCACTCATTCTTTTGCAATTTTCTCAAACATGTACTTTGTTGTTTGTTTCTCAATTTAGATCAGTCTTTTTACATTTTAACTACCGGTTTGCAACTTTCTTGTTGCATTGCTTTCTTCTATTTTCCCCCAATGTTTTTGCCTTTTTTAAACTGTTTTCATGTTTTGTGGGAAATTTTTTTTTTTTCCTCAGCAATCTAGCAACAAAGCATTGGTATTCCCATGGGGTTGCAAACTATATGAGCTCTGTTCACCCAAAACTTAATTATTAAATGAGGGTTTGGCTTGGGTTAGGTAGCCTAGTTCGGCTCAAGTCAACTGTCTTATGAAGCCGAGCTTGGCTACCTACTTTCGGCTCATTTATAAATTAAGACCTTGGCTTGTTTGCAACTCTAAATGTCCCAATCTCTTTGGTGCCTAATTTTTAGAGTTTCTATTAAAGTCACTCTTTATATATTTTTTTCCTTTTCTAAATTTCTTGCATCTACCTTTCTTCTTTCTCAACACCTCTTAATTCTCTACATTTCCAACTTTCTCTTTCCTTCCCTCCCTAAATTTCTTATTAATATATTTTTTTGTTTTATTTCTATTTTTCAAACATACCACTTATTCCTTTTCATTTTTCTCAAACATGTCCCTTGTGGTTTCTTTCTGAATTTATATTAATCTTTTTACATTTTAACTACCCCTTTCAACCCTTTTGCAACTTTTTCATTGCATTGCCTTTTTTCTATTTTTTCCCAATGTTTTTATCTTTTTCAAACTGTTTTCATGTTTTGTGCAAGAATATCATTTTTTCTAGCAATCTGGCAACAAAGTGTTGGTATTCCCCTATAGTTGCAAACAATGTGAGTTCTTTGTCAGAGGAGACTTATTCATTAATTGAGGGTTTGGTTTGAGTTTGGCCAACATTATGTTGGTGGCCTCATTTTGAGTTTGCCTTGCGTCAGCTAGCTAAAAGAGCAGAGCTTGGCTACCTACTTTCTGCTCATTTATAAATTAAGACCTTCTCTACTTGTTTGCAACTCTAAATGCCCCTAATTTCTTTGGTGCCTAATTCAGAAGATTTCCGTTGAAATCTCTATTTATGGTTATTTTTTTCTTTTCCTTTTTTAAATTTCATCCTTTTACTAGACATAATGTTGAGTTTAGTTACTCAATTGACAGTAGCATTTCTGCTTTCTCAGCGCCTCTTTATTCTCTACATATCCAACTTTCTCATTCCTTCCCTCCCTCTTTGGCATTAAACTATGTAATGTTTTAGTGCCAAATTCTTGTTTAATTTTTGTTTTGTTTACTTTTTTCAAATATACCACCCATTCCTTTTCATTTTTCTGAAGCATGCCCCTTTTGGTTCATTTCTCAATTTTTTGTCTTTTTACATTTTAACTACCCGTTTCAACTATTTTGCAACTTTCTTGTGGCTCCTTTTTTTGTTTCTATTTTTTTTCCATTTTCTTTTGTCTTTTTCAAATTGTTTTCATGTTTTATACAAGAATATCTCTTTTTCCAGCAATGTAGCAGCAAAGTGTTGGCATTCCCCTACGATTGTAAACAATGTGAGCTGTTCATTAGGGGTTCATCCAAGACTGTGTTCGACTCAAGTCCATTAGCTAAAAGAGCCAAGCTTGGCTACCTACTTCCAGCACATTTATAAATGAAGACCCTGGCTTGTTTGCAACTCTAAATGCTTCAATCTCTTTGGTGCCTAATTCTGAGAGTTTCTATTAAAATCACACTATTTATAGTTTTTTTTTTCTTCTTTTTTTTTTCTAAATTTCATCCTAATATCAGACATAGAGTTGAGTTTAGTTACTCAACTGACACTAGCCTTTCTTCTCTCTCAATGCCTCTTTATTTTCTACATTTCCAACTTTCTCATTCCTTTCTGCCGTCTTCGGTGTAAAACTTTGAGATATGTTGGTACAAAATTTTTTATTTATATATTTTTAGTTTAGTTTTTATTTTTCAAATATACCACTTGATTCTTTTCATTTTTCTCAAACGTGTCCCTTGTGATTTGTTTATGACTTTATATTGGTCTTTTTGCATATTAACTACCCGTTTCGACACTTTTGTAACTTTATTGTTGCATTGCTTTTTTTTTAGGGGATGTTTTGTGTTGTTCAAACTGTTTTCATTATTTGTGCAAGAATATCTCTTGTTTTAGCGACAAAGTGTTGTTAGTTCCCTAGGCTTTCCAACAGTGTGAGGATTGTGAGGGTTTCATCCTAGACTTATTTATTTAACGAGGGTTCAGTGTACTTTATGTACATAACCTTATTTTCTCGGTTTGCAACTCTAAATGCTCCTATCCCTTTGGTGATTGATTATGAGAACATCTAGAAAAAAAATCACACTATTTAGTATATTATTTTAGTTTTATTTCTGTCCTTTCGAATATTTCACTCTATCCCATTTCAACCCTTTAGCGACTTTCTGTTTCTTGCGTTGCTTTTATATATTTGTGAATGTGTGTGTGTGTGTGTGTGTGTCATATTTGCAAATATTTTTGCGTTTTTCAAATTAATTTTATCTTTTGTGCTAGAATACGTCATGTTTTAGTTACGAAGTGTGGACATTCCCCTAGGTTTGCAAACAATTCGAGCTTTGTGTGATTAGTTATCTGAGACTTATTTTTTCTGATGAGTTGAACTTGAACATTGGCTTTGGCTTACGTAGAGTAGGGTCTTGTTTTGAGTTCCAATTAGGTCATTTAGTTAAATGAGCCAAACTTGGCTATGTGCTTTGACTTGTTTATAAATTAAAGTTTTCTCAGCTTGCTTGCAACTCTATTTGCGCATTCCTTTTTGTGCCTAATCATTAGACATTCTAAGAAAATCACTTTATATTTGGCTCTTTGTTTTTTTTTTTCACAAATTACGCTTGTATTTCATGATGCCTTTTATGTGCCTATTTCTATTTTTTTCAAACGTACCACTCTATCCAATTTCAACCCTTTTGCAACTTTCTTCTTTGCTTTTTAGCTATATACTTTTCTGCAAATGTTTTTTTTTTCCCCTTCTTTTCGAAACTGTTTTCATCATTTCTGCAATATTATCTCCTGTTTTAGCAACAAACTATGGACTTTTCCCTAAGGTTGCAAACAATGTGAGCTCTTTGTGACTAGTTCTTCTGAGACATATATTAAATGAGTTGTGCTTGAACATAGGATTTAGCTTGTGTAATATTTTCATTTGGTGTTCGGCTTAGGTCCATTAACTAATGATCCCTATCAGTGCTCATTCAACCAGTTTAATTAACACACCTATTGCGCTCCTACCATTGCCTGTGGATACTTGTAAGGAGTTTTTCTCTTGTACTTTCCCTGGTCCAAGGACTAGAGAGTTTTCCGAAGCCATTAGAGTGGTTATTAGGTCGGGACAGGTCATTTGAAATATTTGATGCCTTTGTTTTCCATTAATCAACAACTGATTTACATTCAGTTTCTATATCCATTTTGAATTATGTTTTTTATGCATTTCAATCAACTTGATTTCTTGGCAATTGCTTCCAACTTCTGCCTTCCATAATTTTGCAATGTTTTCATGAATGTCAATGCTAAGGGAGCTAGATCTAGCAGTGGTGGTTTAACCATCCAAGTGGAGCTGCACATTCATCTGCATCTCTCTGTTCCTTTTGGTTTGAACAGGTTTTAGCAATTTCATTTTTTACCGTTGAAATAGTTACTGCATAGGATGAATAAGTTGATATGCAAAATCTGGTATCTGTCTTCTCTGGGTTTACAGCTTGCAGTCCCCAAGGGGAGACACTCCATCATTTTTATTGCCCTATTTCTTCCCTAACATTTAACATTTGAAATTACTGATCTGTTTGCCTTTCATTCATATTTGGCTACCATAAGATTCATGTGTGCAGGCAGCTTTATCACAAGTTTTTGAAGATGTCCGGAGCAGTGTTTGAAGATGTTCTCAGCATCTTAAGAGTGCAATCAGAGGCAGTTCTTAATGAGGGTTTCATGGGTATTACAAAAATTACTTCTGTTGATCGAATCTTGTACCAAGAGATTGGTATAAATTTGGTGGTACTGATAGAAACGTGAAATTTAATCGAAATTGTGTAGACTTTTCAATGCAAAAAATAAAGTGAAAATTAATATTATCTAAAACATTCTATATTTTTTGTCAAAATTTTTTATTTTAATTAATAAATATTATAATTAGAATAAAATAAAATATAAATAAATCGAGGTAAATGGATCAAAGAATTACATAATGAAATTGCACTAGTTGCTTTGTATTTTTTTCATAATTTTTGAAGTATAGATAAGTATTGTACGAGGCATTTTGGATTTTGCTCCAGACATGGAACACAAAAATGTTCCGATTACCCTTTTATCCCCTTCTATTTCAAATAAGCTCGAACATCACAAATAATTTTTTTAATTCTACATATGTTAATTACTTCAAATATTCTTGGGAGTGTTTAGGAACCCATTCCTCCCTCAACGGGGGGAAAATGAGTTCTCCATAAGTCCAAAATGATAATTAATAAATAAATAAATAAAGGAAAAGAAAAACGATTTCAGTGAATTGAAAATTTGCCCTTTTGTAATGACCGGTGTCTACGGATGATGCAAGGCTGATCTCGCCCTCTTTAACGCCAAAATTACCATAGTTTCCTACTCAAACAATCCCCAAATTTTTGGAATAAATGAAAAAAAAAAATTACTTTTTAAATAAATAAAAATTTATTGTTAGACCATTTTTTTGCACCCTTCACAATTTCTGTTTTTCGAGCCACCAATTTTTCTCTCTTTACTCGATCGTCTAAGCCCTTTTCAAAGCTTTTGTAAATCCTACTCCCATTCCCACCCCTCCCTCCCCCCCTCCCCCCTCCCCCCACAAAAAAAAAAAAAAAAAAGAGAAAAAATGCTTATTGGTCTGATATAGGGTGGCTTTTGGTGCGATACCCGACTGGTGAAATTGAATTTGCCTGTTTTGTGTGGCTTATCTCTGTATTTGATTAAATACCAATTGAAGAAGCATCGATGGTATTTGAGCTATGCGGTGTTTTCAGATCTAGGTATTTTGACTTGGATTAAGATAAAAGCAAGTCATTGGTCTGTAACAAAAACATGAGCCAGTGCACACAACTAGTCATGACTCTTTTGTACATGAATTGGTTACAATAAAACTACTAAACGAATGGTTCATTTGACAGTCTCCGTGTCCAAGGGCTAACTCATAATCTGGAGTTACAACAGCTCCGGAGGAGAACTATGACCAAAGATTGGCGCCCAAACCACCCGCGATTCCTGACCTAACAAGTTTTTGGTCCACAAGGTCTTTCAATTCAATTTCACCAGGGAACCTGTGCTCCTTTAGCTTTGAGAAAACCTACAATAAACGAAAGGAAAAGAACAAAAAAGTTTGGATCAGAACACAAGTGCACTGATAATCATTATAATTATCAGCACCCCAGATTTACAGAAAATTTAACCAGTCAATACATAAAGATCTACTGAAACTGCACTACATTATGCTCATAGACCAACAAATAACTGGTTTGAGATTTAGAGTTTTGAGGGGTATTAAAATTGATAAATCATGTAGGATGATAGCCATGACAACCTGAAATCTAGTCATTCACTTGTAAAGATGGCATAGACTTACCATTTCACCATTGCAGTACACCTCAAAAGCACCTGAACTTTGCAGGAAAGACTGAACGACATTCCCAAGAAGCCAAGTAGTTGAAATGGTTCCAAATCTATTTGCACGCAAGGAAAAGTACCAAGGAGGGGGTGTCATAAATCCCAATCTAGGGAAAATGTGTTCACCAGCCACTACAATGCCAATAACTCCTACTTGAATAACTGGTATCACTTTGCTTAGTAAGCGCTTTGGAAGTGTAGGTGGGTAATTTGCAAGAATAACATTCACCCCTGGAAATTGAGCCTCCAGCATATTTTTCATGTTCATTGCAGTCCCCCTACCATGGTCACACCAACATTTATGTAATCAAGAATAACAATGATAGCACACAAGAAATACAGTTCCTATAAAACATGTTAAAAGGGCGAAAAATCCCACAATGACTAGTTTGTAGTGCACCACGTCTCCACAAAAGTAAAGTAATAAAATCAGCGCACTCCATTGCAAAAAGAAAGGGGAAATCAAATGGATGCATTGAGTTTTCCCACAAAATCTTTCAACATAACACGTATAAATCACATATGATGTTAACCCTTTACTTGGAACCAAATGAAAAATAAATTCAGTTCATTTTGAACTGAATTATGGAATTCCTTTGCAAATAAATCTTATGCTTGGAACTAAAAACTAAAACAAAAAATTTAATTGAATTCTCATGCTTGAAACAACTAAAAGTAAAGTATGGAATTCAATGCTGAATATTCTACGTACTAAAGTACCAGTTGCTCTTCGTGTTTCAAAAGGGGACAATTAGGATACTAACATAATTAAAAGAAAATTTAGAGGAACCCACAAACTCTTGTGTTGTTCATTTGCAATTCCCTTTTTTTTTTCCGACTTGGAATCTATATTTGTAATAGAGTTAAAAATGAAGGGTGATTTTTTTTTTCAAGTAACAAAACTTAAAATTGGAAATGAACTCTTAAAAGTTCCAAGTACGGGCTAAAGGGTTTGAAAGTAAAACAATAGATTTTTGCATTTAATCCAACAATTGCATTTTTAAGCCATGAATACAAGTGACCACACCATAAACATTCATAAGACAAGGCATAAACAAAAAGCAAGCAACACTACCATTGTACCTTTCCTTCCGAAAATCATGTTACATATCCTTGAATTAACCCCTTTAATTCATAAATTCATATTTGTTGCTGCCTTTTCTTATTCTTAACAAATTCTTCCCTTGGCTAAAAGGGCTTTTCAATTCGTTGATTTTTCAGAATCGATGAGATCAAAATTAATGACAATAGCACTAAAATCGAACAATTGCTCAAGCTGCAATCCTAAATTCTAAGATCGCACAATAAACCCTAAAACATTCGACTAACAATCAACACTTACGAACCTGTAAGAGCAAGAAGAGCAGAAATTTATATTGATGGTATTGCCATAGCCAATTCCTCCGATTCCACTTGGTTTCTGCAAAAACGAAGATTCGAAGTTAAAGGTAAAATATTATACTATTAATCAAACAAAAATTAGAAAATATGAGAAAACCTGAGAGGGAAAGTCTAGGTTTTGAGAAGGGACTTGAGACTGGTGATGATGCTGCTGAAAATTGTGAGAGTGAGAGGGCTTTGGAGGTGGAGGAGGTGGTTTTGGACCGAAGAGGTTGATTATGTCTGAACAGAAGAGGAAGATTGGTAACCCTAATAGCAGAAGCTGTACTCGATCCATTTTCAATTTTCTCTCTCTACACTGAGATCGACGAATGGAGAGAGAGAGAGAGAGAGAGAGGCTCTCGTTCCTGTTTGGTTTGCGGGGAGGATTAAAATTGTCACCTTGTGAGGTACGTCATGGCAGAGAGGCCTTTGGACCAATGAGTTAATAGTCCAGGCCGAATATATGCTACATGCTAGGGACAGGAGGCCCAGAATTTGTGTTTACGTGCTTGGGCTCCAATTGGGCTCATGACTACCTAAGTGACAGAGCCCAAGCCTAAACTATTAGAAGATGGGCTCAGGACCAGAATATATTCATTAATGAAGCCCATATAGTTACCAGGTAAAATATTGTAAAAAAAAAAAAAAAAAAACAACAAAGAAAGGAGAATGAAACAAAACCCATTTCTAGAATAAAGAAATAAAATAATATGAAGTACCACCTTCAAGTTATTTATTTATTTATTTATTTTAATTATAAGTTAATATACCGGGATTGGGAGGACAGAGTTCTTCACACTTGAAACAAAAAGGGCAATATCTTCCAATAGTATCGTGAGGGGAACTCAGGAACCACCAATATAAAGTAGGTCATATCCGGTGGGTTTAAAATCTTAAAATATCTTCCAAGGCCATGGCCCATAAGCACAAATTCCTCTTTTATGCTGTTCTTACTCCACCATCCTCATGAAACGTGAACGGCACTGTTCAAGAGCATTTCACTTCATTTCATTTTCAAATACCTCTTTTTTTTATTACAAGGCCTATAAAAATATCATAATATATATATATATATATATATAGTGAAAATTGCTTATCAAATTCCTAAACTTTACCTCTGGGTTCACAAATTAATTCTTAAATTTCAAAATGTAATGATTAAGGAACAAAACTTCCAAATTCGTAATTTGTTAGTTTTTTCGTTACTAATGTTATCAATATGGCCGTTAAATGCTAACTTAGATCCATGGCGTAGATGATGTCGAGGGGTACTTTCTCACTTGGCTTCTAGTGTGGCAGAAATTACTAACATGTTAGATGACACATCAGCACATGATACTCACTACGTCAACACCCGATACTCACTACGTTAACATCAATCCACTATCAATGAAGGAGTGAAACTTGACAAGTAATTTCCTTAAAAAGTAAAAAAAGCGATTTAACTAACATAGGGAGAGAGAGAGAGAGAAGGCAAGTCGTTGAAAGATGGTTTGAGAGAGAGAGAAGATTGTAATGGAGATACAGACACATTAGTGACTAGGGATTTTTTTTATTGTATTTGAGAGAAAGCTATAGTTGAATGTAGGTCTCGACAAGGTATTTCTATTCCTTTTAAAATTAGGCTTGTGTTCCCAGATTCTTGTTTCGTGATCGTCATTGATTGAAATTATTTCCTGAAGGGAGTGTCCTTATAAGATATTTAATCTAACTTTAGAATTACTATTGCTATAATTTCAAGTGTTACTATTTCATCAAATGTTACCATTGCTGTAATTTCTTACTATAATTTTGAAAAAATTAGGGTTTCAAAAAATTGTTTCTTTTAATTTGTTAATAAAATGTTATTAAATCTGTAATTTTAATTATATTATTATAGGATCTATAAAATTAGGGTTATGTTTATTTTTAGGATTTGTTAAAAATTAGGGTTTAAAAAAAATTAGAGTTTCTTTAAAATTGTTAATATGTTATTAAATCTATAATTTTTTATTATTGTTATAACATCTATAAAATTTTTGTTAATATTCTATGAAGTGGTTCTATATTCTATTACAGTAATTTTAATCTAGATTTTTCAACATGTTCGATTAATTGTATTATGTCGAGAAAGTTTATGTTGTGTGTACAATATTTAGCATTTAAAAAATTTTTTATTTCCTTAGATATGGATTCTAGCGAATTTGTAACTGTTTTCGATCATGGTAGTAAATTTGTAGGAATAAATAGTTATGAAAGTAGTGATTTTATATATTTTGATAATTGTGATAGGATGTCAATATTTGAATTAGGGCACATCGTAGTAGAGTTAGGTTATAAAACTATGTAAGGTATGGTTTCAGTCCAATATTAATTGATTTTGTAATTTTTGTCATATTGGAAGCCAAGTGAAAAAGTATGTTAAGTTTCTGCTGCGTAGAAGCATGCATGTCTGCTCAATAATTCATTTCTGCTATTTTTCTTCGGTAACAGCAGTGGCCACCGTTGATAGCTCCCAGTGGTGTCATCATGAGAATCCCTACGTTACGCACCGTAAGATATTTTATTTGAATCAGAACTTATACATTTTGAGCAAATGGATCACTAAAAGTGAAGATAAAAATTATAATATAAGGGGATATATATATATATATATATATATATATATTATATTTTTAATTAAACAAGTAATATTTAATATTATAATTTTTATAATTATATATGTTTTTTTTTTTTGCCTCAAAATTTTAGGAGGGAGTTACCCCATCCCCAATTCCCAACAAAATATGAAGAATTCATAAAATTTTCGTAACTCATGTACTTTCATAAATAATTTTATTAATTTAAATTTGATTCGAATTTAAAATTTAGAAATTATTAAATAAGTATCCCGTCGGTCACGCCACTGCGTTGTTGGTGTCCGGTAGAAATTCTTCCAAAATCTCATCACTTGCTTGCATATACAGCTAAGTACCTTCTCATATCAAACAGAATAACCACTTGATTATTCAATAAAAGAGAGAAATTTAGTATTAAAAAATAAATATTAATGACTATTAAAAAAAAATAAAAAATAATAAGAGTTTTGATAAGTCACAGACTTCCTTTTAATTTCAGTTGAACAACTTGATCACCGTGGATCATGAACGGGAAACACTCCAAAGAACATACATAAAGCATAATTCACACATAATGTGCCCACCAAATGAATTATTTCCGTCCCCGCAAGGTGTTTGCATGCCAAAAAAATCACCTTTTCTACCATAATTCGAAAGATTTTGCCATTGGACATGAGCCTCAAAAGATGCAAAACGAGATTCTTTTTTTTTTTTTTTAGGGTAAAAAGCAAAATGAGATTCGATTCTTTTGAGATGCTTGCCGGTCTCTCTCAATTGCTATGCCAAAATCTCCTTTCGGCCCTCGCTACAAGATTCCATATGTGACTTTTCCACATTTATTTAAACTCAATTAGTGTCGACTTAAATTTATAATAAAAGAATAGAAGTTCTATCAAACTCATTTAAATTGAATGATCAGATACTCTATCTCTTTAAATAGAGATTTCAAGTTTTAATTCTGAAAATAATGTAAAAAAATTTAAAAGAGTTATCATCTAAAATAAATTTATAATATTTAAACCGAATTAATCAACGAGAAAAAAAAATTAGAAATCCCAAAGCAGACAAGGCTTACGAGAGGATATATTCTTGATAAGCAAAACCCTGGGGTGGGCCTACAAATTAGGCCGACAGCTTCTTGTGGCGCAGCACCATGAGATCCTCATCCTCCTGGCAATAAGCAAAAATTGTTTACTTAGGTGGGGTTTTTGTCTTTTTTTCATTTTAAGAATGTATCATGGGTCATGATATATTTTAAAGATTTATTCTTAGAAATAAAATGGTTGAAATATATTTTATCATAGTGCTTTCTTTAATTTATATTGGAAAACCAGAATTTTGCAAAATAAGTTTTTGTTACTTTTATTCATCATAAAATGCTTTATCCGTAAGTTCGAAAAACATTCCAACCCAAACCATCATTACAAATGTAAATCAATTATTTATAATATTATCTTACTCTCCATAAAGTATTATTTTCTTCGAAAGCTAAATGCATTTTCAACCCAATACAATTTTAAAATGCATTTCTATTGTATTATTCTTTAAAATAAAAATGAAAAAACAAATTAGAGAGTAATTAGTAAGAATCTTTAGTTTTCTTACAAACTATATATTATATATTAAAATTAAATCATTTATTAAATAATATTATAATAAATTAATAATTAATTTAATTTAAAAAATATTTGAATTTCTTTATTTTCATATTTTTACTAATGAGTTTATATATATATATATATATATATAAATCTAACTTATTATAATATTTTACTGAATCAATAGATCACTAAGGTTTCATATTATTATTATCACTTTCTATATTCAAATTTCACTAACAAGCTTTATAAGGTCTTATTTCTCCTAATAGTGACAAAATTCCCCACATCATAGACTACCTATAATTTGAGAAGTAGGAGTTTACCATGAACCAAGGAAGTTAGGAGGGTTCTGGTGTACACGGATCGGTACAGGTACACTAGAGCTTTTTTTTGGTTATCGAACTTGTAATTCCCATGTTATGAAAATGGGTTGTGATTATTAGACTGTTTCCTTGACGACAGATACACTTGAAGTTTAAAGTCGTTTTCATTAGATTATTGCTAATTAAGGAGGTTACATTATTGTACGTTTATTTATTTATTTTTTTTTTTGCTTGAATTGCTTGTTCTTTTAGATTATATAATTTTGTATTTGAATTCATTATCATCACAAACCAACCAAACCCCATATTAATCAAAAGCTTTTTTTTTTTTTTTTCTCTCGACTTGGATAAGTTTCCCCAAGCTATTTTCTCAATTCCCGTTTCATAAGGTGCGAATTTGTCTGTTAATTGACATTGCTGAATCGGCTTCTTTTGAATTATTAGATCTGCTCAAGAGTTTTTAATTATTTTTATTTTTTAATAAAATGACAAAATTGCATAATAAAATATACCTCTCTTAAAATATTCCAATCTTTGTTGTATATATGTATGAGGGTAAAATAAGAAGGCCAAAGTTGATGACTAGGTTTAGACTAATAAAATTCAAAGTGGAATTACAAAACTTAAGAAAAGCCCAAGTCACATTGGCTGCGCTGAGAGTCTCGTGCCTAGGTTACTTCCTAGCAAATGATCAAGAGCCTTCTAAGAAAATTCATTCATGCTTGAGAAGAAATTCTACTCACCATAATCACTGCTTTAATTTGAATTTGTATCCGACAGCATTTATCACAAGGAAAGAATCAGGAATCGTAGATAATCAAATAAATAGCATTACTTCTTTTTATTAATAATAAAAAAAAACTTAAATTTATATATTTCAAACTTAATTTAGTATCGGCATCTTACGGTGCATAATATTTTATTTATAAAAAAAGTTTTTAAAAAGAAATTTGAGAAAAAAATACAATCACGGTGGAATCGCGAACAGTTAATAAAAAACATATCAAATGATTAAATTTGATTCGATTCGAATTCACTTATTAAAAAACAAATCTTTCTCATCATTTATTTTGTTCGTATGCAAAACTTAAGATCAAAATCTTACTCATAGAATACTGATGTACAGCCATTAAACTAATCAGGTATTGGTAAAACTATGATTGATTTGCAATAAAGGATAAAGGAAGAATTAAATTGATCGCATTATAATTAGTTCAATTGTATTTTTATTATAGTAATAATTAAATATAGTGAATAGACAAAGTTATCAAAAATACAACCCTCTTTTAATTATTTTTGGGATAAACTACTTTCACCTAAACCTATGGGATGACTTGTAATTATTTTTTTTTTAATTTTAACCTTAACTTCACTATTATTCTATATAATTTGAGATTAAAGTCCGATCCATTGAAGATGGACCGAGTCTTCATCGGGCCAAGCGGGCCCAGTCTAGTCGGAACTCCACTTTCCGACCAATCCGAAAGCAGTATTCCGTGGAAGCATATCATAAACTTGTGCAAAATCATCCCCGAGTGAAGTCTACAAACAAGCATTTGCAAATTCCTAAATTCCTAAATGAATAGAAACATGCACAACTAACGAGTTAACGTCGATACGGCACCACATGGCCCATGCACACGGCGAGAAGAGACTCCGTCGATTATTTTATTTTATTTTATTTTATTACCACAACAAACCCGGCTGAAGGCCCAAAAAGCCATACGAAGCCCAGTCCGACTTTTACCTTTCTTCGATACGTGGGACCCCGAGCGGGGAACTATTGAAACCAAGAAACCCACCCCAATCGGGGGGGGGGGAGGGAGGGAGGGAGGGAGAGAGAGAGAGAGTGCTATTTAAGATTATGGTAAGAGAAAGGAGAAAGAGGCGAACGAGAGGTGGTTGTTAGAGAGAGAGGGAGCGAAAGGAGGGAGGAGGGAGGAGGGAGGAGTAGAACTAGGGGTGTTGTTATCTTCTCTCTCTCTCAACTTCTCCACTCTTAATTCCTTTAATTTTTTATTGCAGTTTTTTTTTGTCAATTAATTTTTTGGGGGGTTTCCTCTCTTTCGTGTTCTTGAGCTTGGCTTTATATATTCTATCATCCGGCTTTTTGCTTCAAACCCAGAAGCTCAATATCTCAGATTTCTTAGGTTTTTGGCATCTGGAATTGCAATGGCAAGTTTTGTATTGTCAGAATGTGGCATAAAACCTCTTCCTAGAGTCTATACTAAACCTAGAACAGGTTTCACCTCCAACAACATTAAAACCCCAATAAAGTCCGGATTTTTTCAATCCCAGAAGACGGGGACGGACCTGAAATTGAATTCGATCTGGAATTTGACAAGTGGGTCTTCTAGAAGGGAGAGAAATTGGGGGTTAAAAGTGAGTGCTCCATTGAAGGTTGCACCAATAGATGGGGAAGAGAGAGGAGAGAGAATTAATGGGGTTAGTGGAGATGGGAGAGATTTTGATTTTGGGGCACCCCCACCATTCAAACTGGCGGACATTAGAGCAGCAATTCCAAAACATTGTTGGGTCAAAGACCCGTGGAAGTCTATGAGTTATGTTGTTAGAGATGTAGCCATTGTTTTTGGTTTAGCAGCTGTTGCAGCTTATATCAACAACTGGGTTTTTTGGCCTATTTATTGGGCTGCTCAGGGAACCATGTTTTGGGCACTATTTGTTCTTGGTCATGATTGGTAATTTGACTACGTACATACTGTTTTTTTTTTGGGGGGGGGGGGGGGCTTAGTTTGGATACTAGCTCTTTGTCTTTTATCTGAAATTGTGTTTGTGTTTTGCAGTGGGCATGGTAGCTTTTCTAATGATCCTAAACTTAATAGTGTGTTGGGGCATATTTTGCATTCATCGATTCTTGTACCTTACCATGGATGGTATGTTTTTCATAACTCCTGTTACATTTGCTTTTCTGAACTTCCTCTCTGTTTGGAAAAATTAAAAAATTGTGGAAAATTCTGAAGCAATGCATTATATTTTGATGGAATATTGCAGGAGAATCAGTCATAGGACTCATCATCAGAACCATGGTCATGTTGAGAATGATGAATCATGGCATCCGGTTAGTCATCTATATGCTTTTTGATTGGTTCATTTTTGGTTCAAGGTGTATGCTACATCAGGTGCCTTTTCTTTTCTGCTTTTTGTAATTACTGATATATTTGATTATTGTCTTTTGTAGTTAAATGAGAAAACTTTCAAGAGCTTGGATATTGCTACAAAGATTTTGCGCTTCACTGTACCTTTTCCATTGCTTGCTTATCCCATATACTTGGTGAGTATTTTGCTTCTTAGCCTATTTGTGTTGTTGATGGAGTCAAGGAAATAGATTGCTGATAGATTTTGTTCACAGTGGGGAAGAAGTCCTGGGAAGAAAGGGTCTCACTTCGATCCGAATAGTGACTTATTTGTTCCAAGTGAGAGGAATGATGTGATCACTTCCACAATATGTTGGACAGCAATGGCTGCTTTGCTTGTGGGATTGAACTTTGTAATGGGTCCTATGCAAATGCTTAAGCTCTATGTTGTTCCTTATTGGGTAAATATGGTTTTATTGTTATGGCTTAATTCCACAAGTCAAAATGAATCGGTTTGTGTTCCACTATCAAAGTTGTTCTCATTTCAAATTGGTTCTCATCTTTTCAGATATTCGTCATGTGGCTAGATTTTGTGACTTACTTGCATCATCATGGCCATGAGGAGAAACTTCCTTGGTACCGTGGAAAGGTATGTAAATCCAACAATTATTGTGCGTCATACTTTTTTATGTTGGAAGATAAGATTATGGTGTCCATAGAGCTGTCTGATCATATCCCTAATATCTTGGTTCAATAACAGCCATGTAGATATCATATTAGGGAAAATGACGTAAAAGGGTAAAGTTGGGCATAAAGTTAATGGCATGAGATATGATTGAAATGGTTGTGCTTGTCTTTGTTATACTAAATAGGAGTGGAGTTATCTGAGGGGAGGGCTCACCACAATTGACCGTGATTATGGATGGATTAATAACATCCACCATGACATTGGAACGCACGTGATACATCACCTCTTCCCGCAAATCCCACATTACCACCTAATAGAGGCAGTAAGTATTTGTTATATGCGAAATTAGAAATTGCAGAATACCATTTTGACTTATTTCTCATATGGGTTTATGGGACTTTTTGCTTGCAAACTTGCAGACAGAAGCAGCTAGGCCTGTGCTAGGAAAGTATTACCGCGAGCCAAGGAAATCAGGACCTTTACCATTTCATCTATTTGGCGATTTGATAAGAAGCTTGAGAAAAGATCACTTTGTTAGTGATGAGGGAGAAGTTGTATATTACCAAACCGACCCTCAACTCAGCAAATCTTCGAAGTGACTTAAAACTCTAGAACAAGTATGGGAATTGGAAAATTTTCGGGTTATCTATGCTGACCCCTCTTACTTAAATTGAAGGTTATCTTGGCTTGGATTCCAGTTTTGAGGTAAAGGGTAACATGTAATCTGCACTTGAGTTTCTTCTACAGAGAGAGAGAGAGAGAGAGAGAGAGAGAGAGAGAGAGAGAGAGAGAGAGAGAGAAGAAATGGCAGGCCATGATAATGTTAGATTATGAAAAAGGGTATTGGATGGGTAATTCAAATGTTAAATTCATAGTATTTAAATTGATAAAGATGTATGTTTATGGGCCATTCTTGCTAAAAGGAGAAGTTTCTTTTTATCTCATTCATCGTGTAGTAATTGCTGGGAATTCCAAAAGTTGAAATGATAAGTAAAAGGTGCTTGAGGCAAGTGTTCCTTCTCTGTGTGCTTTCCTGTTGTGTGGACAATACCTCGTCATTGTGGTTCCCATTTAGATATTCTTTGGCTATGAAGATTTTATTGCTTTCTGCAAATTATGTGATTGCAGATAAATGGGAAAACACACACTACTGGTCCCCTCGAAAACACATAACTACCGGTCCAAAAGCCAATCACTGCGCTAGCATCCCTACATCATTTTCAGATATCATTTTTGAGTTGAAGTGTTGGAATTAGTAGTGTTTTGAAAATTAGAGAGAGTTGATAAAGTATTTGGTATTGATACTGCTACGGGATAATGAATATTCTTCACTGGAAAGTTTCGTATTTAATTGGTCTTATTTGTTGTATAAGTAGACGTGTGCTTCTGGTCAATGCGGCACACTGTCACCATATAAGCGCCCAAGGAATTGAGTCAACCCATGTAGTCGATCCTCTATTCTCAACAAAAGGTAACCTTTTGTTCTTGTTCAAATTTGAACTCATGCTTTATCTTGTAAACCTATCAGTATCACAGAGAGCTGGCTGATTGGTGACAAATGCTAGTTGGCATTTCCTCAGGTTGCTAATGATACGACGACTTAATGCCAACTTCATGTGAAATAAATGATGGAAAATTAGCGCATAGAACCAAAATTTTGGACATCTGCATTGCCTGTAAGGAAGGCCCATGCCACAGTAAGTCGCCATAACTTGAACCATTTCAAGCAATCCATTTCAGTTGCTTGTTGGCACACCCTGCTTTCATAAATCAAGATGGGGTCATACGAGTCACATTAAGATAAGGATATGATTGGCTGTGCAGATAAGGATATGATTTTTAGTCATTGTGGGATGTGTCCCGCAGGTCCAGTGTATCCATGTTTTTGTCGGAACAGAGAAGGGGAAAAAAAGAAAAAAATTCTTTTTCCAAAGACCCCATTATCAAAATGTGTGCTTTATATATATATATTTTAAATACAAATCAATTATGATAGTAATACTATGTGATACAGACTCTTTTGGTCTATTCTTCATTATCGATTGATTTATAAACTAAATAAAACATATTTTATATAACATTTCATATTCATATAGATTTATTTCCAATGAGATTCATTTTGTTGTATATTTTTCTTCAACCCAATGATAGCATTCCCAAGGTGCAAAATCTATTATTGACCACTTGTAAAATTTGCAATTAGTAGAGTAGATGGTTTATGAATTTTGTTATTAAAGAAAACTTCTAGGCTTTAGGTTTGAGTTTAAATTTATACTCGTTTCAACAAACTCCACCTAGTTATGGCTAGATTTTGACCTAAGAAAGTTGGGCCTAATCTTAGCTAACCTGGACTTGACTCGTGTATTATTCTTGTTGGAAGCCCAGCCCAACCCATATTCACCTAATGTAAGCATTTTCATTAATTTTTATTGAAAAATAAGGTGTTAATTTGATAAATCTGCATCACCCTTCCACCCAATAACTACAAAATATGCATTCTAAGCAACTGTGCTAACTAACACTAGTGTGTATCCAAAATCTCTTTACTAAAGCGAGTAACATTCTATAGAATACATGAATCTAAAATCACATAAATTAAATTTTGTATGAAAATTCATATTAATAAAAATTTTTAAATTTTTAAATTTGAACAATTTTAAACACTTTTAAATAAATTAAAAATATCAAATATCAAATATAAAACATATTGAATAATTAATATATTAAATTTAGTCTATTTAATTTTTAAGTCATTTGGTTTTTTTATATATATATAGGGAGGTTGAACCGGAGACCTCTTTTTTTTTGTTACACGGAGATTTGAACCAGGATTACTAGGTTGGGGGAGAGGGGTTGTGACTACTATGTTGTCCCCTTGAGAACGAACCAGAGACCTTTACAAGGAAAAGAAAGATGGTGTTGATTGAGCTGGCGCTGATGGACGTCATTTGGTCTTTTTCTGGTTCAACTTAGATGAGACTAGGTAGCACAACTGAGCTATTGACACTAAAACTTGTTGGCGTAGGTGGGATGGACACGTTCGTCCCTTATTCAGGTTAGAAATTCGACTTCCCCTTAATACGGAAAAAACAATGTTAGGAGTTCTGCCCTCACAAAGTGGGCTCTATTATGATCGATTTAAATTAATCGGGATGAAATTTAGGATATTGGGTGGTGGCCAAACCATGGTACCCAAAAAAAAAAAAAAAAAAAACTGAGCTGTTGACACAGGTTAAGAAAGCTTGGGCTGAGTAATCCCGACCTCAGATGGGCCAGAGTTGGAGCCCATTTAACATAAAACGGGTTGAACTCGGCCCACAAATCTGCTATTTCTTTTTCGAATTCGGTGATTAGGGCATTCCAAACACACGCGAGATGAGGATGGAAAGAAGGGTCAATCAAGTCGGCTTCTCCAAACCAAAGACAAGAAATACAATCCTGTCAATGTTTGTGACACACCGTACACACAAAGCCCTAAACTTGGTCTTCGGAGTCTAAAAAATGTGCTCGAGACCGAAACAAAAGCGTGTGAATTTGCCTGACCCCCTTTGCGTTCACACGTGTGTCACCAAAAGCAAACAATTTCGAAAATGAAATGCCCTCAAGACTCTTTTTGTCATAATAAATAAAAAATTGAGCAATACTAAATGAAGTAAATAAATTATAAATTAAAATATTAATTTTATGTAATAGTTTATATCAATATTATTTAATAAATTTTTAATTAAAAATTTATATAAATTTATTAAAATATATTAATAATTTAATTAAAAATTAATTAATATATCTAATCATAAGTAAAAATTTATTTTGTTTTATTTATGGGTAATTTAATTAGCATTTGTTCAAGGGATAAATTTAAGGAAGGAGTATAGTTCTTATATGATATGCATTGCGATCCTCTATTTGCTATGTGGGTAGTGAAAAAGAGGAATTGAGTGTTTTAACCTATGCTTAGTTAGGACCCAACAACGTAGGATAGGTAGGCTTTGAGGATTGATTCTTTGAAAAATCTAATCATTACAATGAAGCTTTCAAGAGGTCATCATTTGATTATTCATGTAATGGTGGACAATGATCTTAGCATATAAAATTTACCCTCCTTTGTTTTTTCTCCTTTTGCGATCAAAAGATTACCAACCACCTTACAGGTATACCTACTTCGTTTTTGAAATTTGATGTGTTGCTAATACTCTAAACATCAATAGAAATAAGGGGACAGAAAGAGCTTAATGGTTGAGCCATAGTCAAGATTTGTATAGTAGTAATGATATTAAAATACAGAATAATCTTAATTTAAATAAAATTATTTCCGATAAAAAAAAGTTCGATCGGCCGTATCCATAACATACTAGACACTTATAAATTTTTAATATTTAAATACTTTAGTATTATTGTTATAAATAATAATTTTTTGATTGTTCACATCTCTATCATTCAATTGACATTTTTTTGAGGGAAGCTGGTACTCAAAATTATAAAAAAAGAATGAGAAGGCATTGCTAGTTAAAGTGTATTAGCTTGATTTAGAGATTTATTGAATTACAAAAGCAACCCATTGCCATAAAAGTCCTAGGAAGGAGAAATGTTCTAAGGTTTTAATTTTTATTTTTTATAATTTGTTGGTAATATCTTTACTCTCAAGACTTGTAATTTCCCTAGACAGTGTGCACTGGTGCAGGCAGGAGAAGACCGGCAAACATAACAGGAGAAAATAGAAGACGTAACCAGAAAAGAGGCAGAGGTATCATCTAAAATTTGATTGATATGATTTTTTGACAAAATGTTTTGTCACTTTGTGGGGGCTCTCCCTTCGGTTCAGCTTTCCACAGTGGACAGGTCCATATTTTTTTTTGGTACAGATGGACAGGTCCTTATGACATGCGTAGGTTAGGAGACTCTCTCTCTCTCGGAATGTGAACGTGAAATGGAGGACCAAATGGCTAACCCGTCATTTTCCCAAAGACAATTTCAACTTACATTTTCCACTTTGGTTCAAACCATCTGCCCCCCTCCTACTCTACCTTCGTTGCTACTGCGGTAATTGCAACTTAAGACGTTGTGGGCTTCCTTGTTTTGAATTCTAATTGGTATAAATTTAATTAGTGTTTGGAGTATTCTCTCTTACGCAATATGTAATAAATAAAATTGAAATTAAAAAGTTACGATCAACTATATTATCAAGTAAATTGTTTCAATTATTGAAAAATAGTATCATTTAAATAAAATCTCGAATTCATATTTTATATTTGAAGAAAACATATATCGTAAGAAATTTATCTCTTAAAGATCTAATTCGATTAGAATTGAATTTAGTCATATCCAACATAATTATCGAATATCAATTATTTATCTAAAAAAAACAACCATATTACATTGACATTTTTAAAAATAATCATATCTATGTTGAGCTTGTATCACAGTCGAGATTGTTAAAATATAAATTCCTCCATAAATTTGAGATTTTGAAATGAATGATTAATTTATTAAAATTTAAAATAGTATAAAAATAAAAAATTATAAATTTGAATTCTGCCCTAAAGCTGTGTTATAACCTAAAAATTTGTTTTCTTGTGATAGTTGGCGTACATGTACATTAGTAGCGAGTTGGATTACTATTTTAAAAATTAGCTATTGATTAGTAATTCTATACGAGTGAGGGATAATAAGGTCAACAGAGTGGATTTACCAACGAATTTGGATTTTAGCAAAATGGACCTCGTCTTAAGGGTGGGTAAGTGAAAGGGGCTTAGCCATTATGGAAAGAAATAATTTTTAATATTTTTCTGAGATTTAAAAAAAAAAATGATTCTTATCTTAAAATTTAAATGTTAAAAATTCTCATATTTATATAATATGTTTGAAATATTAAATTATTGGATTAAAATTTTAATAATGTATATGTATATATTAATAACAAGCACTTGTTAATATTTTCTAAATTTGGTATTTTTAAAAATATTAAATGGGTATGATTTGATTATAATTGCAAAGTCCCCTTTATATAAAATTTGAACAGATATTATCCTACTTAGGTAAGCACCAGCCGGGAGAAAATTTTTTTCCATGTAAGTGTATATTTAGTTGGAAAAAGCCAATTTTTGTTGTGTCTTCACGGGGACCTTTCAGGTGGAAAGGAGCAAGAAGGATTTGTCGAGGAATCTTTGCTTACGTAAGTCCTATTCTCAGTCTCTCTTTCCCACTGTTTCAATTTTTCTCTCACTATTAGTAAGTCCACACCCACCCGACTGCTCTTTTACTCCCTCTCCCTCTCTCTCTCTCATGGAGAACTCGGAGTCAGAGAATTCAACAATGAAGTGTTTCTCAGGCATTCTGAGAAGGCTTCTATGCACGGGAAGTCTCCCAACACACCCATCTGACCAAATTATAGCCGAACCCGATCAGAAAAACCCCCAGTACCCAAACGAAGACTTGAAATCTGAAGAAGCAAAAGCAGATTCCTTTGTTTCTCCACCAGGCATTGTTGCTCGGCTTATGGGTTTGGAATCATTGCCACATTCAAATTGGGTTGTTTCAAACAATTTGAAGACTCCTAATTCAATCGAGCGAAGCAGGTCAGTGAATTCCCTTGATCTTTTACTAGAATTGGACTTAAAAGAAGCTCGGCATCGGAGGGTGAGGACCTCGGTGTCATTTCGTGAGGAATTGCCAGCGTTCTTGCAGCAAGGGAACGGCGATTACTTTGTCATGCGACTCAAGAATGTGGAGGAGAAGACTAAAATGAGTAAATGGGAAATGAATTTGCAAGAAAAACCGCAGAAGAGCATGAAAAACAAACATGGAGGTCGAAATTTGAGAAAGAAAGAGAGAGAAGTAGTTGAGAAGAAGAAAGAGAGAAATCAGAATGAGATGAAGAAGAAGAAAATTATCAGAGATGAACCTAGAAGGGTTTGTAGTACTAAAAACAAAGCCTTTTCTTCGTCCAAAACAAAAGACAATTTCAGTAGACAACGTTTGGAATCAAAAGCTGAATCCTCATTCATGGCTAGAAAACAGAGGAGGACAACATCAGACTCGAAATTGGTTGCAGAGAAGAAGATAAAGAAGAAAGTTGAAGTTGAGTGCAGCTCAGAAAATTCCACAAGCCCAGTTTCTATTCTTGATCGAAGTGAATTTTCAGGTATATTTTACTTTCGGATATACTACTTATCAAGAGATTTTTTTTTTTTTTGAAAAAAAAAAGTTCAAGTTTTAAACTCTAAATTTTCGAATTGTTTTTAACAGAAGAACCTGGGGTGAGTAATTCGAGTCCTGGACGAAAATCTTCGGTGAAACACGCTAATGTGGATCAGAGAGAGATCAAAAACAGAGATCCTGTACAGAGGAAGAGAGATGGCAATGACGAAAACGAAGGCGTTGAGTTTTTCTTGAAGGCTTTGGGTAAGATGTGCAGATTAGCAGAAGAAGACATTAAGAAGGCCCAATGGGTGTCCGACAAATCGTCAAATTCTGAAGCTTTTGAGATAATATGTAGTGAATTAGAGCAACACATGTTTGATGTTGTAGTTTATCAAGTTGTTGATGAACTCGCAAACTTGTAGATTGTTGATAATTTTGATGTTTTTGCTTAGTTTTTTCGTTTTTCTTTTCTTTTCTTTTTTTCTGCGACATAGTGGAAAGATCAAAGCTCTTGGTATGAATATGAATGGAATGATAGTGTGAAAAGAGTTTGCCGACTATGGTTGACATTGAAGCATAGGACAAGAAAGCAAATTTTTGGGGTCACGTGGGTGTGTGGCCATGCTTTCGATGACTTCTTTAGCTTTCAAATTTGTGCTTCGGAAGGTTTGTTTGAAATTAAAAAATATATATATATTTAATGCATGTATTGAAACAAACGGGAAGGGAGGGTGGGGGGAAGAGATGCTTTCTTGGTCTTGGGCTCGTTCCAATATCATTGTGGTATGGTCTCGGACTAGTGTTTCTGGGTAACTGGGTCCAATGGTAAAAAAAGATGGGTGTTTCTGGGTAAAATAGTAAAATGAAATCAAAAAAAAAAAAAAAATTGTGGAAAAGGATTGAAAATCGCTAGAGGAAGGGCTTGAACCTTCGACCTTGTGGTTAACAGCCACACGCTCTAACCAACTGAGCTACTCCAGCTGTGCTTGCAAATGTACTAATGTTTGTGTTTCTACAACAGCAATAAGAAATCCAAATAATAATAATAATAATAATTGCAGGGTCCTTGCTTGCTTCGACACACTCACAGGGTTCCAGGTCAAGCCATAATTAAAGACATATTTCTTGCTCCATGTGATGCAATACGATTCAAAGTTTTTCGTTTCCTCTCTCACCAAATTTTGTTAATCTCTTCTATCTGCTGTAGGTGAAAATCACTTTGTGTTGAACCCACATCACTTGACCTCGGAAATAAGACTAGGCTGCTTGTTCTAGCCATGCATGAAGTTTGAGTTGACTTTGCCGAACTAGAATTTTTAGAAGCATTCGCACTATGTAATTCATCTTAATTTATTTTTTTGGTCATACAAGCGAAACAAACAACAGCAGAAGCAAAGAAGAAAACAGGAGGAAAGGAAACTAGAAGAGAACCAAACGAAAACAACACCAAGGGAGGCTAACCAGGAGACACCACTGTTCTCCTGACCTTCTCCGCACCTTCTTTGTCTTCTTTAAGAAGATTGATGATGGAATCAGGGGGCTTTTTTAACTCCACCACCCTCTCATTCCGGGCAAAACCCAATTCTGCAAAATGATGTAATTCATCTTAATTATGAGCGTATGAATAATGCTAGTCACAGACTAAATGGACCATTTTCACCTAAAGTATAGTTTGCTTGAGGTGAAAGACTTTGAAACGTAACAAAAACAATATTGTTTCTTTAACATCAGACTTTAACGAGACTCTGATTAGTTTAGTGAGAAGCATACTAAATTTTTTAATCAAAATTCACGTTTAAATTTTGAAAATAAAAAAAATTATATTAAGAGAATTTTTTTAAAAAAAGAAATCGATAATAATTTTGATTAAATTAGTTAAAATATGATTTTAGATATTGATTGATTTATTATGAAAAAAAAAAAAGACTTTAACAAAAGCCATTCGCCCAATGAAACCAGGCTTTTCAATTGGGCCGAAAAAGGAAAAGAAATAAAAAAACGCAAAATTGCGGGAGAGAAATTGGAAAATTAAAAGGGAACTGGTCGGTCAAACTTCGGGTTAATGGTGCAGATAGACATGTACACCGCCATTAATTTGATGTAAAATCATCATCCCCAAAAAGGCACGCATCAAATTCTGGCGTGTTCGAGTTTCCTCTCCCTTAAATTTGATTAATAGAATATAAAAAAAAAAAGAATATATTTAGTACAAATTTTATGTTTACTTCATGCTAAAAGAGTATTAATTTAGTAAATACTTCTTAACTAAAAAAAAGATTCTTTATCTTTTTTTACATAAAAAGGGTCGAGATTGCTAAAATTCATTGGCAACAAAAAAAAAAAAAAAAAAAAAGAGTTTATTATTGGAGACAGTTCGGTTGGGCCTTGTCGGGCCAAGAAAAACATGTTGGGCCCAACAACCCGAAGGTGATGTCTTTTTGCTTCACTAACGACACCATTACCGATGATAGCATTTATGATACGTTCAATTTTCAAGTTTTTTGTGAGAGAAGAAATTTTGGACGTTATAATTTAAACCCAAGTTCAAAAAAGAGGACCATTCTAAATATGAAAATATTTTAAAATATATAACACAAAGTTATATTATATTATATATAAACATATATACAAATAATGATAAAGAATTTATATAAAAAAAAAATCTTGCATTTAAAAGATACATTTTAAATAAGTTAAATAGCCTTTTTTTTTTTTTTGGGGTGAAGAAAGGGCCACAGAAACAACACTCTCCCAAAGGAACACTATGCACACAAGTCCAAACTCGGTGGGTGATGGAGATAAGTTTTTATTTTTATTATTATTTTTTTTACAAATTAATCACGATATACTCTATAGTATAGTATGTTCATATTATTTAGGTATTCTGTTAATGAAATACTCTATAGTATAGTGTTTAATTAATGAAATATGAATATATTATATTTTTATTAATTTATTTATAAATATTCTAAAAATGCTTTGAAAAGTTGTGTACCTTTCATAAATTACGCGTTGGCGCTCTCACTCCCGTTCTGCCTCTCGCTTTCCGCTTCCGCTTTGGTGGCTTAGTTCAATAATAATAGTAGGTAAAAGTAAGCGAGCCGCCCAACCCGGTGACCCGTGAAGGGTTGCAGTTCGTACGTTCCAGTAGCAGAATAATTCGCAACATGAGCTCAGATGTTGCAAAAAGGAGGACAAGTGTAAAAGTATGACTGTAGTTGGTGATGGTGGGGTTTCACACCCCAAGTCGACTGTTGTTGGTGATGGTGGGTTTCACACCCCAAGTCGGTGGTCATTTCTTGGTCGTAATTATAACGGTTTAATAATCTGCAGGTGCAGGGTAAGAAAATAGGACCTTCGACTTTTAAGACCATTTTGTCAGTTGTTGGAGACTATTCTTTTCTATATATATTCCACCTTGATAACATATATGTATATATATATATATATATATATATATATTGTAGAAGATAGGACATGTCCAACGCTCGATCAAGTCGGTTTTCTTTAAAATTAAGAAAATTTTGATTGGATAACCTTTTTTATTTGCTTTTCATAAATAAAATGTGAAAGACATGATTATAGTTCCGAGATTTAAGTTTGAATTTGAATTAAATAAAATAAAAAGAAATCATTAATTGGATCCCACCCTGATCTTTTTAAGATTATATAAGAATATTCGAAAAAATTAAGGTGATATATTTATATTAAAAAATAATTATGACCGACACTAAATTGTTAGGAGCCTAAGTCATCTTACTATCCTTTTTCCTTAGCAAAATGCAGAAAAGAATGATCCAATTATAGCCCAGCCCACCCTACCCTGTCTCATTAGACTCAACTTTTAAGATGTTGGGCTTGAGATTGTCTTTCTTTTAAAGCCTGGAACATGAGGAGATTATCCGTTCCGTTACTTTTACGTTGCGTGTTTTACGGGTGAACAATCGGTCAACGGACAAAAATATTAAAATTTTAATTTAAGAATATAAAAATTAAATTAAAAAATATTTAAATCGAATTAATTAAAATATAATTTTAGATACTTAATTATAAAAAAAAAAATTCTCCTCTCAATTTTATCGATGGTTGTGAATATTTTTGTTTAATTACAGAATTAATTAATTATATTATTAGCAAAAACATCATAAAATATAGTACTTCATCCGGTTTCCTTCTAGAATGTCCATCAGTCGGGGTTGAACATTTTGATGGCGTGGGCATAACGTATAATATGACCTTGGTAGAGAAGCTTAGACTTTTGACCATACTTTGTTTGGCCTTCCCAAGGACAAAATGGAATGCTGCTGAATTCGCTTAATGGTCACCTATCCGAAAGCACCACCGTCCGTGGTACAATGACAACGGCATTAAATATCTTTAATTAATTAATATAATTAATAAGATAAAGACTTGGGTACCGATAGGTAAAAAAAAACTTTGCACCTTTTATAAGCCTTAGTTATTTCATCATAGTGGTATTTAATTTGGGTCTTATTGGCATTTGTCCCAAATTTTATATTCTAGGCTTCAGGTGCGCCGTGCCAGGACCAAAGGAAAAAAAAAAGAACTAGAAAACAGTCAATTTTGCTTCAATCCTGGCCAAATCCCAACAGGAATTGACTCTCGGTCATGGAAGCAACACCCCAAGTGAGAACATCCCAAATCAAAACCCAACAAAGTGGTAAACATAGTGGTGCTGTTGAATGTTCCAAAAATGTGAGGCCATTCGATTTGAAAATCGTGAAAAAAAACCAGTTGCCTCGCAGGAATCCAACTTGTTTAAGCTTCAAGAAAAGAATATAAATCACTTTTACTTTTGGAAATGGGTTTGGGGAAGCCACCCACCACAAATGGATTTTCCTAAAAGTGGGGTTTAGATAGGTGGAATGAAATAATTTAATTTGACTCCGAAGATGCATATATTAGTCTTGAGGAATAATTTGAATGAGGTTTCCATCCAGTACAGCACATTAAATTTACAAACTGTCTTTTGGGAAACAATTCGCGCCTGTTGGATTCTGGGTTATTCTGGGACACAACCTTGTTTGAACAAATGTAAATTAATATTAGTTAATGAATGATGACCCTTTGTCCAGTCAGGCAGAAGTTGATCAAAAGAAAACCACCCCCACCTTGGCACGCCACATGCACCGGTATATTACTCGTCACCCATAAAAAAAAAAAAATAGACTAATAAATGGAGAAATCCTGTGTTCATTACAGGCAATCGAAAAGAATCATTAAAAATGTAGAAAGATATATTATTAATATATTTTTTTTATATTTTAATATTTTTTCTTACAAGTAGGACACGTAAAAATTTTAAATAGAATGAAAGAGTTTTAATATAATTCTATTTTCATATCTATGTGTATGTTAGAAGAAGATTCATATTATCAATTCTTCTTTTCTTAAAGACAATATCAAATAAACATTAACCAGGCACCATTGAAGATTTAGGAAATGTGCTTTGAAGATTAAAAAAGAATAAAAAATAAAAAATACACAAGATCAAAATAATCAATACACTACACTAATATAAGATCAAACTTCAAACTTCCTTTGGGCTAAGTAAAAAAGTGACGGGTTATTAACACAAGGGTGAATACCCATTATATGCACTAAACTCTTGAAACATCTTCAAGAGTGTATGACCAATAGCTATAAGATGCACAAAAGACACACATACTCTACACATTCTCTAAACCATCCAAAATCGAATTGGAGAAGAAGTAAATAATAGTAAATAAACAAAAACAAAGACAAACGGGCATTATAGGTTTAAAACTCCATTTCAATCAACGGTTTCTCCTTTGCATAGTAGTAGAGAATTTTGCTCCATTTCACTATTTTAAAATGGTAGGTATTAAAACTTCAAAATTTATAGACTTATTTATATTTCTCTGAAAGAGAAAATTAGTTGATCTGAAACATATTGCTTAGAATTATTCTGAACTAAAAAAAAAAAGATTGTAAAGTTAATCCATTCGAAACTTACTAAGGAAAGTGAAAATACCTTCTATTTAGTGTCTTCGCAAACCACATATAAAAATGTATGGGAAAATTACAACACATTGCCCAAGTGTAAGCAGAACACTGCCTATTTCGCCCCCAAACCTACAATGTGCCATTCGTGTCAAATGTCCACCATATAAGAGCCAATTGTCCACTACACAATAACACAATCTTTGCTTCATCCACTTCTCTACGACTGCTATTATATTCTATGTACCACTACTTGCACTGCTCAATTTTTCCATGCCACATCAATGAGACCAATAACCCAGATGGGAATAACAAGACACATGGCATTTCCTAATAGATTCTAGGTTCACACTTACATATGACCAATCAAACAGTACTTGACAACAATCTCAAACAGGACCATGATCTTCATTTTGCAGTAGATCGGGAGAGATTCTTCTAAATGTGAAAATGAGCTAATAAAGTACTAAGTTCTGCATTGCTCTAAAAGGATTATGATGGGACAATTACACACATTTTAATACTAAAAGTGCATGTTCACCATGCAAAAATCAAGATGGCTAATCCCTTTTTCTTTATAGTACAACCTTTATATCCGCGAGTTTTAATCTCCAACACTTTAAATCGTTGTAGTAGACTGCACTTTTGTCTTTTGCTAGATATGCATCCAACTCTCTCTCTCTCTCTCTCTCTCTCTCTCTCTCAGCCTACCACGTCTAAAGATATATAGCATTTGATAAAAATAATTAGAAACAAAAAACTGTGTTAATAATTAATCTATATAGATAGGAACCCAAATGTGAAATGAGAATGTGAAAGCACTAATTTTTTTCCTTCATTTATAAGTACTAAATTGATTAAAAAAGGAAACAACAAGGAACAAATTGAACATCTCGTAAAGGAAGAAAGAGTTTTCAAGACAAACCTCTTCTGAAAGGCATATTTTTTTTTCTTCCTCTTCTTCCAAGTAAAAAGAACTAATAAACAAAGCTAAGAGTTCACAAGTGACCTTCTCTTCTGAGCTTGTTTAATAGTGCAGTAATAAGAGCATCTCTTTTCTCAGCCCTAGCTTCCTCTCTCATCCTCCTTTGTTCCTCTCTCTCCCTCCAACTCCTATCCATAGCCATTCTCTCATTCTCCAACGCCTCCATCTTTTGCCTCCACTCCATCTCTCTCAACATTCTCCCTTGCTCTCTTGCCTCCATTGCGTCCATCCATTGCAACTCCATTTGAGTTTGTTGCTTCATGAACTCATTTAACATCTCTCTCACACTATTGATATTTCCACTCCCACTACTCCCCGCCACACCTACACCGCCTTTTCCCTTTTTTATCTTCTTCTTACTACTTCCTCCGCCACCCTTGTCACCTTCACTTTCTTCGTCCTCTTCCTCATCATCAGATGACAACTGTACCGCCTTTTTCTTCGACCCACTCGTTCCTCCACTCTCGGCTTCTGTCCATAGCATCCTTTGCATCCTTGCAGCAAATATTGCTTGTAGCTCAACGTAAAATGGAAACTGTTGTCTCAGAGCTTCTGGCTCCATCGTCTCACAACCCTAAAAGATTTTTCGAAGATAAATAAATAGTATTAGAATAAAATAAAAAATTTATGAAAAAAATTATTTGATCTTTTAATAAGTTTATTTACCTTGTACCTAGTGACTAGATTTTTCCACTTGCACTTGCACTGATCCGCGCTTCGATTATAACCTTTTTCTTTCATTTTTGTGGAGATGACTTCCCAAAGAAGCTTATTACGTTTGGTCTCCATGAAAGTTCGATCTAAATCGGCTCGGATCATTAAGAACTCTTTGGTTTCTTGAATACTCCATTGAGGAAACCTATCACTTGTATCAACGTTAACGCTTATATGATGAGGAAGGTGTTGGTGATGATGAGGATTATGAGGATGTCCTTCCATCACCTAACCTTAGAAAATGAAAAGAGGAGGAGAAAAAAGAAAAGAAAAAGAAAAACTAGATAGATTTGAGAAAGGGATATATGAGGGGGGTGGTAGGAGGAGTATGGATGGACTAAGTCGAGGAGAGAGAAAGAGGGGAAAGTTAGAGAGAGAGAGCGCTAAAGATTTATACGAAGTGGGTGTGAATGGAGAGAGGTGTGAAAATGCGAATCGTCAAAAGAGAAAACAAAATTTAAAAATAAAACATAAGGGAGATCGAGAGAGAGAGAGAGAGAGAGTTTTAATGCTTAGGTGTCAAAGGAGAGAGAGAGAGAGACAGGGTTGTTTGAGGAAATGAGATCCCAAGAAAGCGTTCTTCTCTATTTGCTTTCACTCTTTTTCTTCTTCGCACAGGTCCTTCAATCTCATCTCCCTACGCGTAAACTCTCTCTCTCTCTTCCCCCTTTTCTTTAATTAGGATTTACATTTATGTTTTTGTTGCTTCCCCATTTGTTCACATTACGATCAGAGAGAGAAGGACTTTATTCTCTACATCCGGTTTTAGAAAACTTGTTTTGCAAGTATATTTTTTTACTTATCAAACCGTGTTTCGAGTGTTGTGTATTTCCTGTTTTTTTGTTGTGCGTGCGTGTGAGGTGACGACAAAAAAATAGCCCATTCGTGCTTCCAGAATTTACGTGGCAGCTAGAAACTGTTCCCACCATCTCTTGTCCACATTTCATAAAATTTTTGTTTTTTTTTTTTTTCCGCCCACTTTTGCTCGATACAGTGAATCATTAAATCGGTAGCAATTGATTTAAATTTCCATAAAACAAAACATGCCATCTTTATTTTTTTTCTAACTTTTGGTTTGCTTTTTCTATTTCTCAAAACAATTATTTAATAAAGCAAAATCATATAATTTCTTTTTTTTAATAACAATAATATATCTTACACTTTTATTTTTACTATAACAGATAACCATATAAATTTTTTCCTCTCTAAAGTTAGTAGTTCTGTTTTCGTTAATTTCGAGTTTAATGAAAGAAAAAACAGAATTTTATCGATCTGTAACCAACGCTGGCTGCTATTCACCTATTAAATTGTTCGAGATGCGCGGTTTATTCTGTCCCGACCCACGTGAGATCGCCTACCATCATCTTACACGTGGACCGAATGCATGGGTCAGGTGCTTTTTATGTGGGCTCACAAATTCCGTAGTTCACACCTAATCACAACCATCCCTTCCCGGTCAAAGATGAATTCTTTGACCTTCTTTGCCTATGTCAGCTCATATCTCCCCACTTCCCCAATATTCATTGACAACGTGCCACGTCATTAAATATAGGTGCGGTTAATCATTTTGTGACGAAATTGCCCCTCGTGTTGGTGTGGCGGTGACCCGCCGGTGGACATACCGGAGGGTTTATAAGTGGAGAGGAGCGGTAATTGTGACTTTGACTTATGGCGCAAGACGAAAAATGGTTTGGTCTTAATGTTTATTCTATTTACTCTTTCGTCCACTACAAGTCTCCCGCCTCTTCGCACCCAAATGCTAAGGAAGCAATTGGTATGTGCAGGGCACGTGGGGGGCTTAATCAGGTGAACCCTCTTCCAAGCAAATGCATCCAGAAACACTCCATTTCAATTAAATATTTTGTTCAAGTTCCTTTCATTTATATAGTTAAATGAATTGGACTAAATAAAACTAAATACAGAGTATTTATTTATGTTTATACATTTTCTTAAAATCTCAAATTCGATATCTCTAAAAAAATAGAATAATGTCAGATGAATTATAACTAATTGAATAATTTATGTTTGAATTCAATCAATTTTACTAATTAAATATATTATATTAAATATATTTGGGTATTATTCTTACCATAAATCTTTAAAATAGTGATATAGCTGATGTACAAGGTGCATGAATAATTGTTTGTACCATATTTGTCACTAGTTTTATGATTCTATTATTTATGGAAATAACGATTTTAATAAGATATTTCAATGGTAAGAGCTTAGTTGGAATATCATGGATGATGTCCAATCCATTTTAATTTCTTGGGGCCAACTCATCTTAACATAAGAATCCATAAAATAAAAAATCAAAATAAGTGGTCCTCTTTTCACATTTAATGAAGGGTCAACTCATATGCACGAAGAGCCTAGGATTAAAATTCTTTTGAATTGAATAATCGATATTCTATTATTTTAATTAGAAATCTCGAATTTGAATTCTAAAAATGATAAAAAAGAATTTGAGAGATTTAATCCTTAAAATGAAATTCATAATATTTAAACTGGATTAATCAAGTAAAGTCCAGATAATAATGATGAAAAAAAAAATGATGACAGCATAAACATATTGGCCTAATAAGAAGCTTTTCAAATTGAATTTCTTGTCCATCTTTTCGAGCGACCCCAAAATATATTTTTTGGTGGAAATGATTGCAAAGATTAATAGAGCAGTCCTATTCCCAGTTAATTCAATTTTCTGCATTGTCCCAACTTCCAAGTTTTCATTTTCATAAATTAGCATTTTTGAGAACAAAATCAAAATAAGATGATCGTGATCTAAAAATAAGATTGCGTGTTAATAACAAATAGAATAGAAACATAAATTTCTTAAATTCTTACAAATAATTCCAACTTGCATATGATTATGTCATACATAGAAGTTTTAGTTCTCAAAAGAATTATTGATTGTCGTGTGTGTATGCATATGGTGGTGGGTTCCTTCGGCCACCTAAATATAGAAAGTCAATCCACATATTAAATAAACATTTATTGTTACGGCCATATCAAGAATTATAATATGCGAGATCCGCCCCCAATTGGAGTCTGGCCGTGAATTGACCTAAATTAATTGAGATAAAATTTCAAATATTAACCGGTGGCTCCCCACTTGATAGCTCCAATGCACCTTCATGGCTACATCTTATGGAGATATATTGATGTTTTATAATAAACAATCTCCACATGAATTTAGTTCGTGATCTTGCATCCACTTTACTGCAAAATTTACTTTGAACTCACAAAGTATTATATGCATAGCATGGAAAATGATTTCTGCAATAAGATTATCCAAAAGTAATCATTATAATTTAAATTGAAGTACTTATAAAGAATAAAAATTTTTGTGGTTACTGCAGAGAGAAATTCTTTCGCCATTTTCCCAATCATTTTTCTACGCCCATTGCACTTATATATTACTTTTTAAAGAATTTTGAAGCCAAATATAATATATTTTTTTTACAAATTTATATGAATATTTTCAAATGTGTGTTATATTTTCTAACACATCGACGTTAGTTGAACAATCTCACCTAAATCTCAAATTGGGCTAGGCGGGCCTCCAGGCCCGGCATTGCCCTGGGTAAGGTTAAATTGGTATTTCTGACTTTTTCTAGAGCTTGACCAGACCCGGCCTGACCCTATAATAGGCCCATGACCAGACTTTCAAGTTGAGTTGGTTCATGCCCGGTTTTTGTAGCATCAAGCATTCTCTTATATGTCATACTTTGGATTCGATTCGACTTCAATTTTTATGATGGAAAGATCGAATGTCACAGCAGTCTACCATTTTGATGGTCCCACTCCATTATTGTTTCCCCTGTGTTTGCCTTCATGACCTAATGCGGCTTGTTTGTTTCAATGATAAAGCGTGCCAATAATATTGTTATCTTATTATTATTTTTTTAGATAGATTATTTACCACTAATCGATATTTAAATAACTTTCACTAATTCAGCTCTAATATTATGGAGATCGTGAAAAGATTGACTCTCTCAAATCTTATTTTTTTTATTCTCAAACTCGAAACCTATAATTAAAATAGTATAATATTCTATCATTATATTTATAAGAATTTAGTATAATATTTTTATCTTATGATAATTATATGTGATCATAATGTCATTTTCCCTATTAAATCACCCCAAAATTAAAATGGCCCACTTTATGGGCATTCACACTTCAAGCAAGGGTATTCTCCTAAAGTTCGAAACTTCCAGGTGATTGTATATTTTTAATTTTGGGTGTTTTATATTATTTTTAAGGTTACCTTAACCAGGGCAAACATTTTAGTTTGATTATAGAAAACTTAAATGAACGCACTTGCATCATGTTACACGAGATGGTTTCGTGTGAACACATGTGATTATTATATTGTGATTTCCATTTTTGCCCTCATTGAAATGGTGCCTAATTTTCGAAGCTTGTGTTCTTACTGCGGCGAACGTACGATCTATGTTCGCACTTTAGAGTCTTTAAAGTGGTCAAAATTTGACTTGGGGGCTAAAAGGTGAGTCGAATGAATTTAAAATCAAATTGATGAAAGTGTAATTCATATTAATAAAATTAAAAATTGATAATTTAAATAATTTAAAAATATCTTTGGAACTAAATAAAAAATTTTTAAATGGAATCAAGTAGACTGTTCTATAAAATTCAGCTCATTTAATCTTTTATTCAGTCTTTTTAATGTTTTTGGTCTTTTTTATAGTTAAGGTTGAATGTTGTATGTTCCGTCTAATTAAATATTTTATTTTATGATTTTCTATCTCTTGACCTAGTAGTTAATTAGAACGAGTCATGCCGAGGAAAAAGATCAAGGATAAAAATGGTTAACAAATAGGATAACTCTTACGAAGAATATTAGCACAACAGTGAAGAGTAATTTTACGATAATAATGTTGATAAAGTTTCTAAAGGAGTAATCTGATGGTCAAAATCCTTCTTTTCAGATTTGAAGATTTTAGATTTAAATCTCTATATAATAAAAAAAAATATCAATAATAAAAAAAAAAAGGGAAAAGTAATAATTATGAACTGCACATGAGATATGGGTAAATAGGATTGCTTGATTAAGATAGAGCAACAGGTCGAGGGGTGCTGAGGCCAGTGATCCCCAAGAAGCAAGCGCCCCCCCAAAAATAGGATGACACAATATGTTGTACTTAAAAGCGTAAGTCGCGCTCCTTCTGGAGGGCCCGGGACAAATTTCTACGCGGCAAAGCCTGTTCCATGTGCATGTCCGCCATCCACACCAGCAATCCGCATGCTTAGCACCCTGGAATGGTGTGAAGTCTCCCCCTCCTCTATTTTTTTTTTTTTTTTTTTTTGAAGTCTCCCCTCTTTAACGCTTTTATACCTTTATTGGGGGCCATCTATTCCGGAGAACTAGGACCAGCAATTGATCTGGCCCGACTCGAGCTTGGCCCGTTTTGAAGAGTAGAGCTTTGGTTCATTATTTAGGCCTATTTTAATTACGGACCGAGTTTGGTCACTGTTTAGATCCACCCGTTATAAACTCAATTCGTTTAAAATCAAATAATTTTTTGTATTTTAAAAAATATTGTGAATTTGATAATGATTTTGATGAGTTTAATGTATCATTCTTAATTTGGTATTATTAATTTTCATACTAATATGTAATTCTTAATTTTGTATATTGGTTTTAATCAGAATTTGGTATGTTGGTATTTATTTTATATTTTATTTTGAATAAATAATATATTTTTATTTTATATTTATTATATTACAGAATGAGTTAAAAAATAAAAAATAAAATTTATAATTCGGACCCAAGTCTAACTCAGAAATGGACATGAGGTACTTTTAATTTTTTGAGTCAAGCTTGCACCTTCATTTTCAAACTTTTTTGAGTCGGGCTTGGGCTCAAGTTCGGGCTCATAAAATTTTAAACAGGTACTTGGCCTTTATAAAATTTCAGCTTCTCGATTGCCGGTCTCACAAAGTACAAGTGCGCCTCCGTTCTCTCTCTCTTCCCATTTTTCTCCACCGACCACAAACATTCTCCCTCCATTGGTTTTTTTTTTTTTTATTTATTTATTTTGTTTTAAATTATCTATCAAGAAAATTAAAGAAATATTAATTTATTTTTTATAGCTTTACTCTTTTTTCTAAAACCAATAGTTGTATTTATTAATTCACCCTACGAATTTCATTTTTATCACGCATTTCTTTTTTTCTTATATTTATCTTAATAGTAGAGTAATGAGAGATATTTAATAAATGTTTAGATAAAAGAGAGTCGATGTATGTATAAAAAATTATGGATAGAGAGAAATTATTAATTAAATAAAAAAAGGTAATTTATTAAGAAAAGAGATAATTTTTTATAAGAAAAATATTTTTGATTAAAATTTTATAAGAAAATATTTTTTATTAATTTAGTGAGAAAAAAGGTAATTAAATATTAAACTTTTTCTCAGTAAGAATTTTGGTCAAAAGATTTGCTCTAACCACAACATTGAGGTGCCATTGATACGGCAATTACATGCCCCGCTTTCTTAACCAAGAGGAGGCTTATGAGTGGGGCTATGCCTCCTGTGAGGGGCCTGACAATTGAGGGGCTGTTTCCTTTAAAAAGGAAAAAAAAAATAAAAAATGTTAAAAATATTTTTGCCCCAACTCTCATTAGTCATTTGTGCCCATTCATAAATTAAATACTCTTATCAACCTCTGCATTGGATCTTCTGAACAAACTTACAAAGTACGGTTGCATTCAGCAAGCCACCAGTATGGGCCGCTGTGGTTGCATAAATAGTGAAGCCAAATTAAAGTCTCCGTGACTCGATTGTGAATTTTAAAAACAAAAAAAATTATATTAAAATTTTTTTTTCTATAAAACTTTCAATAATAATTCAAATCGAATTAATTAAAATTAAATCTATATATTAGATAATCAAGGAAAAAAAAAACCTCACATCTTAGTAGATCAGGTTGGTGCTCTCCGAATATTTTTCTTTTTAAAATTATAAAATTTTGTAAGTAAAAATTAAAATTTTATACGTATTAAGTAAAATTATTTAATTAAAAGAAATTCTTCAGCAGCATAAGTACATTTTACTTATGGTCAATAAATAGTTGTCTCTATCATTTATATCTTAATCCCTTAAATTGGACATTTTAACTTAAAAGTGAAAGGAAAGCCTTGTTCTTTTTTTTGGTTAAGATAAGGAAAGCCCTGTTCCTTGATCGAGATTGGACCACCCCACATTGAATAAATGACTCATTCCATTGTCAGCAGAACTTGAGTGTTATGTAATCTGCTAATGGTTTTCACTTTCACGTTTTACACACACACACGGAGAGAGAGAGAGAGAGAGAGAGAGAGAGAGAGAGAGAGAGAGAGAGAGAGAGAGAGAGAGAGAGAGAGAGAGAGAGAGAGGCAACATAAGCAGCGGAAAGGGATGGGGGAGATGAAGGCCGGTTATTGGAGTGTCAATTGAGACCCACTTGGGGGGGTATTGGGCACTAATAAACACAAAAAGAGAGACGATATGCCCACTTTCTGTTTTTTCCTTAATTCAAATGGAAAGAGACAAGAGGGAATCTTCTTTTTAATTCTGGATTAGACCAGTCCTAGAACCCCATTTTCTTTGTATTTGTTGCTTCCTTTTTATAATTTGTCTATCACTTGTTCCCATGGCAATGGCATTGGGGGTCCTAGTTGTTCTTGTGCTTTTCATCTTGTGTGTTGTAATTTAATCTCTTAGGTACCTTTTTCCCTTTACATTGCACTAGAATGATCCTCTGTTAGTAAAACAATGTAATGTGTTTCTCGTATTGACACGAATTTGGATATTGTGGTAGGAAATATTTAAGCCATGGTAAGCAAATGAAGATCACATATGGCACATCCACACAATGGCAGATGTGTGTTGCAGACCTAGTTTAGACCTTACAAACTTGAAGCGATCACTTCCTTTCTTTTGAAGTCAAATGAATGAACTGACTAATTCAAGGTTGAACCAGTCCTGGGCTTTGAATGAATGCTTTAAACAGAAGAATGTTTATCCGTGGATGACCTATGATTGCTTCAAATTGATTATTCCTCCATAGGTGGAAAAAAAAATAATACGATCACCCATCTCAACATTTCTCCATAATATCTAATAAAGTGCTCTCCTTCTTCAAAATATCATTTTTTTATAAGATAACACCCTTACAACAATTAATAAGGATACTCATATTTTCACCCTCCCCCCCCCCCCCAAAAAAAAGAAAAAAAGAAAAATTAAGGATACTCGTGTTACCATTGCTACTAAGAAAAATAATCTGGGAATTATTATTATTTTCATCTGTTATAAAATGTTTGATTTGAGTGATAACTTTTAAATCCTTGAGTTATATGACAAGAAATTGTAACCACGAGCCGGAACTTGTAAAAGCCCCCACGACAAAATCATCTGTAACTTGAATGCTTTAGGTCAATTTAAACATATTTTGATAAAATATTTTTCATTAATTTGAATTTAAAGTCAAAACTTTTGGATTATGGAATATATGCTATTGTTTTTGAAAATAGCCTAATGATCATAATCTCTTTTCTCTAATCTTGTGATCCGGATTTTAAATTTAGTATATAATCAAATATATATATATATATATATATATATATATATATGTATATGACTGGAATCACAATAAACAAACTACTTTTATATAGATATTTTTATGATAGATTTATACTTGTTTAATTACTTAAGTGATTTTTATTAGACTCAAGTTAATAAATAGATTGAAATTAAATATAATTAAATTTTATTTAAAAATTAATTTATTTAAAATCTTAATTGATTTGACGTTATTTCAATTGAATTTGAATAAAGTTTTTATATTCATCATATCCGTCAAAGGATATTACACTGGGCCCCTTACAAAATAAGCTGATTCGACAAAAAATGCCAATGCAAAATATCATCCAAATATCTGAGAAAAACCCAAAACCCTCCTCTCTCTATCTCTCTCTCTCTACCCCCGGACAAAGCACCGTCCCGTTCGGAGTCAAATCCGACCGTTCGAACACCTATCACCTCCAGAAATATAGCCGACAAACCTCGCACTTCACCGAGTGTTTTCGTTTTTTCAAAAAATTAAAAAAAACCGTTCCATGTTTAAAATTAAAAACAAGGAAAATTTAATTATCAAATAAAAAATACTCTCCGAATCAAAAAGGTATCTGAAACGTTACCGTACACTCCCCTAATTTCTGAGAAACCAAGAACACACACACACACTCTCTCTCTCCTTTCCTCTCTCTCTCTCTCTCTCTCTCTCTCTCTCACTTGATCACTTACTCAGCTTTTACTTCTTTCTTTACAGTCTGTTCACTTAGACCCTACTTCTAGGGTTTGGTTTCAACTACCATGTAAACAGCAAAAAACTCCAATTTCTAGTGTTAGGGTTTGAGTGAGATCGATTTTATGGGGAACTGTTGCAGATCTCCGGCAGCCGTAGCCAGAGAAGACGTGAAGTCGAATTTCTCCGGTCACGATCACGTTCGGAACAAAGACAAGGACCGGACACATTCCGGCGATGGAAATTCGAAGAAATCGATCACTGTTTTGAACGGAGTGTCCAAAGAAGGCATTGAGGAGAAGTATTTGGTGGATAGAGAGCTAGGTCGTGGAGAGTTTGGAGTGACTTACTTGTGCATAGATCGCGACACGAGAGAGCTTTTGGCCTGCAAGTCCATTTCGAAGCGGAAGCTGAGGACTGCGGTGGATATCGAAGATGTGAGGCGAGAGGTGTTGATTATGAAGCATTTGCCGAAGAATTCTAGTATAGTGAGCTTGAAAGAGGCTTGTGAGGACGAGAATGCTGTGCATTTGGTTATGGAGTTGTGCGAGGGCGGTGAGCTGTTCGATCGGATCGTTGCTCGTGGGCATTATACAGAGAGAGCTGCAGCGGTTGTCACGAGGACAATTGTGGAGGTTGTGCAGTTGTGTCATAATCATGGAGTGATTCACAGGGATTTGAAGCCGGAAAATTTCTTGTTTGCAAATAAGAAGGAGAATTCGCCGTTGAAAGCTATTGACTTTGGATTGTCTATATTCTTCAAGCCTGGTGAGATCTTGAAGTTCGATTGCTTTCCTTACAGTAGAGCATTTACTTCATAAGTTTATTTGGATTAGCAGGTGATGTTTGGGCTAGTATGGTTCAAAACTTATCTCTGCCTTCTATTTTTGATGTTGAACACACTGATAACTCAAATAGAGCAATGCCGAAACCAACTACATTTTGGAGTTCCTTAGATAACTAATAAGAAATAAGTTTTCTTGTGAGTGTAGATTACATGAGAGGATGAGCTGAGGAATTCGCTAAACAAAAATAAGTGCTAAGTAAGATTAGAAGAGTGCCAATTTCATGGAATATCCTTGAGGTAAATCCCCCTAAATGTCTCTCAGACTTGACATCAAAGAGAAGCAATCGGGAGAATTCTATCTTATAGTGCTTGTTGAAGATCCTTGGGATTTCTTCCCTTCCAAATGCACAAGATTAGGGGAAGTACTGCACAAGACCATAATCACTCCCTTTTTTGCCAAAAGGTCTAAATTTGTTAACTAGGAATTGCTCCATGTTTTCGGGAAAAACATACTGCATTAAAGTCCTTAATAATCCATTCCAAACAGACCTTGAAGCATAACAATGCAAAAGAGGTGATCATGAGTTTCATTACTAGGAAAGAACATCATACACATTTTGGTAGGTATAGCCCTCTTTGGCTTTCTCGTTAGTGGTGTTAATTCTGTTTAAGTGTTATATACACTTTAGTAGCTTGACTTTCAAGGAAAACTATGTTGCGAAATGCGTTCGTCTAGGTGCTTAAGGTGCTAGCTTAGCAACTCATGGAGCCTTAGGCAAGGTGGCTCCAAGTGTCGCTGGCCTTTCTGGCCTAGTTGCAAGGCAACAAGGCACTATTGTGTCTGCCATGCTGAAATTTACATTCGTTTTACATTTTTGTAAACACAAAATTTTCACCAGGCTAACATTGTGAAAAGTTGCCCTAATTTCATTTGTATTGATTTCTATAAGAAAATGTTCAATCTTTCTGTGAATTTTTTGCAAGAAAGAAATAGGTATCCGATTCAATCTCACATATTAATGCCAAATCTAAGTGTTGAAAGGTTTGATTTTGATCTAACAAACAATTTTCTTTCAACTGTTTATGCCTGAGAAGATTTGATGTTAATTGAGGCAACAAGGTCTTTTGTCTTGATGAATAAAGTTATTTGGAATATGATTGATTGCAGGCAAAAACTTGCTTGATGTCAATCACTCAAAACAGTTTTGAGTGTTTTCATTTAGGGTTTCAAGAGGAGAATAGGCACTTTAGTTTTGAGTCTTAGTCTCATTCAAGGTTTGTGAGTTTTTGATTGAAGGAGATTATTTACTTAAACAATCAAAGATAGCTAATTAACAGTTGGAATCTTTGGTCGAGGTTGTTGATAGATTTTAAATTCTTTTTCATACTCTCTTCCCATTGGAAATGATTGCCATCTTGGTTCTACTAATTTTTTGGGCTATAGGACAGGGAGATTGCTCTAATCACGCCCAAGGAAAAGGACTGCATTTTTATATCTATTCAAGCATTGTTGTACTAGTTAGTCGTTGTGTAACTTTTGAATTTTTGTGGATAGTCTATGAAGGATGGAAGAAAATTTTGGTGCATCTGTTAACATCTGCTATGACATCTAGGATTATGAGTGGAAGATTAAATAGGTCTGGAAAGCAAAAGCAAGCAAACCCCATGCTTTTCTCACGTTTCTCTCTTTGGAGCACTATTGGTGAAAAACATAGTGTTAGCATTCTTTTCTATGCTGGACTCAAAGTGCTACCTGTGGTGTACTATTTTCCCTATACAATAAGTTTCATCAGTGGAGTTGCACACCACAAGCATTTTTTGTTACATTTGTGGACTAGTATCAGTTGTTCTTGTTTGATAAATAAACATGGTGCATGGATTTTTTTTAGGCCCTATGTACTATCTACATGGAGTTGTGCATGTGTGTTTGGAGTGAGAGTTGGGGGGGGGGTTTAGCACATTGAGCAAAGTCCCCCCCCTAAAACTTTGAGAATGATTGGAGGAAGCATATTTCTTTGTCAATAAATCTCCTTCTTTTGAGATCTTGTGGTTCCGATAAATATAGGTTCTTAGCAAATTAATGCTTTGGAAAATTTGTTCTCGCCTTTATTTGCTAGTATTGCATCTACTTAGCCAACCATTTCATTTCCTTTTCATTAAGTTCACGTGGGAAGCTGCCTCTAAAATGCACTTTGTACTCTGTGGGGTTAATTGGAAAAGCTTATTGCATAGCCGCAGAATTTAAGAAGTAAAACAATCGTTACTGCATTAGTTACCATTGATGTTCCACATAACTATTTGCAATTTCAAAAATGGAAGATTTACTTCTATGGCAAGTGAGCTTAGTGAAAATAACTGACGTACTGACAAGTAATCATTGAAGGCGTACAGATGTGTGGACTATATGAGTGGTGATGGCTAGAGGGGAACATATCAATCAAACAATGGCACCTTGTCGTTGCTCTAAGGCCCATAATTGAAAACTACCCTGTTATATAACCAAAATATGTAACTAATAACAACTTCTATTTGTATAAAGTTTGCAGTATTCTTGAAGTCTCATTTGTTTTGGAATGTCTCTATCAATGATTACTTGTTTCCTTGCGCATGAAACCGATTATTTCAATTTCAATAGAGCTCTCTCTCTCTCTCTCTCTCTCTCTCTCAATGTATTTTGCCTTGTTCTGGTTCTTATTTTACTCGGCCTTCATCTAAGTCTTGAAATTTGATTAGGTGAGAAGTTTTCAGAAATTGTTGGAAGTCCATACTATATGGCTCCAGAGGTGCTTAAACGAAACTATGGACCAGAAATAGACATATGGAGTGCAGGTGTTATACTTTATATATTACTTTGTGGGGTCCCTCCATTTTGGGCTGGTAAGATTGTTTACTTCCAGGAAAATATCTGCTGCCTTGAGCAGACAATGTTTGGTGGACTTTTTGATTTATAAGCCATCACCTTCTTTTCATCCTATTGCGTCTTATGTGGTAACTTGATCTATTTATTTCAGAATCTGAGCAAGGGGTTGCACAAGCCATCCTCCGTGGGATAATAGATTTCAAACGTGAACCGTGGCCAAATATTTCAGAAAGTGCTAAGAGTTTGGTTAGACAAATGTTGGAACCAGACCCAAAGCTTCGATTAACGGCAAACCAAGTACTTGGTAGTGTACATCTCTTCTATATGTTGTTACATGGATGTTTGTATACTCCTTATGCTTAACTATTCATATTGGGATAGATGCTCATTTAGAGAGAGTTTAAACATAGGTCTTTTTTTGAATTATACTGTGTTAAAAGTTGCCCTGCGAGCAATAAATGCTGCATTTTTGGGTATCCACTACTTGTTTGAAATATAGTTGAGCATACCTTGTTCCACAGAGTCTTTTGTCCATCCAATATTCTAGGTAAGTGGCTAATTTACTCCTTAATTTGTATGTTCGCACTAAATCATAATATGTGGCTCATTAGTTCTATTTTATCTCCTCTTCCAAATGTGATTTAGCAGAGCAGATTGATAATTGTATGAGGAATAAATGTCTTTTTTTCCCCTTTAGGGGGTGGTTGATAAAGGATTGTGAGAGCTGTAGTATTTAATGAATTAAGCCATGTACCAATAATATATGTTAAGTCATCTACCTTGGGTCTTTTCTTTCTAAACTTTTTGCACATAGCTATAGCATTCTTATTAGGACATGTGTCATCTTACTCTGAAAAGAAAACAAGTAACCGAAGGACAGAGGAGGCTCAAGAGGAGAAATAAAAGCCAGATAATATATTTTCCTCAGTTCACATGATCGCTTGTTTATAAATGCCTTGCTTAAAATGAGAAAATGCCTTGTCTGAAGGGTATTTGTTAATTAAAAATTCTTCATATAAACACATTAATATATATATTTATTTCATAATGGCATATCATATAAATAGATTAATCTTCTTAGATCCAATATAGTTTAGAAGGTTGGCCTTGCACCTCAACTTATAACACAAGATTGTTTACAGTAACCATTGATAGCTATAGTCAAACGAGTCAGTACATGACATCTAGATAAATGCTGGCATGCAAAATAAAAATTGGTGTTCAGGCTCATCTTTAACAACTTGCTCTACCCTACTTCATTTTGTTCTTGAACCATCATACTAATCATAATAGTATTCACCATTTTCATTTTTCTTGATTATATATAAAAGATGATAGATCTAAATGGACGAAGGTGATTTGGTCATGTTTAAGGAGGGAGACAGTAAATATATGGAAAAGAAATGATAGTGCAAACTAAAGGTACCCTAAGAACTTAAGAAAGACGTAACCTGTGAGTTTAACTTTGGAGGAGATAGTAGGAAAGATGTCTTATCCTAACGTATAATTGGTTGGTATACCCTGATCGTTTGGAAGTAATAAGAGTTGAACAGACTCCTAAGTTTTCCATCGGCAGTAGCATGTGGTTGGTGCTGCTTTCATTATTCAGCCTCTGTGCATTTTGCAGTTCTTTACCCATTTGCATGATATATATATATATATATATATATATTATTTTCTGTACTCTGAATATTTTTTCTGCTTTCAGAGCATCCCTGGCTCCAGAATGCTAAAAAGGCTCCAAATGTTCCTCTTGGTGATGTTGTTAAATCAAGGCTCAAGCAGTTTTCAATGATGAACAGATTCAAGAGAAAGGCCTTGAGGGTTGGATGAATTATCTCATGCAAATATTGTCATTCTGGTTATATGTCATAGCATGTGATGATAAATGTTTAATGTTTTATTTCAAATAGGTTATCGGTGATCACCTATCAGCTGAAGAAGTTGAAGACATTAAGGAACTGTTTAAGAAAATGGACACAGATAATGATGGTGTAGTTTCTATTGAAGAGTTAAAATCTGGCCTTCATAAGTTTGGCTCCCAGCTAGCAGAGTCCGAAGTGCAGATGCTTATTGAAGCAGTGAGTGTTTCAAAATTGCTAATTTTTATGCGAGTAGCTTATTCTTTTTGCTCTATAGCTCCCTCTTTATTTAGCAGTTTTTTTTTTTTTTTTTTTTTTTTTTTATTTTATTTTTTTAGCATAAGTACAGTCAGTTGAAATCAGAATGATCTGTATTCATTTTTATTACTTAAAAGTTGCCGTGAAACATAGGCATAAGCCTACATGAAGTGACACCTAGGAGATAACGAACTTGATATTTGAAGAGGATGAACAATGATTATTCAATGAAGTTCTTTGCACATTGTACTGGATACTCATTGGCCAGGTCTGTTTCTGATAGTGCTAGTGAAACCAGTGCTAACAATGAGAAACTTTAGGCTTCACACCTACATAGTTGAAACCATTCATCCATAAAACATATCTATGATTGTTAGTTGAGCTATGAACATAGTTGTAGGCATGCGAACGAGTCTTCTTCAATTTAAATGTTTAGGTTTATTCGCAACAGGTGGATACCAATGGTAAAGGGACATTAGACTATGGAGAGTTTGTAGCTGTTTTCCTTCATTTACAAAGGATGGCCAATGATGAGCATCTCCGCAAGGCCTTCTCCTATTTTGATAAGGATGGCAATGGTTATATAGAACCTGAAGAACTCCAAAATGTGCTAATGGAAGATGGGGATGATGACTGTACGAATGTAGCAAATGATATCTTCCAAGAAGTAGATACTGATAAGGTGAGACCCCAATCCCAGTGTATGCTTTTTTTGAATGTAGAGAATATTTTCTCATGCTATTGCTTGACATCTACAGGATGGACGTATCAGTTATGATGAATTTGTTGCCATGATGAAGACTGGAACTGATTGGAGGAAGGCATCGCGCCATTACTCCAGAGGGAGATTCAACAATTTAAGCTTGAAGCTGATGAAGGATGGTTCTTTAAACTTGGGGAGTGAGTGACATTTTTAACCCTGGTGTTTCATGCATCTGTAACAAGAAGGTTCTGGTTCACTTCCATGCTTCCAGACTTCCTCTTGTAATTATTTGTGACAGCCCTTCTGATTAGGTGGGGTTTCTTTTCAATTGGTGATTCAAATGGTCAGGAAGAGGTAAGTTTGCCTTATTTGCCTTTTCAATTGTTAGAGTAAAAAAATGATGCTTTGTCCTGGTGTATGGTTCTGTTTCTTGAAAACTTTCTTGATGGTTTTTCTGCCTGACAATGGAATCGGTAACTCTAGGGCTGTAGTATATTAGTGTCAAGGAAATATGGAGGTGTTGTGTAGTTTGTTATATGCTTCATTTTGTGAGATGGACTTAAAGGACATTAATTTGCTCAGTGTTTGAGCTTCTTGATAACCAAAGTGTAATGCTTTTGAGTTGCAACTCACAGACCTTACTATAATGTATTCTTGGCTTGCATCTGCGCATGAAAATGTTTGAGCAGTTAAAATAAGTTGCTTCGGTTCCCTAATTTGAACTTTTTGTGGTGGTCCAATTGATGCTTTCGAAGTCTTTCCCGGCTCTACCATTACGTATACCAGTCCTTACACATACATATCATTCCATACTAATCTTGCTTTTGATCATTGATCTTGTGTGCTAATGCCCATGGGTGTTTCAATTATTCTTAACCATGTGTAACATGCTCTAGATTCTGGAGAATGAAAAGAGAGCCAAGTGTTTCAAGTGGGTCTAATTGCGGCAATTGGACCACACCTTCTAGTCGTTCCATTCTTTCACCTACCAACCTTTTCATTTGTATGTCTGTGTTTTGTCCCTTTCTTTGATAGGCTGGGTTGTGGCCTTAATCCTCATCGAAAATGGCATGAGTTGAGAATTTAATCAATCTCTATCTCGTAATTTTCAGAAACTGAGGTTGCACTTATTCTTAAGTATCCTGTCTTAATGAGCCAAAGCAGATCTCAATATCATTGACATGTTGAATATGCATCACTCACTATCTAATCTGTTTAGAGTTCTTAACGTGTCCAATTCTGCAAATCCTGTTATCCATCTCAAGCCATTTGTTATGGTAGACTTTAACGAGCATCAATGACCATTCCCGAATTTGTATTTAACTCTGAGTGTTGAAAATCTCTTTTCGTAGTTCTAATCAATAAAAAGATTGTCTAGTTGTCACTATAACGTGAAAGGGAAGCTAGAGAAAGCCAAATGAGATAAGCCTAGTGACCATCATCCTGTAAAGCATAGAGATCATCTTTGAGATATTTTTCTTGCATGTGTAAGCCACTATTGAGCAGAGAAGTTGCGTCCAACTCTTCTAACAAAAACTAAAGAAATTCTGCAGAGTACTATATAGCATTATTCATACACCAATTATAAGCTTCTGGGTCTAACCCTCGAGAAGAGTGAGAAGAAATTGACAAACACTCTTTTGAGTCCCATCTAAGCTCAATTATCACGTGTGATCTAATATATTGTGCTCTGCAGTTGGAGCTCGAGAGTTGGTCAAAAGCAGATCAAGAGGACAGTATGAAAAGGAAAAATTTTATTGCTAGGACCACAAAAGCTCAAGCTACTTGTAAAACTTGGGCACATCCATCCGACAAAGTCTTTTGGATAGAAAAAGAAGTGATATAGGTTCTTCTCCTACATATTATTAACTTCAAATTATTATTAAAGCCAACAAAAATCAAAGGTTTTAATCGTTGAAAGGGTCCCAAAACATTTTCTGGTTTTAGTATTTTCCAGGCACGGATAACCCTTAGAGCACTTTCTGCTTGTGTCCAAAGAAACACCACGAGTCACCTTCAGAGTCACTCGTATCTTTATCGAATGGATACCAATTGTCCCCTTTGTCCCAGTGAGGGAGAGAGAGAGAGGTTTCCTATGGTGCTTGATGATGTGGATTCTTGGGAACCATAAGACCGAAAGTTCATGAGAAGCTTTTAGCAATGGAGTCACTTGGTTCGGATAAGATGCTATGTTTTGTCTAAACATGGTATTGGTTGATTTGTTGGGCTTATATCCCATTTAATTTTTAGTCCAAATAAAGTAATTGTAGTACTCTAGCATTCGATATTTCAAACATATGACAGTTCACGTGGCATATTTTTATTAAACTCAGGCCACCCATGACTCAAAAAGCATGGTATTTTTTCTTATATTTTAATGCATTGTAAGTTCAACCCAACCTATAGATTGATCTAAACAAGTTTGAAGTCTTAATACTGGACCCCTCCCCCCACGCCTACGAGTTGCCCTATTCTTATTGGTTTTAAAAGTTAAGGGCCAATCTTATTTAAACAGCGCACAACACACACATATTATATGTATTGTTTATTTCTCTAATCGATACCACAAAAGAAAAAAAAAAAAAACAAAGGATGATGGTCCAATAACCTACCTACAAATCTTAGGATTTGGGTCCTAGCATTTTGTATTGGAGAAGATATGACTCGTGACAAGTAATGGTTTAGGAATTTAGGGTAAGGAATCTTGGGGTGGAGGAATCCTCAACTTTCTTTACTTTAGTTCAAGTTATTTTTATTTTATTTTTAATATTTTTAGTTAAAATATATATATATTTTTTTTATAAAAGAAGAACTAAAAAAATTATATTACAAACTAATTATATTTGGTCTCCACTTTCTCTTATTCTACTCGGATTTGAAAAAATTGAACACATGGGCTTCATTAAAGAAAGAAAAGGACCATTTTGGTTTGGCAATGCAAGGCTCTACTTCATCAACTCCTCGGTGGCCATGACCACATTGATGCCATCAACACACATAAGCATTATACGAGACATTCTTAGTAAAGGTCTTATACTCGCTAACTTCAAATATGGGTGATATTCAAAACAAATCATATAAATATATATTTGTTATCTAGAAAATTTGCATGTGTTTTTCCTCGGAATTTTCAAAATAAAAAATATATGTTTTTTTTTCTTGGGTCGCTAATTGTAAGTGGGAGAGAGAAAGGGCATATCTGAAAAATTGTTTCTTGTTCCATTAGTTAGAACATTTCTTTTCGGGCATAGACGATGTAAATATTTGTTTGAAGTATTCGTAACTCTCTCTCTCTCTTTCTCTCTCTCTCTCTCTCTCTCTCTCTCTCTCTCTCTCTCTGTGTTTTAGGGGCAAGCACATCATATCTTTGGGGCATTGTTAAATGTAGGCCAATGCTTTTGACTCGTGTAAAATTTTCATCTAACTTTATGGAACAAAATAAATGTGTGTCAATGTCTGCTGAGAAAGTGCTGTGCTTTTCGAACATCTTTGTCACATTCACGTGCATCCACCGGCAATTGTCCCAAAATTTGGTAGAATGTCTTACGACAGAATATCGTTTAATTAAATTTATTTTTAAACAAAATTTGTTATACTAAATGTTTATGTTACATATTATATTTTAATCCCTAAAATATAATTTTTAATTGTTAGTGGATTCCAAACCAATAGAGAAAAAAAAGGAGAAAGGCAAAAGATGACCAACAAGTAAGCCAATTCTAATGACACCAATCACTTAATCCATACCATGTCAGAAATGCAGCACCTCATCAATTTTTCTTCCTAATTTCAACAGGCTACTTTATTAGCTGGACACAGTCTATGCACTGGCTGGGGGGTGGAGGTTACTACGACACATTCTGCACAGTAGCTACCAAGTCATTTTCACTCAATAATGCTTGACCCAAAAAAAAACAAAAAAAAAAAAAAAAAAAAAAAACGCGCACTTTAGTTGAAACCTCAGTTTCACTTCCAACCCATAAATTTCTCAAGGTTCCTAGTATTCCCCGAAGGATTACGGCATTACATGGTCGTTGCCCCCAGATAATTTTTGTTATCCTCCCACTACATGTGCTATATCACCGAGCTCACTAGAGTATAATAATAATAATAATAATAATAATAATAATAATAATAATAATAATAATAATAATAAAATAATTAAATAAAAGCTGTATGAATGTTAGCCCTTTATATACAAGGCCACAACGAGAATGCATTGGGTTATTTCCACTCTACATCATGGGGTCTGCATTTATAAGACGTGGGCATGTTTTAAGGGTCCCCACCTTGTGAGAAGAACTGCGCACCTAAATTTGATTGTAATATGGTAGTATACTAAATTTTTTTGTATTGAATAGTTAAAAGTATTTTATTATTTTAATCAAAAATTTTGATTTTGAGTTCTGAAAATTAAAAAAAAAATGATTTATGAGAGTTAACCTTTAAAATAAGCCTTACAATACTCGAATCATATTAATCGGATAAAATTTGAATACCGATAATAAAAATAAAAAAATGACGAGAGGTTATATTTTCCAAAAATGGGTATCCAAGGAATTAATTATGTATGGTATAGGGAGCGTCTTGGTTGCTCCAAGAGCTTTTGCATACTTGAAAATGGATGAGAGGCTATAAAATGAAACCTCATTAATTTTTCTAAGCACTCCCTCCTGTCCTATTCCATCTTCAGAGATAAAAGTCTAAATACAAATTAAGAAAAACACTCATTGCATTGATTTATTTGTTATTATTTTTTTTCCAAATTGCCCCTAAAGTGAGTTATTTTATCCACTTTTAGGGATAAAATAACAAAATTATTTGTTTATTCCATTGATTGAGTAAAGATTGAAACTCAAAATTGGGATAAGAAAAAAAAAAAAAAAAAAAAAAAAAGGCCCACTTAAAATGGAACAAAAAGAATATTTATTTCATATTTATCTTTATTGGGAGAGGACATGATTCCTACCATAACAATTTCATTCTTATTTTGAAAAAAAAAATAATTGTTAAGATAGAAATATTCTTGTAACGTTAATCTACTTGGGGGCATTTCCACCGATATTGTGTAATCTCGAATTGCTAATATAGTAACTAATCTTTTTATTTTTTAGAAAAAAAATCTTGAATGTTTATTGGAATTAAAAAAAATACTCAATTTGAATTCAAACTTGAAATAAAATGGAGAATAAGAGAAATTATTAGGTTCCTTCAAGGATCATCATGTACCTTTTTTTATTTTTCCATTCAAAGTATTTTAAATATATATATATATATATATATATTATAAAATTAAAAAAAAATAATATTGAAGAAGGTAGATAGAGGGGCACTTAATGGGCAGATCGTTTGCATTCATAATTCCCTCTATCTTCGAATATTTTCTTCATTTTCATTTAAAAAAACTTTTAAGAAAGCATTTAAGATACTTAACTAAAAAAGTTGGATGTAAGATATTAAATAAGACAGCACGTGCGCAAAATGGGATTAGGACTGTCCAAAAACCAAAAGAAATATCGTCTTTGTCAATCTCGGACCTATCAGAGGTAAGGTTATATATTGGGTGTGCTGATCTTGTCTGGTCTAAAGTGCAGTGACCCCCCATCCATTTTAAGAGCCCACAGAAATCAAATTTATCACGGCGCCGGAAAATCACCACCGTTCTATTCCCTCAAAATGCCTTTATATTTACTTCCCACTCCTCTCCCTCTCCACGCCTCTCTCACTTCCTCATAAACTTACAAAACTCTCTCTCTCTCTCTACATTTCTCCCTGTACGTTATGATGAAGTGGCCAGAGCCAATAGTACGTGTCCAATCTATTTCAGAGGGTGGAATACGCGTAATTCCGGAGAGATACGTGAAAAGCCCTTCGGAGAGGCCACAATTGGCGGCCTCACTAAACGACGACGTTTTGAACATACCGGTAATTGACGTGTCAAGATTGGATAACCCACACACTCTCAGTCTCATCTCCATCGCGTGCCGCGAGTGGGGATTTTTCCAAGCGGTGAACCACGGAGTAAAACCCGAGCTGATGAAAGCCACGCGCGAGGTGTGGCGCGAGTTCTTTCACCTGCCGCTTGAAATCAAGCAAGAGTACGCAAACTCGCCGATTACCTACGAAGGGTACGGGAGTCGGTTGGGAGTTCAGAAGGGGGCGATTTTGGATTGGAGCGATTATTTCTTCCTTCACTACCTGCCTCCGACGATTCGGGACCAAAATAAGTGGCCTTCTCTCCCTTCTTCTTGCAGGTACTCCTCCAACTCACGCGCCACTTCATTCGCGTTCAATCATTCCCTCTTCAATTTTTGATTCGTGAAAAAAGAAAGAGTAACACTAGAGAGGACGGATCAGTTTCAAATCAAATCAATAAAATTTTTCATGATAGTTCATATAGTAAAGGTGGATTGATTCTAATAGAAATGGGATATTTTGACCTGTTCAGATAAATATTTATAAAAAAATTAATTAAAATATATTGATATAAAATATTATATAGAATTTAGTACAATAATGTTATTTTTGGAAGAAAGTAAGCCACTTGGAACCTTTTTTTGAATTGAAATAATTATTTATCGTTTTTTACGAAGCATACGAGTATGACATGGTTTCTCTGCTTCAAAAATCATACGTGGTATGGTAAAAGGTTGTCATATCACACAAAAGTTCAATAATCATCTTTTTATATATATGTATTACAAATCATGCTAACGTGTGAATGGCGTTAAGCGACCGGCAATAAGTTATATTTCAAAAATAATCATTCATGTGAATGCAATTAATGATGAAAAAATTATTTTCTTGTTATAAATATCTTGTTTCACGATATTTATCGATCATATGAATGATACGTGGCTTGGCTCTAAGTAAAAGAGTTGTCTTTCTGGTCTTTTTTAAAGTCTTCTTTCACTTTTGCTTATGGGTTTAGCATATGTTGACTAATTGTGTTATGTAATGTTGATCACTTCACTCACCCAAAACTTATGGTATTGAATAGTTGCTGGCTTACTACATTAAAGGATGTCGACTTATGTAATCCAAAACGTGATATACCGACACCTTCAGATGCTCACAAGCAACCAAAATGTCCCTATTCCTACTCTCATTCATACCTTGATGCTTACTTGTGATTCTTTGCTTTCTCATTTTAATCTAATCCATTATGGATGAGAGGGAAGAAGACTATTATTCTATTTTTAAAGAAAAAAAAAATATCAAAAAATTGATTTAAGTCATTATATAAATTTTCTTACATAAAAATTATTAGATAGCGACTCGAATTTACACTAAGAAAAAATAAATTAAAATACCCATGAGCGGTATAGCATCCCTCAACCTGCACTGTGATCCAACTTCATGTTTCAAGTGCGTTTGGGTAAAGCTTTGAAAAAGCAAAATGAAGCTTTATAATTTTTAATTTTTTTTTTTCCCTTGATAGTAAGCTTCATAGAATTTTTGTAGAGCTTATGCTTGAATTCCCCAAAAAACCCATCATCCCGAAATGCTCTCCTTATCCAAATTAAGTTTTTATTAGTCAAGTTTGAGGTTCTCTATCCGTGACTAATGAGTTAAGCTAGTCAAATTGAGTGAGTTTATGATAGGCCTTGCCCTTCTGCCCTATATAGGGCTCCTTGTACGTGTCCATTTCTCTAGCCGCTGGAGGTGTAAAACCTTGAAGCATCTGGCTATTTTGTCAACCTCACAAAAAACGTGACAAAAGTACACTTTCCGCCTACCCAATAGATCTTGTCTGTGTAGGATCTTGCCCCCGTACACAATGGCCGATCGTGGCCGATTGCTCCCGAAACTTTTTGAGAAAAAAAATTGATATGTTTATATTTTTAGAAATTTTAAAAATACGGTTAATTTTTTTAAAAAATAATATTTATTTTATAATGGTTATAATTTTGTCTCATCTTTATACGTTATATTTTGTACTTTTAATATAAATTTTTAATTTTATTTTAAATATGTAAAATACGATATGTTTTTTTTTTTTTTAATTCTAAATTTAAAAGTTAAACCAGGACAAAGGTACAGTCTAACAACCGGTAGGAGTAATCAGTTGGCAGACGTGAAATATGTGCTTTTAATTTTAATTTTTTTTTTATTATTTCTTATTTTGAACTTCTGTTTTTCCCAGTGGTTTGGTAAATACTCGGTTTTGATTTTTGACTTTTGAGACATTTTGACAAACAAACCAAACCGTGGAAAAATAAAATGTCATTTGAGCTTCTAGACCCCATGTTTCTAATGGTAAGGGAAATATAATGATGGAGAAAGGCTCTCCTAAATTGCCTTTTTGTATAGGGTTATATTGTATTTTTGAACTTTTAGTATTTGCCTTGACAACTATTTCCCTAATTATCAATTATAGTAGAAAATTCTGGATATATAAATTTTTTTTTCTTGTCTCTCGTTTTGGTGTTGACAAAAGTTTTATGATAATCGTCAATTTATTACAATCCTCGTTCTTTATCGGAGATTGAGACCAATAGTATTAAAGAAATGGGAATTTTTTTATTTGTGTAAAATTTAAAAATAGAAAAAGAATCAAATCATTTTTTTGGAAGTTAAGATTGATTTTCAGGTTTATCTGTGTTGATACCATGCAGGGAATTGGTGGAAGAATATGGAGAAAATTTGGTGAAATTGTTTGGAAAATTGATGAAGGCATTATCAGTGAACTTGGGACTGAAAGATGATTATCTTCAAAATGCATTTGGAGGAGAAAATGTAGGGGCGTGCCTGAGGGTTAATTTCTACCCTAAATGTCCACAACCACACCTGACTCTTGGCCTCTCCTCCCACTCTGACCCTGGCGGCATGACCATGCTCCTTCCTGATGAAAATGTGCCTGGCCTCCAAGTCCGTCGAGGCGATACCTGGATCACTGTTAACCCGGTGCCTAATGCTCTCATTGTCAACATTGGTGATCAAATTCAGGTCCTCTCTCTCTCGCTTATCAATTGAGATTTTATAATTTGATGTGTGATATTAACTCCGGGGTTTGAACTCTTTAGGTACTAAGCAATGCAAATTACAAGAGTGTGGAGCATCGGGTGATCGTGAACTCGAACCAAGAGAGAGTGTCCCTTGCTTTCTTCTACAACCCCAAGAGCGACTTGCTGATTGAACCTGCAAAGGAGCTTGTGACCGAGGACAACCCTGCTCTGTATCCGCCCATGACTTTTGATGAGTATAGACTCTACATCAGGACCCACGGTCCTTGTGGCAAGAAACAAGTTGATTCTCTAATAAAATCAAATAGTTGAACGCTTAATATTTGCTTGCAAATATCACAACCTCGTCCTTGATGCAGGCAGGATTCAGCATCTTGAATAATTCTTATCAGAGCAGCAACTTAAAAACTGCTATTTTCTATTAAGGTTGTCGACTGGAACAATTGATTGATACAATATTATTTATACTGTATCTTGTTCGGATTTATTGGCACCGACGACCACTCAAATTAGCTTTTAACATTATTTCTTCTTTCTTCTCCTCTTTCTATTAACATTATAGCAGCACATCCATTAATGAATCCGACAATTAACTCAAATTGAATCAGTTAAAACTAATAAATTGATTATCGAATATCAATCACCCAAACAACCAAAAAAAAAATAATAATAAAAAGGAGACCAAAATAACTACAAAAATTAATCTGAAAAATTATTCATTTCGTTGGTGAAACAAAATGTAGTTTCCCAGCTTACACCAAGTCCAGTTTTAACAACATGATTTATTTTGTGTTGGATTTAACATCTTTTCTAATAGAAAATAATTGATTCAGATTCTCTTAATCATCATATCAATATACTTAAAAAAAAAATGATTGTCCACCAAGAAAAAGAAACAAAAATCTGGAGAGCGGTGGTGCCAAATGTGGTGTTTGGTTGGGAATCCATATAAAAATTGAAACTATTCTAACAACCATGCCAGTTAGGTCGGCAGGAGGGGGAGCAATTTTTGGGAAATTGGGCTTTTCAATTGAAAATTTTGGTAGACCCCTCATCCAAATGGTCAAGGTTTTGGGGCAGTTGCTTGTCCTCTGCATTATTGAGTACTCTTTGTTGCAATTTAGGCACATTTTAATCCTTGTTCTCCATTGTGGATATTCAAACTTGTATTGCGTTCAACACACATGTTACTCTCTTTTTTCTTTCCCTTTTCTTGTTTTCATACTCTATAGCATGGTTTGATTTAGAGAAAAGAAAAAAAAGCGGACCATGCATTTCTGCAAGATGATCCCATCATTTTCTCTTTCTTACCGTGTATTCTAATATGCTACTCACAGTGGTGGCAATGGGATGGGCCTGGCTGGGTTGGTGCTACCCGTGCCATGCCCCACTCCCACTTGCAGGGTAGGAATCTGCCCCCGCATCCATACATTTGAGTAAAAAGTTGTATTTAACCACAATCCACCCAGCTCGATTGACCTAATTTTAAACTGTTTTCCCAAGTTGAATTTGTTTTTCTGATTAATGAGGCAAGCTCGATTTGTTTTAATTGAACATGATTTCAGATAACGATCAATACAAAAAAAAAATATGATTGAAAAATGCGAAGGAATAATCATCAGAATCGATTTGGGGACAACCTATTCTCGTGATGGTGTTTGGGAGCATGACCGTACCTTGAAGATATGAGAGTTAAAGTGGGAAAGTGTGGGGAGAGCACGGAACACCAACATTTGAAATTTGGCAAAGATAAACAAAGTATATAAGATTTTTCAAGTTCAACTACATTAGGCGAAATAATTGAAAAGAACGAGAACATATATACAACAAAGGTTAATAGGAAACATATAACAATAATTCCATATCGATAGGTCAACCCACGGATACATGGGTACGGGTCGACGCTGACTATGACCTGCCTGTGCCCTGTACAGGTCAAAAAATCTATGAGCAACTGCATATGTGGGGCTTGGCCCAATTGCTTGCCCACGGGTAAGACCCGCAACTTCCCGCCGTGGACCTGTCCCATTGCCATCTCTCTCTAGCTATTCGTATGATCCTGTTGTGGGTCACATTTTAGCCCGAAAAATCTAAAACGCAATTGACAAAGACCAAGCTGATCCCATTCTGCTTCCAGGGAATTCTCCGTATCTTTTTTTTTTTCTTTTGGAAATGGATATTTTGAATTGAGTGCAAAACTAAGCTTTTTTTTTTTATTTTTTGGTCCACCAGAAGAACAATACCTTTTTTATAAGAGGAGACGAGGTTGTGGGGCTCGAAAATTTGAAGGATGAGCCTTCTTGTTCATTGGGCCAAGAGGCAAGTAGTACTGCAGACCTAAGCTAGCCTTCGAAAAGAATAACACTCTTTCGGTATTTTGGACTGTAAGCCTGGAAAATGATTCCAAGATATGGCATAAATCTACAAACCATCCAGCACTAGTCAATCCTTGAAATGAAGTTTTCTTCTCTCTCTCTCTCTCTCTCTCTCTCTCTCTCTCTCTCTCTCGAATGCTTGCACACACAGACCCCATCTCTTCCTGCAACAGCAGAATAAGAACAGAGGCTCCACTGCAGATAAGCACTGTCATATGCAAGCATTAGTTAGGCTCCACTGCAGAGGGTAGGCTTAATAGCCATATAAATATTTATTCGACCATCATATGTTTACATATCACGCTTTGGTTCACAGTATTTGTTTTAATTACTTAGGCATGATTTTACAGACCCCAGATAACAAGAAACGGCGCAAATGCCATGACTTTATTTTACTACTACATAGCACTTCTTATGTAATGATCATAGAAAACTAGGCACTAGAGATTGGCAGGCTGTAACATTCCACTGAAACCCAATTTCCTGTGCAGGAAATGGGATTTTTGCACCATTGTTGACAAGCATGTTTTGGTTGGCGAATTCTGAATTCAGTGCTGCTTGTCTGAGTCTCTGTTGGATAACATCATTATCATCACATCGCCCCCTCTTAAGAGCTCGAACTTCTCCTTCAGACCTCATTTTGATCTTGTCAGCCTCTGAATCAGACTCAAAATCCTTCCCATTTGATTCAGACTCCTCACAAAGAGAAGGCAGTGACATGGGAGAAAATTGCCAGCTAGGTTTTGTCACAGTGACACGGTTCCTATGTTCCTCCGCAATTCTCTCTAAGAATCTTCCCTGTGCTTCAATCTTATGTTTCAAGCTCCTCTGGACCTTTAACAATTAAGCATGAACAAATTAGTACTAAGTTTTTGCTAATATATATTTCAAGTAATGTTTGAATACTGCATATATTAAACTAATGTTAATTACCTCAAGTTGGTCATTTAATCTCATTTGTGCTTCCATCTGCATTTGTAACGCTTCGTTAAGTTGTGCAGCACTGTACAAGAAAATTGTCATCTATTGCTAAGGTAAGAAAAAAGTAACTAGAAATGACCAAATTTTTGCATTAGAAAGTCCAAAATGCTTACGATGTTGTACTAAAATTTGGCAGAATTTCTGATATGTTCTTCCTCTCAAACTTGCCTCCTGCAATAAAAAAAAAACATCGACAGAATCAAGGCCATATAAGTTATTTACTTTAATTGGAACTTCCTTCTTTACTTTGTAAAAGCTGAGATTTTCCTAGACTTACTCTCAGTTTCAGGAATGAATTTTGAAATCCGGTATTTCTGAGAAAGAAAAACATTGATCATGATCATTGACGGCTCAAAACTGAAGCAAAAATCATGTTAAAAATATAGTGAAACCATCAGACTTTTTCTGCAGGAACTTTAATCAGTAGAAGCTAAATAAGAGATAACATTAGAAATGGAGGTCTAACATAAGCCATGCAGAAACAACAAAATCATTAAGATCGTATATGGACTATAAGTTAACAAAAAAGTAGGAGTTTGTTGCATGTTCATGGCCATATTGATGGGAAGATCTTACAAGTATCACTCAGAAATATATATATCAACTAGAGCTGTGCAAGAGTCCTGCCCATTCAAAAGAATCTCTTTTTGAGGCCTGATATTCAAGTGTCTCAAATCATCTACCGCCAGCTTGCATTAGAACACATAGTATTGTTTAAGACAAAAATAACAACAGCAAAAGTACCTGCAAGTGGCTCTTGACATGGTAGATTGTCAATCCTGGGACACCCATGGCCTTCAAAATGCCCTTTGGTGTTGCTCCTGAAAGAACGCTTTATAATTAAATGGCTGGTCACATGTCATGCACACATTCTGATGGTAAATCATTTAAGCATTTTGTCATGCACCAATACAACTCAATACACTTGTAAATGCACCAAGCACCTACAGAATTTGACTTACTATCTGCACCACCAAGCTTGTTAACAGCTTCTTCAAATCTATCATGCAGTTCTTGTGTCCATTTCAAACGTTCTTTCCCTGAGCCATCGGAACGGTTTGAAGCCATACCTAAGTCTAGTGCCTGAGCGGAGGTAAGCTTTGCATAAACAATGCCCCAGGGGGATGACTATAGAGACAAAATCAAGACAAATAACAGGTGTTGACAACAAAGAAAGAAGACGAAGTGAACTAAGGAAAAGGGTTGACAAAAGATACCATAAATTGTCATTTCCTGTTGGAAGAAACCAAGTAAACAGAGTCCATAATATACAAGCAGGTCTTTGTGGTGAATGTGTATTAGTGGAGAATCCTAAGGATGGAATCGGCAGAGTCGGTACCTTGGTTTTCCAAAGCCTTTTCATAAAGGACATCGCTTGCCCCCCTAGATCTTTGGGACCTCAGCCTTTCAAGGTTGTCACAAAGCCAGCAGCCCAGTCAAACAAATGTCTAATTAATTTCAGGATGGAAACCTGTCAGCCTCAATTTTCTTCCACCATGAGATCACCTCCCGAGAGGACTTGGACCTGCATTCTGAGAAGAAAGGGAGAGGGTCAACTTTGCAATCACCTAGTAGGGCGGGGAGAAAAGAACTGTGAAAAGTGGTGCCAAATATTAAGTCTTCGAATCTCAATGTGAAGAAGGGATTCACACATTCTCGTGTAGATAATTTTTCCCATCGATTCTGGAAGTAAAGGTCAGCAATAGTTCAAATCAAGCATCAAGTGTTCTCAAAGTCCCCAAAATTTTCATGGACCTCTTTCTTTATGCCAAAAGCAAAAGCCTGGACATGCTAGTTAGCTTCTAACACACCAATGACAAATGGAAAATTAATGCATCAAACTTACAGGCTGGTAATGCCCTACTGGCATTGATAGCCATGAATGACTGGAATTCTGCTTTAAATTATTTATCCCCATCTTCTGGTTAATGTTGATTCGAGGTGCATAATTAAAAGGGAAACACAAATACTCATGTTGAGCAAAATGTCAAATCTGAATTGAATTACCAAATTTCATACAAGAATAAAATAAAGTGAAGATTCAGGGGAAGGACACATCTACCCACTTATGAGCATTTGTTCTTGTAAACATCACTACAACAATATTACAAATTTTTAAGGCAGAATTGCCACAATGATTGTCTGTCAGCCATAACAACTAATACCGTAGGTAAGTCACCTTCACTTGCTTCATTTGATTACCACTACTTGCCTCTCTTCAGGCTGCAAGATGGACATTTGTACTGCTTGATACTCTCAGCTTTAGCAGGGGTTATCTTAACACACTTTCCATGAAACCACCTCTCACATATGTCACAGCAAATCCAGAACTCATCTGCACTGTAATTTCCACCACAGCTCCCACAGAGGGCCTCCCCATGCTCATCGTCATCATCCTCATAACTCTCGGCTTCCTGCCTTGGATTGCCTTTTGCCTGTCCATCACTTGATCTCTTCAAAGACAACAAAAGGATTAGTGGTGCGCACAAAAACCTCTCCCAATAATAGAAAAAAGGGAACTGCAGAAGAGTTAAGTGCTTGCTTCTATCTCTAGTCAAAAACGAATTTCTTCATATCTTAATAAGATACAGCTTAATGGAATTTCAGATAAGGCTCTATTAATTCAGGATTCCAACTTTAAGGGGACGACCAAGGTCAAGAGAAAATATACATTGGGCTTCGTCCCTCTCACCTTTGTGCTGTTCCTAGACTTGCTTCCACTGTCTGCACTTGGCTTGTCTTTCACACCCTTCCTTTCGCTTACAACTTCAAAAACAGTAGGAAGATCATTGATCAAGCTAAATAGACGCTTCCTGCAAACGCAATGACAGAACCAATTCTCAATATAAACTTAAACAAACATCTGTTTTCAATAACATGTGAAGCTGCAGAAATAACATGAAATGCAGAATTTAAATAGAAGAAAAGGATAGCACATAAAGAATCTGCCACAACTACAACTAAAAGGAATGGAGAACATGCAACAACACCTGTGCACAAATTGTTCCTTCGGCAAGCAATTTAGACTTATTACATAAAAGCAATCCCTAGAATTTGGATTTCAATTGAAACACCAGCCTGTGTTCCCATGAACTGATATTGCCAGAAAGCTGGAGTTAGGGGCACAAGCCATAGGCAAGCACTGAACTAAGTGGTTTTGGCACAACCATAGCTGCTAGCTCCAACTATAACTGGGATCCTGTTTTAAGAAAATTTTCAAGCACCAAACTAAGTGGAGATATGAAAGCCCAATCAAATGATAACTTCAGGAACCAAAGCTTTTGGCCCTATAAAAAGATGTTATAATGCAATAATGGGTAATATTTCCCTAATCATTTAGTTCATCTGGTCCAATCAGAGAAAAATTTTCACTTATTTTCATTGAAACATTCCTTGCTATTTGCTAGTCTCAAGCACTACATAACAAGAGATCTATAAGGTTCTAGTTCATCCACAACTTTGTGTTTTTCTTATTGAAAATCACAGTTGAGGTGATCTTGCTCGACAAATATTAACCTTCAAAAACAATTTGGATGGTCAATCAAATATATTTTAGTAAGTATAAGATCTAATTTATTGATCAAAGGGTTTTGTTAATTATATGTGTTCTTTGCAAAAGATCAATATCATCATATTCCTATAGATCATAGAACTCAAAACTTAAAAATTCTTGGGCCTCCATAAGGGGAGAGATATAGGACTTGAAGTGAAATAGATCATGACCATACACAAAGTAAACAACTAATTGACTTACTAGCCACTTCAGCGACTACAATTGTCACGTTCAAACATGATGTTAGTTGAATACAATATATTCCAAGATACATTCCAGAAAACTGAAGGACGAAGCTTTTTGCTAATACATCAAAAGCAAGCAGTGCTAGGGTAGTCAAAACAAACAAATAAATAAAGTTATTGTAGCATTAAGCAAAAACTGCGGAGAAAATCATTACCGTATGGGATTTTAAGTGTTGAAAGACACCATCTTACAATTGTAGATGGCCATTACTAGAATGCAGATAACAATGACTAGCAAGCGAAATATCCATTACAGTTCTTCACAAGTTTATGTCTGATATCATTCATGCAAGACAAGGCCTACCATTCAGCAATTAAGGGTCCGTTCTCTCTCATGATATTGGTCCCTTTCAATAACATTTGACTTGGAGAAAAAGAAAATTATCATTGCAAATGAAGCTTTTCAAATAGGGAAAGTTAAACTAGCATTTCATGAAAGTGAAGACACAAAGTCAAAACTGTGCTAGAATATGACAGTTCCACTATTCACATCAACACTCCTCACCAAGAGTGCAATATCTTAGAGTATTGCTACAAGGACCAGATGAGTCAAGTACCAAAAGGACCAAATCCTACATGACAGTCTATATTTGCGAAACATAAGAATATTTCAAATTTTCATTGGTCAAAATACCTTTTAAATTGAGCAAAAATCACATAAGATTCAGCCCATTTGATCTTTGACTCGTTTGATCACTCTAGCATCATTCAACATCTTACAGTGAACCAGAGGAACAGCAAACACAATGAGAAACAGCTCGATTCAAACCAAGTCGCACATGGACCAGATGAATCAAAACACGCCCACTCATCAATAAGAGCACAGCAGAATATAATCAACACAAATCCAAAGGGAGATTTACCTTTCATTTCGATTAAGACGAGCTCCCAGATAAAACGCCACAGAGAGCAACCAAGAATCACTATGCACCGCAACAAGAGAAAGCCAATCTCTCCGGTTCATTCCATCTCTTGCAAAGTTAATTCCAAGTGCCGGCTCCGGGAGTTCCGGCGGAACCTCCTCCGCCGGTAGCGCCACCTCCCAACTCTCATTTGCATGTCCATACAAACACAAATTTTCCTTTTCTATACAAAACTCAAAAACCTTACGTTCACTCTCAAACGACATAATAAAAAATTCAGAAATTTTATTGCTTTTTGAGTCAAAACCTAATCAAACAGATCTAGAAAGTGAAGAATTTACCTGGATCACAAAGTCCATAGAATTCATCTACATCTGAGAGAAAAGAGAAAGGTTAGGTTACGGAGATTGGACAGATCTCTAGAGAGAGAGAGGGGAGTACCGTAAGTTAAAGCACGAATAAGACCAGTGCGACGAGCGCTATAATCTTTGAAGATCTCTTCAACAGTGCGAGGACTGGAAGAAATTGACGCCATATCCATGCCCAGATGAGAAGATCTATCAAGCTTGAATTATAGTTCGAATTTACGCGTTTTTATCATAATTCGAATCCCAGGGAAGACCGGGAGCTTAGAAATTAGATCCAAGGCTTGCGTGTTAGAGAGAGAGAGAGAGAGAGGAAAGAAAATCCAGCTGTGCACTGGGCGGGTTGATCCGCGTTCGATACAGGCCGAAATTGTTTTGAGAAGAATAAGCAAGCCCAAAGTGACCCAGAATGAAGCCCCGACAGAAGGGCTGAGTTAGGATTGGGCATACCAAGAACTTTTTGGGCCTATCTCCACTGGAAAAGAAGCCCAATAATAATCGAGTCAGCAAACCCAATTAGGCCCAAGCCAACCAAAAGTGTAGACAGAGAAGGTCGGTGCTTCTGCACCACCCAAAAGAGAAGGTCGGACCAACATATGTTGGTGTAGGTAGAAAAAACACCTTCATTCTTTAATTAGGTTCACAGTTCGACTCCCACTGGATACAAAAAAAATATTATTGGGAGAGAACCTCCTCAATTGAGGCCTGACAGACTACTCGGTCCGGATTAATCGGGATGAAATTTCAGATACCGGACAATCAGGTTAAAAAAAAAAAAAAGAGAGAAGGTCGGTGCTCAGATCTCGAGAGAGATTTTGACGGCATGCGGATATTGTACTTTTTGAAGTGAAGAAATTGGAAAAAATTCATTTTAAATTGTGTTATTCCGACTCAAAATTACTTGGGTTCCTACTAACAAACCATACCAGATAAATAACAGCTATTTATTCAATTTTTAGCCGCATAGATTTATACCATTTCTTAAGTAATATATTGAATTCAAATTTTATAATTATCAAATAATTATAATTTATAAAAACATAAAAAGAGAGAAAAAGAGAGAACACACCCTCTTTGAAGGTCTAAGCATCTTGCATTACAAATGTCTTGTATCCCCCCGCTTCATTAGGAAACCAAACTGCAAATGGTATTCCAGCAACACAACAATTAAACACGAATTAAATCTCATCCAATCGTTATCCTAGAATAACGTAGTCTCATGTCTCTTAGAAACAATGCAAACGATTAAATCTCTCCTGCAAAGGATTAAATCCCTTCACTTCTATCGTCTTATTAAAAAGAAAAAAGACACTTCGCCTCGTGAGATACATCTCACTTCGATCTTTTTACTCTTACATTTGAGGCACGGTGCACAGCGCAAAACGTCTCTCCAACTAGAACAAAATCAAATTGGAGGAAACCCCCGTGGCGTGTTCAACCATCAAGGATGAATATCTAATCCCATCGATGAGATGCAAACCTACGAACTAGCACGAGTTGGGTTTCATACGATTGATATAATCCCACTTATTTGGGCTTTCACATTACGAATGGGTTACACATGGCATCGCACCACACTCCAACTAGATGAGAACCAAAGCGGAGCAAAACTTCACTGTTCCACATTTGGCCTGTTTGACCATCAAAGATGAATAAATCGAGCTGTGGTGAAATAAGCACCACCACCTTGCTCTTGACTCGAATCACTTGCTTACAGCTGGGGCATCCAGGAACTGCTGTTCTCTAATCTTAGAAAGCAATAGATAAAAGTTGTCCACAAGTCAGAACATGAGGCCACACATACTACCCATCCACGATCATTAGGGGCAACAGACGACAATGCGTGACACTTCCTTAGAATTATGCAGCTCCCTTAGACATACATTGTTGTCAAAGGAGCTGCGGAGTCTCCGAGAAGAAGCATACGCATGGAGTTCATTCACAGATAAGGTACTACAGGGACTCTGCTTCAAATGCCTGCTTTCAGAACAATAAGTTGCCATCACATACGGACAAGCAGTTCACAGAAACTCCCAGTGAGACCAAACGAGGGAAAGTAAAATGCGAAAAATTAGACAAATTAAACGTAGGAGAAAATGTAATATGGTAAAGAACACCTAAATTAAATGTTCTATCATCAATTAAATAGTAGCATGACTTTCCTTTCCACCATAATAAAAAAATAAACAAAGAAGCAACGGGAATAAATGGAAGTAAAAGCTTCAGAGAGAGAGTACAACCGAAACGATTTCAAGATGCTAACAACCGCTTGATACCAGCTTTTTGCTCTGATGTAAGCCTGGTAGGGAACTTTATGTTGAACTTAATTCTCAAATTCCCCTTCTTGGTAGGTTCCCTTGGGATGGGCATACCTTCTCCTTTGACAACCTCTTCATACGTGGGGCTAATGATGGAATTAACAGTAACAGTCAAATTCCGGCCATCAAGGGTTGTGATTTGTGCTGTGTAGCCAGTGAGAGCTTCAACAAGTGAGATCTTTTGTGTGACAACAAGATCATTGCCGTCCCTCTTGAAGACTCCATGAGGCTTTTCATCAATGATGAAAACAAGATCAGATGGAATAACACCTCTCTGCTCATTTCCTTTCTCTGGAAAAGTTATCTTTGTTCCCTTCTTCCACCCAGGCTTAATCTCAATGGTCAGAATTTCTTCCACGTTGGTGGATCTCCTACAAAATACAAATCTGTGAAACAGAAGAAAAACCCCAATACAGGCAAGTCAAACATGGAATTCAGGTTAGACAAATATCTAGCCCTCCAATTGGGATCCCTAGCCACTGAACTCAGTTTTCTGCTTCTGTCATTCTTTTCATGTGGTAGTTTACAAGTGTGACAGCATCACTTAACTAGCCAGCAAGTAACAAATTGACTCAAACGCCACATCTACATGAATTTTTCCAATTATGTTAGCCATGGTAGCGCAAGGAGGAGAAAAATAAAAATAAGATATCTGGCTGGTGTGTGAGAACACTAGATTCCTTTTTTCCAAAAAAAAAAAAAAAAAAAAATACATTTGTATCTGCAAGAAGACAATCCTAGGAGGTTCCTCCATATGAGCTCCTAAATTTTACTTGAAAATTATCAATCCAAATGCTCTTTCATGAACCATTTTTGCAAACTTATCAGCTAATGCCAAATCTGATGAGAACACTAGATTCATACTAATAAAAGGCTATCCACAAAGCATCCAGGACTTCAAAATATAATAGAAGCTACCAAATAATATCTAAAACATAATGGAACCTTTGTATTTCATTTCATTTAGATAGAGTCACAGCATCTGATTTTGAGTAGACACGCTTCATATGATATGGTTCTCACACATACACTATAACATGAATCATTGCCCTACCCTTGTTTAATTACAAATAAAAATTACATATTCCATCTTTGCAAAAGAATTTTTATGCCAAGATGCAGGTCCTACTAATTCTTAACATACCAAATTTAAAGAGATCAACTTCTCCAACAGAAGGTGAAGACAGGAAAATTGTACAACTTGCATCTATTCAGACACGCACAAAGTTGTTGTCATACCCTTGGAAGTACTCATACATCCAATCTTTTAACTGAGCTTGAACAATAGAGTAGCTTTCATATCAAACCAAAAAGAGGGAGAGAGACAGAGAAAGATTGCAAATGTGGATGACCAGTTAGTGAATTCTGAAAGAATAGATGTGACCAAAATGGGGAACGGAAGATTCTATTATCCCCAACCTCCAGCTATAGATAACAAACTTAAGAAAGACATGGCACAGAATGACTTCCAGGAAACATCCACATGAACAAGTACAAATATTGAGTATATTCTTACACAGAAGGGCGAGGTGAGATCATTTAATCCCCACAGGCCAGATGACATTCAACACGACCACATCAGAACTTCCCGTGCATCCTACCCTTCAAGCATGTCATCAATACTAGATATTCTCACTCCTGAAAATGGTCTTATATTATGGTTTTAAGGAAACAAGACATATATATACAAGCAAAGGTCCTCCATCCTAATTTAATAAGCCAATTCTCTGCAAACTCCTGAAAGCGAGATCCTATAACCCCAAGGATCTTGCTTGGGTCAGTTGTCGAATCTCTATCTGGCATCATGATCTCTCTGTCTTTTTATGAAGTGTTTTTAAGACCAGAGAACTAGAAAGGACCAAAGCCGGAATAGAGCCTTTAACACTTAACACCATTAACGTACTCTTTTCAGAAAAAATGAACACAAATTGCAGAAACCATGATCCACCCCTGCCTAGTACCTTAAGATTTTTTTTTTTTGATGAATAAAATATTAGTGTCATTCATGCCTATTACCTTGAGATACCACATTTAATTACTTATCCCTTTAATTGCTTAAGTTGGATTTCACAGGGGGAAGACAAGAGTAGCTGGTGTTTGAATTACAATTAAAAGAAAATATAATTTCAAAGTCTAAAGTAAATGCTACTTTTAGATGTAACAAAAAATCAATATACATCCTATCATAAACCTCACTAGACAACTGAGGAGTGAAAGTGGAGGTCATTTCAAACAATTGACAAAGTTCTTATCTTTTCAGGAAAATGGAGAAGCTTTGACAGATGGAGACATGTTACTGTATAACTTAACTAAGAAAATAACCTCAAAGGCATGACAAAAAAATAACAAAGGATCATGGAGCTAATTGCAGCTTGGGAGATAAGGTTTAATTGAGTCAACTTTAAATTTTGGTTGTTTAGTAGCATAGTCGATCATTTGAAGTGAAAGGAGATATATTGATTGGATCACACTTAATTTTCGACCAAGTTCCCCTAACAAGATGAGGGAACTCTAGCATGACTTTAGTTATGAAAAGGGCGAAAGTAGAGCAGTAAATTCAAATATTTTACCCAGCACACATTAATGATCAGAAAGGCAAATAAAATAGATGAATAGGAGGAAGAGATCAAACCCAGGAACATCTTACCCTATCTAAACATTGAATAATATGTTACCTCTTATAAAGTTAAAAATACCATCCATAATGCAAAACATGATGCCTGCTAACAAATAAAATAGTGTCATTTTTTAAAATGGAGTCCCTCTAACATTACCTCTTGTACCAAACAAATTCCCTCTGCTTCCAATAATTAAGAATTGACCATAACAAATGTGACTTTTACATAAGTAAGAACTCTGCTTACATCTAAATCGAACATTCTTTGACACAAGAACAAAACAAATAAGATTACTCACTTTGATCGTCCAAAAGGAGGACACAGATAAAACAGATGTGCCAAGCAAGGTAAAAGAGGGCAAGAGCAAAACAATAAGCCTACAAGTTCACATGCTTGGGCTAATTGCCCAGCATCCATGGCAAAATGCATGTGTGAACTCGCATACACCACCTCATTCAGGTTCAAGAAAAGATTTGAGTTCAGTCATGTTTCACAAAGCACAAAATAAAACCAGATTAGAAATTGGCATGATAAAAAGATGGAGAACCCGAACTTGGCATATGCAGGTGTTGAGTTACTGCAGCCCACTTTCATTCTACTGAAGTGGCTGAATGTATCAATTTGCTAGGTATTAGAAGGACAGAAGTTAGATGATCAAAAACCACAAAATCTCCCTTCCTCTTTGTCATAATATTATCTCAAGAATACAGGCTATTGCAGCATGCCCAAAAGATGCAAATTACCAGAGCTTTGAGGGTTTCAAACTTTGTTCAGTTAATTCTAGACAATGCTCTTAACGAATGGAAGGCAACAAAAGAATAAGAAATTCAAACCTGCTTAATTCTTTGAAATGTAGACTAAAAGAGCCTAACATGGAAGATGATCAGCTTCCAAAATTAGCCTAAAGCAAACAACAAAATGAGCAAGCTTACAAGCCTGAACTAGCCATTCAGGGTTTGCTCAATCATACCAATCCCAAGCTTACTTGTCTAGTAAACAAAGCCCAATCTTGAACTTCCATCAAGCAATGCTTAAATATTTCATACAGACAGATTATTTCACAGCCCCCGCACCAACAATCATAGCCTTAATACAGTTTGTCAAAAAAACAAAATATAGGAGGCAACACCACTCTCCATTACATTATGTTAGGATGAAATGACCCCATTTAAAGCTGCCAAATTCCATGTTGCATGCCATAAGTTTGTATTCAAATCAGTACAATTTTAGCGGTTCAACATGAATCCAAAAACATCAGGATTGAGTGCTTCCTCTTGACTTCCTTCACTAACCAATAGTCTTGCCAGATAACTGGCATTGTCATTATTATCAAGAATATATTCAGCATTTTAATCCCATTTAGAGATTATTCTAAATTGATCCCATTTTTTCTGCATATAATAGACACAACCCACTGTTAAACTTGATGCAACAATGAGAATCCAAACTACCTTTCACATCAATAGAAGGAACCGCATTCTCTCATGCATTAGTCTCTTCAACAACAAAGCATTAGGAAATTAAAGCAATTTACACGTTGCGAAAAGTTTCCACATAGAATATATGACTATTAAAGAAAACAAGATAATAACTCTAAAAATTGACCAGAGAGATATACAAACTACGAAATGCAACAGACACATAACTTTCTTTAGGTTACTAGATAAGATACATATGTTTTCAAGCGGAAAATGAGGTCAAAATCTAAGTAGTTATAACCAACTTCGCTTTAAAATTAACCCCCATATACAGACATGACAATGACATCAATATAGGATCTTCTCGAAAAGGGAGGCAGGTGTTACCAAGAGGGCTTTCAGCCACTAAAAAATATCTAGACAAGACATTAGCAAAAAGCACAAAATAAGGTCAAAATCTACGCAGATGAAACCAACTTCACTTTAAATTTAGCCATATTTAGACATGATTTCCACATAGGATCTTCTCGAAAAGGGTTAAGATTGAGAGTAACTATAATGGGAGTTACCAAGAGGGCCACCACCCGCTATGGAATTTCTAGGCACAACATTAATATAAGGCACAAAGCGACGTCAAAATCTATGTAGCTGAAACCAACTTCACTTTAAAATTAACCATACTTAGACATGACGTCAACACAGGATCTTCTCGAAAAGGATTTAGCACAGCAGGTGTTACCAAGAGGGCCTCCACCCACTATGGAATATCTAGGCACAACATTAATAAAAGGCATGAACCGAGGTCAAAATCTAAGTAGCTAAAACCAACTTCATTTTAAAACTAAACCACATTTAGATACGACATCGACGTGGCATCTTTTCGAAAAGGGTTGAGAGTAACTTCAGCAGGTGTTACCAAGAGGGCCTCCACCCACTATGGAATATCTAGACACGATATTAATATAAAGCACCATATACATATCCTCTGTAGATTTACTAAGATGGCAAACAATACCCCGTGCATCCACATAAATATTTGCAAAAGACAAAACAAGTATGGCATATTAAACCCCAAGCAATCAATACGTTAACACTGAACTACTGATATGGCTCATGGCTTTGACTAATTTGGGGTTAAGATTTAATTGAGTTGAGTTGAGTATCAATCAAGTAAGCAGCAATCCACACTAAATTCCACACATATTCAACTAAAGAGCAATCAACCATAGAAAACAAAGTTAAAAGAACACTCACCCAGAAGCATCAGCAACGTCCCTAGAAATCTTCATCTTCTTAGTGGTTCCCTTATATAAATCCTCTAAACTACACGGCAATGTCCGCTCGATTGGCGCAGCTTTCCGCGGCACATTGCCCGAACCCTCTCCCGCGCCGCCTCTGAACTGAGCAAAGATGTCCTCCCCAAACATACCCCTCGGAAACCCTGAACCACCGGCCCGCGACCCGCCCATGTCTCCCATCCCTCCAAACGGGCTTGAGAACCCGAAAAACTCCGAAAAAATATCATCTGCGCTCCTCGGATTGAACCTAAACATCGTCGGACCACCGCCACCTGCTGCTTCGGAGAACCCTCCAGTTCCCGGCGGCGGGACCTGACCCTTGAGCCCTTCTTCGCCATACTGATCGTAAACAGCACGCTTTTGGGGATCGCTCAGCACCTAGTTTTTATCAAAATTCAAAATACTTAGAGAGAAGAAAAGGTCAGAATTTTGAGAAAATAGGGTTTTGAGAGAATTGGGGATTGGATATTACATCGTAGGCTTCGGAGATTTGCTTGAATTTCGCCTCGGCTTCCTTCTTGTTGTTAGGGTTTTTGTCGGGGTGCCACTTCATCGCAAGCTTGCGATATGCTTTCTTCAAGTCATCATCTTTCGCGTTTCTGTCTACTTGCAGGATCTTGTAGTAATCCACTCCCATCTCCTCTCTCTCTCTCTCTCTCTCTCTCCCCACCCCTTTTCTTCTTCTTCGTTGTTCTTTCGGCCGGAAGATTCTACCCGAAAGTATCGATTTGGGGTGACATAAAACCAGAGGTGGCCTGTGAGAGGACCTGTTCTGCTTTGTGTGGATACCTTAATGGGCGGGACCAGCCCACAGTTTTTTTAGCAATTAAAAACTTTCTGAATATGTTTTCTATAATCCCCAGGTTTTCTTTGAATTTTAAAATAATAATGCAAAAAAAAATGGCTCAATAAAATAATTTAGAGTCGGGCTTTGGCCAACAATGAGTTAAATTTGTACTTAAACAGATTTTGTTTTATTTGGGCCAGGACTGTTACACGGATCGTGTCGATCTCCTATCGCTCATCAATCGCTTGATTAACAGTTCAAATCGACTCGACTTTGATTGAATTCGAGTCGAGTTTACCATGTATTAAATCAGTTTGAATAGTAAAATTTTAAATTTAAAAACTCGACGAATAGTTCGATTATATATATTAATATATATTATATATATTTATATATGAATACAATATAAAAATAAAATAAAATAAAATATATTAATATATTATAAAATAATCAAAATTTTTAGTCGAATTCGAGTTCGAACAGTTTGTTATACAATCGAGTCCTATTATTTATTACTAATCTAGTTTGAGTCGGGTAAAAAAAATCGAGTTCGAGTTCGGGTACAAGAATACTTGAGTTCGAATCGGCTCGAATACACCCATAATTTGGACTATACTTTCTTGACATATAAATAAAAATAAAAATTTTGAGAGTAAAATATAATTAAAAGCTTTTTAATTATATTTTCTCTTATCTACTCTTTTAAAACTTAAAAATAATAATAATAATAAGCAAAAAAAAGTGAAAAACTTTTACTAAAGTAAATTAGAACCAACTTACGTCAAGTTATTAAAACTAACTATTATTATCCGTCAAGTTTATACTTAACATTTTTATTTCATCTCGATTTAATTATTTGTTAAATTCAGATGCACCTTATTAGGACAATAATAAAAATAAAAATTATAAAACTAAAGTGTAATTAAAAATTTTACGATTGTTTGTTTTCTAATTACTAATTTTTATTTTTTTCTTTGCCTTCTTAAAATAAATTTCAAAAGTTCTGTTTAATTGTTAAATCCCACTATTATAACAATTTAAACTTGCACTTCAAATTGTTTTAAAAAATTGTTAAAATAATTTAGAGCCGCGATTACGCGAAGTTGTTAAGCCCATCTATTAAAACAAGTTAATCTTGCAATTAAAATTTTTATTTTATCTTAATCTTAGTATTGAATAAGCTCAACTATATATGTATATATAGATATTTTTTTTTGGGTGCAAAACTATGTTTTGTTAATACAAAGAAAAATAGAAATCTTAGGCCTAAATCTTGTGTATAAGTATCCTGGGGGCTGTTTTCAAGGGAGACAATTTAGTGATATAAACCTTCTTTTCCCAATTTGATGATTTCAAATTCAAATCATTGTAAAAAATATATACATATATACATATATATATATATATATATATATATATCCCGGGTCGGTTTAATTAAGTTTATGGGCCTCTAGACATATCTACCAAGTCCAGAGAAATGATTAATCAAGAACTAATCCATTTTCTTTTAATACCATGTTTTGGATACCGTCCGGTATTTGGGGTTTCGTCTCGACTAATCCGGACCGACAGCTGCAGTGGCTCCTTTCGGAGGACGGATCTCTCAACAAGGAACACTCCATACATATGAGGGCCCAATACTCTCAACGGGAGTCGAATCTCGGAGTTGAATCTTGGTCATGTTTAAGAATACTTAACTCTATATCCAATTGAGTCAATCCATCCATTAGCGCCGATGACTTGATCCAGGCATAAGCCACTCTTTTTTTTGGGGGGCCCCGCCGGGGGGGGGGGAGCAAAGGCCCGGCTGAAATGGCCCAACCCCATAAAAAATTTCAACTATACTAATATAGATAAAAAAGATAACATGTTTTAAAGATGGTTTTAGTAGTTGAGTCACTAGAATTTTGAAAGACTTCGCAAGCCTTCAAACAAGGAGTGTTCCAAACAAAACAATGTAATGAAAAAAAATAAAAAAATAGAGGAAATGATATTTTCAAGATTATATGCATCATATATGCTGTGTCAAATCTTTAAAATATTAATCATTCCTAGTTGATCAATTCATTATATATTAATATTTTTTAAATAAAATTTTAAATTTAAATATTATGTATAACAAAAATACGAATCAAAAAAATTTTAAACCTACTCGAACCGAGTTTATTGAAATATTATTTACTACGTGTATCAAGTGACAACAAACGTATTAAACATTACATATCCATGCATCTGCTCAAAATCATTGTATCCTATTTTGGGTTTGGTTGGTTATCCAACACCTCGAACTCAACTCCAACTTGAATGGGACCCATGGATAAGGGGTCTTTTTATAACCCATTATAAAATACAAAATTCTAAATACTTAAACCTATTTATATCTATACATAATAGATGATGTATACGTAAAAGTGAATGGTTGTCATGAAGGGGTGATCATAATCATCTCTTTCGATCTTAAAATCTAATATTCGAATCCTTATATAATAAAACAAATGAATAATTATGGATTCTCAGTTTTGAATCAAATTTTATGTAAAATGATTCATATAAATAAATTCTTACTTCATGATCAATTTAATAAGTTATAATATTGATTAGAAAATCACATAATAAGGATAACTTTTTCTTATATAGTTATTAAATAAATTATAATTATTATTATAATAATTGATACCCATAAAAAATTCGTACAATTGTTTGATTTTATCTACCAGTGCAATCCGACTTACCCAATGCTCAGTAAATAAGTAATTAATGCATGAAAAGTGCAATCCGACTTACCTAATGCTCAGTAAATAAGGTAACTAATGCATGAAAATTTGGGTTATATTCTTACCGGTTACTATCCATGCGGAGGAATAAGAGCCAAATAAAATCCCTTTCTAAGCTCCTCAATGGCAAAAACAACCATTCTCAAGAACAAAAGGTGACAGAAAGAAATCGCCCTCCATCCCGCTATCTGATCTAGTGGTGATATAATTTTTACCCTTTTTAGAGAGTGAGGGTTAAAAATCCCTAGACCCTTGAGAGAGAGAGAGAGAGAGAGAGAGAGAGAGAGAGAGAGAGAGAGAGAGAGAGAGAGAGAGAGACTGCAACAACGTAGAAGTGAAACGAAAATCCATTTTCGCGAACTCAAACCGCGTAAAAGTTATTATAATTACATATTTATCAAATTATACAAATATTTAATAATATCTAAATTATCATAGTACACATTTCTTTTATTTTAATAACAACTAAATAATACAATTATGGATAAAATAAAAAATTTATATTATAAATATAAAATTAACATATTCTTTAAATTATAATTTTATTAGAAATAAGAGTTATAATTTTTAATTAGACAAATAATATTAATGATCTTTACTCTTCCCCCCTAACATTTTTATTAAAAGTAATTTTTTTTTTAATTTTCTTGTTTGCATATATTCCATTTATATCAAAGGAGAAGTGATGTTATTAAAAAAAATAATAATAAATTATATTATAAGATTAAATCTAATAAAGGTTGAGGGAATTTTTTCAATGGATACCATATTCTGGCGTAGACAGCCAATGCCAATGCCTTCTTTGAGATACGACCAATGACTCGGTCTTAGTCGAGGAAAAAAGCTACCCAATAAAACGCCCTCTCAACCCAAATCCATTTTATCACTCCCAACCCAACCCTCTCTCTCTCTCCCTCCCCCTTCCACGGTTCGCCAAGACCACTCTCTCTCTCTGCGTGTCTGATGCTGTAGTTTAGTTGATGGCCCAGCAGTTAACGCAAGCAGCTGAAGTGTTGACGACACCAAAGCCAGTGCAAGTATGGAAAGCTTTTATGAATTGGTTAACCTTCTTCTTCCAAATCTTCATCCGCTTCGCTCATCTTCTTTCTTATGTCGGTCTTCGTCATCCTCTTCTCTCTTCCTCTTCTTCATCTCCTCCTTCTTCTTATAAACCTCTGCCCGTCGTCGAAGTCCCTCTCCGAGAGTCACCGTCGTCCGTGACTACGACCACTGACGTTCGTGTTGATAAGGATGTTTCTGACGGGGTCGACGGAGTCGTTGATGGACCGTTAAAGAGACTCACCGTAAGCTCTCGTTGATCTAGTCTATGCGTTTTAATGGATTTTTGATCTGCGTGGAGACCGTAGTATTGGATGTTTAAATTTTCCTCTTCTTTTGAAAAATTCTCATTTGATGGTTTTTAATGATTCTTTCCTGGATTTATTTTTCGTAGTTGTAGGCGAAGTAGATGTCATGTCTTAAATTGTACAGATGCATGATTGATTTGGGAACTTTGAAATTGTTAGGCTGCTGGATTTTAGTGGAGTAATTAACGTAGTCATCTTGTGTTATTCATGTAATCATTCGGTGGGCAGATTAAGGTAGTGGATAACTATGTTTAACTGTCGGATTAGTGATTGGTTGTCTTGTGATCGTGAAGCTTTGTTTGCATAATGGCATTATTGATTTGGGAAATATGAAATTGTTGGATTGCTGGATTTTAGTAGAATTAACGTAGCCAGATGGAACACAGTGGCATGACGACGATTTATGTGCTCCGACATGCCTGTAATCTCCTCAGCTCATTGGATGAGCAAGAATTTCCTTAAGATTGTGGCTTATTTGGACAGTTTACTTCTAATTTTTCAACTTGGGATGCCCTGTTTCATCCACTCACATGCCAGGTGATCATTTCTGGCGCCCTATGATATTTATTCATCTTGTGTTTTCCGCACTGTTTGGTTTACATTGGGTGCAAGTTTGCGATACTCTTTTTGGCTTTGAGCCTTGTACACCCTTAGATGTCAACTTCAAATTAAGTAGTTCCTCTCTTGACTCAACTTGCTCAAGTGTTATTTACCCCAAAGTGATCATTCTTGTGGCGCAATGGAAGGTCTGTACCCATGAATGTCTTGGCCCCTCTTCACTAATGAGGAAAGGCTCAAATTGAACTATGTTCTTTTTGGGTGCAGATGCGGCTAAGTGTCCATTATTTTGGTCATAACCCCTTGCCTTTGGGGCCAGATGCAGCACGATACAACCAAGGATGTCTGAATTTGTTTTCAGGCTGTTGCATGGTACCTGGCATTGCTTTGTCAATGGAGAGTTTATTCACTTACTGTACCACCTAGGTGCTTAACTGTCTAGAGAAGAGTCATCTGTTCAGAAGTATGATGCTGGACTGATTACTGTTAAGATTTTTGCTTTGTGACTTTTGAGCTTCATAAATTAGGAAATCATACATAATTTTTTTACGTTTAATTTTTTTGGATTATGAGCTTTCAATTAAGTTGTAAACAGAAAAGGGTTGAACCTTGTAATTTAGGTCAGTTGCATTGGTCAGTTATTGATTTAACTGCCTCCCCAGTTATTGATGTTCCCTCTCCACTTCCTCTTTCTTCTTTCTGTTTATATGTTGAGCAATGTCACCCTAGCTATGTATATACACTTCTGAAGTTGGCTTCAGTAGTTGGATTAATAGTCATCCTTGGCATTCAGGTGGTTCTAGACTTGGATGAGACTCTAGTATGTTCATATGAGACATCCAGCTTGCCTGACCATGTACATTCTCAAGCTACTGAAGCTGGATTAAAGTGGTTTGATTTGGAATGTCTATCTGTAGACAAGGTATGTTTCCATCTCTCTCTCTCTCTCTCCCCCCCCCACTGGGGTGCGTTTATGCATATTTTTCGTAACTTGTTTGTTATTCAATTTGCTAATGCAAAATGGTGCTCCATTAAAGGAAAGTGACGGGAAACCTAAAGTAAACCATGTTACAGTCTTTGAGCGGCCGGGTTTGCATGAGTTCTTAAAGCAGATTGGTGAATTTGCTGATCTTGTTCTGTTCACTGCTGGTCTTGAAGGTTTGCATTTTAATTCACCATTCATATGTCGGCGTCTTCAGTTAATGTCCTTATTTTCCTTTTGATCATAATATTTCATTGGACACAACGCAGGGTATGCCAGACCACTTGTTGACAGAATAGATGTGGAAAATCGTTTCAGTCTACGTCTCTATAGGCCCTCAACAGTAAGCATGTAAGTATTCTTCTAACCAATTTATAATTTCCAGCAGCAAAATTGCATCTTGTGTCACTGAAAATAAAAGTCTTTTTTCTAAAGAACATCATATCTGTTGCAATTGGTAAAACATGGGGTTGCCAGCTTGAATTATTGGAAAAGGTTGGGGGGTTGGGGTAGGTTAGAGGGTACTAAATTCCCCTGTTGCCCTGTTGCTTTGCCTTGTTTTGGTTCCTCCACCTCTTTCCCTATAATTTAAGCTTTTAATCTAGGATTTTCCACAAAATTTGCCTCTAGTTTGTATGTGTTTTTGTCAACATGGTTCTGACTTTTGAGATTGGGTGGGGTCTCGGCTATTGAACCTTTACCAGTCTTTGAAAGGGCGATTCTACTACTCACTCTATTTGTTTCGTCACTTTCCCAACTATATTTACTTCATTTGAAAAATTTCTGTAGAACTGCTACCGAATCTGTATGACTTCCTCTTTTAAGATCTGAACAATTGTCTTTTCGTTTAGAATATGATGCCTTTTCTTAGGTTGGGGAGGGCTGCAGAGATCAATTTAAACAAATAAGTGTTCACAAATTTCAGGGAGTATCGGGGACACGTGAAGGATCTGTCCTGTTTATCAGAGGACCTCCATCGAATTGTCATTGTAGATAACAATCCATTCAGTTTCCTACTGCAACCATTGAATGGAATTCCATGTATACCATTCTCTGCTGGAAATCCATTTGATGAACAGGTAATTGCCTTGTTAGGCATTTTCTATTTCAAAGACAAGTATTGTAATATCATTTCATTAACTCCTTTGGCTCGATTCCTTTAGCTCTTGGATGTCCTCCTCCCACTTCTTAAGCATCTCTCGCTACAAAGGGATGTCAGACCAGTTCTTTATCAAAGGTTTCACATGCCGGAATGGTTTCAAATGCATGGAATTCCCGCGACTGGTTAGACACGGAAATGTAAATGAAGATACATTATGGATGATTGTTTTGTAGACACTGAAGCAAATGTGTGTCCTCTGTGATTACGACCCCAGACACCAGTACGTATGTACACTATCTTTGTGTAATCAGCTGCCAACTACACAGAAATTCAAATTTCTGGGATGGATTCCTAGGGAGAAATCGGCATCGAGGAAACTGTCCCAATTCATATTTGTTCCCCCTTTTTCTTGCCTGTTTCAGGTCAATAGCATTGAGAAGCTTTGTGCTTATTAATTCTGTAAATCCCACAGGGATAAATGTTGTTATTTCTGAAGAATGATTAATCGGTTATCTTCTTTTCACCATTAAAATTGTGCTTGAGGTGACTCCGGACACAAACGGTTAGTTAGTCTGATGGATAAGGTCATCAGTCCTTTTAATCAAAGTACTCGAGACTTAATAGAATAGACTGTGGGGGGAGTCATATCCTCCGAAAGGGGACCTCCAATGGCTCCGGCCAAATTATTTGGGATGCCCCTGAATCTGGTTGGTGAGGGGGTTGGTAAGGGAACTGTTCCCGTAGCACCCCCCCCCCCGGCCCAAAAATAAAAAAAGAAAGAAAAAATTGAGGTGACACTAGACTAGCGTAGGACCAAGGAGGGCAATGAAAAAATTTTAGCCCAATGTTAGCCTGATCTCATAGTTGGGCTTAACATCTTTCCCCAAGTCCAAAGCAGAAAGGGCAAGGCTAGCCCCTATATTTTAGATGGAAGGTTTGTATCGCTGTGGACTTTTCACCGAGCTAAAAAGGAGGGAGGTTGACACCCACCTTAAAAACCAAAACAGAAATTATCTACAAGAAAAAAAAAAAACCGAACAAAACACCAAATTTGGCCGGAGATAGACCGGTCACCGCGTATCAACAACACTCGGGCGTAGGAAGCCTCAATTTGACTCAATTTTATTCCATGTTAATCTTCTTACCGATATATATATTTTTTTCACTAAAATAAATAATTTTGATAAAAAATATAAAATTTTGTAAATAAAAAATAAAAAATTTCTATTTGAGGAATTAAAAATTTTATTATATCAATAAATTTCTGTTCTAAAAATTACATCAAATGTTAATTCGGCCTAACCAACATTCACAAACTCATCGTCAAGAGCGAAGATAGATAATTTATATACAGAGCCAAAAAAAAAAAAAAAACCAACGCGACTCAGTAATCATAAAACATGGTAATTTAGTATTTGCATCAGATGCTTTTTTATAGTCTCCGGGAACCGGTGGTACCGCACCAATTTTTTTTTTTTTTTTAATTATCATAAAACATGGTAATTTACCACTGCAGCGCCTGGCAGGAAACTTCCTTGGGCAGCGTAACAAAGGGTCAGTCAAACCATAACAGCCATTCCTTCCCCATTTTGCAGCTCAACTAATAAAGTTTGTTTCTGAGCTCAAAATACCCGAACAGGATATTGGGCTCTGCTGCTTCAAACATAACTTGCGTAGCCTTGGCAGGGAGTCAAGCGGCTAGGTAGTTGGTAAATACAGCATGGAACATTTCATGTCAGCTTGCACTAGACTCTTTAGTTTGCTCTTCTGCTTCTTCCTTATCTGTTGTGCTTACCTCTCCAGTTTCTGGTTGTGGTGTTGATGCCTGATTTGAAGACACAGACTCTGGAACAATTCCGAGAACCACCAAAACAGACCTAGAAATAATAGATGCCTAGGCATCAGATCATAGAAGAACAAGAACAAAAACAACAACAATAACAAACTGAGTCTTAATCTTAAATTTTGGGGTCGTACGTTTGAAAGACACGTATAGGATAGAGGAAAAAAAGAAAAACATAAAATTAAAATTTAAAAACAAAAATAGATGAGATAACATTAAAAAATAAAAATAAAAATAAAAATAATGATAATGAAAAAGAAAAAAAAGCTATTTATAAAAACTTGAAATATTAAAATAGATTATTTAATTATTTCGGATTCTTCTACGTCATTTATTCTTATCTAAGGTCATTTCCTCAATTACACCGTTGACACTCATCTTTACGTATAAGTTGCATCCAAATTTTCAACGACTTACTATCACGTTTTACTAAATCTCTTATATTTAAGATCTCGCATCTCCTAACTGGTGTGTTTTTGGGTTTTCGTTACACATTCAAACCATTTTAGGCAATACTCTTGCATCTTATCCACAATTGAACTCACTCCCAATTTGGTACGTATCTATTCATTTCTAATCCTAATTTTTCTAGTTTTACTACAAGCGTGCTGTGCACACAATGTTAGATAAGAGTGTTCACTATGTTCATGTACCTCGGTAATGTGGATCTGATGTGTGGCTGATGGGCATGTGCAATCAATGGTGCCTTTAGGGCTGCAATTCTGGTCAGTGCATTTTCAAGCTGTGCTGGAGGTAGCTGTGAGGCATAACAATGTTAGAAAAGGGGAAATAATAACGACATAACTAACATGAAGTAAAACAAAAGGCAAGCTTAGAAGTTGAGAACGTTAATAATTTAAGACCTGCACTGAAAGGATCAACTCGGTGTTATGAGTGTTATTACTTGCATCGATTATAATGGGGAGACTTGCGTGATTTCCGGTAGTGACAAAAAGTTTGAGACTACAACGAAAGGATCAACTCATGTTGTTATGAGTGTTATTTCTTGCATCAACTATAGTGGGGAGACAACATGATTCCCAGTAGTACCCTGACAAAAAGTTTGAGACTACAAAGTATGAATACCTGAAGTAAAACACTAAACGACTGAGGCTGCGTCAGTTGTGCACACTTCAAGAATCCAACCCATAGCTTGGGGTATTTCCAGATCTGCAGCAGCTCATTCAGTTCCAGACAGGCATTTAGCACTCGGACAATGGCAAATTACAGAACATCAAAACAGAAGTCACCAGAAGTCACCTGTTTGGTTACAAGACGTGAAAGGATCTCCAATATGAAGTCCACCTAAGCATGGTAAAGCAGTCAAGTCAAAGGAAGAGAAATAATAACAAAGAAATTAAATCTGTATCCACAAGTTCTCCATTCTGGCTCCAGAATTTGCTATATTGGTACAGGAATCACTAAGCTTCAGATGCTGATGTTCCAATTGATCTTAATTAATGTAATATAATCCTTGGCTTGTGCATAATTTTGTACTAATGGTACTTGCTTGGTACCTTTTAGGTCCTTCATTTTTTTTTTTTAACTCTTTGCTCCACACCCCAACCAGCACCACCCAAGAAAGAAAATCCAAAATCAAGGTTAGAGTCAAATATTTCAACAGCTCATAACATGGCAATCAAGCAATGGACAAGAAAGCAGAAAAGGTTACACTAGAAGGCCCCACAAGTGTGACCATTCTAAGATGTATTCTGAAATATTCACCCAAAGCATGTTTACGCCTTCAACTTTTAGCAAAAGGTTCCATATTTGAGCTGCAACACCACAATCAATCCACAAGGACAACCACACATTTTAAACAAGCTCAATCACCCGACAGAGTTAACACAATACTAAATTCAGAGTGACATGCAAATATGTGCTGGGTTGAATACCACTAAAATGATCCTAGGCAGAAGTGAAAGAGATGATCTTTGGCACATCCAAAGAAATAATCCAAATGGGTAGAGTCAAACTGGTTATATAAAATAAGAAATCAACAAATAACAGTAATCTTCTCTAAGCTTACCAAGGCTGGAAAAGCACCTATAGCTTGCAATACAGTACGCATGAACAGCAAAGGAAGAGGAATCTGCTCAACCTGCAGGGAAAGTTTTGGTTATTTTGTATCTAAACATTTGAGAAGCCTTAAAAAAATAAGCTTACGTGCAGCAATACAGACCAGTTGGTTCAAGACCTTCGCAAGCACTTGCTGGGTGAATAACTGACGTTGCTCAAAACATGCATTACATGCATCTGTCACCTGCCCATAAGATGAAATTCATTCATCTTTGCTATTTGTAAAAGAGAGAACGAAAAGCCACCACCTACCTTTTTCAAAGGAATTCCATCCCTGTCGGGATCAATTCCATGAATTGCAATTAACACTTCAGCTGGAGTGAGAACAGGACCAGCAAAAGATGAACCCTGCACAATAATTTCTCATTACTTCTTATACAATCAGATTAACGATCGTCATCATCTTTTCTATCAAATACATATGCAACTTGTATACATCAAAGGACACCCAGAAGGTACGCCCAAGAAGCAAGGGTGAAAATGACAAATAAATCCAGAAGCAACTGTGAAGTACCAAGAAGTCATCTAAACCTTGTAAGCGAGCAAACCCAAGAGTTGAGAGGTTGGAAAATGCTTAACATCTACCAGAGCAAGAATTCCAATTATATAATTTACTCAATACTTGGGACATCAGAAATCTCGAAAATGTCCCAGTAACAGAAACTGCATCCGTAAATGCACAATTTCACCCGACATATGAGTTGAACCGTGTAGGGTGTCTCCTTCGGAAACAATAAACTTTTGAAATGGCTAGCTGGACTAGAAATGCCCAGCAACAATCTTAAAACATGTGAATATACCTGGTCTGTTGACATTTAACTTTTTGTTCGGATATTGAAATCAAGTACTTGGGTGATATTTCAGTCCACATTCATTACATCACAAAAGTAATCCCACCAATGCCACTGCCAATTAATGTTGAGAAAAAATACTGATACTTCCATCAAAATAGATACCTGTAGTAGATGCGCAAGTGCAGCCTGGAACTTATCTGCTGTGAGACTAACAAGATGTGGGAAAATCACCAACACCTATCAAAAGAAAAATAAAAATTTGAATAAAACAAAATTAGTGGTAGAGGCAAATAACTTTCTCTTCTGGAGATCTGGGACATGAAAAGACCCGCTTATATATTTTGTTTTTTTTCTTTGTTTCCTGAAGCAAATGGAGAGTGATAGGAAATGATAATGAAGAGGAAATCATCTTTTTCAACCACCGAGAACATTCTCTTCAAAAGGAGAAAGTGATTATCAGGGGTAGAGAGAGAGACTTTGACACAACAGGGTTTTCAAAAGCAGTCTACAAACAACCCAGAAACAGTTTCAGAGAAAACGGCATCAAAACTATTTGACTGTGCATTATATATAAAACAAATAATGAAAGCAACATTTATGATCCGAATGCAAATGGATTACGTTTCTGTAGTCTAACCAAATTAAATGGAAGCCAAAAACAATGTGTACTTTTTAAAGCAAGCGAGTTTTCAATTAATTAGGTTCTAAAAAGAAAAAGAAGAGGTCTTTCACAGCTGCTTATAGTGTGACTCTGCAGATACATGTCTATTCGGACAACACAAATGAACTCACAAAACAATTAAAGAGAGAGCATCAATCAAGACAGACCAGCTATATAAGAATTACCAAGGCAACTAACCTCATCTTTTGGCAGGAAAGTTAATATAGGAATAAGAATCTCTATGTCCTGCAATCAATTAAAATCAATATGAGGGACAATGTTTCCCTGATACATTTTCTTTTCATGGCTCTGTTGTATGTTTTTGTTTGGTTTTGTTCCGGGGGATGGGGGAGGAGCATGGCATACCTTCATTTTTGAGTCATATAACTTTTTAATAGTAAATATTAGCTCTTGGGAAGGAATAGTTCCATCAGTCAGAGTATGCAAAACCTATGGCAAAGAAAAAATGTATAAGCAACATTTCCAACTAATCAGCGTTGCATGGATAAGGACTGAAGAATAATTATGATACCTGCATCAGAAGATTCTCACTGCCATTTGGTGGATCTGATATGATTTCAAGAAGCTCAGGCGAAGAGCCTACAGTGCGGACAAGTATGGGAATTTGGCGATGCATTGCCTGCACCACACAATGATCAACAGTTGGGTTTACTTCTTAATATTCTAAAAGCAAGTGAAACACACAATAAACTCAAGTTTGTGTATGAAATCAACCAAACCTGCTTCACTGTCTTTGATGCACTTTTATATATGACAAATATTTGGCGCAGGAGGCTGTGCTTCTGATGATAAGAATATGCCAGCGAGTTGAAATTTTCCGGTTAAAAATAAAAGACTGATGTGTGACCGCAAAAGGCAAATAAACCAACAAAGGAAAGTACCTTTGTACACAGCGCAAAATATAATGACATGCACCTCTGTGCCTCATAGAGTAAAGATGATGACATGTTTTGAGATGCATATGTTTGCTGATTATCAGAAGCATTATCTTTTGCAGCAGCACTGGCTAGTGAATTTTCACTCGGTTGTCTATCCAAATTCAGATCCTGAAGAGAAGGGTATAAGTATAGCAAACATGATTATACAGATTCGTTGTTGTAATCAATCAACCATAATTATCTGAAACAGAGTTACCAAAATTCCAACCTACAGTAGTCGAACCATGTAAACAGGAATTACAGGAGAACAAAATTAATACCTTCTCAAGTTCAGTGGTTGATGCTTCAGCATTAGTAACATCGGTTGAATCAACAACATTAGCAACTGAAAGTAGCATTTCTTTTGCAAAATCTTCTATTTGTTGAGCAATTGATGACATAGAATAAAGCTTGTTTGCAACCTGCAACAGAGAAAAACAGAGGATGTATCAAACAGAAGAAGAGCCCAATTGCAAGAGAGTAATCACAATTGGTAGAGCTAGTACCAGACGTATTGCCTTCATGCGCACTTCTTCCAATTGATGAACAGCACTCTTTACAAAGATAAAGAAGATCAGTGTCTAAGCAATGGATACAAGAACTAGTTCGCTCAAATGGTGACTTAAATATTTTTTGATATGTATTACATACTAGCCTCATCCACAGCAAAATTTGGTCAAAGAATAGAGGTACAAGCATACACAAACATCGAGGATATGCACAAAAAATAGAAAGTATCAATTAGACTTCAAAAAAATGCTTCAATTAGGAATTAATAAACTCGTAATGTTATTAAATTGGAACTCCATTCAAAGTAGTTTACATAAGCCATTGTCTGAATGCTTGATAATGTTCAAATACTAAAACAATAAAATTTGCAACTTTACCCTCTTTAACTTGGTAGAAAAATGGTGGAAAATTATAAGTGTATAGTTTGGTACAATCTTCTTTTTTTTTCTGTCAGCGGTTTGGATACATATATACTTCCATTTTTTTTTAATTACCAGAGAGGAGAGAGAGTATGATGCAGGTTTGAAGTGAACATGAATGTTGTGAGGCTCTTTTTCACCATCTTTTCCCTTTTGGAAGAGCAGGGAAAATAAGCCATTGGACAGCCAATAGGCAACTTTTGAATGGGAAAAATGAAATGAAAAGAGAAGTAATGGTGAAAGAATCATTATAGTACTCCAATCATCATCCAGCATTAGAAGCAAACGACTAATGACTATGAGAAGAAAACCCAAATTCATAATTCCAACATTAGTCTCCAGATGGAACAATGATTGCACATTACCAAAGCTGGAATCAGCAACAGTATGTTAACCATGCAGTTCAAAAGCTGTGCCATTTGGAGTGATTGCCTCCAGCCACCCCTCAAACAAGAAGCGAACTTCTCTTTGGATACACCCTCATCCTCACATAACTAATTTTGGAGGGAAAAATTAAAAAGATCAACACAAAGAACAAAGTATACAGACCTGCAATGCAATTTTCAAGCAGGAATCTCGAATGGGAGGCCTCAGCAAAATTAGGTTCCACACAGTGCTAAGACCTTGAGTGACCCTGTCTCCACTTAGGAACTCCTCAGGTTTGCCACTGTTTTCTGGAGAGCACAGGCACTCCAGCAGCTTGAGGACTGACTTTGGCAGATATGGAACTTCAGCCAACAATCTACTCAGAGTTTTGTCTGAAGCTGGAAAGGAGTCTCGAAGTGTTTCCGCCTTGAAAAAAGCAAAGAAATGATCTTCACACAACTAAACCATGATGTATATTAACCCCCCTCCCAGGCTGGCACCCAGAACCCCAAAAAGAGAAGTAAAAAAGAAAGGAAAACACACCACAGTCAGAAGAAACACATCATATGTAGATGTTGCAGTTGTGGAAGAAAAGAAATCATGTTCTTCTTCTGCCTCACCATATAATCTGTAGAGAACGCGCAATGTCAATTCGTGTCCCTGAAGAAAATCAAATGATTAGGCATTCGGTATAAACAACAAAAAATACAAATGGTGATAAATTGCCAGCTTCCCACTTTAGATAACAACACAAAATAAATGAGACAAGCAAAAGTGGGAGAAAGACGAGCACAATGAGACCTAATTTCAATTGAACTATCAAAAAAGTATCATAGCTAAGTGAAATACAGATGTCACAGTATCAGACATCTCTCAGCGATTAGCTCATAACCATTCTATCACTTCTATCAATGAGACCTTTACTTATTAGTTCTTGAGGGTTTACATACACATATTTCCAATCTCTATGTAGATTATGGGTTTCTATTAGACTTCTTGAACATTTCAGAAACTTGACTAAAAATCTTTGACCCAATGTTGTTCAAGCTTTTTCTAAAGTCCTTTTTAAATTTTCTTTTAAACTCATTTTTCTTCTAATCTCGTACAAGATCATTTTCATTTGTAGGATTACCTTCCAACAAAGAGTTTAGTTACTAATCGTATTGATAAAAGAAATAGATTCTACATAATCCTTGTCCACAAAATGAAATTAGATAAAGAGGCAAATCACTTTGACATTTATCTAGCTAACTAAATGTTATCAAAACCAAAGGACAACAGCTGCATACATATTTAAAAAGATTCAGGACCCAAACCCCCCCCCCAAAAAAAAAAGAACATATTGATATAAGAATTGCATGGATCAATATATCATGAATAGAAGGTTGGCCATAACACAGGACAGCCACATGAACTAGACAAATTTTCAGGTGCTAGGGCACAAACTAATATTAGTACAATAGAGAAAATGAAATTCAAGAGAATTAGACTCATTTTCTTCTTTACAAAAATGAATAAAACGTTAACCAAATGCAACATGGGCGGTTAGCTGAAGTGCAAGAAACAAATTCATAAGGGCATCAAGGCAATAAAATTGATCAAATAAAGAGACGATGAATACATAATCATAGAGGTTCTTCCTCTTTAAATGATAAAATATGTGACAAACAGAAGTATCTACTATGGCATTTAGAAAGACCGGCTTTCAGCACAAGACCTTTGCCATTCTTGAAAACATGGGGGGAATAAGATGTCTGATCCATGCCCATACTTATTTAAACCGCATTTCAATCACTGAAAACCTCAATAACAGAAACGAAATAAAACTTTAGCAGAAGTATATTATTTTTCGGGTTATTAGGCCTAACTATACAGCTTAAAGAATGAGGTACAACCAAATCATTTTATAACCAAATCTACTTTGATGGAGGTCTAAGCAAGATCAGTGACATAATTTTGAGATATCAAGTAAATGACAGATATTCACTTACATCATGATTCAAATAGTCAGACATTATATGTCTCTGCAGTAACTTCCACGGATCCAACTCTTGCGGCAACTGCAAAGATGATCAAAGGTTAAGAAAAAAAATCATCAAGAAACAACAGATCCTGAATGCATCATGCACTAGTTCACCTTAGGGTCTCAACAAGATGCTAGCATCATCATAAGTTAGATATATCCGTTCTATCCAAGTATAGAATGCAAACAACAAACTGAATCTCTTCTTATTGTACTAAAAAGGTTGACAAAAGATACTTTAATCTACACAGGTCACTCATACAGTCAAAGTTCTGCCATGAAGAAAACAAGACCTACATGCTTGATACAATAAACAAGGGTAAATTCTCTCTTCTTCTATCATTTAATTGTTAATGCAAATAAATATCTTGCTAAGATTGAGATCAAGATAGAAACAACCCTGAAAAAGCTGTGTCATGATTGGTTCAGATGAAATTCTATATGATCGCAGTTTGAATTATAGTCATGGAAGGAAAAAAAAAAAGAAAAAAAGAAAAAGGCCTACTGTAATTTTCTCAAAAGTTCCCCATGCATTCAAAAATGAAGCCAAATCTAGCATTCATTTCAAAAATCATAAAATTTTTGAAGTGAAAATTGTAATCTAAGGATAAATATGAGCTGCAAGTAAACTACAGGTACCAAAGAAGCCTACTTCAAACAATCTTCCTTAAAGCCAAGTGTCAAAAGATACTCTAGCAGTTGCTTAGCATGTAATCACTTGTCAGTTTTAAAAAATTCACAACTATTTACATTATGAAAGAATATCAATATCATTAGAAAGGCAGATTACAACCTCAACTCCGAGATGAGCGAGCAAAGAAGACCGGGCATGTGAACCACCAGCAACAGCAATTTGCTTATAAGCTTCAATTATGTGAGTGTAAGATAACATTTGAAGATCATCCTTCTGTTCATCAGTGAGGTCAACAACAGGTGCGGACATTTTGGGCAGGATAAGTTTACTAGATAACGCTACAGAAGTTGCAGTGGAAGACATTATGCTGTTGGAGTCAGTAACTGCTGTTTTAGGGCTCAGCTCCTCAGACCTTTCAGTAGACATTGATGGATGCAATTCAACTGGGGACTTTTCACCTGTACTTGTAGACAATGATGTATGTAATTCTAGTGGTGGCTTTTCACCACTACTTGCATTTTGCTCTTGATTGGACCCTTCTAAATCAGATGAGGCAAATGAGGAAGCTACTTTGTTTTCTAGCAATTCATCAATTTGGGCAGTAAAATCCAAACCAGGAATCCCACTCTCCACATTCCCCAAATCATGCATCTCAGATTTAAATAGCAAAGACCGTTGCTCAATTTCAGCTAAATCTACAGCACTTGTAACTGGTAAAATGGAAGGCATAGTCGAACTTTTAATTCCAAAACTTGTGCTAGGACCAACCATGTCACCATCGCCAAGAGCTGGTAGGGAGAGTTGTTCCTCTTTGGGTTTCTGCAGTTTCAGTCAGCAAAAATTGGAGTCACAAAACCAGAACAGAAGAATTAAAGAAAAAGGCTCTTAGGAGGAAAGGTCAAAGAACGAAATAAAGAAAAGCAGAAAGCAGAAAACTAACCAGAGAACCAAAAAGATAACAAAAACAGATTTACAGAGTTTCTTACAATGATATTATTAGATGCTAGTTGTTGAGCATCTAAAAACTGGGCAATCAAAGGGAAGGCAGTGGATAATGAACCAGCATCTCCTGAGAACAGTGGGGGCTTGACCTGAGCACCACTGCCAACACAAGCACCCCATGTTGGCTCTACTTCTTCATCTTCCTCACATTCGGGACAACTGGGAGGAAGGTGCCTCATATTCGCAATTACAACTTCAGCTAGCAAGTCAACAGAAATACTAGAAATGAGAATCTGTAATGATTCAGCAGCTTTTTCACCTTGAGCAACCAAGGCACCAAACATGGCTACAAGTTGCTGCACAGGTCCAGCATCTCCGTCTTCTCGGGAACTTTTTACTCCAGTTGAATTGCTATTTTGTTCAACTGAACTAATATCCCTATCTAATTCTTTCGTGGATCCATCAGAGACGGTAGGGACTGATCTCAAACGTTTTACAGACATGTCCTCATCCTCAACTAGATCACTGATGCCCTGCACTCCAGATCTTTTCCTACCATTGCTGAGTTCCACAGAATCAGAAGCTTTACCGGCCGGTTTCTCTTCCTGTGAGACAAACTCTCACCACGTCTTTAAGACATTTGTCAAATAATATATAATTTGCAACAAATACTGCCATCAGGAGCAAGGTGGGGGGTTTCTTTGGGGGCAAATGCAGCCCCTTAAATTTTAAGAAAAACCTGAAATTGTAAGTTGAGAAACCTTTACCGGCATTTTAGTAAATGCTGCTAAAAGTCTTGTTTGCTCCATAAAAATTATTATCTCTGACCCATTTGCAAATTGTATTTCGCCTCCCCCAACCCCCATCCCCACAAAAAAAAGAAGGAATTTGATCTTTGCCCCTGACTACAATAGATTACACCGATATCTGATGAAATAAAAGACAAAGTAAATATATACTTTACAAATTCTCTTTTACCTCTGCCATACTTCCATTAACTTTGCAGAACTGCTGAAGGGCATCTTCCACCAATGGTCCAGCCTTCATCTCTCTGAGGGCACCAATTAAACGTTCTCTCCACTGCAGGAACCAAAAAATCTCACCAATATAGCAACTGTCATGTGTATATGGATTCAGAGAGAGAGAGAGAGAGAGAGAGGATATCCTTAACCAAAGTTAAAGAATCTTTTTGTAAGCTTCATACCTCCAACATGACTTAGTATTATCCACAAACAAATTTAATATGCTGCTAACAAGTTTCACAATAGTATTACTATTATCATTCTCATATGCCTTGTTAATTCTGAAATACTCTCCGGTTTTAGAGACATGCTATCCTGGTTGTAATTTTTAAGAGAATTTCCAGGCTGAAGATTAATATGGCTAAAAAGCTGTCTCTAATGAGACTCTTGACCAGTTGGGTGCTTTTGCCGATTGTGCTAAAACAGAGCGGCCTATTTCTCTCATGTCCTTTAAAGTGGGGGATGACTCTCAAGTCCTTCTTTGGGATGATCAATGGATTGGGGACTCTCCCTTGTTCATTTCCTTTACCATCTTTATAGATTGTCTATAATTCATTCAGCGCCTATCAAAGTATCCTATTCTTGAGAGGGGTATTTGATTTCTTGGAGTTTTCATTTTTTAAGAAATCTTAATAATAGAGAAGCTGAGGAGTATTCCTCCTTAGATTCCCACTTACAAGAAAGTGATCCCTCCCCCAAATTTCCTTGATTATAGAATTCGGAGTCATGATACTTCAGGTGCTTTTTCTTGTCAATCATTTTTCCACCATCTTATTTGTCTTCCTCAACACCCTCCTAAAGTTTTAAACAATTTTATTTGGAAAGTTAAAGTTCGTATCAAGGTTAAGGCTTTTATTTGGTACATGGTGCTTAACAAGATCATTAACAATGATCTCCTTCAAAAGAGAAGACCTGTTAAAGCTATCACTACAGATGTTTGTGTTATGTGTTTCAATGACTCAAAAAATAGAGAGCAACTGTTTCTGCTCTCCTGCTGGGATTATATGTATGCATATATATGCCCCGTTAAAGCTTATACTCATAAATCCTCAAAGATCCACAAATTAGTTCCCGTTCCAGTCCCATTACATCAGTACAACTACACAAAGAATGGTGTTTGCAGAATCACCTTTGTACTTCTCTTAAAAGCAGCGGGTGGCCCAAGTTATCGATAATTTACTGAGTCCTAAGAATGACTAGTTTTTACCATTTATGCACACCAATCATGCACCAGTTGATTGTTCACATAAGTATCATGATCTGGCACTGTTAAATAAAACAATCCTCAAAAAGGCAGGAAAAATTCAGCCTATCATTAACTAAACTGTGCCCAACTTTGGATAGTGAAAATATTTTTCATTAGCTAAAATGGTTTATAATAATGGTTAAATAATCCTACAGAGGTGTACTTTCCACATAATTTGGTTGAAATACAATCTTTTTCAATAAAATTCATCAAGATATAAAGATCTGTCATACTAATGTGTGAAAATTCTCAACAGACAAGTAAAATACATCCACGAAAATGAGCAGATTTTCAGCCTAACAGAAGGCATACTAATTATCATACAGAAATTGCATACCCAGATCTGTTTTGGCCATCAAGCATGTCCCAGGTAAAACCATGTGATCAAACAAGAGCTGTCCGATATTTCTCCAGCCATACACAAATTGATATTTTTACATGCTTTCAATAAAATGAAAAGAGAGATTGAATACCGGTGCAGCACCAGGATGAGTACACTTCAAGCAGGAGAGGAAGGCATTCTTCAAAGCGTAATTTTCTCCAGAGATGTGCAGTCCTTTTACAACAAAGCTTGAGGGATCCAGACCAAGTAAAACCGGAAGTATACGCCCATAAAATGCAGGCCTTTTCATCGCGATAGCTGAAAGACTGAAATGAACCACCAAATAGCATGAAAGATGTTGACCATGCATGACAACAGCAAACAAGAGGCAATAGCATAACCCAAGAAATGCGAACATGCTGATTACACAAACTCACCAAGAGAGTACAAAATAAGGGATGACCAAGTTTATTAGGTTTACTAAGTTAGAATACCTCTCTTTCTAGGACTTGATACAGAGATAGCCAGTTACCCATCCAAATATGACCTGTTAGACTTTCAATAATCTTTTCTTATCAGGTTGGGGGGGAGAGGGAGGGGAATGAAGCATTGCACCCTAGTAATTCTATTCAAACGAGAACCTGAATAGAAAATTCTGGTAATATTGCTTTTAGTGTATTTGTTGGACATTGTGTTAAATGTAGGTGTGATCTGCTCTCGAGCTTGGGATTAATGACCATGTGGAAATTTCAGACACTTTTAAGTGAATCTGCGATTTGCACTCTAAATATTTCCACTGACTTCAGGACAAAGTTCCTCTTAGCTTCTATCCGGTCGAAGATGGCTGGAGGATTTGACAGGGATTCATCAAAGATCTTTAACGGTTTGCTGTGCTTTTTATCTCTATCCGTAGTACTTATTTTCTTAGAGGATGCTTCACCCTCCTACAATGTATTTTAAAACTTCACTTGTCTTAGTAATATTCCCTGCCATTATAATCAGAAAAAGACATCAATACTTGAAAATCCAATTTTTCGGATTAACACAGTCATTTTTATGCCACACCATTTTTATAGAATCTTTATTTCTTGCATAGCCACATATATGATGTTGAAGATTGCAATTACCGGGAATCAGGTCCTCATTTGCTTTAAAAGAGTGTCAGAGTCCAAAAATTGAGTATGGCATAAAGTTTAAGTGCTCATACAGTAATTTACTTCGCTAGCAGTATCATATAAATCCCATCGTAATTGCTACTTTAATTACAATTATTACCTTTCAAGGATGCAACTTCAATGCCCAGAAGAAAAGAAATGCACATGGTGTTCATCAGTTTCTACTTATATCATGAATAAAGTTATCAGCAAGTAGTTACAAAAACATTGGTTCTGTAAAAAAGAGGATATTAAAAAAAGATGAAGCAGGCATACTACGAAATTCATGTGATAATTGCTAGCTGGGTGGCAAAGAAACCATACCTATTAATAAGCACAATAATTACTGGACTTTTGACAGATTTCACTAGTGGGTCTCTAAGCTGATCAAGCATGATACCCAAATTTTGACTTGCTTCAATTGATAAATCATGGACATTGAGCAGAGAATGCCCTCCACGAAGCCAAGATATATTAAACTCCAATATGTTGTCTGAAAAGCAAATGACCATGCAGGGTTAGGGAGAAACACCAACTAGACTGCTCTGCTATTTACGCTCGTAGAGCTGCATGCAGTACCTTCAAGGGACAAATGAGAAGGGGCCTCAGGAGAGCCATTAGGATCAGGTGTATAGAGCAAAATCATTGTTTCAACAAACTTCAGGGCAAGCAACCTAGTTGCACCATTTTCTGGCTTTCAAACATGAGGCAAAATATAAAAGGTCAAGCCAAAAAAAAAAAAAATCCAAAAGGTATACTTTCAGACAGGAGGCCTTTGGCTACCTGAAATGCTATTGAACAGATACTGTCCTTTAACTTTAACACCCATACCCATGATGATTTAAGTGAATCATCCAATTCACTAGAGTATAAACCCTGTCTCAAAAAAAGGAAAAAAAAATGTGACAAGAATTTCTATAGATAAATGAAAAAGAGAACTCATGCAAACAATCATAAGAAAGTATGTAATGCTACACGCTAGTAGATCTGAGTGCTAATGGCGGGATATCCACAATATCCTTTTATAAGGTGCTCTAAGTGGTCCCCTAGCACTGGGTGCCACAGCAAGAGCACAACACCTTATAAGGCCTCATGTGAGGCACTGTGTTACTGGTTATCTATAGACTGGCCAAATATGTTGGATAGAAGATTGAGAGCTATAATTAGGAACGTAATTTAAATAGGAATAATATGGAAAACTAAGGTCTTTGACCTCAAACAGAGAGAAGGCAGTGGAGGAGTGTTTGACAAACAAAATACAAAAAGGCCCATCATTATGTTTGTTGAGAGCCTTTATCATACATTTTAGAGTGGATAGATTTCAAGAGATGATGGAGGGTTTAGATCAAGAAACAAAACATCACCTTCTTTTCTGTTTTGGTTAATGGACATCAACAGGATATTTTCGTTGTGCTGAAGGTTATTGACAAGGGGAAACGGCATCAATGGGTGTGTCGAGAAAGATGCCTACAAAGGCTATAGAGTTGGGAGCACCCATTAAGGTAAGTTATGCTTGCAAACAACAAGGCAACTCACTTTTTTGTGGTACGTCAGGTTTAGGAGTGAATTTGTCAAAAAGTGATCATACTCTGGTGTAAGGGAATTTGGATTGTGAGATATCCTACATCCTTTGCCGTAGCATAGGAAGCCTTCCTCTAAACTATTTGGGTTTTCATTAGGTGCTGGGAATAAAAAAAGAGCTATCCAGGCTATAGTAGGGAGAAATTTGAGAGGAAGTTGACCGTGGTTGGAAGCAGAGGCAATGCCCAAGGGGCAAGTGGCCCCACTGGCCTTTGAGTTTCTAAGTATGAGGACCTTTATTAAGGGCTCTTTGCAATAAGCTGTTTTCTTTCGCACATGGGCCCACAAAGCAAAACAAACAGGACCAATCCACTGAGATCATAAATAACTCAACTTTTTAAAGGACCCCATCCTTTCCAAATCAAACCTATCCCCATCTGACGATATCAAATCTTTCCCTTTAATAAAATAAATAGGGTTTTTTTTTGACGGGGGAGGAGTGGGATTTACAGGAGAAACTTAAAGAACCAGAAACTAATAGGCCCTTTACCCTGCTGAGGGAAAGAAACACCAGCACTATCAGCAATGAGGAAGCTGGTTAGCTGCAGAGGGGGCCTCCCAAGGATAGAACTGACTTCCAAAGTTCAACAGTTAGCACCCATATCTGCAATGAAGTTAACAGAATAGTTGCTTTCACAGTAAGCATGCCTGAGATGACAATCCCTATTTCTATTCAGCAGCTCCCAAATTTCATCCTCAAGAGGCCCCAAAGGATGAATGTCAGTGTTAGCATTTGCAATAAGTTGAACAGCAACAGTCTTGTCAGGTTCACACATAACTTTCTTGAAGCCTTGATCCCAAAGAAGGTGCATGCAAAGGAAAGGGCTTTAAATTCTGTCATGACATTTTTCTTAAAAAGTTTTTTTTTTTTTTTCAATCTTTCTGGGACATCTTTTATAGAAACTTTAAAGGACATTATGCTGTCAATATATATAAACACTATTGTTGTATTGACACCTATATAATAATGTCAATTTTTGGTTTGGATCAGAGTAATCCATAATACAACCCATTTTTTTTTTTTACAATAAAGATCTAGTTTCTCAAGCATTATAGCCCTAAATTAATCTTCATTTTTGTAAAATAAACATTTTTTTCCTAATAAAACCCACAAGTTACTCAGATTAGACACTACCCACTCCCAGTAACAGGGTGCCCCAGAGCCTTTTACACCACTGATTCATAATGCATCTAGGAGATCCAGGCTTAAATAGATCATTTCATGGTTATAATGACCCAAAAGGGCAGGTGAGATCATTAGATCGATTCCCTCATGACCAAGAGCAACTCACACAGGGTTTGATCAACAATTGGGTTTATACCAAGAATCAGAAAGAAAGCTATAAATAAGCAGCCCAAAAGAATAACAAGACCACACAGGTAGAACATATTGAAAACAACAAAAAGAAAAGTCTTTTAGCATTCTCAATGAAACAAATACAGTAGAATATAGATCTAAGCCCAGTAGACCTAAAGGATGTTGTATCACAATCAACTGTTCTACATTCAGAGTAAGAGCCAACCTGAACCGCGATTTTAACCAGAGTTCCACGAAAAAAATCAATTCCACAACTTATGACCTGCCGACAAACAGCTGGTGTAATGTCTTTCAAAGTAGCCATTAGTACAGGTACAATATCGGGTAACAGTTCCATGTGCTTTAATCCAATTTCTCCGAGGATCCTACATCCAGACAAGGGAACAAAGTAAGAATCATATGTTGCTTTCTATGACTCCTAATTCAAAAAGAAAACAAAGGGCTTTTAAAAACGAAAAGAAACATATATGCCATTTTGATCTCTGGAGGAACCTAAGATGTCAAATATACATAATTATGCAAAACTCTTCTTACTGAAACTTTGACTTCTATAGATTTTTCCAATAGAATTCATGACCAGCCCAATAACTAATCATGCAACAATTTCCCATGTGCCAACTAGCGGTGCAAGAAGGCAGATCATGTGGAATTTGGGAAGTCCAAAATAAGCTTCTCAATGAAAGTGGGTATTGTATGCCACAAGTACTCGTTGAGTCTGAACAACCAAGCTGGAAAGCTACAGCTTGTGACTAATGAAATTGCGAATTGAGATTCCAAAGTCCAAATGTGAAATAAGCTTCTTCCTTTTCACTTGTGCAGACAAGGTGCAGAAATAGAACACAATTAGAATAACTCTGTGCCTCTCCTAGTCTGACAAAGAAAGAAATAGCAAACTCCTCACAAGTCATTCCATCAACAGCAACAGATTTAAGTCCAACCCTGCTAACATGACTTGTGCCTAAAACAAAGAGTTTTAGGACAGACAAATAAAATATCACAGAGAAGGATGCGAAGTGGATATTGTTAAGTGATATGCCAATTAGATATGGAGAAAATTTGTTGCACATTCTAGATAAAATGGGTTTCCAAAACCAACTGGAGAGTCAGATTGCACCATGCATTCCTGAATTTTTGTCAGAAAGGCTTTGTGGAAATTACTGAATTTTTAGCAATCACCAAGAATAAGGGGAAAAAACTTCACTGAAATGTTTCATCTCATATACAAAACTAAGGTCATTTTTTTGCCAGCTTACATTTTAATAGTTTGTTTGCATTGTTTCCAGTTCAGCAATTAATAAATTTGAGGCTTATTTTTGCATTTTCAGCACTTAGTCAATTAAAACAATATCACAGAAACAAAAAGAAGAAGAAAGAAAACAGTAACGATAACAAGACCTATAACACTAAACAGAACATTGTAGAAAACGAAATAGAAAGCGACTGAGAATTGCAAATTAAAACCCTAGGGTTTTTGAAGTGGACGTACTCGGTGACGAACTTGCGAACGGGACTATATCGATCGGTGTGGAGGTCAAGGAGTAGAGGAAGGAGGTCCGAGAGCAAAATGGAGTCATTTTCGACGGACAGATCATCCTTCAATTGACGCAAGCGTTGGAGCTTCGAAGGAATGTCGCTTGCGAGCTTCACAGCGTTGATGTGACTCGCGAGCCTCTCTCTTGAACCCGCAGTCATCATGCCAACCATTGTTAAGCAGAAACCCTAGTTCCAACTTCACTGTGTTAAAGTCGATGTCATGAGAGAGAGAAATGGTAAAACCGGAGACGGAGGGACGCAGGGAGAGAGATCGGAAACGCAAACGCGCAAGGGAAAATATAATTACCAAGAAGCCCTCGAACCGATTCTTCCTCCGTACTTTCTATTTATTTGCCACATCATTACTTTCTTTCTTTTTTTTTTTTATTTAGAACACCAATTCATACTTTCTAATTTTTTTTTTAATAATAGTTGGGAGGCTATAAAATAAAATCCTTCCGATATAATTATTAAATAAATTAAATAATGAAATTAAACTCGCTCCCTCTAGAAAAATCATTTTTATATTATTAATTTTCTTTTTTAACATTAAATTATCTAATATTTTTGTTTGTTGCAAATGCTATTTTTTTCTAATTAGTTAGAAATGATAAAAATTTAAAGCGATAAAAAATAAGATCAGATAAAATTTAAAATTATATAAACTTTTAAGAACAAAAAGTTACTAAAATAATGATAATTTTAATTGTTTTAATAAATGAACATTTTTTTTTGCAAAATTTTGTATCAAATAATTTTATTCTAAACAAATATATTATAAATAAAATTTAAAAATAAATAAAAGTTGAGGACATACCAACATTAATTAAATAATTAAATAAAATTATTTATATATATTATAAATCAAACACAAAAAAAAGCAAGAAAAAGATTTTAACAATAAATTATAAATAATTATTTATATATATATATATATATATATATATATTATAAATAACTAAAACCAGCTCAAAGATTAAAGAAGCTTGGACCAAGACCATCATCTCTCCGTAAAAGCAGCAGCAAGTGGAGCCAAAAAGCTAATACAATCCGGCAAAGTTCGGGCCATAATGCCAAAAGAAGCAGTCTCTCTCATGAACTCTGAAGGCTTCGTGCTCCTGGATATCAGACCTGAGTGGGAGAGAGAGAAGGCACGTGTCTCAGGCTCACTCCACGTACCACTCTGTCAAGGACTTGGACACTAGTCCTATAACTCTGCTCAAGAAATGGGTTCATTTTGGTTACATTGGGCTCTGGACTGCCGAAATTTCACTACTATCAATTCTGAATTTCTAAGCCAAGTGGAGAATGTAATCCCCGATAAGGATACCAAGCTTCTTGTGGCTTGTGGGGAAGGCATAAGGTGAGGATTCAGATTTCTTTAGGCAATTTTTAGATTACTCGTCAGCTTTTTGTAAAGTTACTTCAATTATTAGGTCTTCTCCATATTATTTCTACTAAATATAGCGTCATTGCATATGGATATACAAACAAAAGTTTACTTCAATGAAAATGCGATGCATCTTCCCTAATAAATTACTTTTTTTTTTTTTTGGGAAAATGATCATCATAAAAAATTTATGGTCTGCTTGTCATTCAAGGAGACTTTGGGAGAAGCATAGTGGATGTGGAATGTAGTAGTTACTAGTAGGTACTCCAACTAAATCTAATTGTGATTGCAGATCTATGATGGCAGCTTAATGACTGCATGAAGGAGGCTAAGGAACTTGGCATGACTTGCTGGAGGTTTTAACAGATAGCTAACTACCCATTGCAAGCTGCAGGCAAGAAAGATAGCTAACTACCCAAGACGGGTACATTTTCCCCTTGTTCAGCCAACTGTCAAAGTTTCATGAAATTCCTGGAACCTACTTTTCTGTTTCCATTGAGCATACATGTGCTACGTTGAAGCTTCATGGGAAAAAAATGACAGGAAAAAGGGTCAATTTCCCTCTCTGTTTTGTTTCATTCTCAAGAATAATGAAGAAGATTACCGTCCCAAGCCAGATTACACGGTTTACAAAGTCAGCTTGCACTTATTTGGATTAACATAAAACAGAGAAGTTTCAAGGTTTTGCACAGTTTACATTCACTTGGTCCTGAAAGAAACAAAATATAATACAGAACAAAACCTTATGAAAACTGACAATACATGGAAATACCACCACAATAATAAGGAAAAATCACTCTGTTATAGTTTATTCAGTTAGGAGATGGAAAGGCTATGAAATTGCCAAAGACCAAGACAAGATGTCTGCCTTAAACAAATTCGAAGCGCATGAGTAACTTGACATTGTTGTACTTATCTCCCTTCTGATCATAAAGCGGAACAGTTCTTATCCCAGTTCTCAACTCTGACAGAGGAAGACATGTTTGGCCTCCAAAGTCATCCTTCTCAGACATATCATACTCATGAACTTCAATTCGAAGCAGTGCCAGCTCCGGAACAGTTAGAGGGAACACAAACTCCTCGTTCCATGTTGGTGTCCAGTCATCCTCAATTGACCTTGTTTTCTTCATCAATGAATCGGCTGGAACTCCAGCAATCCCAACCTGCATACCGGAATCTCAATAGTTGGAATGCATATTTATCAGCTGAAAAATAATTTACTGCATTTTACAACATACCCTAACATAAAAGTCTGGTGGAGAGTATATGTCAAAGTGCGTGTGGTGAAAGTCTAAATACCAGCCTTCTCCCATATATACTTTTACCTATTACAAATGAAATTAAAATTTAAATGCCTTAGTTAATGAAAACATCTGATGAACAAAGGAGATCACAGAGTTCTTCACAAACCTTCAAAGTTGTCTTTACAGGTAGTTTTGCCTTGGGATCAAAAACCTCATTTCCAGGACTAACCCTGAGCAAGATACCTGGTTTTTTAACATACCCACATCCACCATTTGCTCTGAACAGTCCTTGCATCAACCAAAGTGACCTACCATGCCCCTGCACAGTTTGGAATATATGAATTACTTTGCAGGTAACATTATATTAGAACAACCAAAGATTTGACATTTTCTAGAAATGCAGAAAACACAACCTGCATATTGAATGCAACCATCTGAGCTCCATACATCCACCCAAGTAGTGGATTATAGTTTGATGAGTAGAACCTTGTACCTCTTGGAAACACTCTCAGCAAGTTTTTCTGAGTAAACCTACAACAGGCAATTGAAAGACCAGGTTAAGTCAGACAGCCATCCATGCAAAATAGACTCAGATGATACCTTGTTTTAAGTCCAATAAGTTGAAATGATAAGAAGTACCTAATTAATTCTGTGCTGTGAGTTATCACAGCCTTTTCTAGCTTCTGTTCATTTAAGCTTATACGTCGAACCTTATCCGGATCAATTTTTAGCCATTCACTTATCCCACCCTTCAGCTTTCCAGCATGAATAGCAATTAAACTTCCATATTCAGTTGCTGAACTCTGCTGCAACTTAGATTCAGCATCATCAATATCTTCTTCCTCTGCATGATCTCCATCTTCGGTATTGATCTGCCAGCACAAATTATGTGTATATACAATGAAAGAGCACCTACTTCAAGTTGCAACTAAATTATGTGTTTTGTTTTTTACCTTATCAAAGTTCTCAAATTTACTTTTAAGGTCTGAGACTTCATTACCCCAGGAATTTGTCTTCGATGAATCCTTTCCTTTCTCTGAATCTTCATCTTTCTCCTTAAGACTCTTGCTTTCAAGATATTCCTTCGGTGGTTTGGTCGAGATAACAATTCGCCCTTTCAATGACTCTGGTGAAGGGAATTCTGATAAACATTCTGACCCAGATGGGGCATGAAGTACATCTCCATATATTTGAGTTACCATCTAAAGTAAAGTTTTTTGCAGTCAACTATATTGTTTTTTTTTCAGAAGGCAAACTTTATGGTTCAAGCCCATGAAGCAAAGAGCAAACATACCTTGGCCACTTTGGCACGAAGATCAGGAGTAAGATGATCTTCTAGAGTGATTATGACAGGATACTCAGAAGCTTCAAAAGCATGCTCCTTAATCGATTTCAAGCACTTGATTAGTTCCACCGGAGTGGTTAATGTCCTACAAGGACCGAAAAGATGCAAATTCCAAGATAAGTGAACTCAACCTCCACTAAGCCTGTTGAACATTTCGCAACCTCATATTCATAAGCAATATCTTCAACTGATAAGACCGAGCAAAGCCATACTTAACAAACTAATCCTGCTCAAAAAGACAAATTGGAAGGTGTGATTCGAGTTTCTAGTTCCACACAAACAAAGATGACGTCATTCTTGGGATCATCTGACTTGGGACCAGAGAGGCTCCATGTTAACATTTGAACATCTATGGGGGTCCAAGCTAATAAATAAGGATACATGTTTCCCTAAACATATTTGATCATCTTCAGGATGTGCTAAACCAACAAACTAGGTTTCCAACTACTCAATGTCCATTACCAACAGAACGACAATGTCAGAATACTTGAGAGGTTTTTCCCTTAAGAGGGCCACAATCAGCTTGCAAATTCAAGATAGAGAGAATTCACCAACATAAGTTGAATAAATGGAGGACTTCAAATTAATTTGTGTAAAATATTGATCAAATGTTTTTCGAAACACATACACAGAAGTCCATCCATCACTGATCCACATGGGAGCAGCCGACTCTTGTCAGATTTTCTGAAGTAGACAGATGCCATCTCAGCCACAAAAATGAATTTTTAGATGTTTTCTCCTCCATTTTAAAGATGGAGACTTGAATGTTCAAAGGGTTACAGTGTTCAGCATCTCTTTGGAGATTATGTTTAATTCCTCAGTGGGACCTGTCTGATCAAGTATGAATAACCGGGACACGAGTCATATTTCACAAACACCTAGGCCTCTATCAACTCGCTGCATGGTAGTTTAACTTCAAGAACTGAGGTGTCTATGTCCATGTTGAACAACTATTGTAGGGACCAAAAATGGCTTCATAGTAGAGTGTAAAGCTACTTGGGATTCCATTGAGCTTGCGGCTTGGCATTTAAGCAGTCTTCTTACTAAAAGTTTTAAGCCTGGAGGCTAATGGTGTGCCAAAGGACAACGAGGGTAATCAATTGATGTTTCTTTCTATTTTTCTCCATCCAGTGAAGGAAAATAGAATCACAAGAAGAAGAAAAAAGCAGAGTGGCATAGTGTCAGCGCTTACCTCCCATGAACAACGTGGATATCGTCATTAGAGGAATTAGGCCATAGGTCAAGTTCAACGACTCTCACACCCCTTTGCAGCGCCTTTATGATGGGGACATCGCTACAATCACTACTAAGTTGATTCCCAGTTAAATAAGAATTATGGCCTGTGTATACAAAATAGTGGGACAATGGAGCAGTCATATCCTGATTTACCTACACAAAAATATGATCCATAAACTAATTTGAGGAGTAAAATATAAGAACAAAATAAAAATCCATGAGGCACCAAAAAAGTTATATTTCCCAATCACAATGCATTAAGCCCTAATCTCTTTCGCCAACTATTCCTTTGAAAAAAGGTGAAACAACATAAGACACTTTCCTTAACCAAATGAGGACCACAAAAATTACAGATCGTATTAAGAAAGCTTTGGAGTTTAGATTATATGCAACACCATGCTCAACAATATTCAGACCTTGAAGAGCCAATTTAACTGCCTAAAGTCTGTTTATTTCTGAGCGTGCAACATGACAAGTGCTTCTCTGAAAGCACCTTAATGCAGCATTCGAGTGGCACCACTGCTGATGTAGCACTAGACAGGCAAGTTGGCATAGTACTGCTAATTACACAAGTTTGCTCCAAGAAGTGAACAGAACACTTCGTTATGTACCACTAAGACCTCCTTTCTATTCAAGGTGGCTGCAGAAGGTGATACCTACAACTTAAATCATATTATCATTAAGACCTCCTACTTTCTGATCTTAGGTTTGTTAATTTAAATCATCTCAACAGAACTAACAAGCAATAGCACACTTAGAAATATGAAACAAACAAATGAAAGCATTTGGGGTGCAGAACAAGCTATAGAAGATACAAAGGAAATGGCCTTCTACCGGTCCAAAGGAGATGCCATCACTCCAAGCAGAGTATTAAGAAATCCAAACACTCAAAATTGGTTTTGAGTCCCACATATAGATATGTAGGGCACATGATATGTGAGTTATTTTAAATTATGACCTGCTCTTAGACTAATCCATAGTTTAATCAATCTGATAATACCCAGCATAAAAATCTAGTGATCAATAATGGTAATCTGACCCAATATGTGCAACCCATTATTTAAATTATTATTATTATTTTTTTATTCTCCAAGAAAATTTATGGGGGTAAGGCCCCTTTTTCTTTATTTTATAAGAAGCTAAGATAATTCCACTGAAGTGCATACTATTATTAATTCAATAATTTGATTGGAGTACCAAAAAATGACAAAATTCCAACCTTTAGTACACTACGAGAAAACATCGTAACAGACAAGACATCCGAATTACCTTGTCTTGGAGAGGAGTGTTAGAGTCACTGAAGAGGTACTTAAAGAAGGCTTCGAGGTTGAGAGTTTTACGATGAAACATGTGTTTCAACTCTTTAAGAGACTCTATGATAGTCTCTGCTGCTTCTTTGGTAGCGGTTCTTTCTGCTTGGACTTGGGTCAAAAATCTGAGGAGGTGATCGGCGGTCATGATTCCATTTTCGGAATATTTATCGAATAAGGATTTGATCTCGGCCGGTGGTTCGGCTACGGTCAGCTTGAAACTGCGGCGAAAACAGCAGCATATTTTATATGTTTGTTTCGACATGTTTAGCCGTAGACTGTGTCCCTTTGTATTTTTGAGAGAGTCTGTGTTTTGTTTAGCAAAAATGAAACAGAGAAAGTGTCATTGTGCTTGCTGCACTTGCATTTTGAGAGAGAGAGAGAGAGAGAGAGAGAGAGAGAGAGAGAGACAGTGAGTGAGTGAGTGAGTGGAGGAGAGTGATTGAGGGATGGGGGATTGGAGGGAAGACGGGAGGAGACGGAAGTAAAAAGTCAGAGGGACCTACTTCGCCGGGATTTTTCTTTTATCTCCATTGGGTCTAGTCCAGCAGCTGCGGCCGAGTTCATTAACCGAGTCGGTTCAATCCAAACCAAATAAGAAGACGATGATATTAGTTACTATATTATTTTATTTTTATGAGTATGAATACTTATAATTAAATATAAATTTAAATAAATCTAATATTTTAAAATTTTTTGTTAATAATAAAATTTTAAATAGCTAGCATTGATAAACCAAAATTTGCGAGACGTACCATTGATTGAGAGTAGTCTTAATTTTACATAATATGTCCCAAAAAACACTTATATTTAAGTACAAAATTCGTGGATGAGTATTCATGTATTTCTACGAGTCATGCAGCCATCACTTTGCACCCTACACCCCACTTGAGAAGGAAAAAGAAGAATGAGATTCTTGCATGGAATATGAATAAAGTTACAAAAGGTTTCCTAAAACAGCAGGGACAAATTTCACGTCGCTTTCATGCTTTCCGCTTTGCATTTATTTTCCAAACCTGTGGATTTGGATGAAGAGAGAGAAACTGAAAAGATTTTGGTCCCAAATTCCTATCACTCTGTTTGAGGACAAAACATTTTCCCTTGCTTCACTTGCTAAAACTGATTTGGTTTGGATAAAAATCTCCTTTCCTTTATTTTATACAACGGACACGATTAGAGAGAGAGAGAGAGAGAGAGAGAGAGAGAGAGAGAGTTTATTCCCTTGCAATCCTTGGATTCTCCCTCGGCATTCATTTTAAATCAATATCATCTGATGTTACTCTATTGATTAAGATAACCATGATATGTCATGTGGGAAATTTTAGTTTTTTTTTTTTCAAATTTTATTCGATTTATCCGATTTGAATATTATAGAATCTATTTTAGGGGTTGATTTTGTTAAATCTTTTTTTTATTATTTTCAAAACTCGAATTCGATATTTTTAATTAAGCAGGTAATGTATCAAATTATTCAACTAAAAAAATTCGATAAATTTAACATTTTAATTATAGACATCGTATTGCTCAAGTGACAACAATAGTAATCAAAACCGTAATTCCGATGACATGAAAAATCAATTTAGAGGAATCTTCTGAATCTAAAAATAAAAGTTTTGAAAATTTGAATACTTAAAAATTTTAAATTAAACTTCACTATTTATTATTAAATCATATTTTTTATGCAATTTATACAATAAAAAATTAAAACTTTTTAATTTTATACAATTGTAAATTAATTAAAATATTTTTTAAAAGAAGATTTAAAAAATAGTGAGATGTGCCCTTTTAGATTCAATTAAGTTGATATTTGACTTGGCATTCTTCTTAATTTTGAGCACAACGGGCAAAGACCAAATAAGGAAATGCAGGTTAAAACCAAAGGAAATATAGGGACCAAATTTAAAAATAAAAAAAAATTAAAAAAAAAATCCAACAAAACCGGCCGAACCGCCCGGTTTTTCATTCGCATCCTTCAAAATGTTGACTCGCATTGAAAATCTACGGCTGTTGCCGGTCAGATTCATCCGATATCTCTATTTTTTGACCGTTGGAAAAGGCAATTTTTTTTGGGGGGGGGGGGGATTTCTTTTTCTCCAGCGATTTCGAAGATTAACGGATTCGTTAAATCAGTCGAATCTGAGAAGTTTTCTTCGGACAACAATCTTTCTGGTATCTCTGTTTAATCCTCTTGCTTTGTTATTTTGAATCTTTAAGGTTTTCGTGGTGTAAATGACAAACCTCGCAATTTGATTTTGGGGCATTTTAATGACAAGAAAATGATTATAGCTCTCTCTCTCTCTCTGTCTCATTTGTTTCTATTGATTTAAACAAATTAGGTTTCTTGTGGCAAATTAAGGTTTCTTGTGGCCTCTTTCGTAGGAATTATGTGCTCATTTTAGGGTTTCTTTAAATCCAATTTCAGGTGAAGTTTCTTTTACTTTTCCTTGATGCTATTTTTTTTTTTGGATTTCATGGATCAAGATTTTTTCCCATAATTATGGTTTTGTAAGATTTTAATGTTGAATGTGACTTATGATCTGAGTTACAGGCTTCTTTGGAGTTCAAGCACAGGATAAAAGAAGGTTTTTTCATCTTTCGTACTATGTTCTCTGAGTTGTTTGATGAATATTGACTGATTTGTTATGCTTTTCCACCACATGTGACATCAATTTGGCTGACATTAGAACTTGGGGGGCTTGTTTGGGTTTTCTTAGTATTGGACTATTTTTCATTGAAATCACACTAAAATTCTTTCCCCTGTCTGATTTGTTCTTCATTGTTTCAGGTTTTCTTAGAATCTATGAGGATCCGAAGCATTTCATATTGTCATCTCTCTCTCCCTCCTTCCCTCTCTCTCTCCCTCCCTCCTCCCTGTGTGCGTGCATGGTTCCTAATTATTAGATAGTTTTGGTTTTGGATCTTCATATCTATTACTTGTGCGGAATTGTGATTTGGCCAACCAACCTTTGGGGCCTTTTGTAAATCATAAATTTTCCCCTTAAGCCATGAACCTCCTAAAATGGGGCCGACATGATTGAAGAGCAGAGTGACTTTCAAAATTTAGCAGCAAGTGGTCAGCGATGATAAATCTCTCAGGCAATGGATATATAGATGGGCATATGAACAGCAGGGGAATGTCATCTTGTTGCCCTCATTTTATTATCTGGGTGTCAGCTGGTTATAGTTTTGTGTGATGGTTTCATTTCAGTTCTTTATATTGCATTTATTCTGTATCATTTGATGGTTGGATGTTAGTTTTAGGACCCTGCTTTCCAAAACATGTTCAAGCTGATAGGGCCTCATTAGTGTGTTCTTAGGTTTTCGTGTTGAAAAGATCAATGCTCCACTGTTCAGCTTAGGTTGCAGAACTTGCCAAATTATACCCTAAATGCAAGCCTTAGCTTCTAAATCATATAACTAAGTCTGTCTTCACAGTTTTTTTTTTTGGGGGGGGGGGGAATTCAAGCCAATGGGACCTAATGTCTGATTAGATTTTTGTGTTGAGATCATTAATGCTCTGCCTGTCAAATTGGACCCTAGATGCAAGCCTGGCTTCTAAACCAAATGATTGAGAAGGAATAGAGGACTTCATATAGCATATTTGCAATGTTAGTTCGTTTGATTTTACTTTGATTATGGTGCTAAACTTGGATAAACTATGGTTTGAGTAATCACAACCCGTTTGCTTTCTTTTAGGTTTTAAGATATTTCGTTTTCCACTGCATGGAAGAAGGTTTTTTTTTTTTTTGTTTTTTCATTTGTTTTCTATGATCCATTTGGGATCAATGACTTATATTCTCTATTTGACTTTAAAATGTTTGTTTCTGAAACAAGAAAAATGAATTTAGTGGCATGAAAAAAAAAGGCTTTAGGTTGAATAAACTTAAGATGTAGTTAGTTGTTAATTATTATTGGGGATTTTTTTTTTGTTACGCAGAAATTCGAACCTAGGAGTACCTGATTGAGGGTGGGGGTTGTGACCACTAAACTGTCCTTTTGGTGACATTATCATTGGGGGCTTAAAAAAAGGAATGAAATAGTTTAATGCATTGGATCGCTAAGGACATTTCTTGAGATCTTAGATGAAGAACTGTAATTGATCAAGCCTTTTCATGTATGGCATATATGTTTTTTAAGGATGATTATCACGACTCTTGAACATAAACCTAAATGGATATGCATATTCTAGAATTATTGGTTGATGTGGTATATTTGTACTCTCATTTTATCAATATACTTGGGATTTTTATATTGATTTTGATACTTGCATGATGAAACATTATTGTGGCATAGTATAAATTTCTAGAATCATGTTTGACCACTGCTGGCATGCAAAATAACATGGGGATATCTTCAAAAATAGGGTGCTTTCCAAAAATGATTCTAACAAAATTAAAAGATCATGAGAAGGTCCCTCTACGTACATGTTACCAGAAATGATTCTAACAACAATACTATATCTTAATATTGTCCGTTATGCATATATCAAAATTCTATGAAATCCTAGATATGTGGATTTTATGAGAGTTCAAAGTGGACTACTTACACCCATGATGCTAGATTGTGTAGAGACCCATATTGTTTGTGTACAAGATTCATTAAGATTGTCCTTTTAATATATAAACCAAAAGGCACAAAGCTTGACCGATTGGGTTCCTCTGTGGTTTTATGAAAAGTCTAAGCGATCTAATTTATTAAATCAAGCCCCAATATATATATATATATTTTTTTGCCATATCGATTGGTATCCTAAATCATGCTCCGAGTACTATGGTTCAGGACTTGCAATAGTCTATTAAGGGGTTACTCTCCCGACATAATTTTTTTCATATCCAAGTCGCGAGTTAAATTCAAAAACTTGATTAAGGGATTTAAAATCACATTCTATTATACTAACTGTTCGTTGGTTTTATCAAGCCCCCGATATAACGATAACCTACAATTCTTTCTTAAGATTTTTCTCTAAATTTTTTGCTACTTTCATGCCCCTAAATTTGTTTTCTTGTTTTGGAATCAAATGTTTTAAAAGTCAATTATTCAATGTCCTTGATTCCATGGAGGGATCAACGAAAAACATTTGAAACATTAAAATCTTCTTATGGGTAGTGGATCATGAAAGATCTCAAAAACCTATTAGAATAGAAACAAGTGTTGTTTACACAAATTTGCCTTTTTATTCTAGTTTTCACACCATAACAAAAGTAAAATTGGTCTACTAACTTAACATGCAATTATGCATCGAGCACCTGAATCCTTCTTAATCATTTCAATAATTGGCTAGGGTTTACATTGGGGAAAGTTTATGGTGGGTTGTCAACTAAGCTAAGGCAATTAAGGGCATTTATAAATCACACTAGAACCACTGCACAGGCTCCGGCCTCTTCGGCTATACGAGCCTGGTCTGCATTTACTACGTCCATTATACCCCTCCACGGAGCATTTGGGCCAGGACCACCTTGACTGCAAACGAGTATGATTTCTTAACTGTGCTCTCCGTTGTTGTCCCATTGTTACCGTATACCGCAACGACTCCTGTTCCGGGGAGAGAGAGAGAGATAGAGGTATTTTTATGGTGAGAGCGGTGAAATTGGGAGCCAGGGATGGAAATATATATGGAGACGTAAGCGTCAACTCACTATTAAGAGTAAGTATATGCCACGTGGCAACTTTTGAAAGGTGATGCAAATATGATGCATGATGGTCGGGTGTTGAAGATAATATATATATTTAAAAAAAAATTATTGTCTTTAGCTTCCTTCTTTCTGAACGAGTACTTCTCTGTGAAGAAGAGGAGGGCAGGTAGTAGTAAGTTACAAGGTTTTTGGGAACACGTGATTCCCTCCTCGGAATTCCGCCCACTCATCAGACTCGAGAACAATTGGCGCAAATGACAATGCTTTTGCTCATCGTTTTCTCGTTGGAAAATATCTGATTGGAACGCTAAAATTCTCCACCTATTACAACCTGCCAAATTGCTCAGTTTTCCAGCCGTCGGCGAGAGGGAGAGAGAGAAAGGCGTTTCCAATTTTGTCTTCTCCATTGAACTTTATTTTGGGGAAGATGCAGCAAATCTTTCTTCTTCCCAGACCGCGAACATTGAGACTTTTATGGAGTGAAATGGATATTTTAAGAACAAATTCTCCTCGTTCAAAATTACTTTTTTCGTTTTTTTATATCAGTTGTTTTAAATGATGAGTAATATTTCAAGTGATGTTTGAGAGAATTAAAGAAGCTTTTATTAGATTTTTTTCAAAAAAAAAGAAAAGAAACGAAAAATCCTTCCTGCTCTAATAATAATTTCAACAATTTTTTAAAAACTCTCCACTCATTAATTAGCACAGTGGAAAAGGCTAATTTGGAGGGGGAAAAAAAAAGGCTTTGCCTCTCACTTTATAGGATCGCCCAGATAAACTTACTGCTGTTTCTGCAAATACCAATGCCACCACCAACAGCTTGAAGAAAATCAAGCATTTGTCTGTTCACACTGTGTATATCATCCTTACTTTTTTCATCTTCCTCCGACAGATAGGGCAATTACCACCAAGTTCCACGATCCTGCACAATTTGTATTTGGATGACACAGGTTAGTAACAAAGTAGCACAATTTTTCAGCAGAAAAATCAGACAGGATAGCAATTTTTGTGTACATAGTCAGATGAATGATTTCCAATCTCCAAGACAATGGCAAGGCCATTATGATTGCCCATGATTTGCAAGTGCCAACTATGAGGGAAATGCTCATAATTTCAATTTTCAACTAAGGGTAACACTCTTCACAAATTGGTCATGGTCAATAGCAGCCATCTTAATCGATAGTCGGCTCAGCAATTGGTTTGCACAGTGGAAAAGCTCATTCCAAGTGAGTGTAAAAGTAAACAATCAGTACCATCAAACTCCAGTCAGGTTAATGTGGAGCATGCTCCAAAACTGATTCTAATTCAAAAAAGAGATAATATTTAGTGTTCACCTTGTCCCGCAAGTAAAACAAGCTGCACAGTGCCCACATGGGAGGAAGAAGCAGTCTCTTGGTGCATCAAAGCAAATAGCACAAAGACGACGAGGATTGTTATCACCGTCCTTCACCATTTTCCCTTCAGAAGAACCTGCAGCAAGTAACTCCTCCAGATCCTCTTCATCATTTGATACAGAATCATAAGATGAGCCCCAACTCGAAAGATCATCATCTTTGTTCGTGAGTAGGGGAGTTCTCTCAGTTATCACCTCCCGGACATGGAATCCACCATCAGCACGACTACATTGAAGCTTGCTCAAGAAGTTAAAGGCCAACATCATTAGCACAGTCATTCCACCTGCGTGCAAGGAGATGGGGAAATTATATAAAATTCAACAAACTCTCCATGTGCACCAATTGGAAATGGGACAATAGAAAAGAAGAAAGAGGAGTAGAAAATCTTTTACCGACTCCAGCAATGTAAGTGATCCATCGTGGCCCATATGAGAGTCTAACTTGCAACCCATTAGAGGGCACACCCTGACAAAACCAAAGAAGAAAAGGTGCGCCATTATAAGGACAATCATTTCTTGCGCATCACATGAGATGGTGGGGGTAGAAATAGTGGCCATGTTTCAGCTACGAACTCAGTTGGGAATAGTCCTGGCAACAACTCTATGGTGATGGCTGTATTAATGGTCATCCACAACAGTAAACTAAACAACAAGAAGGTTAGACATCACCAGAGTCAAACTCTCAGATTATTACATGGTGTGGGAATAAGGAAATCTACTGGTTAAAAAGTTGGAAAGATCACCTCCTCCAGTTCAGGGTTTAACCCATAAATCCACTGAACCCTCCACTTCCCAAGTCCAATTGGTGAGGTAAAATTTTCACTACAAATAGAAGTCTCAAAGTGAAAGTTTTGGCTCTAAATATTGGGGCAAGGGATAGCAGGCAAAATGAAAAACCGTCAATAAATTAGTTCTAAGGCCTATTCCAATTCTAAAGAGAGAAGTGTCAGAAGTACCATTTCTGGGTCAGGAGAAGCTAAGACAGCAACATTTCCGCTGGGAAAGAAGAGTTTGAAGCTACACATGCCATCAATCAAAGAGCACTTGTAATACGCTTCACTTGTATTATACAAGACAGCACTAATCTCTACAGTTAGTTGCACCTGGTTAAAAACAATCAAACACATTTTGCATTAATCAACTATGAATAATACAAAAATAATAAAATAATAATAAAAAAAATCAACTACGGGATCAACTACATTACATACACATGAAAATATAACTTCCACCATTAAAAGATTATAAGAAACTCAAGTTCACCAATTACAAGCCATGAGAACTAAATCTGTCACTAATGGAAGATGGAAACCTAATTTATACCTCGTAACAATCTGGTAAGTGCTTGTGCGTTAAGGCTCCAATAACAAGCCTTATATCTAATTGAGGACCTTGAAAACATGATCCTCTTGTAATGTCTCTCCTGCTTACCAGTACTCCATTGCCAAAAGAAACAGAAGTGAATTTTCTCCCTAGTACTTCTCTCACTGGGTCAGACGTGTCGAGGCATCACCACCGTTTCCAACCACTCTCAAATTGATTTTCAAAAATTCTAAGGCGTATCTGTTGGAAATTGAATAAAAACAAGAGAAGAGTGCCCCCACCCCACAAAAACTTATCACAGCTTGTTAACTTTACAAGTACACTTATCACACCAAAGCCAATATATGTGGTACAATAGCCCAAAAAAAAAACAGAAAAACAAAACAAAACAAAAGAAGTGCGCTATTCTATCTATCGCTCATGTTGTGAGTTCAAATTAGTCATGGTCATATCCCAAGATGATTTAATATCATAACAGCAATCATAAGTTGCAATCAATGAGGACCTATTGGGTTATATTTCTGGAGCATAAGGTATTGGAAAATCAAAAAGGGTTGGACATGACTCACACACGGAATTAATGACTCTGCATAAAAGCTTTAAACATTCAATCCAACGAAAAAATTAGAATAATGCCAAAGAGACCAAGGACAAAATTCTTTGTGGGAGGCCACCTCTGCATGATTTACAAATTTTTTGGCTTGATTTGAAAGGTAAAATAACTAATTCATAATCACTCAAATCTGAAAGTTCTTCATTTTTCATTGATATGGACCACCATATAGGATTTGGTTCATTTCGTTCTTCACTCATTTATGTCATGTAGCATAACTTCAAAAATTATTTCTTAACGCAACAAGAGAGGATAATACGCAATTCAGAAAAGGTAACAAAGATCATTAACTAAATCCACCAAGCTCACAATCTTCTGCAAGGATCGAGGCACAACTATAATTGTCAACTACTCGGCACCTGGCTATTGAGCACCTAGTGACTGCCCGAAGGGACATCCGGTTGACAATGAACAACAAGCAGGTATACAATCTGTCTATCAACAATCAACACAAACATATCGAAGAAGAAAACTGTTACCTCTACATTGTCTGGGTTTAGATTACCAACTGCAACATAGTAGGTTGAAGATTGCCAAATCTCTTGTTGGATTGTACCACTTCCTGTCAATAAGCAGACGCTGAATTCAGTATAGAATCAAAACCAGCAGCAATTCATGCTTCCAGTCTGCCATCTCACCATGAATAATATTCCAAGAAAGAGTGATATTTGGGTATGAAGGGTCCTCCAACCATTCCTCAAAGCCTTCATCACCTGCATGAAGCAAGCTGAAAAAGATGAAAAATCAAGCCAAAAAAGGAACGCTGACTATGAAAACTATCAGTGCGTGGTACGTGGGCCATTTAAAACCTTTTCAAGTCATGAAAGTGAAAGAAAATTTCCCAAAGAACATATAGCAATCTGTCTATACAATGTATGATTTTTTTTGCTTCCATCAGCTTAAGGAAACAAAACATCCTCGCCAAGTGATTGAAAAAACAACTAAAAATCAGAGAAGAAAGATCCTTATCCACTTCCAAGTTCTTACCCCAAGTATCTGAGAAGCTCACAACTATACTTTGCAATCACCTGCAGGCACAAGGGGAGAGAAGGCTTTTTTTTTTCCTTTCTTGCATAGTATAAATCCATTTCACAGTTCTGTTAAAATTAACAGGTCATGCCTTTATGGGAGCATAACTTCAGTCACAATCCCAAGGAGTGAAAAGCAAATTTATTTACTTGAACAAATAACACTTTTTTTTTCGCCCCGGGGGGGGGGGGGGTCATGAACTGGTGAAACTTCAAAATTTGCATCATAAGTGTATTACATTCTACATCTAACAATTTTCCTTTCTGGGTTGGAATAGAGTGTGGTAAAAAGAAAGCACCAGGTACAATGCAGATGAAGTTCCTTTATCCAAAAAAAAGAATTGCACCTAACACCAATTACTACCAAAGTAACGCAACATAAGCCACACACAGAAGGTTCTAATGTAGTTTTCTTTAACAGACTTATTACTTGCTTGAGGTTCTTAAAAGCTAGCTAGTGGCATATAGTTTGAATGAGAGCTATCCTTACAGCTCTGTTAAACAGGAGAACCACAAAAGGGGGCAAATTAAAAAAAAAAGAGAGAGAGTGTATTTCTAGCAAAGATACCTTGAGCAATTACAAGGATCAAAGATTCAGAGCCTGAAGACTTCACAGTGTATGAGATATTGACTTGAGAACCCCAATTCAGATAATAGTTCCACTCCTAAAGCAAATCAAAGAGGCCAGCAAGATAAATTATCAAAGAAGCAACAGAACTAAGGATGGAGAAGAATTAAGAAGAAGTGATAATCAACATACCTTGTCAGAGTAAGAAGACAAAGAAGCAGTGAGATTTTCAGACCAATTGGATATAACATCAAGAGGGGGTGGCTTAGAAAACCCATATAGTACTGGCCCATACTTCGATTGATCTAATTCCTCCACCTATTACAAACAAATCCAGATGAATTCAAAAAATATATATATATTAGAAAAATGCTATTCATCAAGAGAAATTCTAACTACAATTTTCATAAAGCAGTTGGCAAACTGTGTATGGAAAATTTTTTAGACATCACTTCTCATTATGGACACCTAAGCTCATGAAATCTCCCACTGCAATTTTCCTCGTTATAAAAGGGATTTTCCCAATAGATATATGTTGCTGTTGATGAAAGTACACTAAACAACAGTACAAATTACCTTTAAATACTCCACAAAAAAGGGGTTAGGCTGCAAAAGAATTGACGTATTCGGACTAAGTTGAATATTTATTGATCCATAAACCCCCAAAATCAGAGTCATAGACACTGCAGACACGTATAGGAATTTCAGTGCAGATTCAAAGCAAGTCAAATTCATCAAAAATTTATATAAGCAAGATAAATTAACATCATAGAACTCAATTTACAGAAAACAAAAGGCTGCAGAAGAAATCAGGCATGAGGATTAAATTGTCAACTCATGGATCATCGAAACCCCCCCCCAATAATCAGAGGCGTAGACAGTGCAGCGATCAATATACAGTAGTATGAAATCAAAGCAGTTCAAATTCATCAAGAAGTCGTGTTAAAAGGGGAACAATGGCATATAAGAACTCAGATTACAGAGACCCAAAAGACTCAACCCGTAATTTTAAGCAAAATCAAACGCACCGAAGAACCAAAAAGTGATGATGACAATTGCGCAAGACCAAGTATCGTCCCTTATAAACGGCGAGACTTCATCTGTCAACGTATCAATAATTCGATACGTAACCCTAGTTAACGGCGGTGGCTCGAATTCCGGCCGTCGATCTTCATCTTCGTTGCTCTCCACTTCCTCCTCTTCTGCCTCAACCTGTGAAGAAGAAGATGTCGAAGGAACATCAACAGAGTCTCTGTTTGTTGAAGACGAAGAAGAAGGATCCGATGTTGAGGCGGAATTAGATGGTCTCTGACCATTGTCTTCCATCCTAGAGAGTGTGACAAAGAGAGGGAAGAGGTGTAAAGTTGAAACCCTAAGGAGTGAAATTGAAGTTAGAAGGTTGAAGTTGAAATACCTTTGGGTTTATCTGGAGAGGACTCCATTGAAGAAGTTTGGTAACAACAAGTATACCAGACGGTCAGCATCTCCATTTTCTCCTTCTTCTGCTTCTTCTTTCCTCTGACCGGACTGGTCGCTGTGTGGAGTGGAGACTCGATTAAAGCGACGGGTAGTTGTGTTAGTGAGGGAGGGGGATTTTGATTAGGTGCGGTAGACGTCATCGTTACACCGAAACTCCACCAATTATAGCCGCGCATCCAACCATCGAGTCATATACCAAAATATACCTTAAAAAAAAAAAATTCAAAAACCCTAACAATAAAAAAATTCCGCATCTATACCATATTTGTCAAGAATCGGACCCACAACAAACTATCGCGTCTTGAAGACGTGACATAGCTCGAGGCTCCCACGCTCAGAAGGCTCCCGCGGCAGTGGGGGAGGAAGGGAAAGGGAGGCTTCTACGATGGTGGGGAGGGAGGAGGGCTACCGCGGTGGCGGGGGAGGGAGGGAGAGAGAGGAAGGAGTGCTGCGGGGGGAGGGGGAGAGAGAGAGAGTGTCGTGGCGGGGGAGAGAAAGAGAGAGAGTCGCGGGGAGGGAGGGAGAGAAAGCCGTGGGCGGTGGAGGGAGGGGTTGCGGGCCGCGGGGGCAGAGAGAGAGACAGCCGTTGGAGAGAGAGAGAGCCACAGGGCTCCACCACCTGCGGCACTACGCTCCTCCCCCGTGGCATTGCGGTCCTCCCTCGCGGCGCTGCGCTCTCCTTCTATACCCTCGCAGCGCTGTGCTCTCCTTCCCCCGGGCGGCTCTCTCTCTCTCCCTCCGCTGCCTATGACTCTCTCTCTCCCTCTCCCCCCGCGGCACTCCTCCCTCTCCCTCCCTCCCCCACCACCGCAGAAGCCCACCCCCTCCCCCCGGCAGCACTCCTCCCTCTCCCTCCGTCCCCTTGCGGCTCTCTCTCTTTCTCTCCCCCGCCACGGCACTCCTCTTTCTCTTCCCCTCCTCCCCACGGCACTCCTCCCTCTCCCTCCCTCCCCATCGTTGTGGAAGCCCTCCCCCTCCTCCCCCACCGTCGCGGGAGACTCCCTTTCCCTCCCTCCCCCACTGCAGCCCACTGTGGAGGCTATATCGCGTCTTAAAAACGCGGCATAGCTTGTCTTGCGCGATCCCAACCGCGACAAATATAGTATAGATACGAAACTTTTTTATTGTTATAGTTTTTTTTAAAGGTATATTTTGGAACAGGACTCTCCAACCATCACTACTATTTAAAATTCAAAATGTTTTGTCTTCGCGCGTGCAGGTTTGTCTGGAGTGGTTGACCCACGGGCAGCCCACCAATTCCAGAACAATAAAGGAGGCGTTTGTGCCATATCTAATTTAAAATGTGAAAACACCATTAACCATATCTAATTTGCATCAGATGACAGGGTTACTTTCTTCATTGGACGCTTTTAGTATTCGTAATACAAAGGAGGCGCTTGTGCTTCCTTTTCTATTCTCATCGATACATATGGCAGTTTGTCTTAATTCTACTTGTAGTGTTTCTCAACCAGAACATAAATTTTTTATATAAAGACATAAACTATTTAAATAGACCAAATATATATATAGCAAGTGTAGAATGCTCAAAGCCAAATTCTGGCTTTGAAGGCAAAATGTCACGGCGGTGGAGGTTGGCTTTACTGCCACCGTCACTCCCGATGAAACCGCATGAGACCCTAAGACTAGTACTTCTCCCTGCCCCTCAGCCATGCAGAATTTGACTCTGATGGTTTCAGGAAAATTCCTATGAAAGCATCGTTTTCATGTGCCAGCTTCTTTTTTTTGATTCTTGGCATCGGGAAGGGAAACAGGATATTGTAACCGACTTTGCACGAAAATGGAAAATAAAAATGGATCAGAAATAATCGGGTAAAATAGTATTTTATAAAAATACAAAAAGTAGAAACATAAGAAAATAAATAAATATAAAAATATAGTCTTTTATATAAATATTAATTATTTTATTAAAATAATAAAAAACCATCTTTTGTAATAATAATCTAAAATAATAAAATATGCAATCATTAATTATAAAACAAATAAAATCAATAACAAAAACTATACTTAAATAAGTAAATAAGTTATTAAATTAAATCTAAATTATAAAATAATTCTTAATCTTAATTACTAACCCTAAAATTAATCTAAATAATCCTAAAATGCTAATTAAAACCTAAATCAATATTTTTATTTTTATTTTTTTTTTCAAAATTAAACATAAAATTATGAAATTAAATTTCTAAACAATAAATATAAAATATAAAATTTGAAGGAAAAAATACAATCAAATATTGAAATAATATCGGGAAACATTTTAAAAATGGTAAATATTTTGAAAATATTTCGGAAAGGAAAAATGTTAGATGTGTGAGTAGATTGTAGCTACACAAATGACACGAGAATGGAAAGGGGAACCACCTTGCAAACTTCTGTGAACAATACCAAGAGGTGATTAGAAAATAGAAATAAAATTAAAAATTATTTTTGCATTTGGTATAAAATAAAACTAAATTTATGTATTTCTTTTTTTGGAGGATACAGAAAATAGAGACTAAAAATTTAATAATTTTTTTTTTAATTTTGCCTTCATTTTTTTTTTAATTTCTTGCTTTCGTCTCATACTTCAAACTAAGCCAGTGTAGATTTACTATCTTTTTTTTTTTTCCTTGAATGCTTTAATTTATACACCAACGGGGCATGATTTATATTAATTTAACTTAATCCATTTTTATATATAACATTTTTAATAAAAACATAAAATACAAAGTTCTATAAATAAAAATTAAATTTCTTAAAACTATTAATATTAAAAAAGTTACTTAATCTCAATTTAATTTGATAATATTTTTATTAAAATAAAAAATAATTAATAAATTTCTCTTCGCTGATTTAAATTCATTGAATGGGGGATGGTTAAAAAAGATAAGAATTTTTCCCAAACATGTCCTTACAACGAGCAATCATTTTTTTTTTTTGTGTAAAAAGGAAAACCCATTATATTTTACGTCTTTTAAGCTAAAGGGGAAGATTTTCTACCAAACAAAAAATATGGATTTTTTTTTTAGAGAAATCCCTTTTTTTTATTTGACCAAGATGTCTGGAGAAGCCATGGTTGAAAGCTGCACAAAAAGACTTCAATTACCCTCCCAAGGAAGAAAATTTGTTCTAGCATCTCCCTTTTTTTTTTTTAATTTCAAATTTTCGATACAAATAAAAAATCATTTTTATACTTTAATTTTATCTTGGTGGGTCCCACGTCTGCTTCTTATAGCACAAGGCATAAACTAGATTGAAAAGTGCCCATCTCATCAAATTCTATTACAAAATCCACTGGGGGTGGAAATAGTGGTTTTTGAGTATTAGGATATTATTTTGCATTTACCGAAACAATAGATTATGAAAACACAGAAATTTAAATTTCAAAAAAAGAGAACAAAAAAAAAAAAAAAAAGACGGAGGGAGCAATACTATGCTATGCCAAGACATTCGAAGATGATGTAATTATTTAAATTGAAAAGTTAAAATGAGATCCAGCAAAGCGTAACAAATTCGTCTCAAGAATAGAAACGACGTCGTTCCAACTCACGGTCTCTTGAACTTCCGATTCGCTTTCTTACAACGAAGTAATCGCGAAAGGAACATAAAAACCACTCCTCTCGCCACCTTGACAGGCTGTTGCCTTGCTTCGTCACTCGGAACCCATCAAATTTACACATTTTATCCCCACAGCCTCTGGGCTTCCTTCTCATCGTCCCAGTCATTCAAGAAATTCGCCAGGGCTAAAATCGTCCTCATGACGTTCACACGTCAAACACAACTGTTTCCTCCAAACCCCCATCGGAAGAGAGATGAGAAAGAGAAGACAGCGAAAGAATTATCACCTTCCCTTTCCCTTTCCCTTTCCTTCTCTTCTCTTTCTTCTATGGATTTTGATTTGAATCAATCGATTCTAGAAAGAGATTGTGGATCTGGTTTGTGACTCAACATAGAAAGAGATTTAGAGAGAGAGACAGATTGTTGTAGAGAGAGAGGGGTTCTGAAAATGGGGGACTTCAATTTGGCGCTGGTAATTGTAGCGGTCGTAGTATGTGTAATGGTGTTTATCTTCAATGTCTACCTTCTTGTCAATTATCAGCATCCAGACGACAAAAACCAAGCCTATTTCCCCAAAGTCGTCGTTGTTTTAGGTCTCTCAGTCGCCGCAATCTCGATTCTCATGCTTCCGGCCGACGTCGCCAACCGTCAAGCTTGTACTCACGCAATCTACAACGGCGCGTGTAATTACACCTTGCCGATGAAGGATCTATGGCTTGCCATCTACATTCTTGATGCTATTCTTGTCTTCTTCGTCATTCCTTTCGCTATGTTCTACTACGAAGGCGACCAAGACAAGTGCGTCACAAATTCTAGGGTTTCGAAAATTTGGTACCGGTGATTGATTGATTTTGTGATTTGTTTCCTTTTATGGTGCAGGACGGCAGGGAAACGGATAAAGAGTGCGTTAATTTGGGTGGCTGTGTCTGCAGTGGTGTGCGGTCTTGTTCTCGGAATTCTGTACGGTGAGTTCTTAGGTTTGATTGGACTTACAGTTGATTCTGTGTTAGTTGATAAGCCCTAGATTGTTTTAAGTATGATTTGAACTGTGATATGTAGGGTGAGACTAATCTTTGCGAACTACATGATTTTGCAATATTTTAAAGTTGACTTCAGCTTCAATATTAAGATTATGATAGCGGGACTGAATGTAATCAAGATATCAAAAGATTATACTGAATTGGGAGGTTTGAGGAAGTCAAAGAAGATTTGAGGCAGAGGAAGGATTATTGATGCGGCATCTGTTTGATAATCATGATAAGCAGGACATGCTGAATGAAGATAGTGCTACGTCCTCATGGAATTGTGTGACACCATCAGATTAATGAACAAGGAGCTTGTGATGTTGAATGGATACCTGGGACATAGATTTTGCCTAAGGTCTACAAAGGAATGTCAATTTTTTTTTTTCAGTGTCAAAGTGGAAAAAGTAGGAGGAATATGCAACTTTCAAATCAGTACAAGATGATAAAGGTATTCGAGGCTCTAAGTTACTGCTAGAGAACATTGAATGAGCAACAAGAGTGTGCAAATGTCTCCCAACACTTGTGTAGAAAGGAAAGTAGGAAAGGATTTGTTCATTCTAGTAATTGTGAGGTAAGCGGCAGGTGGTGCAATGAGAAGTCATTATTGGGGTTTAGAGAGGAAAAGATGCTAGTTGGTTCTAGGGTTGCTTATCTCTTGGTTGTGTTATGGATTGTCAAGTGGAGTTTATGTTGAGTGTGATTATAAGAATTTCATGTTGTCGCAAGTGTCCTTTTCTTGTTTTGTAGATGGATTTATTGTTCTCCTTGTCATTCTTTCCTTGTCTCTTTCTGATAAAATTTCTCTTCAGATTACAGTTTACCTGTATGATGCTTTTTCCTGATTATGCTATCGCATTTATATGTTAACAGGGCTAATTGGAAAGGTCGACTTCACTGTTGAGCATCTTTCATCTACCACAACAAATTTTCCCAGTTCATGGAGCTTCTCTAGTAGTCAACCATGTATTGGTGGCACGCACCAGGTTCTGATATTTTCCATTCATTAGAATGCTCTAGACTTGATAAGTTGGAGAAGGCGAGAGAAAGAGAGAGTGTGTTAGCCTCTACTAAGCTTCGCTTTCAACTAGTTGAGCTCAGTTCACAATGCTGGTTTTTAGTTCAGCTTTATTTGGAGTCCTATCCCCACAAAAAAAAAAAAGAAAAACAAAACAAAACAAACGAAAAACCACAAATGGACACATACGGACACTTGCAAATTGTAATTTAGTATACTAGGTCTTTCATTTGCTTTAAATAGTTAAGGTACTTGCAAATTGCATGTAATCACTTTAATATGAGATTTTGTACAACAATCTAGAGAAATTACTAGTTAAGCAAGTTAACGCCTCTATTCTATCCTTTTTTTGGGTATCTTAGCTTTGTGGTCATCATCTGAAGATTTATCCTAATTCTTTCTGGTCTTTGTTTCTCTTTCTTTAGTGTTCTGCATATATGGCAAGTGCATCAGCAGAGACAACATGGACTATGCAAACTACCTTTCCAGAATATGTGGTTGCTCTTGCTACAATAGTTGGATCTGTTCTCTTTGCGGTATGTTCATCTATGCAGAACCATAGTGATATTCTTCTCTTTGGGTGTTTGTAATCTAGATGAAATAAGAGAAAAATGACTGGTAGCCGATTTATTTTAGTAATGTTACATTAATCGCCAGATGATATGTTTCATACAATCATATGTGTAATCAGGACCAACTACGTCTCCTTGTTTTTTGCTCAATATGATATCATCTCAAATTATTTCTTATAATTAGCAATTTCAATTTTTCAATCCAGATATTTGGTGGTGTTGGTATTGCTTGTCTTCCCTTTGGACTTATATTTTCATTTATTCGGCGCCCTAAGGCTGTTATCACCCGCTCTCAGTATATTAAGGTGTGTTTTGATTCTAATAGTCACTTATCATTTTTTATTTCTTTGCTCTTGGATAATTATTTGTGCCTTTTTTTGTTTTGTTTTTTTGTTTTTATTAATAAGTGCCTTTCACCCTTTCTAGGAAGCAACTGAATTGGGTAAAAAAGCAAGGGAGTTGAAGAAAGCAGCTGATGCACTTCATCAGGAGGAGAGAAGTGGCTCAAAGGGAAGAAAATGGCGTAAAAATGTGAAGGCAGTGGAGAAGGTAAATATAGTCTGGTCCTTTATACAGAATTGTATTTTACTTTGGTTCACCTCTTGGTTTATTATATTTAATCAACCCTTCCTGTGTATTCATGATTTCATCTCTGGAAGATAAATTAGGAGTTATAGCAGTCATTGAGAATTCCACACGAATATTAGTTGTAGAGGATTTATTTATTTATCTATTTATTAATTTCTGTATATACTTATTTATTTTTGACACTGTATACTGACTTTCCTCTTCTTTCAACCTAAATAATACTTTCTTTCATTGATGAAACAGTAAGTACTAAGTTTATTTGGTTTGAAATGTCACATTGCAAGAAGCATGGTACATATTGAATGGAAATATTTGACATGGCTATAGTTTGCAGAGTTTGTAGATTTAATTGTGGTTATTGTCGCGATTGTGTAGGTTATATTATGAACAGATTGGAACGTATTTGTAGGTTAAATTGATGTTTTTATTGATTTATGAACAACAAGGTTTGTGCCTTATAGCTGTATGTGTTATGCACTAGGAGTCATGATTCATCTGTATAATGAAATTTTGTTAGCTTTGTTTATGCTATCTTCATTATTTTTATTTTCAAGTACTCAAAAAAACTAGTGCTGTACCAATTACATTTGTTAATCATAAATTTGACAATTCCTTCATTATTGTTTTCACTTTGTTTTTTATTTTTATCCATTCAATCTTTTTTTTAAATTGATCCTTTGTCGGGACAAGAATGGGAACAGAGATGAAACGCTATGCTTCCAATTTAAATTGTCCTTTTTTCTCTACATTAAAACTTGTTTGGTGCTGCTTGAATTTTAGGAGCTGCTTCTTCTGGAACAAGATGTACAAGCTCTAGAGGAGATGTACCCACAAGGAGAGAAAGTTGGTGCTAGTGTTTTCAGAATATATATGACAGAACATGCTTGTTTTTTCTTTTCTAATGCTAACTCTGCTGCATGATTGATTAGGCCGAAACTGCATGGGCATTGACCGTTCTTGGCTATTTGGCAAAACTTGTATTGGGAATTCTAGGGTAAGGGCTGCACTTTTATCTGCAGTGATAGTGCAGATGATTTAAGTCTATTTTTGTTGTCTTTGGCAGTGTAAATTATACAGCTGCATTTTACGTATTGAATTTTGAGTGAATCATTTGGTTGGGGAAACTGGTTTTGGAATATTCTTCTGTTGTATGCATGCTTATACAACACAGTCTTTGAATACACAGATGGGAAGGAAACAGTTTTTAGGGTTATTAGGGTTGCTGAGCTGTTGGCGGAAACCCAGTCGATTGAATGAATAACTTCTAGTTATTAGAGTTCACAAAATGCTTTTTTTCTTGTTATATGACTGCTCTTCTTAACTGCTAATATTGTTGTTTATAGTTTATAGCCCTGATGCTGGCATAAGCTTCATAAACCACATATCTCATTCTCCTAATATTTTGTATGAATTATTCTTGAATTTCAGTGGCTAAAGTATTCACTCTTTTTTTTTTCTCTCTCTCCTCACCAAAAGACCTTAGTTTGATCTTTCTGCTTGTTACCAGGTTAATTGTCTCAGTGGCATGGGTTGCCCATATTGTCATTTATTTGTTGATTGATCCACCTCTTTCTCCTTTCCTTAATGATGTTTTCATCAAGCTGGATGATATCTGGGGTATACTGATCACTGTTCTTATCTCTATGTCATTTACTTTTTGCTTATGAACTCTTCTTATGTCCATATTGTGTGATGTTCTGCCCAGGTCTTTTGGGAACTGCAGCATTTGCTTTCTTCTGCTTCTACCTTCTTCTTGCTGTAATAGCTGGAGCCATGATGCTTGGTCTGAGATTAGTTTTCATTACAATTCATCCCATGAAGTAACAAATCTGTTTGGATCTCATTTGTTCTTTTGCCTTGTTTGTTTGATCTCTGGAGATTGACTGCCCTATTATAATAACTTGTTTACAGGTGGGGAGCTACTCTTATGAACTCGTTTCTTTTTAATGTTGGACTTATTCTCCTTTGCTCCATCAGGTTGGTGTTTTCACACTTTCGTGCTCTCATTTCCAGCTACAGTTGACTGTAATTATCTGGTAGGAATTTAATTCGGGCACGACCTGTGGATGATAATTAAGATCCAATCGCAATATACAGTTTTGAGCCAAATATAAAAATGAGCTTATGATATGGTTTAGGGGGGGTCATTTTTCTGGCGTTCATTGATTTGCTTAAGAAGTTCCCAGGTTGTCTACTTTATTTAGCTTAATCAAACTGATAGGTAGTTTTGGTTTGCATGGAAATTGGTGATGGTCTTGAGCCTTAAAACACAGAGTTGGCTTTTAGTACGATATGGTTGTGATGTCCATGCATTCTGCCATTTCAGTGTGATACAGTTCTGTGCCACGGCATTTGCATACTATGCTCAGGCAACAGCTGCTCAAGAAATATTTGGCCATACATTGCAATCCCTCCGTGGAATTAAGTATTTATACAAGTGAGTCACTGACTTTTCAGTGTGCTGCTTGATTTCAAGCAAAATGGTGTTGTGCTCTTCTAATTTGCATTTGTGCATTTTTGATACACAGGTATAACATATTCCAAATTGCATTTGTTGTTCTAGCGGGGTTGACCTTCGTGTACTATTTAGCCTTTGTAAGTCCTACTCTGACAACAATCCTCCCCATGCTTTTGCTCATTTAAGCATTATCCCTATATTTAAATATCTTGGTTACTGTCAGGGTTGGAGAAGGAAGAAGCCAACTGGAAGGTTCCAGCTTTCTTCATAAGGGATTTTCCTAAGAGAGTTTGCATTCTTGAAGATGGTCAGATTCTTGTTTTGATGACTTATGTAGGAGTGCTTTTTTATGTTCGGATGCTTGCAGCCAACCATATTTATTGTTGTGCATACCATAGATGATCCCGGCAGATGTTATCGTCCGGTATAAATTTTGCTGTTGTGTGGGAGGTGGGGTATGGCAACTGCAGATGCTCAAATAGCTGACACCATGGCTTGCTTCATCAAACCATCCCACCTTTCTTCCCTTTGTATGTATTTATTTTCTTGTTTGATTTTTTTTCTCTCTATGCATTTGCTTGGATGTGTAGCAGAGACATCCTTTTGTTATAGCATGTTAGACTTGTTTCTGAGAAAGAGTCAACGGTGTAACATAAAAACAGAGAGAGAAGGAAAATTTACAAGCCAGCACTTTTTTTCCCTCCTTTGCCTACAAAGCAAGTGACATTGTTCTCCATTTTCAGTATAGCCTTAGTGGTTGCTACGTGGTATTTGATTTGCAGTTGCCCATTTCCGCAAATGGGTGTACTTTACTGGTGATTCATGCACATGACCCATGTGTGCGGAGCCATTAGAATCAATCTGATAGTGTTGGTTTAAGATACAGCCACTGCTTGAAGTCTGAGGGCAGAATATAGGTTGACGGAGGAGATATGAGAATTATTTCATTACAGAGGTACTGTCAATTAATATCTCTGTATTAGTATGCAACAAAGCAAATTCCCGTGCTTTAATCACTTATTAGGAATTGGAATGAAGAACTAATCCAATTCGATGTTGCTATAAGCAGTCCTATCTGAGACATTAACATTGGAACCTGGAACTACAATATCAAAGGGTGGTCCAGCAAATTCAGTTGGTAAAGACTTCCAGTACAGGCTTGGCTCCCACTCTGCATCTCTGAGTACCTTGAGGATTTCCTTCACAACAATCTGGCTCCCCTCCGGTGACAAATGAATTCCATCCCTATACAGTAGTGCGAGTAAATAGGGGGAAAATATTTTGGTAGATCGGTCTAAATCCAGTTTGAAGAAAACAACTTACGTGAAGCAAGTATCGAGCCAATCATCGCGTTTTTGAATCGCAGTCCAAAGATCAATGACCTTTACATCCAGTTCTCTGCATAGCTTCAAACAAGCTTCTGAGTATATGCGGCAATTCTCATTTTTCCTACCCATTGGCCCAAATGTACCACTGATTTCCAGAAAACATATGTTGGAAAACTTCCAAAACTAAATATAAGCCAACGCAGAACAGAATAGTTAATGGTATAGCACCTCCATATTTCGTCTATTTGCTTTTCGTTCACAGGAGGAGCACTAAGGAAGATAATACGTGTCTTCTCTGACAGGCTCTATATACAGTAAAAACAAATCACTTAAAAACCATATCACCTGATTAATACCACATGAATCAAATGAGTTTGACATTATTTATATTATGTTTATGTAATGTAAATGAATTGAGAAGAGATGAAATATTAAAAGAAAAGAGTATAAGTACCTTGAGATGGATGGCGATTTTCCTCATGTTTTCCACATATTCTTCAAGTGGAACATGAAGACCAAGGCCAGATGGGTGTGGAAGCATAGAGTCATTGCCACCAAAATAAACGATCACCAAAGAAGGTTGCACTGCCGTAGCATTCTTGGAAAACGTCACCAACAAATAACATTATGATCGTTTTAGAGACGATCCACTCCAAAGCACTATTTTGGGTCAAAAATAATAATAATAAAAAACGAAATAGAAGATTATAGAGCAATACCTTTGGAAAAACTTGTTCGAGAACTTGAAGTGCAAGCCTCGAGTTCCAACCAGCATACCCCCTCAATAAGATGTCGGCCTTCATTAACATTACAAGCACCAAGAACTTAGTTGTAACTCAAAATCAATAGATCACGTAGTTGATTGAAATATTGTTAGAACACCACTAGTGGTTGCTCTCTCTCAGCATTAATTTTTGCAAGCAAACCAAAGTTTGTAAACCCTTTTGCAAGAATTGAATTGAATGGAACTTGATCTATGTTGTTCATTATTAGTCCGCTTATTATGAGCAAAACAATCTCTCATAAACCAATTCATTCATAGATCCGAATCAAATCCATATTTTTCATTTTGTATTTTGGGAAAAGAATTAGGATCCGCCAAATATAAATTTATCGGCAAATGGGTATTGGATTCACGAGAGAGAGAGAGAGAGAGAGAGAGAGAGACCTTGCGAGCATAGAGGTCGGCGAGAATCGCAGCCCAACCTTCCTTGGCATAACCGAACTGAACTATGGAAGATCCGAATAGCACAAACTGTGGTCTTTCAGGTCCCACCATCTCTCTCTCTCTCTCTCTCTAGAGCGAATGCCTGAGTTCTCTCGTCTGTCTGGGAATGCAGGGCGAGACCTAGTAAACCTATGTATGGGGTTATGTGGTGATCGGGACGGTGAATGCGAGGCGTGATACGATATCACGGATCTAAACAATGAATTCAATCCTGATAGAAGAATTTAATTGAAAAATTTGATTTGTTAGGTGAGAGAGTCTATTAGACTTAAATAGTATTTTATGATTTTTTGAAAATTCAATGTGAGATTCGTAACATTACTCTCCCCTTGAGAAACCTATGGACGGCTCTCACTCTGAACGGCTTTCACTCTGACGGATAACCCTTTTCCTTTTTGGATGGCTCTCACTCTGACACCAGATAACCATTTTTTTATTTAGACGACTCACACTCTGGCATCAAATAATCCTTTTATAGATAGTCTTTTTTTCATATTAGATCGGAAACTCTGATACCGATTTGTCATAATCCAGTAGAGTATTAAGAAAGAGAGATTTAGAGAAGGAGAGAGAGAATATAAGAAAGACAAAGAGAGATTTCATTGGTATTCAATTCTATGTCATATTATATATATTAAATTGCTATTTATATTAATATTTCTAATTAATTTCACTAATTATTTAATTACTATAACTAACTACTAATAATTTAATAATTAATTATTAATTTTTTTATTAATCATGATTAATTATTAACCTATGAATAATAGTTGTTACATCCGAGCGCGACAGAATATGCTGGTTGAGAATTGGGGGTTGGGTGGGGTCCTTATCTTTTTGTAACTTTAGGGAAAAGTCTTGTCATGTGTGTCTTGTCCTCAACTCAATCCCATTTCCACCGAATCCCACGTGGAATCTTTTTGGATAAACTAAATTATTTTGCTGTTTTTATTATTAAAAAAATAATTGCATTATTGTTTTAATAATTCTCGCACTAAAATTTTTTTCTACGAAGAAAAGAGGTAGAGAGAGAAAGACTGATCATCCTCCTAGTATGCTGTCATGACAAGATGGGAACCTATGGATGAAGCTCTCTCTCTTCCTACTCCAAAACATTTTGTAAAGTGCTTACATAGCACAATAATATCATGACATGATTGAATATATATCTTACCTTACCTTATGTCAATTTGCCTCGTTTAATACTTATTTTAGTTTATTTTATCTATTATATTTTTAATTGAAATAAATAATTTAGTAAAAATAACAAAAAATTAATAATTTTATTGTATTGATATATATATATATATATATATATATATATTTTTAAAATCTTGTTCAATCTTAGTAGATCAATTTGAATCTAATAACTGATATATACACGTAATAAAAAATATCGGATACCATGATACCATTTCCCCAAATTGTAAATTATCGTAGATTTGAATTAGTTGACAAAGGAAATAAAACCCTCTTTTGTGTTTGGGATTCCCCCCCCTCCTCCCCCAAATTAATGAAGGAAGTAAGAAATTGGAGGGATTTGAAAACCTCTGATCAATTTTAAAATTTCATCCCAGATTTGGGGTTCCTAAGAAAAAAATAATTTTAATAAAACTTAAAAATATATCAAATTTATATTCTTTTTTCTTTTAGTAATTTCTTGTAACATCTAAACAAGAAAAATAGATGCTATTAGATAAAAGAGGGGAAAGATTCTATACTTTAAAACATGTGTGCTAGAAAAGTCACAATTTGGAGATAATTTTCTTCTATAAAAATTATCCTTTTTCCCATTTTGTGGTTGAAAAAGAAAAAATTTTCACTTTTTTTTACAATTTTTTTAATATAATTTTTTCCTATAGCAAAATAATATTTTACTCAAAAGAGATAAAATGTTGAAGAGTAATATTTTCCTCTATTTCCCTTCGTGCCATTTTTGATCATTTTAGTGTCAAATAAAACCGGAGTAAGCGTAATATTAAAAATTTAGTGATTTATTTTTTGAAAAATAAAAGTAATGTTAGATAAATCAAGTGAATTATAGATCATAAGGGTTAAAATTTTACATGTCGGTTTAGCTAAATATATTTTAACTAATTTTTAATCAAATACTTGTTTGAATTGTTCAAATTATTTGATAATTTAATTAAAAATTAGTTAGAGCGTACTAATATTAACTTCTACATATTATTTTATCTAATACTCGAATAGGTGTAAATAATTGCGGCCTTACCCAACCTAACTAGACTTAGGAAGTAATGGGTCTAGCTTGACTCGACTCTTTTATTATATGAGTTTCAAATTTGTAGATCTGTCGTTCTATCAACCAACGGGTAAAGTTAACCCCATATTTCTTAGTGATAATTTTTTTTTTCAAAGTTTTTTTCCTAATGTATAATTCTACATGCGAATTGATATGTTTAATGAGTTTGATTTCAATTTATAGTCAATTTACATTATTTCGGTACAATCATTAATTAAAATTTGCTAATTATGGCTCAATAATGCACTAATATTAATTTTTTATATAATTAAAACGTTTTTGGTCAATATATTTGGTTTTTGACTAATTGGATAAAAATATTATAAGTTTTTGAAATATATAAATAATTATGAAGTGAAAAACTCATAAATATATATATATATATAAATAATGGTCAGCTTGGCTCCGCACAATTCTGGTCGAGATGGGTTTTGGAAATATGGATCAGGCCCAACCCGGCTCTTGCATTAAATGGCCTAAAAAATTCAAGCCCAGACCTTCTAATTTCATAGACCAGGCTGGGCCCTATCTATGGGACTGGGCTAATAAATAGAGAAAAGAAAAAGAAAATAGAAAAAAGAAAAAACGTGTGTATTTGTTTATTTATTTTGGTCAGTAATGGCCTCGTCTGAATTATACATGTGTATGAAATCGACAAATTCAATTTATGGTTAATTCTCTACAGGATGTGGTTGCACGAGAATTTTCGTTTCACCAGCTGACTGCTAACTTACTCTGGCCAAGAACGTTTGCCTTTGCAGAGTGGATTGTTGAACACAGAATGTGGTTGAAGGGCGTCGTTGTATAGAATTGGGCAGGCAGGTCTTGCTTTTGATGATATTTCACTTTTGTATAGAATTTGATCAAATGTACGTATGCTTGCTTGTGTGAGCGTGTGTGTGCATGCAACATAATTGTCGCCTTCTAAAATGTCACAGTACTAAAATGTCACCATACAGATTATAGAACTGAGGTCGTTCTAGGACAATTAACTCATGAAACCCCTGAGCTTCACCCCCTCAATTTCCCCATTAGTATTTTCTGGGTTTGCCCCTTCATGACATGCTTGTGCATTACATGATCTCAGGGCCATGCTTGAAGGCTATGCTTGATGGGCATTAGAATCTAGAGCATTCGCTTGTTCCTTTTCACTGTCTATAAAGCCACTGAGCTTTTAACTATGAAGCAGGACAGGGCAAATTTATAAAAGGTTCTGTACTATTTAATTGAAGTTACAAAATGTCATATCGTTTCATGTTTGAAGATTCTGTGCGACAATGACATGGCTAATTTCTAGAAGTGTCAGTCTACCACAACTTTTTTATCGTCTTTGAGTTTTTGCGATCTTATTAAGAAACTATTTACTCTCTTTAGTTGGTTTCATCTTCATCAGACAGTTTTATCATTCAACGTTTATTTGTTGGACTGGTGATTATTCCTCCAATCATGAACAGTAGGACCGGAGCTTTGGCCATATTTCTGAGGAAATTGTTTCAACTTGATATTACCAGTTCAGACTACAATGATCAAGAAATTGAAGATAACGTATCCTACAATTGTAGGATCAATGGAATTACTCCAGCTCTTCCTCATATAAAACGTAAGTACTTTTTCGTTTGTTGGTCTTATAATTTTGGATAATCAGAAATTGAACTTATGAGGAACATGTGGAATAGACTCTTTTGATTAGATGGTTTCTCTATGGTCATGTCCTTTTGAACTTGAGGCTTGGTTGTTCTTTATGGCACAAAATTGTGGAATCACAACTCGTTTTCTTATTCGTCTCTTGTTGTGATGGTTATTACTCTTTTTCTCTCTCTCTTGGTTGTGTGACTCTTCTCATTCCATTGTGTTCCGGGCGTACATAATTTCTTTTTTTTTTATAATAAATTTTTGTATGGATTCTACTATATTTGCAGCATAATGTCATTTTCATTATAGTGGTAGTGTTGTTGCTGCTGAAAGTGCAGTACTTACTCCTTTTACTCATTTATCCACTTCTGTAAGTCCACAGTCCTAATAAATCTTGAATGCGACATGTTCAGATACATGGGGAGACGCCTTTCCAATTGCTAAACCAAACTGGGACCTGGTTATTGCTAGTGATAACCTGTTGTGTAAGTTCCTGATTTCAAATCAACTACTGCCTAGATTGAAGGGGATGACATGAAAATGGGGGCAGAAAACAAGAATTGTGCTTTTATCTTTTTGGAAATTAATAGTGTTTTCTTTTTTCTTTTTTCTTTTTTTTTCCCCCCCTTTTTACTGCTTGCAGATGTGAAACAATATCCAAACTTAATTAAGACTCTCTCCTTTCTCCTCAAAATACAAGCTGAAAGATAACATAACGGCTCCCTTGATGAATAACCTGGAGGCTGGTAGGAAATTATCCAATTGCATAACTAACTCACTGTGAAACGAAACAATAATGTGGATGGACATTTTTAGTTCTTTTTGCAGGAGCATGCTCTAAGTTGCTTGTCCATCTTTTCTGATGAGTTGGAGGCAAAGAATAGGGAAGGAAGATGAATCGCTTTTTTTCACCAGGTGTGAAGATGCTGCACTTGAAGTAGAACATTTTGGATCCCGTGTTTACTGCATCAAGCCTAGAGAAAAAAATATCAATAAAGGGAATTGAAACCAAATTATATGGCTTAGTGGCCTACCTTATTTATGTTGATCTCTGCCTATGCTATAAGAATTGCCTTAGCCAAAGCTTGCCCATATGAGTTGATTGTATATTTGTATTCTGCCTCTGCTTGGTGGAAATTGGCTGTGGTGAAAGGAGTGTAAGCAATTGCTGCAAAGAATTTGTTTGTTTATTCCAGGTAAATGAGTGTTGGCCTATCATGACTGCTAATGAAAATAATTTTTGAGGAAAGAAGCACATGCTTGGTATTTCTTAATTTTGGTGGCCTATCATGACTGCTAATGAAAATAATTTTTGAGGAAAGAATCACATGCTTGGTATTTCTTAATTTTGGTTATGATCGGTGACTATTCTTTCTATGATAATGGCTGCAGTAGAGGCTTTGATTTTGTTGTGTCTTCATTCTGAGAATGTCACAGCTTCATAATTTGTAGGGATCACCAACTTTCATAGTCTTCTTTCCTAGTTATGGCTCAATAGGTTTGAACCACAATGTATTTTGTTTCCCCTTTTTCATTCCAGGGATTAGTAATTGATTCTGTTTTTGGTGCCAGGTAACTTGTTGAGGAGCTGAACATATGCTTAGAATTGTTTGTTACAATCCCACTGCAGAAAATGGAAGCTATGCTCTCTTCAGGTCAGAATGTCTATTTAAGTTTACTAGTTTGTTGCCATTATCTCTCCTATTGTCGATCTTTGCATATAATCTTTGTGACCTAGGAGATGATGTAATTCTGATAATGATTTATTTGCTTTCAGTTTGGTAGATGCAAAATCAGCTGTACTGTTCAACATGTCAGAATAACTTGTATGATGAGAAGCTTGAAATTGTGGCGTTTAAGAGTTTGTGATTCAGTTTTCTTTGGTCATCTTCAAAGATTGACTTCTTTTGCTTCACAGCCATTCGATGCCTCCTTGCCAAAAGTGACACATTTCAAGGGTGGGCTAGAATTATTCGAAAGGTACAATTTCATAAGCATCATAAACTCAACCGAGAACTAGAACAACAAGGTAAGACGTGGTTGTGATGGATTCAAAATCTCAGACCTGACGATTAAGACTGATTCTGTTTTTCATTTCCGTTGTTAGTTTTTAGATTTCCCCCTACTCTAAAAACTCTCCATAACCTAGTTCCAGTAGTGGTCAATGATCACTTTATTCACATGCATTACATGTAATTCTTTTTGATAAAATCATGGAAAGGTTAAAGGGTTACTTGTGATAATAAAATGTTCACCGTTAGAAAATAGAGTATCAGCGACGGATTAGTAAAAAAGATTTTAGCGATAGAAAAAATCTGTCACTAATCCGTCGCTGATAGTGGATCAAGGAAAAAAAGTAAAAATTAAAAAAAGGAAAACTATCAGTGATGGATTAGCGACAGATTTTTTTCATCGGTTACCGATAGTTATCAAAGTAAAAAAATTAAAAAAAAACTATTAGCGACGGATTTTTTAGCGATGAAAATTTTTCATCTCTAATCGTCGCTAATAGTATTCAAAGGTAAAATAAATTAAAAAAAAATGAACAATGAGCGACGGAAATTTTTTGTCATTAATATAGTTCCTTTTTTTAATTTTATTTTAATTTTAATTGTTTAATTGTTTAATTTTTTAATTTCTATTCGTTTATTATTTTATAATTCTTTTTCTTTTTTATTTTATTTATTTTATTTATTTCTTTTATTCTATTATTTTATTATTCAATTTAATGGGTAAATCAAAAAAATAGTTTGTTATTCTATCTTAATTAATTAAATAAATATTTTATTTATTTATTTAGTGTAAATTTAATCAATATCGAATTTAAAAAGTTAAAAAAATTTAATGAGAATATTTAATGGAAAAAAAACCCCCAAGGTAAAGGACAAGAAAAGAAATGAGAGTGAGATAAAAAAAATGTGGGAGGTTAATATTAAAAGAAATAAGTGAGAGTTAGATAATAAAAAAAAATATATCATAACAGGGATTGTGGTATCGTGGTTGGAAAACTCATCATTCACGCAGGAGGCATAAGTTCAATTCCTATAGGTGATATTTTTCACAGAATAAATGTAGGGCTTGTGGATGGTTGCGCAGGGGGTACGGGCTCGTGTGCAGTGGGTTGCAGGCGCATGTGAGGGCGTCGGTAGGTGTGTGTGAGGGCATATATACGCACGTGAGGCCTCCAAGTTTTAGCGACAGAAAAATTTCATCGTTAATATCTTTACATATTATTTTCTATCAACGACGAATTAGTGACGGAAATATTCCGTCACTAATAGTTTAGCGACGGATGAATTCCGTGATAATATTTAACGGGGTGGTTTTCAACGATGAAAAATTTTCGTTGCTTATTTATCGTTAATACTCTTTAGTAACGGAATTTTTACTATCAGCGATAGATATTTCCATCACTTATACCTCTTTCTCTAGTAGTGGTTGAGTTGCACCCTCCATGTTGTCTTGGTGTTCATAATGGGACTAATGACCATATCTTCCCACTTGTACGCAGACCATAGATTTGGATAGACGAAGTCAATGTCCATGGATGTTGTGGTGTATGGCTATGGCACCACGCAGCAAACGATTGCTTGTGCTGTGGGGAAGTTTTTTGGCTCATAGATTTGTTGCTTGATGTACATTATAAGAATGGGATCGTGACCAAGTTGGTTTTCTTGAAAGTGATACCGGTGAACCTCGGATAAGGAGATGGGATGTGGATTGAAAAAGTGTTCTTTTCTGTATCTAGTGTTTATCTCTTCAATAAATTCCATCCATTCTTATTCTTATAAAAAGAAAGAACACAGGTTTTACCCAAAAAAAAAGAAGAAGAAAGAACATAGGTTACTAGAAAATGCAAATTTGTATGCACACAAGGCTAACACCAACACGCAGCAGCGCAAATTGTACTTTTGGTTATATGATTTCCTCATAAGATCACATACTAACGTAGAAGTAGCAACCAGTAAATTGTTATTTCGAAACACACAACACTTTCGTATGTTGGTTTGTATGAACAGTTGTCCTCAATATTTACATGTGTTTTATGAGTTCGCTTGTGCATTAGTCGTACCAAATAGACTTTTTGCATTTTGAAGCCATGAAAAGATCTCATCAAATAATGGTTTAAGGACTAAAAGAATAATCCTATGTTACTAGATGAGAAAAGAATTAAATATAGCTAATCTATATATATAATAGTTTATATAAGTAAAATATAATTTATTTAATTTTTAATTTATTTACGTATATTTCAAAAAATGAAATTAATACAACACAACGATTTTGTTAAGTTCTTAAGGTCATTGCATCAAAAGCCTCTTAATCTACTGCAACATCCCAACACCCCAACCCCAACCCCACCGCACGCCCCCACCCCACCAAGCACCCCCCCGACACACACTTGAGACTGAACTCAAAATTTGCGAAGCAAATCTTTTTCTTTTTGGGAAGGACGCCCCAAAGATTGTGGAAAGGCTATGCGTCCTTTAACCAAGTATTTGGATTTGAGCTTTTTTGAAAACGAAAAAAATTATTTTAGGAGATATCTCTTTTTATAGAAGGTCTGACAATCAGGTCAAGTCAGATTAGTCATAGCAAAACTTCTGAAATCGGGATTAGGGATACATTTTTTTTATTATTATTGTATAATAATTTAGGAAACCGGTGATAATCTTTTTCTTTTTGGGGGCGGGGGCCGCCCGGGGGGGGGGCGGGATCGGGGGCGGGGGTGGTACCCTTTTCCATAACTTTCGAGGACTCGAGCAAGTTTAAATTTCTTCAGCCCAAAATTATCAAAAGGCAGAAGTCTCAACCACGTTGCATTGGAATTGGGCTATTAGGCACACAGAACTCGCTGACCCATGGCAACCAAAGTTCAACTTGGTCGAGTTTCTTATATTTATAGCCTCGTAGGAACGATCCACGTCACGAGGCGGGACCCAGAATTATGAATAATAAAATAATATTTTCATCCAATATCTTCACTACACGTATCTGTGCAGCCTTATCATTCTTTCTATATATATATTGGTGAGGCCTTATCATTGGATTTCGATAAGCATGATAAGTGCACATGATTTATGCAGAGCCCTTTTGTCCTTTTGGAGTCTCTAAGGAAAAAGCCACGAGAGATGAGCAACTGTCTAGTTTGTGCGTATGTTTGTGAGAAATTTCGTCGAAGGTTCCTTGGTTAACGTGCGATTATATTTTTTTTAGTAAATCATATATATTACTTAATAATTACATTAAATTCACTTATATTTGACGGACTCACTCATTTCTTTCGTAGTTGACTGTAAAATGGAATAATCTGTGGTGGTGTCTCAGATTGGGATTCATGAGTCGCAAAAGCTTTTATGTCAGCTCAATGCATGATCCTGCGTAATTCCTAGTACCCATTTGTCAAATCATCTCTAGATTATGAGTCGGATCAGTTGTATTATTGTTCTGTATTTGTCATGCGAATTACAAGAATCATAAATTAACTAAATTAAACATTACTTATCAACTTATACCAATATATATCATATTAATTATTATTTTCTAATTAAAATAAATAATTAATTAAAAATCACTAATGCAAAATACTAGGAGAATCATAAATTGGTACATCTAATATTATTTTTTATATTATTTTTTTTAGTTTATTCTAAATCTCAAAATATCACAAAATTATGGTTTCTTGATATTCATAAAAGGAAAGCCTATAATAGTAAAGGAGGAAGTATCCCGTGGAACATGGGTATTCTCTTTAAATGAAAGTTCATCACGTCACGGTGTCTGAACAGTCTAATGATACAAATTTTCTTTTTCCAATCTAGTATTTTCAGGTTCAAATCTTTGTAAAAAAAAAAAAAAAAAAATCACCATAGTATAAACTATGAGATAAGTTAGTTGTATTATTTTTTACCATTTATGACATAGTAAATATTTGTAAAATGAATCATTAATTAGAAAAACTCTGAAATATTAAATAAGAAATTCATTGAATTAATATTAAAAAAATATATTTATTGTATTCAAATTTGATTAAATTTTATATTATACAGATATAATACAAATAATTAACTATAATTTTGAGATATTTGAATTATAAATCTACACGTACTTACTTTAGAATGAATAGGTTTGGTACCTATAGACAAAATACAAATCACAGTTAAGAGATCTGAACTCATGAAAAATCAACCAGATACTATGTAATGTGTCGTTTTTTTAACTTCCTCGGCTTCAAAAAGAATCTTCTACAAATGATTTTAGAGACCCCAAAAGCCAACCTTTGACCCTTGCCCTAGGATTAGCTGAAAATCTGACAGACATTCTTAGAATCCAGTGCCAGAAGACTCCTTCGGATCTCAAACTTATTAAAAAAAAAAAAAAGTTTAGTAGACATAATATTTAATTAAGATAAGTCCAAAGGTAATTCTTCTACGGCAACTTTTTATGAAGACCAAGCCAAATTGTACAATTGCTGTGCCGGAAGGACGATGTACTTAAAAATAAAGTTAAAAAGTTCAGTGGTCCCAATTCAAAATATCTTCTAAAATATTATTTAATTTAACTTATTAGGGTTTCTTTTACTTAATTTTGAGATTCTTAATCAACGGTCAAAATTGGCCCTCACGGTTTACTTTTGAAAATTTAAATCATAAATTCTCCACAAAAAAAATGAGAAGATCATGGTTGCCACTCAACTTATTTTTAATGGGTCTTTTTAGGGTCAAAAATTTCTAGCATAATATTTAATTAATTTTTATTTTAATTTAGCCTGCCATTTTTTTGAAAAATAATTTATTATCTTTATTCTGTTAAGTGTAATTAGTTAAATGAATCATTATATCCTATTATACTTTATTTTATATCATACTTATATATAATTATTTTCTTGTTACAATGAATAACCACGAATCACGAGGTTTAAAATCCATTCAACGTAAAAATTACAATACACCCACAAAATTTTTCTTTTTTTTTTCTTTTTTGGTAGACTAATGGGTTAGAATCGAATATGCATAAAGATTTCTTAATTTAACAAGGATGAATTAACCGCGTTGAAATCTAATATTACCATTTTTGAATTTTTGAATTTAGCATTTGCTGCAAATGGTAATAAATTACAACGCGGTTATTCTAGCAAATCAAGGATTCAAATCTCATTTCCTTTCCACTTACAGCCCCTTAGAAAAATAGTGTGAATATGCATTCACAAAATCTGAATTTCAAACCTCCCAACAAATAAAGATCCGTGAAGGAGGAGGAGCAGTTACCGTCCTTGATTACTACGTAAGTAGAAATCTCTAAAGTGGGTAACGAGGAAATGATCAGAGAATAGGATCCGACAAACGAATGAAACTTCGAGGAAGCTTCAGACACTGAAGAGATATATCCCTATATATACACATGTAATGATGTTGGTGTCATAATCATATATCTCACCGTGTGAGAGAGAGAGAGAGAGAGAGAGAATCTTCAGATTCGACAAACATCTTTTGTTGTTAGTGGGTTCTTAAGGCAACAATGGCTTCAAACGAGGCGTGGCTATTGGAAAATGGTGGCAACATCAAGGGTTCAAGCAGGGAATTTCGGTATGGCCGGACTGCGCACAACATGTCATCATCGTCGTTGCGCAAGAAGTCCGATTTAACCCTTGTGTCCAAGGTCCCTTGTGGTATGCTCAGAGATTTATTGGCCAATCTTCAAGAGGTCATTCTTGGCACAAAACTTTCCGTGCTCTTCCCGGCCATTCCTCTCGCCATTGCTGCCCATATATATGGCTTTGGAAAAGTAAGTCTTCCACCCTTCTTATATTCACGTTGGTTTTACGATTCATGTGCAGATTTATTCGACTCCGTTTTATGAATTTCGATTAATAAATGTTTTATGAAGATTTATATAAAAGATAATATTTTTCAAAGGCATAGACAAGATTTGTTTTGGCGATTGTTGCGATGAAAAATTTATTAAATAGACCTGATTTATTCATAATTCGTGAAATTCATAGAAAAATCATTGATTTTTAGAAACCCCTCGTCTTTATTATGTTGTCAATGAAATTAATCTCCTGTTCTCGGTGAACAGTCGTGGGTTTTTGGTTTGAGCTTGCTTGGACTCATCCCTCTCGCCGAACGTATTAGCTTTTTGACAGAGTGAGTATATCGTTAGGGTTTTCAACTAGCTCTTCTGATTTTGACATCTGGTTTCATAGCATGTTTCTCATTAACTTTGTTTTTTTCGTCCAAAATCTGCAGGCAAATTGCTTATTTCACTGGTCCCACAGGTATAACAAAACAAGCCCTAATGGCTAAAATCCAATGTGTCCTGCAGCATTTATTTACAACATTGTTGTAACATAATCCCATGTTTCGGTTTGATACCTTGTACGTGCAGTTGGTGGATTGTTGAATGCAACATGTGGGAATGCGACAGAGCTTATAATAGCAATCTTTGCTATATATGAGAACAAAATTGCTGTTGTCAAGTATTCACTCTTGGGTTCAGTCCTTTCCAATCTTCTTCTAGTTCTAGGAACATCACTCTTGGTTGGCGGCCTTGCCAATCTTCGACGTGAGCAAAAATATGACAGGGTATGTAACATAAAAATGTAAATAACATTTTTAGTACATAATTGATGATTGTGCTGATGTGGTTGTTGTGTTTGTTAATTTTGACAGAGGCAAGCGGATGTGAATTCGCTGCTATTGCTTTTGGCATTGTTGTGTCACGCCTTGCCCCTAATGCTAAGGCATACAGGGGATTCCGTTGCATTGATGGAAGTCCCAACACTGGTCCTGTCTAGAGCCAGTAGCATCGTAATGTTGATTGGTTACGTTGGTTATCTAATCTTCCAGCTGTGGACTCACAGGCAATTATTTGAGGCTCCAGAGGTATTATTTCCTATGCTCCAATGTTTCATTACTAGACAAGTGATTTTGCCTCATCTCGGTGTAGCTAATGACTTGTAATTGGTGCATCTGGTCAGGGTGACGATGATGACAATGATGGGGCTTCTGATGAAGTCGCAGTCATTGGATTCTGGAGTGGATTTGCTTGGCTAGTTGGTTTTACACTCGTCATCGCGTTGCTATCAGAGTATGTTGTGGACACAATAGAGGTAACTACATCATACATCTAATTAACATTGTACAAAATTCTATGATTTTCTCATCACGTGTCATTGCTGATTGCTTTTGTGTGTATATATATACCTAGCAAGCATCAGACTCGTGGGGAATTTCAGTGAGCTTCATTAGCATAATTTTGCTACCAATTGTTGGAAATGCAGCAGAACATGCAGGAGCAATCATATTTGCCTACAAGAACAAGCTGGTAGGCAATGCGCTATCAATTTCCTTTCCTTTCCATTCCATTCACCTTGTTCTTTATTATGGAATTTGTTGAACACAAGTTTGTGCTGTAAATGAATGCAGGACATATCTCTAGGTGTTGCTTTGGGTTCTTCAACACAAATTGCCATGTTTGTGGTAAGTGCCAATAGCTCAATCCAGTTCTTGTTCTTTTTTAAGGATTCGGATATCAGTCAACCTTAGTCTAATCTTGTATGCATATGTATTAGGTTCCATTGTGTATAATTGTATCCTGGATTTTCGGCATCAAGATGGACCTTGATTTCAACATGCTTGAGACTGGCTCTCTTGCTCTATCGATTGTGGTCACAGCTTTCGCATTACAGGTAATTTTTTTTTTTCTAAATAATAATTTGACAAATTGTTTTGATCACACTAAGAGTAACATGCTGATATTTGTAATTTTTTGTAGGATGGAACTTCAAACTACTTGAAAGGAGCTGTGCTCCTTTTGTGCTACGTTGTGATCTCGGCATGCTTTTGGGTGCTCCGAACACCTCTGCGTAAGCATTTCAATAATATTCTTTCAGAGTGTTCTTTGAAATTCTGAGCCATCCAAAATTTTCTTATTTTCTTCACATTTCAATTACTTTTGCCAGCCCAAAATACCATTAATCCAGGACTTCACCTGCCAACCGAAGGAGCCTTCAAAGCTTGATAGGTAATTTTCAGTCTCAGACTAACATGATCTTTAGATCTTAGTGTGTGTGTTTTAACTATTAATTTGAGTTAAGTCTGTGGATCCAATAACAATTGTATAATCACTATTCATTTTTTTTTTCATTTCATATGCAGCTGCTAGGCCTTTCTTGTCGGATGGAATTCTCGATTTCACTTGGCATAAAAAATGAACGAGGGTAATCCGAGGAATTTGGAATTTCACCTCCTCTGCCGGGGATTGAAAGTTTGCAATTGTCTCACAACGAAAATGAGTTAAGAGGGTGTCCATGGCTTCAATAGTTAGTTGATGGTACTAATTTGAAGATTTTGGTGCCTTTAATAAGCAGCCATGTAAAAATATGTTGCTCGTCAATGTTTTGGGGATTGGGAATTGAGAATTGGGAATTGGGTTTAGTTTCTTAATTATGCCAGTGGAAAGTATAGCCTTTTGCTTTCCTTCATGGTATATGTACTCTAAAATTCCATTCTTCTATTGGAATTATTATTGTTTTATTGTACTTGGCATTGTATTGTCTTGGAGTTCTCTTGTTCCATTCATCATTCGAGAACATGCAATAAAATGGCCATGGCTTTTGTTTTATATTATGTCCACTTAGTCTTCCTCACCTTTCTCTCTCCCTCCCCCTTTTCCTTCGTGTTTTCTCTTAGTTGTCCTGTTTCAACTGGAAAAAGGGAGAGTTTATGGTTTTAAACCTTCACCATTGGTGTAGCACTCACTTAATAGCTCGTGATCTCTCTCCCCACTTTTTTTTTTGTTTACAGTAAAACTTAAAACCGAATCTATTATAATGGGTAGGGGATTGATGCCACTTGAGCTGACACTCATTGGCATCTCTCTCCCCACTTTGATTATTAGTCTCTCTCTCTCTCTCTCTCTCTCAAACAAAGAGTTGCTATCAGGATCAAAACTTTTGGATTTGATACGCATGAAGAGTGGAATGTTCATTAACTTGACTCTTCATCTCCTTTATATCTCTAATGTCTCCATTAGGTGACCTAAGAATACCACTTAGTTACAGGTTACTTATATACGTTAATCACTTGGAAATGGAAGAGAATATGTTGAGAGAGACACTTCCTAAATAAGATTTCTATAAATACTCGAATCAAATTAGTCTGAGTATTCGAATAGGGAAAACAAATTCACTTGATTGTATGGGGCTGTGGACTGAACCGTTGTATTTTTGACAGACCGGGCACTGTTGTGGATGGGCCACCGTATTCTTGACAGGGTCAATTTCGGTTTTTGCTGACTCCATTTATATATGTTACATCCAACAAAACTAGAGGATAAGTGATTGATGATGAGAACTAGAATTTTAAGAATTGTGTCACCATACTCAGAAGGTTGCACGCATATTTTGAAAGATTAAGAGTAACAACTGGCACCCGCAAAATCTGGTCGGGTAATATCACAAAGCAGAGGTCACTGGAACCGAAAGTGCTTTTATTTTATTTTTTAACCAACCATAATTTGAATTATTTTATTAATTTGATTTAAATATTATTAGCTTTAATTTAGGAATCAATTTTTCTGGCATTTGTTTTTTTTATTTTAAATACTTAAACTTAAGATATTGTTAAAAAAAATTAATATTTTGCTACTAAATTTGCAAAACGTTCTCATGAAAGGAATCATATAAATCGAGATGAATGAGACCATGGAATGTGAGCAGATAGTCCTGCAAGAAAATCTTGAATGTTCCTTCTAACTGTTCATGTCATATTCTTTTAACGATTCCCATCATAAAAAAATTGTAAATTTCTGAAGGTCAAAGGACCGGTGAAGCAATGCTGAGAGTAGAGTACCAGGTCCCCAGGGGGACATCGTAACCCCCTCCTCTAAACCCTTCACCAGAGACTCAAATCTCGTATATGAGAGGGGGTAGGGAAGGATACCAAACATATGAGTTGACTTAATTGAATGTGGAGTTGAGTACTTTTAAACATGATTGGGGTTCAACTCTCGCTGAGAGTATCAGATTCTCATGTGTATAGAGCGTTTTCCGTTGGAAGATCAGCTCTCCAAAAAGAGTCATTATAACAGTCGGTTCGGATTAATCGAGATAAAATTTTAGATATTAACGGTGTCCAATACATAATACCCATAAAAAAAAGGGAAGGATACGGGGCCTCTCGTGAAGGAAAGGGTCACAGCTTACAAAGCTCAAAGGTTGAACACCTTACACCCAAAAAAAAAAGATTGAACATCAGGTCAGTCCCTTGCCCAGCCCAATGCTTGTGCTCGTGCAAGCCCAGCCCATCCCAAAGCTTGGTCCAAAATCAAGCCTGGCGAAGAGGACAGAACAAATGCCTTAAAAGAGTTCGTACAATCTCTTCATTTCTATTATCACTTTATCAATTCTATCATCTCTTTATCGATTCGATTTCATTTGATTATAATTTTTTATGAAAAAAAATTGAAGAGAACGAAACAAACTAACAACTAACCCGACTAAACATGTTTGAAGAAGCCCGGCTCAACCCAGCGCCATCACTAAACGGTTCAGACTTTCTAATGAGTCAAGTCAGTCCGCTCATCTCTCTCCTTCCCTTGGCCATGAGGTTAAGAATTCGATTCAATTCCTCCGTCATGTAAGACCAAAAACTTCATGCCAACATTAAAGTTCATTTCATGGGACTCCAAATCTCGTACCAACCTTTTCTTTTTCGATCAGTAAACGGTCTATTTAATAAAATAAAGTATTAAATCAATTAATTAATTCTCAAATTCAAAATTTAAAAATAAAAAAAATTATATTGAAATAGTCATTTTTAAATAAAATTATATAAATATTAAAATTAGATTAATTAAAATATAGTTTCAAATAAAAAAAAATCATTTTTCCTCTTGCTCACAATAATTGACATTCCAAACATAAATCAATTTAAAATAATGTCTTTCAAACCACCAAAATTGAATTTCTTAAGGTGGACGACCAGAATTTATCTGGGTTCAATGGGAAGAACAGCCCTCCAATTCAGCAGTCCCCGGTCCATTCCGGGGTTCTCATGTTGGGATTTAAACTTTATTTATTTGGATTAAAAAAGTTCATTTTTAAATTTTTTAAATTTATATAATTATAATATTTGAGACCAGTTATCATATGAAAATAACATTATTTCATAGTTTTTAATTTATTTAATCGCACGGTCGTTATTCAACGTGACAAATCGGGCAGCGAAGAAAGGAATTGTTTATTATTAATAATGGTGGTTAAGCCACCCAATCGGACTAGGTCAGAGACTATAAAAACCCGATACCACTTCGCAGATTCATCTGTCGTTCTCTCTCTCTCTCTCTTCCCTCAACTACTTCGCTTGCCTTGTCTACTCTTCCCTCTTTCACTCTCAAAACACACTCCCTGAAAAACTCAAAATTCAATCCCAGAATTTTTCCCACAAAAAATGAAAGGCAAAGAGAGAGGAGCGGTTGTGGTGTGTCGAAAGATTCCAGGTCTTGAATTCTCCGATACTATCTCAATTGAACGGAAAAACGAGCAGAAATGGGGCGTTATAAAACGACGCCGTAGCAATGGTAGCGCAGGTAATTTCGCTTGTCTTTCGTTGGCAGAAAAGAGAGAACAAAAGGAGTTCTCGCCGACGACGGCTCAGCTGATTAAGCATCCGGTCGCTTTGGTCGCTCTCGTGCCTAAAGACGCCGCTCTTTTCGCAGCCGGCGCACTCGCCGGAGCCGCCGCCAAAACCTTCACGGCTCCCCTAGACCGTATCAAGCTTCTCATGCAGGTTAGTTTTTGCGTTTTTTTAATTCAAATTTTGTTACATTTTCTCTTGGTGATATTCACTACGAATTATGTTCAATTTTGGAATTGCATGTGTTTTTAATTCGCTATTCCTTGTATTTGATATTTTCTTTTTCTTTTTTTGAAAATAATAATAAGCATACTTTTTTTAAATGAATTTAAGGTTTTTGAAGCAATTATGGATTGTGTATTTCAAAATTTACGAATTTTGTTCCAGTGCATTGCGCATCACAAACTGTTAATTGGTGTCTAATTTTACGGTTTGCAGACTCATGGACTGAGAGCTGGGCAAGAGGCTACTAAGAGGGGAATTGGTTTTCTTGAGGTAAGCACAAAGTTTCTCTCAAATTTTCTCTGTTATGCTTATGTGTTGCAGATTGTGCCAATTGGGTTTTCATTCATTCTCAGTGAGTCATCTGTTTTTGTTAATAATTTAATTCTAGTTGCTTAACTTGTGTGAGTTTTATTCCACCATGTGTGATTAAATTTGGTAAGAGTAAGAGACTGGGAGATAAGAGCGCAAAACTTCTCTCGAAAAGGAAAAGACCCAATTATAAATAGATTCCAAACGGGGCAAAGCCTGAAAAATATATCATGGAGGGGATAGGCTTTTTTTTTTTTTTAATTATTTAATGGGCAAACGGCCTTTGAAATTATAATGTTTTATATAATATATATTTTTAGAATTTCCGAGAATGGGGAGAGGGGATCATTGCCCTCTGCCCCCTTCCTTACCCTTGATCTTGAACGAGAAGATCTGTAGAAGTGAATAGATCTACTAGAGGATTTGATGAACAAACACATTCATGTTTGGATGCTACAAGTGAGCCTCTTCTCCTGTACCTATGGACTAATTGTTACATGATAAGAGTGATATTTGATTTATTTTACCAGCTATACTTGGGGTCCTTTGTGAGGAGAGATTCTAGGTTGGAGAATGATGGTCTTGCTTTGGTTGCTTCATGTGCTATTTAACCTTAGCAACTTCAGATAATATATGTACCAGAACTAGTTGAAGTGTTGAATGATGATAGCAGTTTACAGAGATGATTGAAGACATCCAGAGACTTGACTTAGGGTGGACCTTATATGTCATAACCTTTAGCCTTTTCAATTGATGAATCTGTGTGTGCAATAGGTCAAGTACAAATATGTGAATAAACTCATTATGATTGAAGAATAATACTGGAAAAGAGAATTGGATAATTTTTTCATCTCTAAATATCAATTAATTGGGTTAAGAAAGAGATGACGGTTTTATTTTATTTTTGGTTGGGGGAGGAAGAGGGCAATCAATTATTCTAAATAAGCTAGACGGTCTAGAGAGAGCTTATTTACTAGTGTTGGTTCATCATGTGCAATGATTTTCAAGTGTAAGATTAGTAATGCTTTGGTGAAATTTTTTTGAAATTCTTGTTTTATCTTCCTATTCTTATTGTATTAACTTCCTGATGATGCTTACTTGGACTTAATTTGCAGGCAATAGTAACAATAGGAAAGGAGGAAGGGATCAAAGGTTATTGGAAAGGCAATCTTCCACAGGTTTTCATGCATTTCTTACTTCTATGTTTGCATGGACAAGCTTTTGCCCCTCCTGAAAAGAAAACTATTTATTATTTTCAATTAGTTCAAATAAGGCTTTGTCACTTCGAGCTTAGATTGTTTTCCCCCTTATATTTTTTTTCCAGATTATACGTGTTATACCTTATAGTGCTGTCCAACTCTTTGCTTATGAGACCTATAAGGTAATTTCCTTTATAAAGCCTAGAGGTTAGAGCTGCAACATGTGTTAAATATTAAAACAGTAAGAGATATCTAACTGTACTGCAACGGATCACAGAAACTTTTTGCTGGAAAAGATGGCAAGCTTTCTGTTATTGGAAGACTGGCTGCTGGAGCATGTGCTGGCATGACATCTACTTTCGTAAGTATGAAGTTGCCATGTTCGAATTTCATGCCAGACATTTTTTCCCTGCACTAAATGGATGTAGTGTTCATTTAATTATTTGAGTTTCCAATCCTTCACTTTGTTGTCAACTAGGTAACTTATCCTCTGGATGTTTTGAGGTTGAGGCTAGCTGTTGAACCTGGGTACAGGACAATGTCCGAGGTGAGATTGATTTGTCATCCAGAAGTTATGGTTATGAGAAGTTAATTTTATCACTTTATGTTGATTTTATTGCATTGTTCTCTTCAGGTGGCCTTAAACATGTTAAGAGAAGAAGGAATGGCTTCATTTTATAATGGCCTTGGACCTTCACTTTTGGGAATTGCCCCTTACATTGCTGTGAACTTCTGCGTGTTTGACTTGTAAGCTCACTCCATTCTGCTGATGATGCCTTTTTTTTTGGGGGGGGGGGACTTCAATTTATGAGACAAATTAAACACAAAATTCCAGAATCTTAGAAATGGGCAATTCTATGGTGCAGAATGAAGAAGTCTTTGCCAGAAAAGTACCAAAAGAGGACTGAGACATCTTTGATTACGGCTCTACTTTCAGCTACCATTGCCACAATGACATGCTATCCCCTGGATACAGTAAGAAGACAAATGCAAATGAGAGGAACCCCTTACAAGAGTGTTTTGGAGGCCTTTCCAGGTTGGTTTTGCCGCTTCTTATGGTTACGTTTGGGCACTTGCAGTACATGGGTTATAAACTTGACTTTCAAACAATGTCAAGATATAGAATTAGAAAGCAAAATGGGGATAGTATACTCCATGACATACGTCAATCATGAATGCTCCATCACTAATGTGGATCATGGACGATAGCATTTCCCAATCCAAACATGATGTTAAAAGTCTATCGCAAATATATCAACGAGATTCTGATGTTGAAACACCTAGTTAATGATGGATTGTTTACTGTAGGTATTGTGGAACATGATGGTCTTCTTGGATTATACCGAGGTTTCGTGCCTAATGCATTAAAAAATCTACCAAACAGCAGGTTTGATGCTAATTTCCTTTTAGCCTCCTCTTTCTTCTGCTAGTAATGGAATATAGGATTATTATTTTGAGTTGGCCATTGCTGTTTCTGTGATTGAATGACAAAAGTTGCTTTTGAGATGACATAATTTTCTTGACCCTCTTATGATGAAAAACATTGAGGGCAATCTGTTAGTATTTGTCAATAATTGGCAAGCTACCTATATGTCAAATAAATAGTTTAACATGCTAGATTATACATTTCACTGGGGACCATGCAAAACGGGTGAAGGACTCTTAAATTCAGTATCTCAAACTTTTGAAATGTCATGGACATTGTCACTACATTTTGTTCTCTATCGGAGATTGATGGCTTAAAAAGTGAGGATTTGGAATTCCTACGTTCTCTTTATGGTTCCAATGTTGTCAGATTCCTGAAATGAACGTTATTTCTATATTCTTGTGTAGAGGATATGATTATGAACAATCCTACGGGGATTCTTCTATTTCTTATTCTCATATGATGCTGATTGAATCTTGCAGCATTAGGCTTACAACCTTTGACACAGTCAAGAGGCTGATTGCAGCAGGCGAGAAAGAGTTCAAAAAAATTATTGAGGAAAACCGTGCGAAACAAAACCATAACACCAGTGACTGAAGGGGCTCTTTTGTGTTTTGCCATCTTGTATTCAATTTTTTTTTTTCCTTAAAATTTTCTTGCAATTCTTTTGTGGGAACATGTTGCACCAAAAGCAGCAAGATTTATTGTGGGGGATCACGTTCCGCGTGGTATTCATGCATCCAAGACAGGAGATATATGTTAGGCAGCCCAGGCTGTGCTTGATGTAGAATGTAGCTATTATTTCATGTTAGAGTTTTAAAAATTTCTCTACACATTTTTTTGTATTATTTCTCTCTCTCTGATGCTTTAAACTATTGTACTGCCATCAAATTAGTTTTTGTTTTCCCATCCCCCCCCCCCTCTCTCTCTTTCGAACTGTCTAACTTATTCTTTGGGTCCTTCTCACGGGGTGTTTAAGAAGTTAAACATTATTAAGCTAGCATTATCTTGTATATTACAATCAATGGTGCATGTTCTCGAAGGAACAGTTTAGCGGTCATAATTTTTCTCCTCTCTAACTCTGAGATCTAGAATTCGAATCCTTATGTAATAAAAAAAAAACAATCAATGGTGCATTGGTGTAAAAATAATTTCAAAAGAATGTTAGGTTTATCTTAATACTTAAAATAGATATTAAGTTTAGGGGTTCTTTTCTACTTCTTTGTCTAACAATAAGGGAGAAAAAGGGTGTTATGCTCGAAAATGGACACATGTTGTGGAGTTCGTTTGGGCCAAGGATGAATATTAAAAGGTTCTGGTGGGATATCACAGATGTTGTCTCCAAGTATCTTTGTTCAACTTTTATTTCGGGTCTGCCACAGGGTTAGTTTTGTATCCGCATTTTGCAAAAAGCATAACGGGTAGGGTTTAAATTTCTGGCAGTTTCTCTATTTTAGGCCGATCATTCCTAATTTTATGTCATGGGTATGTTTTTTATAGGGTTGAGGGAATTAGCTTGCTCAAGGTTTCTTGCAGCCGATATATTTATACATTCTGTTTTATATGTTTTATTTTATTTTATTTAAAAATCATATTAAAATGAAAATTTTCTTGACAATTAGCACATTTTCTTAAAATATTTCAAAGAAAAAATCAGAGAAAATAGTCCTCTTTTAAGTGGGTAAATTATAATTATAATTATAATTTATTTAGTAGTTATACAGTAAAGAATTATAAAAAAAAGAAATAAAAGAAAAGAAAACTAGCACCTACACACTGACACGGATGACCCATGAAGCCGTTTGGGCATGCTCGAAACCGGAATCAAGTGCAGATCCGTCCAAGGGGATGGAGATCCGAATGGAGACCCGGCCACGTTAATCTGACCGTTGTGCTCCAAGATGAGATCCAGACCTGAAATTATCTGATCAAAACAGATAGAGAGAGAGGGGGAGAGGGAGAGAGGGGGAGAGAGAGAGAGAGAAGCCTAGCACCGGTAATGAAAAAATGAGTCGTCAATTTGGGTGGTGTGTACAGATCTTAGGCAAAATTTCTAGAAACTAATCAGAAGGAGGAGGACCGGTTTGTAAACCCAATTCTGCTTTAGTGCTTCAGCACCATAGCCAAACCCTTACCCTAGCTTTTCTTCTCAATGTCTTCTTGCAATTCGCAACTCTGTTTTCTGGGATTCGGTTTCAAATCCTCCGGGAACCCATGCAGAAAGAGTCTCCATCTTCGCCGTCTTCCAACGGTCTCTAATTCAACCGCTCCCCAACCATATTCTCAAGAAGATGAAGGGGAAGACGCTGCTGCAGTTAAGCGGTAAAGTTCTCCGATCTTTCGTCTTCGATGACAACGTTGTTTTCATTCCTTTATCGGGGGTAATGAATACTAGGTTCATTTTTTTTTCCTCCTTTGCAGAGATGATCACTCACGGGATATTATTTTGGTGGAGCGATATGGCAATGGTACTGGAAAGAGGTCCTTTTTTATTATTCTGATAAGGCTCTTTTATCTTTGGCTAATGTTTGTTCAGTGATCATGTTGAAATCTCTTCGTTCCATGTTGTGGTGTAGTGAATTAGTCATGGTAATGTTTTCATTGCCTTTTGTTTGTTTACATTTGGAGACTCTGCATTGTCTTCTCTTAAGTGTAAAACTAGGTCTACATTTTAAGATATGGAATAACAAGAGCACCTCTCATTGCAAGCTTGAGCATTTGGTGTAGATTGTTGATTCACAAAATTCATTTCATAAAATTCAACGGGGCATTAGGGCAAGAGACCCTTAATTAGAGATCCACCAGGCCTCTTCCACGTGTTTGTCATCCTCTAATAAGTTGTCATGGGACCACATACAAGGGAGAGTGTTAAGATAAAAATAAGTAAAGACTCCTCCCTCCACAAGTTGGAGCTTTTGGAGTAGATGGTTATTTCAAAAAGTTCATCACTAGATAATGATATAGTCCATGTACCCAAGTGTCGAATGTCTTTGGAGATGTATAACCATTAGAGAGTTAATTCCATGGATATCAAGGTCAATAGACATCACAGACATAGCATTCTATAACAACAACAACAAAAAACTGAGTCTTAATCTTAATATTTGGAGTCGAACATTTGAAAAACAAATTTGAAAAAGATAGAGAAAATAAAAATGAAATAAAAATAAAAATACAATAAAAAGAAAAAGAGAAGTAAGTAAATAAATCAATAGATAAATATTTAAAATATATTGATTTAATTTGTGCGGATTATTCTACGCCATTCATTCCTATTTAACACCATTTTCTCTTCTAAACATTTAATTTCCATGTATTTACGAATAACTTGCACTCTACGTTTTATTAGATTTCATATATTTAAGTTCTCGGTTCTCCCAACCGGGGCATCTTTGGGTCTTCTTTGCACATATCCGAACCACCTCAGACGATACTCTCGCATCTTATTCACAATTGAACTAACTTCCAACTTATTACGAATCTCTTTGTTTATAATTCTATCTCTCCTAATTTTTTCACACATCCACCTAAATATCCTCATTTTTGTTACAGTTATATTTTGTTCTTGCTGTTGTTTAATATCCTAGCACTCAGTACCATACAATAGTATAGATCTAACCACGGTTCTATAAAACTTTCCCTTCAAATGCAATGGTATCGTATGATCGCAAAGAATTCCGGATACATTTCTCCATTTTATCCAACCCGCTTGAATTCTATGATTCACATCTCAATTTATATTGCCATCGTTTTGAACAATGGAACTTAAATATCTAAATCGTTTACTTTTGGGTACATCTTTCCCATCTAATCTAATCGTTTTTTTATCATTCCGATAATTTTCGCTAAACTTATATCTCATATATTCGGTTTTTGATCTACTCAATCTAAACCTTCTGGTTTCCAATGTAAGTCTCCATAGCTCTAGTTTAGCACTAACATTTCCCTTAGTTTCATCAACTAGCACTATATCATCTATGAAAAGCATACACTATGATATTTCATTTTGAATATTTTTTGTTATTTTATCTATTACTATTGCAAAGAGGAGGGGACACAAATCTTGACACTATGTGATGGGAGTTGCTCTTAAAGATACAGAAAACATCTGTGTTAAGTTACAATACTCCTGTTGGTGATAATACTTTTTCTGCATTTGTCTACACTAAACATGCTTTTGTCTATTCATTGTACAGCAACATCTTTTCCTACTAACTTTCTATAGTAACCTCTATTGTTATGTCAACTTCCATGTTACACCTTGTATGCAATATTTGGCCACTTCTTTTAGTAAACAGTCCTTCTCACCTGTGTGTTTCGGGAATCAAACTTTTGCAGGATAACATGAACACTTTTCTAGCAATTTGACCATTTAGTTTTGCTCAAGATTCTTGTGGTCTTGCAGGTATGTTTTAAATGATAATTTTCAAGTTCAGACCTTTTTTGAGGAGCATGGGGCTGTCTCCAATGGGCTTCAGGCCACTGAAATTCCCACTATTGGATTATCATGGCTTCCTTACCCTGTCCGAGAATTTATTTTACCTGCTGGCTTTCCAGGTGGAATTTCTCTTATTTTTACTCGACTTGAGTTTGGATTGCTGTGGCTGTTTGCTATGTCTTTCTCTTAAAATTTTGTTGTGCGTCAACTTTTGCAGAATCAGTTTCAGATGACTATTTGGAGTACATGTTTTTACAGTTCCCTACAAATGTCACTGCATGGATCTGTGATGCATTGGTCACATCAAGTCTCCTAAAGGTATTGAATTTAAATAATTTGTGCCTTTTATGGTTTTATGGTAGGTGATAGGTAACTAGAATGGTTTCCAATCATTTTGGAAAATTGAAAAAAAAAAAATTGTGAATAGATATGCAAATCAAAAGGGAATCTCAAGATGACCTATCTAATGCAAATTTAGTTCTCTTATTATGCAGTTCCTGTCTGTGTTGATGCTTGTACATTTCAAAAGCTCAATTATTATAAGATTTGATGATTATCGCTCCTTAGTCCAAAACATGGTTTTATGTGATGCAATTATCTTACAGGCTGTTGGAGTTGGCTCTTTCTCAGGAACTACTGCTGCTGCTTCTGCTGCTGCCATAAGGTGAATATTTCTCTCTGTCGACCGTATGATAATTTTATTTCTCAACTAATGTTTATATGTTGTGGTTTGAGCTAGAGAGCCATTCTCACGAATACAAATAACTTTTGGTTTATAAGATTGAAATGTAGTTCTGCTGTATCCTTTCAGATGGGTGTCAAAGGATGGAATTGGAGCCTTGGGGCGCATGTTTATTGGTCTGGCTGTCATCCATAAGTTTATAACAGAATGCTTAGTGGATTAGTTATGAAAGCAACTGATCCTATTGTTTTAGGTGGTCGGTTTGGAAATCTATTTGATGATGATCCGAAGCAATGGCGAATGTATGCAGACTTCATCGGCAGTGCTGGAAGGTCTGAATAATGAAATTTTGTTAGAATCTCTCAGGCTGGATTAATTCGGAAGTAGTGACATAGTTAAATTGAACGATCTATGCAGTATCTTTGATCTCAGTACACAGTTATATCCTGTCTATTTCCTGCCATTGGCATCTCTGGGGAATCTGACCAAGGTATGGAAAATTAAAGAGCTTCTTGTCAATTCATGTATCTGATCCAATCTATGTTGTTTTTTACAAATGATACTCTCTCATTGTTTTGTATCTAAAATTTCTAACTATAATTGGAAAGGTTGCTTTGTCAGCAAATCTCAGGTTGAATGGCATTCTTGAAGTTTCTTTGAAAAGAGGAAAGTTGTTGGCTTATCTACTGTGTCATGATTTAGTTTTAAGAGGATTTTTGTATTGAAACAGGCTATAGCAAGAGGACTGAAAGATCCTTCATTTCGCATAATTCAGAATCATTTCGCTCTCTCAGGAAATCTGGGAGTGGTAGCTGCAAAGGTATCCCCCACTCCCTTTTTTGGTTTTTCAGTTGAGGGTGCGTAATGATTTTTTGTTTTTGATGACTTTGTTTAAGCTTAGTGGCGATCCTTGGTATTAGTGGCTAAACCTTCATTGATCTCAACCTCAATCTGCATCATGCATTCATTCATTGAAAAAAGAGCATATTGAACCTAAAATCATTATATTATTTTCAGGAAGAAGTATGGGAAGTAGCTGCTCAATTGCTTGGTCTTGGCTTTGGCATACTTATCCTGGTATGTTAATACAGTTTCACGAGTCATGCTTCAGATCTTTTGTTAGTTACCAACAATAGTTGAAACTGCAGGACACACCTGGTATTTCATCATCTTATCCAGCTCTGGCAACTACATGGTTGAGCATGAGGCTTTTGCACCTTTGGTTACGTTATCAATCCCTTTCAGTTCTCCAATTTGGCACGGTGAGAAGGGAATGTGATATTTAATAGTGTCTAACCTTGTGTAAGGCTAAGTAAAAACATTCTGATATTTTATAAATGCCAAGTGTTTTCACTACTAAGGCCGAGTCTATGACATGCCCTTGTGGTTTGGGTCCCTGGAATTATTGGGAAAAGATTGGAATTTCTTGCAATTGCCACTCATGTATGTTCTCTTGAACCTCTTCTAGTAATTTTCAACATATTCCTTTTCCCTTTTGCAACAGATAAATATGAAGCGGGCTCGCATACTGGCAAAATATCATGTTTCATACTCTACTGTTCCCGGTAACCTTGCTCTCACATTGTTCTTTTGCTTGAATGATTGATAAACTTCAAGATGAGCTTATTATTTTAATATCTCTGTTTTAGGAAAAGTTGATTGCAATAAGGCAGAGAACATATTATCATGGCAAAGATTCTTGAAACCACGAATATTATTTGGCGTGTCATTAGAGGAAATGTTGGGGCATGAGGGATCATCATCCAAGGTAGCCTATTACTATATTTATTATTTTTTTTTGGGGGGGGGGGAGGTTTAGTTGGTGTGAGCTGTGTAGTCTTGGTTTAATTAGCAGTGCACTCCTGTTTGGAGATTTTTGAATGCGCAGATCTGTTAGTTGAACCATGGAAAACTTGGTGCATTCTTTTTGTGGGCTTCTTACACAATTTTCCTTGAAACAGCTACGGATTCTTCTGGGTATGTACAGAAAAGAAAATCATATTCTTATGATGAGCCGGCAGCAGCAGGGTGACCTTGAGGTCTATGTTTCTTTCAAGGTAAGCACAGTTGTTTAAAGGATGACGGGACCTAACCAAGACTAAGATCATCAATATAATTCACTGAACCTACGAAGACCTTTTTAATGCAGGTGGGAGCTACCAGTCTATCAGTCCTGCGAAGCATATGGCAGACCTTCTGGCTGCAGGAGAACTGGCATGAGTCGGAAAATGCATTCAATCAACTTGAACAAAGCCTGTCAGCATTGGAGCATAGGTTTGATAATTTTATTCAGCAGTTGGAAGGAGCAGGATGGGACACATCGCAAATAACTCTCAAGGTCCCGATGGAGTTGTCCATTCAAGAAATCTATCCTATTTGAGATTTGATCAATTCCTAACCTATACTTGAGGGTTTGAAAACCATTTGAATGTGGGCATATGATCTTTGAAATTGTGGAGTTCCCCTGTGCTTAACAAAGTGGGATGTCGGTGGCGGTCGGCATAGAGAATGCAAGCACACACACCTCACACTCCAAAAATTGATGCAAAGCTCTACATCTCACTGCCTATTTGGCTTCAAGAAAGAGTTAACCATCACCTTTTCTTCTTTTCCTTCTTAATTTCTTCTTCAGTTTTTCCTGTATGCGCCCCTTTTTTCTTTTATTGCTGTTTGTTGCATGACAGAAATGGTCATCGGCAATCGTCGAAATCTATTGAGGTAGTTTTATTCCTCATTAAAATTTCTGTTTCATTAGTTATTAGAAAATGAGGTTAAAAACTAAATAATCCCTATTTTGGGTCATTTTTAAATTATTCTCAAAGGTTTGAATGGCCATGCTGTGTTTATATATATATATATATATATATATATATATATATATATACATATTTTGTATTAAAAATTCCTATTTTAGATGACAATTTTTAAATTATTATATAAAATAATAATTTTGAAAATAGTGTATTGGTAAAATTCTGATGTGAATAGTTTGAAAATAGTTTTTGAAGGATTATTTTAATTTTTAATCTTATGATAGTCGATTTTAAAAATCTATGAGGTAGTTTTATTAGTTATTTAAGAAGCTAGTTTTAATAATTTACAAAATTATAACACTAGTGGGGAGAGAGAGAGAGAGAGAGAGAGAGAGAGAGAGAGATTATTGGAAACCAAGAGGGGAGAGGGGAGAGGGGAGAGGGGAGAGGGGAGTGGGTGGTGGGGTTTAGAGCGCTTTAAAACTTGAAGTGGTGGTCTCGCGGCAAAATGAAACAGGACAAAAACCCTAGACTCCAAAACGGGGAAACTCCTTTCCTCTGTCTAACCGTAAGTATGCATTCCTATCGCTTGCGTAACTTGACGTCGTCCTCTCCATTCACCACCAAAATCTCTCGCTCTCCACCTCCAATCCCCCACACTTTCAAAATCAACCCCTTCTCACTGCCCCTTCTATCTCTTCGGAACTCTTCTTCGCCTCTCTCCGGCACAGCCCAAGACATCGTCGACGTCGAAGAAAGAGACAACAAATGTTCCGCCGGAGAAGATGTTCTTCCGATGGGTCTCCGGTGCGAGCTAATGCCAAAACACGTGGCGGTGATCATGGACGGGAACAGAAGGTGGGCTAAGCAGAGAGGATTGTCGATGGAATTAGGCTATGAAGCTGGATTGAAGTCTTTGAGAGAGCTCCTGGAGTCTTGTTGCAATTTGGGGATTAGGGTTCTCACTGTCTTTGCTTTCTCGGCCGATAACTGGTCTCGTCCTAAGGTCTGTCCCTCTTATCTTCTATTTCACTATTCTTCTAATTTTGTTTGAAACTATCCACATCGTGTGATTTCATTCTCAGTAAATAGACAACGAAGTAATCAAAGCTTTCGTGATAGTTGAATGACCTATGGACTAGTTTGCAATGAAGCACGAACATAGACATTTTATTGAGCACATGATGTGACCGGACATAGATAGAGGAACACGAATTACAATCACTTCGATTCATGAGGCCATCACATATGCGCTCATTTCTAAAAGTGATAATGTAATATAAGATTTTCCTTTCATCAATTGTAGTGAGTTGGCTTGGTGAATCTATTCAAAACAATGAAGCATAGATATAGATACAAGATATCAGTGGGGACATGACATGGGCATGAAGATACAGAGGAAAAATTATAAACAAATTTGCCATATTATATGTCATAACTTAATTGTATCATGTCGCGTTTAACAACTGCATTTGCACAGACGTGGTCACTTTTAGAAATGTCAATGCAGACATATGTTTAAGATACATGAGCTTGCGGAGGAAATTATATATATAGGGGACTAATTTTGTTGAAGCGGTTTGTGAATGATTTCTTTGATACCAGCTGAATTATTTGAAGTTATTTCAATAAATAGCTGCTTCATAGCTTGCATAATGAGTCAGTTCAAGATGATTGAGTGTGTTGGACCAGGAGTGTTATTTATATTGAGATTTGTTGTGTAATGGGAGAATTGTTGCAGGTTGAAGTTGATTTTTTGATGAGCATGTTTGGAAGAGGAATAGACAATGAATTGAAGAATTTTGTGAGGTAAGTGTCTTCGATTCATATTATGTGAAAATTGTGAATTATCTACCCTATGCGCATGACTACAGGTTGATGGCTTCAGTTTGTGTAGTTCTGTGGGATCTGGGGCAATGAGAAGGGAACATCTATATGTTCTATTTTGTGGGTATGACTTTGAGAGGGACCAAACCCAGGAAGACTTGCATTTATTAGAACTACATTTTGAAGCTTCATTTAATCATGGAAGAGGGAGGCTACTAGTTGCTCCAGTATACATATGGCCTTTAATCTATTATTTACCTAGTTATTTTAAGCGATACGTTTATGGTTCTTTTTAACTGAATATATGTGATATTTGTTATGATAATGGAAAAACATAACAAAACTGAGAAAAGCAGTAAAACTGGAAACAGTGATATACATTGTTAGTGTTGGAGAAGAAAATTTCACTATAATTAGCAAGAGGAGAAAAAAAAATGGAGATTCTCTCTAAGAAAAAGCCATGACATATTGACCCGGTCTGAAGTGGCAATTTGTTTGATCCAGCACCTCTGTCTATCAGTGATCTCCACTTCATCTCCATTAATTGGGTTCAGCAAAGAGTATGACTATGACTGTACAAAATTAAGGGCATATGTAAACAATGCTAAGTAAAAGAAAAATTACAAATGGGATCAGTAATCAAGATTGTCAATGTCCAAATATTAAAATGGGAAGTAATGTTCACTTACTTCAAGTCTTATCTGAAGTTTCATTGATGAATGCAGACATTCAACTTTACAAAGTCAAGATTTTTGTCTGGCCTTAAAGAATTGATCTTCATCAAGCTAATTTACTTGCCCCCTGTCCTGTTATTGCATTCTCTTTGCCCCCCTTTCAAGGTGTTATCACTATTATGCTAGCTTAACTCTTAAGAAATATGTGAATGGAAGTGAAACATGGTTGTTTTGTTGCCATATACAGGGAAGATATTCGAGTTTCTGTAATCGGAGACTCCTCTAAGCTCCCAGCAAAATTAAGGGAACAAATAATTGATGTGGAGGAGGCAACAAGGAATAACTCCAGATTCCACTTGATTGTTGCAATTAGTTACAGTGGGCAGTATGATATTGTTCAGGCTTGCCATAACATTGCCCTGAAAGTAAAAGATGGTCTGCTTGAGCCTGGTGACATTAATCATTCTCTAATAGAACAAGAATTAGAAACAAATTGTACAATATTTCCTTACCCTGATCTTCTCATACGAACAAGTGGTGAGATTAGGGTCAGTAACTTCTTGTTGTGGCAGTTGGCCTATACTGAACTGTTCTTTGCAAAAGCACTTTGGCCCGATTTTGGAGAAGCTGAGCTTTTAGAGGCTTTGCAATCCTTTCAACAACGGCGGAGGCGCTATGGCGGAGAAGGTTCATAAGGACGATAAATAACTCGTGAAGTTTTTCTTAATGTGTAAAAAGGATAGTTAAGCAGGACTATGGCCACATTTTGGAACCCAGTCAAAGGCCTATGATTTCTTATTCAATTAGTAAAAAACGATTACGTAAATCATCTTAGAGAGTGCACCTTATGAATTGTTTGGATGCCGTTTTTGAAGTGATTCTATGGAGTAGCGCATGCATGAAAATTTTGAGAGAATATAACTGCTGATATCACAACTTTATAGTTTGCAGCATTAAGACTCGTATCCCATGATTATTTACTATCTTTAAAAGCTATAAGACAAGGAATTCATGAGCAATCAATATGTAAATTTATGTACTGTTCTTGGGATGTTGCAAATGGAGCAGGGCTTCAGAAGTCTGTGTTGGCATGAGAAATATTTTGAAAAATGAATCAGATGGTAACCTGTCCATTGTGCTATGTTTTGTTGTTGACGCTTGGAGATTTTGTGGACTAAATCCTTTGAAGTTGCTGTATATAAGATGGTGGTTTGAGGTCATATCATTCATTTTCATTACCTTTTCCTACATCTGAATTCTCTAGAGTCAATCAAACAATTTGGAGATGATAGTTTCAGGGACAACTAGAACTGCAGTACCCCGAAGCGTGGCAAAAATAATTCTAGTAAACATTTATGATTTGATGTTGTTTAAGTGTTTGCTGCTGCTCTTTTTTCTTCTGTTTTCTTGGTATCAGTAATTTTTTCTGCGCTCAGGATGAGTATCTTTCCATATGCTTGTTGTTGTCTTGTAATTCTCTTCTTGTAACTCACAACAATTTACAATCTCCATATCCTAGCTAAATTGTTAAATTTAAGTGCATTGTGCTTTAAAACTTTGTATTTCTACATCTTACATATTTGTTAAACATCAGGATGATGACACACTTCTGCTACTGGCTTTGATCTAGAATAGTTGTTGCGGGTATTGTTCTGTCCAAGGTGTCTCATTACTATTTTGGACCTTTCCTTGAAGAAACGATTATCCTAAATCTTCATAGCCTATGAAAAGAATGTGAGCACGATGATTGATGATCATTATAAGTTCTATTAAGAACATTGGCTGAATTTATGCAGAAGATAGTAGCTGTGCTGTTGGGATCAGTGCTGGGGAAAAATAAATGGTTTGAGTCTCTTTTTCCGTGCTAATGCTTGGTTTTCAGGAGTTTTACACACACAAGCACAGAGATTTCTTAGTTTACTGTAGAATATCTCACTGCTTCACTGAATGGATAGGGCTGAGATATTTGAAAAGGTCAATAATTGAATGGTTTTGATATTTTAAGAGGTTGAATGCCCAGTAGCAGCAGATGATTGGCCAGGTTCCTTCTGGCTAAGTCAAAATGAGGAGCCTCTTTTGATGTTGGGATTAGCAAACTCTTATAAATTATTTTGTGTCTGTTGCCTTAAAGTCATAAAATCCTGCTTTCCTTCCTCAAAGCGGCCTATCAAACCATTTTGAGTCATCATAGCTTGTCCTTGAAATGAGTTCCCGCTTCTGGATGTTCAGTAGTATTACCCTCTCTCTCTCTCTCTCTCTCTCTCTCTCTCTCACACACACGCGCGCGCGCACACACGAGCTCTGCTTGTCAGAAAGCCTCTGCAAGTCTGAATCCATTGTCTCTGTGCCTACAGGCAAAGGGTTGCTTCTCACTCTATTGAATCAAAACAGATTAGGTTTTAATCATCCTTGACCATAGGCTAGCCCATCATAATCAAATAAAAATTGGTCATGTGTATGATAGCGATTCTCTCTTGATGAACACATTTAAAGAGATGGCTTATCAATTTTGCCCAAACCTGGCTCCACCATTGGGTGGGTTCAAGCTTGAATTTCGCTCAGAGAAATTTGTCTGCATGTTTACACTGGAAGTGGCAAGCTCGCTCAAGTTTGAATGCTTGGGAGAACAAATCTTCCGAATCAACACAAATCAAATGTCTCTTTCCATGTATCGTTCAAGACTTCATTTGTTATTATTATTTAATAGCGTGCATGATCAAATTCAACATTCGGATTTGTCCCGATGCTTGTTCTTGTTAACTTTTGTTATTTACGTTTTTTGTCATTACCAATCTAAGAAGTTCCTGCTAGTAACTTCTTGACCCTTCCTTAAGCCTACAGTATATAATTTCCATCGAATCCTATCTTATCTTTTTCTCCTTATCTTACCATCTCTCCCATTTTGATAGTTAAATTATTTTTTGGGGGAATATTGTCAATCATTATCTTTTGGCAATGAGAATATATAGTTATTGTTGACTATCGGATGAGTTAACCCTAGTATCTTCATTAAGAAAATTTGAAGGTCTGGAGTTCATGACAAATGGATGAATACCAAGATGAGGAAGAAAAGGACTTAAGGGGGGTAGAAAAAACAATGCCCACCTTTAGTCCTGTTTTGAGTGGGTCTCTTTTGGGGTATGCACACTGACGTTTCCATTGTTCAAGTTCACAAAGAAGATCATCATAGCTTATAGATCAAGCACATTAACAAAGTTCAAGAATACCAAAAAAAAAAAAAAAAAAATCTGTATAAGTTTATAATATCTGTCACAAAATATTATTTACAAAAATTTAATATGTTAAAGTTAGAGATTATTTACAAATTATGGGTAAAGCAGTGGCTAAGGCAAGTTTTTGATGCAAAAATTTATTTTTAAATTCTGAATATATATATATATATATATATATATATTATGTTGATATTTTATTAAATTTTATTTTCAAAATTATCGTTAAAAGTCCTAAAATTATCGTGTTAAAATTCTTTAAAAGTTCGTTTATTTCATAAAAATCATAAGAATTATCCTGTTCTGCTTTTCGTTCTATTTTATTTTTAATAAATCTTTATAAATTTTTTCTCAATATTTATTTCTCTAATATTAGAATACCTTGTATATTAAAAAGTTTGACCGTTACTTGTAAAAATGAAAAATGATAAGCAAGGGGCCCGGCGGGGAGGGGGGGGGGTGGGGATGAAATAGAGAAAACCCTGAATCAGATAAGATATTTTTAAATAGGAAGTGCCATGAAATGAGCCTTATCTTTTGTATGTATTTTTACCCTATGACCCCCCACCACTTTTGTCAATATTTAATTCATTTAGTCACTTCACTTCAACCTCAACCGTTGATATTTCGAAAATACTTTCATTTAGTTGAAAAAAAATTATAATTATTTTGTTAAAAATATAAATAATCTTCATTTTGAAATCATCTCCAATGTCAACTTATTTATAAACTATTTTTAATCATTTTACCTCGAGTAAAATATTTTTAAAATTTTCTGAACTCAATCACTGCATAAGTTCTAATTCCAGTTTGTTTGGTCTTTAATTTATTTAATATTTTTTTTGGCATTATTGTTAGGAAAAATTGGTTGGGGTTGAAATTGAGTCATTATTAAAAGAAAGAAGCCTACCATTCCATCAAAATATTTAAGTCAATTTGAAATTTTGATGGGTATGATTTAATATGAAATATAAGTATAATTAGTTGAGAAGTAGACTATTCCCTTCTTTCTATCTACAATTTCGAAAGGAAAAAGGAAATGTCTATATCATATCGGCAGGGCCAACAGACCCTCCACCAAGTGGTGGGACCAGGGAAATGACCATGTCATCTAACTACCGGTCTGCCGTGGGCTCCACATAGCCACCAGCTGCCCTGATTCAAAATGGTGCATGTCTGCAACGCGTCAACACATCTCTTTCTCACTTCATTGCCACATCCGAAAGACCAAATTACAAAACCCCTCAAACAGTACCTAAGAATATTATTTTTCCTAAAATTCCTTTTAATTATTTATTTAGTAGTTTACTGAATGAGAAAATGTTTCTATTTTCTTGTATGTTATTCTAATTCTCCCCCCTTTTCCAATATGAGGGGGGGGGGATATTAGAATGTTGCAATTCACAGATGTTTGCTCTGATTGTAGACATATTTAAAGGGGGGGGGGGGAAAGGGAAAGATCAACTAGAAAATTTCATTTTTGTCTCATATTTCTGAAAACTTCATCTATTATTCTGTGGGTATGGATCGGATCGAACTCTGTGGGTGTGAGACAAGTCGAATATATATGTAATTAGTGATAAAGTGTATAGTGGGTAATATTTAAATTTTAACTTATATATAAATTATCTTAATAAATAAATAATTTTACAAATAATAAAAGAAAAAATATTAACCAAAAAAGGGTAAATTTCGAAATAGATAAATAGGAAACAAAATGCGTGAAAACCTGTGGGTGTGTTTCGGTGGGCGAAAGAAAGGGGCAATGGTTTTGAATTTGTGGATGATTAAAGGGCAAAAATGGTAAAAGTGGAGGGCGGATGATTAAAGGGCAAAAATGGTAAAGGTGGAGGGTGGATGATGAAAGCAAAAATGGTAAAAGTGGAGGGAGAGAAGAGAGTTGAGTGGACATTGATTTATAGCAGCTGATACCGATTGCTGACGCGTGCTTGCAGAGCCAAACATCACACACACACACACACACTCTCTCTCTCTCTCTCTCTCTCTCTCTCACACCAACTGCAGAAATTTTGAGGAAAACAAATTTGTTACACAAACGCTGCATAATTCCCTTCGCTCAACGCCTTTTCTCTTCGAGGGCTTTCTCTGTACTCCTACTGGGAATTTGGGGAGAGAGAGAGAGAGATATAGAGAGTCTCGATTGACGAAGAGTCGAGAGGGGTTCAGCTTTCTCTGGTCATCCTTATTTAGCTTTTTCGCGGGTGTGGTTTTGAGAGTCGAGGTAGGGTGTTTTTATATTTTTTTCAACAGAGAGAGAGAGTTTTGGGGGGTTTTGATTGGTTTCGTTCGGAGAGAGATTGTTGGATGGGAATTTGTTACAGAAAGACGGAGAAAAACCCATGAGGAAGTCATTCAAAGATTCCTTGAAAGCACTTGAAGCCGATATTCAACATGCCAATACTCTGTCCGTCTCTCTCTCTCTCTCTCTCTCTCTCTCTCTCTCTCTCTCTCTCTCCGTGTTTCTAATTTGAATGGTTGAATTCGCTCATCTCTTTAATTACTCTATGAAACTTTTTAATCAAGTCCATCAAACTCTTGAGAGTTTGAGGACTTCTCTGTTTTTGGAGGGAAGTAAAGTAGCTTTTGTGGAAGAAATTCGATACTTTTATTGAGAAATCGGTAAATTTTAGGGTGTGTAATTCTTGATTCTGTGGTTCTAAATGCCCTTTTTTTCTTTTGAACCATCAATGTGTTACTTTATTGTTTTTGGTTTATACATTTTTTTCCTCAATTCTGTTCATGAGTTTGTCCCTTGTGTTGCAGAATATTGTCTCATCACTTTGAATCCTTGTTTGGGTTTTAATTCTTTCTTTTGCTTAATCTGATCTTTGGTATGCTTTACCAAACACCCACTTCCCTTCCCATTTGGTTTCCATTGCCACTATGTTGGGTTGGTATAGTTATGTAAAGTCCCTTTGTTTGGAATTTGCATTTTCCTAGCGAATGCGTGGAGGTGGAATAATAATATAATTGAAAAAAATTGAAAATTGAAAATTTGGGTGAGTTTTGCAAGGTGGTGGACGGTTTTATCACAGGTGCCTTTTGCTTATACATGACTGAAATGTTAACATGACCCAGAAATGTCTATATATGCTGCCATTTCTGTCGGTGCTAAGCAATGGGGAAAACAAGAAATTTATATATCTGGTCGAAGTACGACATGCATTTTGAGCTAAGTTAGCGATGGTGATGGTTTTTGGTGTGACAATCAACATTCCTGGTTATATGTTATAATTTCTGAAATTATATTATAGTTTAAAAAACAAAAAAAAAAAATTTAAAAATCAGGGCGCAAACCCCCCCCCCCTCCGGGTAGGCCTGGTGGCAAGCAAGCTGAGCGCGTTTAAGGATTATTAGGTCAATGCACGATGTAGATATGTGCACTTGCTTAATGTGAAGGTGCACAGATTTATTTATTTATTTTTATTTTTTTGTGAGCTTAAGCTGCTGTTTGTTATTGTGCATGCATATTGAAAATTTGCATTTTGGTAATGAAATTTGTAGTTGACGGGAGGAGAAACAACCTCTACATTTTGTGAGAAATTGTATGCTTTTAATTTAATGATTTAACATTGTACTATTTTTTTTTTTTTTGTGAGATACAGGGCTTCTGATTATCCAAGAGAAGTCGATGGAGCCTGTCTTCAGATGAGATTATCTTACAGTCCAGTGGCTCACTTGTTTCTTTTTCTTATTCAATGGGCTGATTGCCACCTTGCTGGGGCCCTTGGATTTATTAGAATCCTTATTTACAAGGTAATCTTCATTCAACGTATAAATTGTTAGTTCTTTGTGCTTCTAGCAATGTGAGAATCTGAAGCACTTAGCGTTGCTTTGTTCTCATTGGGGGTGATTACACTGCATTGCAGGCATATGCTGATGGCAAGACCACCATGTCTATTCATGAAAGGAAAGCTAGTATAAAAGAGTTCTATGGTAAGCTCACATTATCAAACTCTATGTGTGTTTTCATGAATTCCTTTCTTGTTTTCTCCCTTTCATCAGCGACCTTTCTTAGAATCAAAATGGACAGGGGTGATATTTCCCTCTTTATTGCAACTGGAAAGAGGCATTACTGACGTGGAAGAAAGAAAACAGAAAGAACTTTTGGCAACCAAATACAGAAGGAAAAACGATATGGACAAGGGAAAGCTTTCAGAAACAGATAGAGAGAGGGAAGAAGAATGTGGTATATGCATGGAGATGAAGAGCAAGGTTGTTCTTCCCCATTGCAACCACTCCATGTGCATGAAGTGCTATCGGAACTGGTATGTGAGCAACACCATGTTTTTATACACTTTAAGATGAATGGGCACTCTTCAGTCTTCAGTGTTTTTAATGACAGTGCAAAGAATACATCTTTAAGTTCCTTTCATGTGTCCCACATTAGATTACATCACTTTACCCACTTTACCCACTTAACCCATTGCCCGCCCATTACAACACTTCTACAACAGTATTGGACACTATATGGTCATATGAATGCAATGCCATGAGGGAATGCCATATGCATGCCAACAGTTGGGTTTCAAATCCACGTGTTATCTCTAAACAGGACCACTTTCGGAAGAAATGCAACTCCTCTCAAGTTCATTTGGTTACTTGCTCTCAGGGTTCATATACATAAATCTCACCATGCTGTTGTTGGCATCACAATTCTGACGAGAAAAATCAATTTCCATTTGAAAGTCCTACAGTGCACTATAGCGTTCTTTTTCATCCTTCACAAAACTAATCTTGTTGGTGTTCTCCCTCATATAGAGACTGATCATAAACTAAACTTGATTCACTATATTGGCAACTCTATTTGTCTTCATGTCTCTCTATCTGGCTTGAATTGACTATCCTAGTGATGTCTGGTACTTGTAGGAATCATCCCGAACCTTAAAATGGGACTTTGGCCATATATTCTGGATAGAGAGCATAATGAAGGCAAATTAACAATATTAGTAAATGGACCATCTATTTTGTCATAGGAAGGGCATGCTATTCCTTTTTCCTTCACAGTAATGGACTGTTCTAAAATTTTGCTCCAATTGTGTTTCTAACTTCCTTCAATGATAACAATGAGCATTCTTGGTTTGTACAATTTCTCAAACCATCGTTAAAGTTCTCCTTGACCTCAGTGATGATTCCCGTACGGTGATTTGGCACTCATGCCACATAAATCACTTGGTGAAATCAAATGTTTGCTAACTGCCAGATTTACATTTCATTGTTTCAGGCGAGCACGGTCTCAATCATGCCCCTTCTGTCGTGATAGTCTGAAAAGAGTGAATTCTGGTGATCTGTGGATCTACATGGACAAGCGCGAAATTGCCGACTTGTCATTGGTCTCAAAAGAAAATCTTGCAAGACTTTTCATGTATATTAAGAAGCTGCCTCTCGTTGTGCCAGATCCAATGTTTGCCACCTATGATCCACACCACTGGTGAGTTCTAATGACTAGAATGATTTGTATATAACATTTCTTCGTTGGTTGTATATATATTTCTCCAGTAGTTTCTGGTGAGATCTCTTTTGTCCAAGGCAACATTGAATATTTGTAAATACTTTGTCTGCAGTAATAGTTAGGAGGTTCTAACATGATGTTTCCAGAACAACCCCCCCCCCTCCCCCCCCAAAAAAAAAGAAAGCCCCGTTAATATTGATTTGATGAGATTGTGAGTCATGAGCTGCCAATTACAAATTTCCATCAATTTCTCAATTTTAATGCATGTATAAAAGATTATCTTCGATACTCTGACTTCATTTCTAAAGGATGAGTAGAGAATAAAGTTTGATATCGGAGTGGCCAAAGGGGATGTGGACTAATTTTCCTTTATTTTTTTTAGAGGTTCATTTCTAGCTTGAAATATAAACAAAATTTGGGGTGATGAGGGGGATACAATTAAGAAGGATTACAATTACATTATAAAGACAACTCAACTGTCGCTTTTTTTTTTTTTTTGTGGGTCGGGGGACGGGGAAATGGTTAGTGGTTTTGATGTCTGGCCATTGTTAAGGTCTTGAGTTAAATTCCTTTTAGTTAAGTGATCGGGTATTTTATTTTCTTAATTAAAAATCTCGAATTTGAATTTTAGGAATGATGAAAAAGGATTTGAAATAGTTCACTCTTAAAATGAGTTTTATAATATTTGAATCGGATTAGTCTGAGAAAATTTGAATATCGGTAATGAAAATAAAAAAAAAATGTGAAGGTCTTGAAGCCACTGTACTACGGGCAAAATGATCGCCCTCGTTACAGGTGAAAGGTTGACGCTTCTGGTGCTATGGCCCACAGTGAGACATTGCAATTCATTTTTTTTTTTTTTGTTTTTCATCTGTAGTCATTCGAATTTTATCCAATTAATTCGATTTGAATATTGTAAAATTTATTATAAGAGGGATATTTTCAAATTTTATTTTTTCATTACATAGAGTTTGGTGCAATTCTTTTATAACCTCAAATGTGCCCTATTCTCATAGGAGAAAAATTACAGAGCCACATGGTTCCCATGCCGTTCCTCTTTTTCCTTCTGTATCAATGCGCTGGGGGGTGCCTTCAAACTTGAGGAATTCCTTGGGACTTTTGATGAAGAAATCAATTTCTTTTCTTGCTCATTTTGTGATTTGGATTGCTGGAGTTCTTTATCAACGGTAAAATAGATTAATGTATTTTATCGCGAATTAGATGGAGAGAGCAGAGCGGTCATGGCACCACAAGAACCCCCCTGGGGGGGATAGTTGGCGTGATAGTCTCTTTACATTGGCCTGTTCCCAGGCTGCTGTGGCCCGGAAGGACTGGCCTGATTGTAACCGGTCATCTTTTGTACTTAATTTTTCAATTCTAAAAATTGAGTTCAAGATTTTGATTAAAACAATTTAGTATCTTGATATTGATCCCATATCGATAATCATCTAATGATGGTTCACATATTTTGGGCCTTGTTCATAACGGGAACTCTAAGCCGCCCCAGGTTTTATATATTTCTCTCTACCATCTTGATGAAGGCTTTCATACTTCTGTCTATACAAAATACTTGCAAATTATCTTCTTCGAGTAATTGAGCGACTAGAAGGGAAAGATGGAAGACTGAGTGTGAGGAGACCGAGAGATTTTTCGGGAAAGAAACAAAGGTTGAAACTAAGGTCACAGCTTTCCCCAATATCATTAGAATGGAGGAGAAAAATGAGAGAGAGAGAGAGAGAGAGAGAGAGAGGTATCTCTGCTTCTTTTTTTTTTCCCCGCAGGATTCATTGGGGAGAGAATCTTTTGCTCTCCCCCGCCAATAGAGATTTCTCCTTTTTTTCAGCCTCCCCAACAAACGTATGAACGTATTTCCAACAAAAAAAAGGGTGAGAAAACCGAAATTAGACCGTTTACAACGTGAGCCTTAACGAGGTACAGGGCTTCTTGGCACTAAAACCGCGAGTCTGGTCCGGTCCCAGTCCAGTCCTAAACCGGGAATAGATATTTCTTCACATGTGCACAATCTCCGATGGTGAGTGTGAAAAGCAAATTAAGGACAATAAAACCTTAGTCACGGCAATTGTGGCCGGTTTCCTTTCTTACCATGCACAAATGCTAAGCACCTCAATTGCATCCTTGCATGGAATATCAGCACTAAATTCACTCACCTAATTATGCAACCGCATATGCCAAGTGGAAACAAATCATACCCCTGCGTGCCAGTAAGACTATAGAAATTTTAAGAAAGAACATTGTAAAAGTTAAGACATGCACAATTAAGACTATAGAGATACTACGATCAACTGAAGAGAGAATCCCTTTCAGTGTAATATAGGCAACCTCACAAATTTATAGATCAGTTTTGGCTTAAAACATATTTTTCCTACTTCCAACACCCACAATAAAGTTCCTAGGAGTCATAACATACAAAGTCCCAAATTCTATGCTCTTGCTCTTGATGAGCCGCATTGCTTTGGTCAAAGTTTACAATTTCAGTCATCATCGTCATCCTCCTCTTCCTCTTCTTCCTCCTATAACACAAACCATAATTTGTATTAGTCTTGCCGAGAATGAAAATCTGAAGATTAAGAAACAGATTGCTGAGAGAAAGAGAGAGAGAGAGATTAGAAGCTCAAGGGATTCATTTATGGCAAAACACGGGCATATCATAAATTGGAAACAGAAAGAATTCAAATGAAACTCCTAGATCTTGACCTAGCAAGTGTACTTACATTGGCCTAAGCAGCAAAAGGAACCCACACTTAGCATGAGAACGTTTTCATTCTCTTAGTGTTTAGTTTGAACTTGAACTGAAGACCTATGGTAGACTAGGCTAAATGGAACTATAATAAGAAGAGTTCATATTCTTTCCCCTATTCAATGAATCTTCCCCTTTCCACAGATTCAGGTAGATTTTGCATCATAAAAACTCTCTAGAATATGCAAGACCAGACTTATACTCAACACACACACATATATATATATATATAGGACATACTGCATATCATGTGCAATAAGTTCTGGAGTCTTCTTCCGGTGCCACTTAGCTACTGCACCCTCTTTCTACTTTTTCTTTTCCAACTGTGTCATTCTACTTTTTTCTCAAGTACCATCCTATCTAATTTTTAAAATCCCAGACTGAAGATATAATTTCTATCTTCAAATATCCAATGAAAAATCTTTTGAGTGACCAACCTTGATGATTTATTCAGAAATTGTAAGGAATAACAATTCCCGATAATGCTAGCAGTAATGACAATCCTCTTAGCACAAAGTCATGCCTCTCATTCTAACCAAACTAAAAACCATGTGTCCAAACATAAATGGGTATATCTGAGATGTAGATGTGAGTGAAATTACTCAGGGCTGCAAAAACAACAGCTGTAGAAGAAAAAAAGCAAAGAAAACACGCATGCACATGCACACGATAATATAAGCCATACTACCTCGGCACTTTCATCATCCTCATCATCATTTACTTCAGATTTGGATCGGTCAGACTCTTCATCGCCATCGTCTGTTGCACTTTCCTGTTAGGAAAAATATAGGGCATCGGGTAAGAAGCTTACCAATAACCTCTACTTTGGCAGAGTGAATAAACTATGCTTTTACCTGCTTCTTGTTGTAAGCATTCATAAGCTTTTCATACTCAGACTTCTTTTTTGCAGCTTTGGCTTCATATGGTGCTTTTTCCTATTAAAGTAAGTCAACATACTCCACATAAGTAGAATATAGCAAATATGACCAATCAACATACCAAATAGCAGTAATTTAGTTTTAATGCGGACTATTGTTTAGGATCCTATGTTTGGTAGACTGTCAAGAAAACTTTAGATGGCATTCTCTGGGGAAGTTAACATCTATATTTAGTCATTTTTGAAATATGAACCCTAATAATCAATATTTATCAAGTATTAAGCCAAAACTGAATACTGTGCCACAAATAACTGGCCACAAATCACAGGCCAAGTGATCAAAAAGGCTAAATGACGGTACAGTCTAATGAATGTCTACAGCCAAATCAACATGTCACATTTGACATTCAATGCACTCGAATCCTGTTTATGTAGGGAATAATGCAAGCCTGGCTGGTCATATCAAAATGAAGAAGATTCGATACATACTGCCTCAGACATAGATTTCCATTTCTCTCCTCCAGCTTTCCCAACCTTTTGCAATGCAGGAGTCTAAATCAGTTTCTTTGGATTATAATAGATCCAAACACTATGCAGAGAATGAAATTGAATACTTACAGCAGAGACAGCTTTTACATTAGGATTTTCTTTCTTGAAGGTCTTCCTAAACTCCTCCCTGTAACCATCAACATGATATTGGCAATCAAGGACAATTATCAAAGGAAGTAGCAATAAACTTCGTCCTACTGAAACCATAAAAAGAGCAATTACACACAGGAAGACAAAGAAAGCACTAGGAGGTCTCTTAGGCTTGTTGGGGTCTTTCTTGGCCTTTTTATCTTTCTTGGCCTGTCGTTTGCTTTTATCAGCCTTAATAGGTGCCTTCCTCTTTCCAACCTTTCTGAAAAAAACAAAGTCATTTGGTGTATAAGTATAATACAATCCACCTGTAACCACAGTATCAACATCCACAGACAAGATTAAACCAGAAAGCATGTCATGGGGTCACCCTAAAAACACAAACAAAACTATCTGCATAACAAAATAAGCACCAACTGACCTGTCTTCAACAGGCTTCAACGCTTCCTTGGCATCCTTCTTTGCAGGCCCCTTACCCCTGGCAACCTTCATTGTTACCGGGAATGTTCCTAACAAACAAAAACTAATATCCAATTGGATTAGTGACTGCAACATGTTGGAAATCAAATCGTGCAATCTATACCTGCATCAAAATAGAGATGCAGTTTAAGCACAAAAAATCTCACTGCAGTGTGCAATCAAACATTAGATCGGTGGCCTTTTGCCAACGAGAAATAATATGTGGGTTGAGAGGTTACCATAACGAGGAAGCCCTTATAAGGGAAACTCTAAGGCGCTACAGTTAGCTAGCACACCCTAGCCACCAGCGAGACTGGATTCCCTACTGTACCAAGTGTTATTCGTGCATCGACAAGAAGTGCCACAGTTAGCCGGCACACCAAAGCCTCCAGGGAGACTAAATTTCCTACTCTACTAAGTAGTAATCATTTATCAACTAGAAATGAACAAAAAAAAAAAAAAAACATAACACACACACACCCCCCCCCCACCCCCATTCTTCTACATCAACACAACAAGTAATAGCTTATACACACACAAGCCCACCATAGCAAAGTGACTAAAGGTAGCACTCTCTCTCTCTCTCTCTCTCTCTCTCTAACTTATATACAAAAAAGCCACCATAGCAAATTTACTAAAAATTTAACATTCAATTAAAATAGATCAGTGCGTAATTACAGGAAATCATCACAATCACCATACCACCGGAAAGTCGGCACATAAACAAACTTAATATAAAAATAATCTCTCTCTCTCTCTCACTCACACACACACACACACACACACACACACACACACACACACACATCGATCAAATCTAGTAACAGTAAAAACATATACAGATTATAGATTACTTTCAGTGTAAAACTAGAAGTAATTCCCAAAAGAAAAGGCAGATAGGAGACTGAAGACAAAACAGACAACGAAGGGTGCGCTAAAGTTAATCTAGTAATTAGCTCTCAAACAGCTTTATAATCACAATAAAATCAATACCTCAGAGTCTAAAAAACCTCACCTAAATCAAATCAGAACGTGAACTCTGAATAGACCGATCATTTCATTCCGCGATTTTGAAGAAATTCATCGGATAATAGAACACAAAACAGTGATTAATCTATCTATCGAGAGAGAAATACAGAAAAATAGATCAAGAGAGATAAAGAGAACGCAACCTTTAGAGATGGAGAAACCAAACTAGAGGTCCTCGCTAAAACAAAGCGAGAGAATATCAACGAAGCGAAGAGAGAGAGAGGAGAGAGGGGGTACGACCGATTTTGACGAAAGAGATTAATGGAAGGGTGTAACCGGATCGACCCGTTGACAAGTTGGGCATGGAATGATGGGATGACGGGCTACAACCGGTAGCGAGGGGTGAAGAAAGTTAAGGGTTGCCGCCAAGTTTATCCCAGTGTTTGGCTAACGACAAGGAAGATGTTTTGTGTCCAGGCCCACGTGGCGTGTTCTGCTGGCCCCCTGTGACGTTGAAACCTCGCCTTCCTCCATCTCCGTTCAGTTGTCCGTTGACCACCTTGACTTTCGTTTGCATTCGTTTGACGGCGTGCTACTGCTTACGTGGCTGCTTCTCATTTGCTGGAGCTGACCCCACATAGTGTGTATGTAGCCCTCCCGACCGTCCTCCAAGTTTTAACTTTTAAATGCTACACTACATCATATATCGATGAGTTGATTCAATCAATTCAGCTGATGATCTTATAATAATTATATTTATAATAAATAATTATAATTATTTTTTTAAAACCATAAGTTTAATTATAGTAAATAAAAGAAATAAAAAAATAAAAGTAGGGAAGAAAAGGAAAAAAAAATACTGAAATGGGTTATTATTTGAGAAAAATAAAATAGATATAAGAGAATTAATTGATGGGAATAAGAAGACGCAGAGATAAAAATTAATTAATTAAGTTAAATGGGGTATAAGTTATCATTATTTATTGATTTATTGTTTTTGATTTTTAAAACTAAAAAAATGAATTTAAAACCAAATTAAATTTAAAAAATAATCTCACTTTGGCACAATAATCTTTTTTACCTATTTATACTATTTTTTGGTATTTTTTCAAATTTGCAATTTTACGTATTTTTTATTTCCAATCTTTAGAATAATGTCTTTCTCATCTGGATAGCCAACTACTCTTTCATCACATTAAACTTCAATTATTTATTTGAATGAAAATATGGACGTGTTAATACTCAAGTCCAAGAAGTATAGGCTGAAAATCTTTAAACTTTTAAAATTTTGCATGAGATATTAAGAGCCTTTGAGACAAAATACAAAAACTCTTGTATCGTACATGTAACTAATCTTTTTTTTTTTGTCGATATTCAAATTTTGTTCAATTAATTCGTTTTGAATATTATGAAACTCATTTTAAGAGTTAGCTTTTTTAAATTCTTTTTCATTATTTTTAAGACTCGAACTCAATATTTTTAATTAATAGGTAAAGTGCGCAATCACTCAAATCAAAAAAATTTGATATACATATTACTAACCGAATCAAAAGAATTCTAAATTCTCTTCGGCTCCTTTTAAACGGGTTAATAAAAAAAAAGGAATGATGAGACTAGCTTTGCATTTTTCACCATAAATATTAAAAACTTTCACTTATCTTAAAATATTTAACTCATTTGTAAGTTTGCTATCAGAATCACTAGTGAAATATTAATAAAATAAATATTGTCTTTTTTTTTTTTTACAAAAATAGTTTAAAATTTAATATTGCAAATAAATTTTGTTTAATCATAATTAGATTTAAACAAGGTTCTAAAACTCCATATTTTTAATAATGTTTTGGACTGGGGGGAGAAAAAGTTGTTTTCAACATGAAAAATGGTAATTTAATTCTACTCATTGATTTGTCTAACTAGGAAGCTCAACGTGCAACCTTAAGAGATCACTACGGGCAAATTCTGAATAAGGACACCGGACCCAAACTAGCATTTGCTTCCTTGTGAAGATGAATAGACGTTGAGTTATATTAAAGCTTTTTCGCATACTTATACAACACACGAGCTCATTTATTCAACGTTTTTAATGAGAAAACAATGTCACCTTGTGAGTATTTTATTTCCTATGAACCAACTAAACTATCAGTGCTATGGTGATTGAATATTGATATTTTTTTTAAATAAAATTTTATATTTAAATATTATATATAATAAAAATAGACGTATGAGATTTCTGTCTGATCTAACTCGAACAAGATCTGATTACATTTTACGTGATTATCAAATATCGATAATAAAATGGTGTTTGATATTTTCTACATGCTTACATAGAAAAAGGATCATTGGGCATTTGATACTCAGAAATGTTGGATGTTTTACAAATATTTTTATTAACACTCATGACTATTATTATATTAGTTATGGAAATATAGAATAACACCAATATTCTTATATTGTACGTTTTAAGCCTCCCATGCTCTCTCAAAAGTTTTCGAGATACAATGGTAAAAGTTGTCATATTATTCCTTTAAATCTAGGATATTAATATTGATACCCGTAGATATATATGAAGAAAAGTTGTTTGAATCCTACTTTAAAAAAGGCAATTAGTCCTTTGTTCTTCCGCCTGAGCTGCACCATTGTAAAAGGAGCTCACTCTACCTTGTTCCTTGTCTTATTATGATTTTTAGAGTCTAGACCAAAGATGGCACCATTTGACCTTTTTATACCGTCATTTTTTAGAGTAAAAATAAAAAATCACATTAACTGACCTTTTATTGAGTCATAGAAAAATACAAACTAAATAAATTATTTTAAATAATAAAAAAAATGAGCTATTATTTAATTTCAAATGAGTAAACTTAGATTCTTCCTACTTTTTCAAGACTATTGGTATTAATATTAAATAATACCATGCGTATCAAACAAATCAAAACCCGAATAAAATAAGTAGTAGAAACCCATCTCTTTGAAAAATTAAAAATTTTTAAATTTTAATAAAATTTTAAAATTAAATAATTTTTAAATAAATAAAAAGAGACTAGACCTACAAAATAATAGAGAGCACAACTAAATTAAACAAACAGGGGAAAAATAACTCCAACAATATCAGGTAACGGGGACGTTTAAGGCTGGTTAGAGGTCACCTGTCGAAATTAGCACCCAAAGGCAAGAGGAAAGCCCACCCTGGGCCACTGACGGACAGCCTTGTGTGGTCACAGTCCTTTTCCCCCGACTCTAAAATTTAATATTTAAATTTTTGTGTAAAAAAAAAAAAAAAAAAAAACCCAACTAGCCATCCAATCGGCACAGTAATATTAATCAAAATCTTTTTTAAATTAAATAAATAATTTTTTTTAAAGATATTTTTAGAGATAGTCTTGACATGTGAATCTTCCATTGGTTGATCACAGTCCTAATAAAAGAATCGTAGATATTCACCTAGGTTGCATTGTCAACCACATAACCTCAGAAACAAAATAACCTGGCTGTCATGTTAGCCAGCGTGGAAGCTCAAAAACCAGATAAGGCTAAAGATAAGGCCCCTTCTCCCTCGTCCCTCAGATGGATATGCTTTTCCAATCCGACGGCTCCAAATCCTCGACGCGGATAAAAATCAAAAAACCCCACCACTCATGGAAGCAGCATCACCGGTTATAATTGGAACCAAGGTTTCAACAAGTAACACACATACCATCACTTCCTTCTCATCCTCCACCACACTTCACACTCACTCCCGGCGCATTTTAGTCATGGCCTCCACCGCCGCTGCCACCTCATCATTCATCGGAACCCGCCTACCCGAAGTCTCAAATTCGGGTCGGTTTCATGCCAGGTTTGGATTGGGTCGCAAGAAAGCCCCACCAAAGAAGTCCGTCAAACCAAATTCGGACCGCCCACTTTGGTACCCGGGAGCCAAGGCACCCGCATGGCTCGATGGGAGTTTAGTTGGAGATTACGGGTTCGACCCATTCGGATTGGGCAAGCCCGCGGAGTACTTGCAATTTGAGTTGGACTCGCTGGACCAGAACTTGGCTAAGAATCCGGCCGGTGAGATAATCGGGACCCGATTCGAGGCGGGTGATGTCAAGTCGACCCCGTTTCAACCATACACTGAAGTGTTTGGGCTGCAGAGGTTCAGGGAATGCGAGCTCATTCATGGAAGGTGGGCTATGTTGGCTACACTTGGTGCCCTCGCCGTCGAGTCTCTCACGGGTGTCACTTGGCAAGATGCTGGCAAGGTATTTTATCTTTTTGTTTGGTTAAATTGAAATTGTATATCCTTTTTTTTTTTTCAATATAAAGATGCTATATGCTAGGCAGCTCAAACTAAGACCTGAATGACAATTTAACTCGGTCTAAGTTTATGAATAGGTTTAATTCTTGATTCATTTGATTTATATAGTATTACTCACAAGAATAAGGTGAATCATTTTGGAAAATTTTCAAACTAGCAATAGAAAAAACATAAGGTGTTAGCTAAAATTATTTGTATTAATTTTGTTATTTAAATATATGGGTATCTAGTATGAGTTTACATTTAGTTAATAAATCTAGAAAGTAATTTCTCAAGGTTCAAATGGAGGAACTCATGAGTTGCACTGGTTTGCAATTGACAAAATCAAAGACATTATAGATGATACATGTCTTTTTTGGCTGTAGGAGTGACCTTTTTTTTTTCTGACTATTTTCCAGGTAGAACTAATTGAGGGCTCATCCTACCTTGGACAACCACTTCCATTCTCAATGACGACATTGATATGGATTGAAGTTTTGTTGATTGGATACATTGAGTTCCAAAGGAATGCAGAGCTTGACCCAGAGAAGAGGCTGTACCCTGGTGGCAAATTTTTTGACCCACTTGGTTTAGCTGCTGATCCAGAGAAGAAGGCGACTCTTCAACTGGCAGAGATCAAGCATGCTCGCCTTGCCATGGTCGGCTTCCTCGGCTTCGCTATCCAAGCCGCCGTCACCGGAAAAGGCCCTCTCAACAACTGGGCTACCCACTTGAGTGACCCTCTCCACACTACCATCATTGACAACCTTGGACTTTTCAAGTAAACTATTTTAGTTCTCTCCAACATTTTACCCCCCACCTGCTGAACCCTAGTATATTTGGTTCTATCCTTGTAAAAATTATGTTATTTTAACAGTCTGAACACTTTGAGTTGAGAGGATCATTGTTGTGACCTTTTTGGTTAAATATATTGTCCAAGAATGAGATTTGTGGTGAGGCACCGCTTTCCCATATTATTCACGTTCCATTTGATTTTATTTTTCTAAGTTAGATAATAGGAGATGTCCTCCTAACAAACTAAGAGATACAAAGAGAATACCAATGTCTCGTGGGTCTTAGGTCTAATGGTAGAATACTAGATTTTTTAAAACAGAATCTCAAATTCGAATTTTAGATATGCAAAAACAATTGTCGGAAGAATTCGATCATAAATTGGATTCTACAATATTCGAATCGAATTAATCAGATAATTCAAATATAGATAATCAAGTTAAAAAAATATACATCAAAGAGAATTGTAAATGTTATTTAAAAAAAAAAAAATTATAATCATCATGGACTATAATCAAAATATGTATTATATTGGGTCTTCTTCGATATTTTAATTTTAGTCTGTAAGAAATAAATTGTATCCAAAGCAGATGCTTCAATTGTGACATGGCAAATAGAAACACAGTCAAGGAAAGATATTAAAACTCAAATGACGGACGTGTTTAATGCAACAATTGAGATATTTGTGCAATTTATTCACAAATCTCACCCTAAAAAAATTCAAGCTTCATAAAGCAATTTTGAAAAACTAAATGACGCAATTTGTTATAATTGAGATTTTTTTTTTTTTTTTTTACTTTTAAGTCATATAATATATATATATAGAAAAGAAAAAAGGTATTTTCACAGTTTCAAAAATGTATTAATTTTAAAAATAAATGATAGCTTGAATGGTTTCTATTTAGAAAGCTGAGATTAAATTAGTTAAGGTTAGGGAAATTATTAAAATAAAAAAAATTAATAGAACAAAATTTTAAAATTTTTATTAGTAAACTTATATATATTTAAAATTTTTTGTTTTAATTAAAATTCATTGTAAATAAAATAAAATAGAAATACGTGGAAACCAAGTTACGAACATAGCCCTCGACCTGGTACGCGCGTGGAGTTGGGGACGACATAAACTCGCTCCGACTCGGCCTTTACTGGAGACTTCGGCTATACCTGAAAAAAGTTAAATATCTCTCCGCGTCTCTGTGCTGTCTCCTGAAAACCCTAGACCTCTCTCTCTCTCTCTCTCTCAAGAGTAGCACTCAGCATTGACTAAGCGAAGAAACTAAATTTGGCATCGCAGAGGAGGTTTCCGGCACTCATCATCTGCTTCACGACCTGTGCTCATGTCAGGACATACTACCCTCTCTCTTCGCTTCTTCCTCTTCCTCTTCCTCCTACTTCTTATTTGTTTGTTGAAGTGCAACATTTACTACTTGTTTGTCTGTCTTTATTTTTAACTAGGTCACTGTGATCGTTATTTGTGGCCTAATGCAATGACTACGTGCTCATGACCTGTTTGTTTAAATGCCGGCACAGAGAGAGAGAGAGAGAGAGAGAGAGAGTCTTTGATGACTGTTTCGTAGATTTCTTGGAGCAATTTAGTGTCATTTTTATTTTTGGATCTTGGAAATAATTATTTGAATAGAATTCTTGATGCATTGCTGCTTGGAAGTCAGAACCAAACCTTGAAATAGGCTTTGTACTTGGGCAAATTATCTGGTGAGACGGGTCAATAACATAAATTAATTGAAACCATAATACGAAATTATATCGCTATTGCTGGATAATCAAAAAAGACCAAAGGCACGTGAGATTATCTCTCCTTTATTTCTTGGTAATGATCCATAAAACGACCTTCTCAACACTTAAACGTTGGGTAGCATAGGCTGCGTGATTATATATTGTTGTGTTGTTAGTTGCTGGTGCTACAAATTGCTAGAGTCAATTTAAGGAAAAAAGCAAATTAATCATTTCCCTTGGGAGTTATGAACGTTGAACAACTTATTGATAGTCAAAATTTGAACTCTCTGACTTCTTTGGATGATAAGATATTGCTTTCTTTCTGTTGCTGCAATATATGAGACTTATCATTAGTTCTGATGTAGTTATTTTCTGAGGCAAAGCCAATAATTGATATCAGGGGAAGTATAACATGTATTTTGGGTTATAATTTCAGGGATTGTTGGGCAATAAGAAATTAGATACATTTTTTTACAAATTAAAAAAAAAAATTGCGGGCGCATTCCACCTCCCTTCACCCACTGTTGTCTTACCTAGACGTAAATTCAGTGTCAACATTATGCTATTGCAGGTTTTTCTTTTTTCAGATTGTTGACACTTGTATACTGTGGCATTTAATTGAATTCAGATGACTTTGTATAATTTCTAATTTTCATCCGCTGGGGGAATCTGGGAATGAGTTCTCGAAAGTTTTTATGGGATGTCTCTAAGAAGTTTTTCACAGTTGGGCTTATAGGCCTTACAGTTTCAGATCGATATGCCAGCATTTTTCCTATACGGGGTGCCTCAATGTCTCCCACGTTAAATCCTGGCACAAGTTCACTTGGTAACCTTTTTCTTTTGGATAACACGTAATATGGTGCACAAAGTATTTCCTTTCAGAAACCTCATTTAATGCTTTTGTTTTGCTTCTGGTGCAGATGACCATGTTTTGGTGGAGAAATTTTGTCTTCAAAAATACAAGTTTAAGCGTGGTGATGTGGTAGTATTTTGGTAAGTCTTTTATTTTATTTTTCTGCTTCTGGTTTGGTTGAGATGATTGTAAAATGCTCTCTCTCTTTCCCACAACTTTATGTATTTGCTTTTGGTCCATCTGTGTTACTATTTATATGCCTCATATAGTCGGCGTTGGTTTGAGTTGTAAGCTACTCAACCTTTTAGAAGGATCAACATTCACCACTTGAAATGTATTTGTGTCATAGGTCAAATTATATGTTGCATTTGTTGGGTATTTTTGCAGTTCTCCAACTAATCACAAGGAGAAGCATATTAAGAGAATAACCGGGTTGGCTGGTGAGTGGTTCGCACCTACTTATTTGTATGATGCTGTGAGGATTCCAGAAGGGCATTGTTGGGTTGAAGGAGACAATTTAGCTAATAGCACTGATTCAAGATCTTTTGGTCCTGTAAGTTGTACTAAAATGCTTGTCGAGATTTTAATCTTTGATCAGTTCTTACTTTCATTTGATTTTTGTTGCTGTCACCCTTTCTTAGTTGTAGTTTGCTGGGTGATGTTGAAGAAAAAGTAGAAAACCATATTTTAAATGGGATATTGTATGAGATGCGTGTGAAACACACTAGTTTTGACTATTTATGTCTTCTAGACAGCGTGTGTGTGTGTGTGTGTGCAGCTTATCTATAAGATGGGCCTTCTTTAGTAACTGGAAAGATAAAGCAATGATTAACGTGTTAAGTTCTACATAATAACTTTCTGTACTTGTTCATTATAGAGACAACTGCGCATGGTGATTTCTGAACTTAGGTTGGCCTAGTTATTGACCCACCTTGCTGGGGATTTTAAGCACCTAGATCATGTATCTTGACATAAATCTCTTCAAAAGGAAAATGGAGAAAGTAGTTTAAGATGATATACTACAGAGGAAAAATAAATATAGTTAGACTTTGTACGTCTCTGGGAAAAGTGCAATAGTCTTCGTTAGAAATTAATATGAAGCATTTTAGTGTAAATTTCCTTGGTGCATTACTTCTAGTGTTGCGTTTTTGCATAGCTGTAGTTTGTGGTTTGCTACTTTAACGCAACAGCGTATTGCTTACCATAGTCTCATTGGCAGATTCCCTTGGGATTAATTGAAGGAAGGGCCACCCATGTTATCTGGCCTCCGCAGAGGGTTGGTAAAATCAACAGAATGGTCCCTGAAGGCAGCAGACTTCCTTCCTTCTGATCGCTTTGCAAGCGCCCTGCCCCTGTTTGTGTGGGTTAACAAAATTAATTTCCTCAGTTCAATTTTATGCTAATTTATTCTCATCAGCGATCGGCATTGTTGGTATGAACACGGAATTTTTTAGCCCCATCTTCAAATATGTATAACTGGCAAAGCAATTTGAGCTTTGTAAGGAAAATGCTATTTAAAGTTACCTCTTGCTCTGTTGCATGATATCTATACAATAAGATATGCTAAATGATTACTGTGTAAAATTAGCAACCCTCTTGCACCCTTCAAGTCGTTGAATTTGGTACATTTAATTTCAATTCCCAATGGTATATTGGCATAACGTTGTGTAATTGAAGAAATACTTTATGAGATTATTCAAACGGTGTAAGCAAAATAATCTTTGTTCATCTCGAAAGGTTGCATTCGGCAAACCTCATTTTATCTCAATTTACCACTATTTAATTATAGAGTTTTACAAGTAAAAAATATTTTTATATAAAATTATTATTATATTAACAATATTTTAAAATTATTTTTATATTAACAAATTTTTGCATTGAGAATATCGCTAAAGCTCAATTCTAAACTAATATTTAATTTTCACGGGCGAGATTTGATTAATTCATATTAATAATGCATATCAATGGTAGAAATTCTACACAGACAGAATTATAATAATGCATATCCATACGTCCTAAAAACAGAATTAATTGCTCATTGAGACACAAGGCAGCGGAAATAGTCTGAAAGTTGGACAATCTGCCAATAAAAGAAAATTGCAAAGGTAAGAAAGCATGAACATTGTGTAGTCCACACAAAAAATTATTAAATTCTGCCTTTTGGGTTCACATGTTGCAACGGAAATAGAATCAAATATCCTGACTAACATGGAACTGCATGTTAAGAATACCAATCGATTATTGACTTCTTTTCAAGCCCTCCGTTTGTTTACCAGACAAGGTTCGATTTGAACCGTTATTGCCATTACAGTCATTAACAACCTCAGGGGGTGATCCCATCGAGATACCAGATGAGTACTTTTTGATCCTCAAGGAAATCAGGATGCTTGACAAGATCCCGAGCATTGGAAAAACGTATGACCAAGCCTGAGATTTCTTGTTGCCTTTGGCTGAAGCAACTGCTGCTCCGGCTAGGCTACCTATGGACGTGTTCTGCAAAATCATTGGCAAGCTTCCTATGGCAGTGGGGAGTAGGAAATCCACAAGAAATCCGACATTAGTAGCAGCCAAAGCATAGTTTATGACATAGGATGGTATAGGCGAGAAGCGGGCGAGAAGGACAAATCTCCAGCCATCTCGTTCAACCCCTCTTAAGAGCAGATAGAAGTATTTATTTGTCTGGACCCACTCCATTGCTGATTTTGAGCTATTGAAAACTATCCTGGAAGAAATTGAAAATATCAAGATCATTGTCAAGGTAATTGTCATAAAACGAAAGCATTTCGGGAATTATTTTTTTAGGCCAATCAAATTCGAAAGATCAAACCAATAGACAAAGACAAGACTTGAGGAAGGTGTCATGACCCTCGTAAGACGCAGTTCATGGCACTTGGCTGTAGAATACAAGACTATTAATTAAAATTGAAGAGATTGTCTTGCTTTGATGTTAAGATCATGAAGTCCACTAATTCATTTCAGTTATGTGCCTGCATTAAGTGTCAAGTGGAATAAACCAAAAGCACTAATGCACTTTGTGTTGTATATATGATGAGGTGTCCGGCAAAAAGGGTCAGGAAATGAGAACCACATAACTTACAGAGGCAATCTTTTAAGGGAAAAATAAAAGAGAGCTGTAAACAGAGTTCAGGTGGCTATTCATAGAAGGGTGAGCATCTTCAAGCAAATGGACAAACTAGGAACTCAATGGAGAACTTGAAAAGACCCTTCCGTTCTTTGGACCAATGCCAAATGTCACCAACTATAAATAAGTCATGGACTAGTTATGAATTCTGCAGATTTTCCAGATTCAAAACCAATATGATCACATTCACACATGGCATAGGTTTGTTGTAGGAAAAAAAAAAGCACATGCATATTGGGGCAAAGGCATCGTCACCAAAAACCAAGTTGCATCTTCAAATGCCCAAAAAGAGAGAAACACATAATCCTACATGAAATTGAAGCATCCGGAAACTACAGTATCCATGTTTTCTTGTCATCTTCTACACGGTATAGTTTGGCACAGCAAGTTCATTAGTTTATGGCTTATGCTTATTTGTTATTGACCCCATAAACATATGCCGCTTAAGCCCGTTGATGAATGTTTTTGTTTTTTTTTTTCACTCATTAATGTAGTAGCGCAATTCGGCAAGTAATTTTCTGAAACAAAGCAACTTTTGTCTGATAATGAAATATGTAATTTGCCTTGAAAGTTGAAGCCAGAATTGAGAATATTATCAAATGCTGCTTGCTTACAGTCTTCTCATGTCTTGCAATTACCAGATGATCCTAAGAAGTTGCTACATAAACCTGTGTTTCATTTCACATTTTGATTCTGAAGACATTAAATTTTTCATTTGGTTTATTTTGTCACTATGGTCCCATCTCTCATGTCAGCTCATTTGCTAGGATCGAAGCAAGAAAATTTTACAGCCGGGATGAAAATTCAATTCTAACGGGGGAAATCTTTTGTTTTGATTAGGGGCTGATTATAATTTTTAGGGGCAAATAACATTTGAGATTATAATTTTTGATAATTTTCGATATTATAAACATCACATTTTTCCTTGAAATTTCAGGGGGCAGACCCCCCCCCCTCGCTACTGCATTTGGAGACAAAGAAATTTTGGAACATTAAAGCCAGAAATCCGACAAATAGCAAATGGGTATTGCCTAATCTACTAATTTATTGAGATAGAAAGAGGAAGAGGGGTACCTGCCGATCAAGAAAGAAAGAGAAGCCCCAAGAACTTTCGCGGAGAAGACACAGAGGACGGCGTTAAAGAATCCAAAGAGAAGAGAAGCACCGGCCTCGAAGAAGACAGCGTAAGGAAGGCAGAGTGCTAGGGTTATTGTGTGAAGCAAAACGTAGACAGGCATAGCCCAAATCCCTAATCGATCCGAAACTCCTCGGAACACCTCCACCAATTCCTCCTTGTCCCATCGTACCAAGGATGATCTTCCTTTCAACAATATCCCCAATATTGCCACCGCCACTCCCAGTTTCCAGAATCTGGTAATTCCACCCCCCATCTCCACCCAACTACTCTTCCTGTTGTGTTTTTTTCAGTTAAATTTAAATGATTATATGGACGAGATTCTTCCTTGTGTCACAAAATTCCACGTTCCACCCACGGCGACCTGGTTGCAGGTGGCTCGACCCCTAATTAAGAACCAAAGTTGGACTCGCGAATTGAGTACGAAGCAAGTACATCGAGAGACCTCTATCCTCCGCCTCCGAAAGGAGATTTAAGATGGTTCGGTATTAATTGATCGGGACCAAACTTTTAGGCACTAGGCGATCTTGAAATGTCCATTAACCAAAAATAATTCCACGGGCCCAATATTATATTGAAAGCCCAAGTCAACTATTTTTTTCCATCGTGTCAGAATTTTATTCCATTAATACTATAAAATCAATTTTAGGAATCGATTTCCGTAACGAATCCCACAATCTTCTTGAAAGCCCAACTCAAACATACGAACAAGAAGCCTGGACCAAAAGGAAGGCATAGTCTTTGGGCCGCATCGGCTTCAAACACTGCAAAGTTATAATTCGGTCAATTGGGCTTTCTCGGATCTGATATAAGCCACCTAATACTATGAAATTAAAATTTTTGTTGAGGCACAAAAGAGCAATTTTTTGTCTCTCTCTCTCTCTCTCTCTCTCTCTCTCTCTCTCTCTCTCTCTCTCTCTCTCTCTCTCGCTCTCTCTCTCATTTTTTTTTTAAAGAAAAAAACAACTTTCAAAAATAAGTTAAACAAAAAGGCTAGGTTTGGTGGTAGGACATCTCATTGATCAGATTTCCCAGACAGGCCTCATGTACCATCTTTATATGTATCGCGTTGTCTTTTCCTCTAATGGCATGGTATCTTCTTGTTCTCTTTTGTAAACTTTTGGGTAAGTCTAGTCTCTGGTCATCTACTCTCTCTCTCTCTCTCTCTCTCTCATATGTTCATGGACGCGGCTCGCCACGCCCATTACATGCGTTTGGGTTTTCTTTTGTTTCTTTTCCCCTGCAGCTGTTTAGATGCGGCATTGTTCTCTTTTTTTTTTTTTTTTTTTTTTTTTTTTAATTATCTCGATTAACCGTTTCTTTCAAATTGATTCTGTGCATTCAATTTTTTTTTTTTTGTGGGTCTTGTTTGGTTTTATCTTATATGGTTTCTCATGGTTTGATTTGAAGAAAGAAAGAAGAGAGAGAAGCGTGACTGAGAATCCGATTTTGGGTTGGGGTTTGTGAGATGGGTCGGCTTTTCTTGATCAATCTTGAAGGCAGGATCTATAGCTGCAAACACTGCGAAACACATCTTGCTGTCGCTGAGGACGTTATTTCCAGGGTCTGTCATTCTCTCTCTCTCTCTCTCTCTCTCTTCCCGATTTATTTGATGCCACATTGTGTCCGAAAACCCCATTTCTTCAATCTTGAATATGGGTTTGAGAAATTTTGCTAACATTGCCTATCTAATCTTATGTCTTGTTTGTGCGCCTCCTTGACTGATGATGTTTGTGAAAATTTTTGGAGGGTTATGTTTCTTGGTGTTGTTGCCTTGATCATGAATTTGGGCATTCCCCGAAATTAAGCTCTTGAGATTTAGATTTAAAAACAAAAATGGAAAAAGAAAGAGAAAAGGGTTGAAATCTGTTCATCTATTATGTTTATAGTGACATCGTCAATTACAAGTTTCTTGTTCACATCTCGATTTTTGTCTGATTGCATTTGATCTTTCAATATCTGAACTAAATGTTAAATGTCGGTGTACAAGTGTATACTTAACAGTAAGGACACTGACACGTGTTTAGGGAATTTCAGAGACTGACCATTGTTTGTCTGGCATTGTAATGTTTCTCATTGAAAAGCGAGTGGCATGTGCTGTTTAGAAGGTCTAGGTTAACTAGGATCGGAATACTTGGCCATCAATGTTGTAGTGGGATCAGCCTTGAGGTCAGAGTTCTGGTGCCAAAGAAAAATCACTAGAATTCAATTCGGTGCCTACTTTTGGTGCCTATTTAGTAATCGTTCACAAAATCACATTCTAGTTTGCTAACCTTAGTTCCTCATAAAACATGTAAGACCCATTTGACCTAGTTCCTTATTCTTCATTATCTCATGCTTTGGCAACTTGTGTGTACTTAATGAGCTTCAGGTTCTTTCCTTTTTTTGTTCCTGGTCTGCACTGTAACAATAATTCTTGTTATGGTGTCAATAAGATTGCTATCATCCCATGACTTAAGGGAAACTATTGTAGCTATGTTAGTCTTAGCGGGTCGTTGGCCATTCAGCTGTTAGATTCAAGTCATCCCCTGGGATTCTGCGTCCCATGCTTAATAGATGTCTTGGCTCCCCTGCACCCATCGAGGACCATAATACTGCCATTTAGACCCTTCAGAAAAGCAAATGCTGTTTCTTGTGTCACTGGTCACATGGACAACTTCGCCGTATCTTGCAGCCATTGGATTAGAGTATTATTGCCAAGAGCATTTCTAGTTTAGTGAAAAAGGGGATGAAGTCAAATCAGTTAATGGTATGAATTTTGGGGTTCTAAGATGCTTCCTTATTTTCCATAGTTTCTTTCCTATCCTTAACGGCGGCCTTTTTTTTTTGGGGGGGGGGAGGGGTGGGAGTTGGATTGGAAATTGCTTATCTTACCTTGTACTTGCATTAACTGAATATCTTCCATTCTTTAAGTTTCACATGCAAGCTTGGTCAAATTAAGCTGATATCAGCATGCCTTCGTGTTTGAATTGTCAACTGAAGGTGATAACTAGGACTAAGTTAATTGTCCCTGCAAATGATCTCACTTAAAGTTATTCAACATTATGCCCTACCTAAATATCGTGAAGACTACTCGGCTTATTTGTATAAAAGTTAACCCCGCAGCATAACAAAAAGATCTGGATGGCTTGTGTGCCAACTAAGGTGTGTTTCTTTTCATTATGGATAATGTTATCTTATTAAGAAGTTTTGATCTCACTTCCAGAAGTTGGCCTATGTTTTCTGCCAGTCTGAAAAGGTCCAATGGTTCTTTCTTATTTCCATTTCTTTCTTTTGCCTGTAAACTCTTCCAGCAGAAAAACTTGAGGCCCCAGGAAGTTGGTTTAATGCACTTCGGCCTTCTCTTTGAAGGTTCTCTTCCAGTGCATGCTAATTATTGTGCAGATAAGTTGTTCTGGTGAAATAGGGAAAATAGTGAATAAAGAATGAATCCTTTTTCTTTTGTATCTGGTGATTGATTTGAGCATATGAATGATGCTTTTGGATGCAATCATCACTAAATGTCCTGTCACTTTTTCAGACATTCCACTGCCGACATGGGAAAGCTTATCTCCTTGATAAGGTGTAAGTGCTCTTTTCTTCAACAATCCTGTGATAAGATCTTCTCAATGGATAACTTGTATGCTTCTTTGGCTAGATTGTAGCCGGATGATTATTGTGCTATCCAAAAGCTATGAATCTATGACATTACTTGACTTATGCCTTATAGAGACTAATGTTCAACTTTTCAAGCTCTGCAGACAAAATCTTCATTACTAGCACATTGTCTAAAATGAGATAAAACCAAATTATCTGTATTTTTATTCTTCTATTGGACATTAGTGACAATGTTGTTTAGCATGCTAATTTGAGCTCGCACTTTGTGGTTGTGTTATCTAGGCATTTTGATTTTTTCTGCTGACTTTATGGTTCTCCAATGCAAGGCAGTGTCAATGTCACAGTTGGGGAGAAAGAAGAAAGAATGATGATGACTGGACTGCATACTGTTGTTGACCTATTCTGTGTCGGCTGTGGTGAAATTTTGGGGTGGAAATATGTAAGATCTGTGCTTTTAAAATTGTCCATCACTTTGCTTTGTGTTATACATTATACAGTTACTACTAATTGCCATCCACTTCTGTCCCCCCCCCCCCCAAAAAAAAAAAACCTTCAGGAGATTGCATATGAGAAGAATCAGAAGTATAAGGAAGGAAAATTCATTCTTGAAAGGTACTTCTTCACTTTCTCCCGTTTGGTAGCTTTGGAAATTTGAGGTAATGATTACGTTCTGAACATCTTTGAGCAGGTTTAAAATTCTGGGTCCTGATGGACGCAACCACTTGGTCACTCCGGAGGTTCAAGTTGGTGAAAGTGATGCTGACGATGCCTGATTGGCCATTGCTTTCAGAAATCAATCAAATATTGTAATTTGTACATTCTCTTCATCCTTCATTTGAGTTTCAGCCCCAGTTGTCTGGAACTCTAAATTGAAATCAACTAGGGAAAATTAGACCAGTTTTCTGAAATAGCAGCCTCTAGTTTCAATGTTGTTGGCATCAAGTTCAATATTGACTTGTATAATTGGAAGGATCCCCATGGGACGGGACAAATTGTGGACATGACCATGATTTTAGATGGCCAAGACTTCCAAACGCACGTTCTTCATTCTAGGTTCACATTGACATCTGGGATTTGTGCTGCAGGATTTGCCTATTTGATTTATATCAGTTTGTTTTTAGAATGGCTCAAATGAAGCGAAATAATGTTAGATAAATTAAATCTTATGTGATATTTTATATCAGCAAGTTTTTATTATTTTTGATTAAATATTTATTTAAACTTGTTAAAACATGTTGATAATTTGATTTAATTGGTCAATGCAAATGGATGGAGCATGACACTTAGATTTTTGTCATTTTGCTCCATCTTAATATCATTGGGTGAAGTAGATTTTAGTGAACTTGTACTTGAAGATCTTTGAGCGTTGCCCACTCAAGCCCTCTCCACATTCTTCATTTTTTTTTTTTTAATTTTCATTTGTCTGTATCCTAGTTATTTCAATTAATCCAATCAAGTATTTTAGGGTTTGTTATGGAATTTGTTTTCCTAATTTCTATCTTTTTATTTTTAATATTTAAATTTGATGTTTTGATTAAGAAAATTTAACTACGTTTTCAAGAAGAACGGTGTTGGAGAACTTTTGGCTCGATGGTTATGGTCCCACATGGGAATTAGACCTCGGGCCAAAATTCGATTTATGCTTCCAACACACAGGAGATGGTCTCTCCATATTCTCCGCGGTCCCTAATGGTTAAGGTCCAGCAAGTTTGGGCCATGTCACGGTAAAGCTCATTTGCCATGATATTTATACTCCGGCAGACCTGTGCTTTCGTAGGGCATTATATTACATCCTGTCTCAATCCACCAAGAGACACGGAGACTATGCCTAGAAATCAATCATGTTCAATGAACGATGAAAGATTCTGTAGAGCCCTTTGAAGCATTTCAGAGTGACAACCACGTGCGGCATGTGCAAGGTGGTCAGGCTTTACAACCAGAAGAAACGTCAAACTAAAATTTTTATCATCTTTCTCGAGAAAGAGGGACCCAACTGCTATATGTTCAGGTACCGAACAGAAGTGTGAAATATTATTGGAACAGAAGGAAGCAATCAAAATGCTGATGGCGGACACAGGTTCTTTGGCAGGTGTAAACGGTGTGAAAGTGAGAGGGTTGAAAAAAGGAGGGGGAGGGGGAGACTAGAAGCAATGTCCCGTGATATCCTGGACTTCGTATTAGAATCTACAACCTTTAGGCTTTTAGCTCGAAGTTTAGGGATTTGTTGAAAGGCCAAGGTTAAAAGCTGGCTTCATAGGATGAGGAACTCTTTTTCTGAAGCCAGATGGATGAGATGAGATGAGGATACTGGGGGTTGATAGTGGCTGTAATTTGGGTGCAGTGGCATTCAAAGTTTGAAAGCAATGGTGAGAGACTGCACAGCAATTTTTGAATTCCACACAATTGGCGAGGCCGACGACAGGGCACAGTTAAATTTTCAAAAAACAAACACCGGAATCTCAGGCCTCCTCAACCATTTATTGCCGTCAGATTAGCTCAACCTCGAGGAATCCAACACTCCAAATTAAATCCATTTCCAACCTTTTTATTTATTTTTTATTATTTATTTTATTTTATTTCTGATAAACACAATCACTCTCAGTCTCAGCAATAAAAATTTATAACGTCTAGCTCCCTCGGCGTTTTCTCAAGGCTTAGCCTGTGCCATGTGCTTCTGGATAGGGATGTCTTTTTATTTATTTTTTTATTTATCTTTGGTTTTCTTAAGAATGCCCATGTTTCCATTCATATCTACAAATTTGACCTCTCCTTGGAAAATTTGGTCTTCTTGACTGAAAAGGAAATACCACAGGGGAATGTTGAGTAAAACTGATGAACCAACCTCGCCTACTAACCACGTACCCCAAGGGAATACATTTAAAAAAAAAAATTTTGATCAGTTGATATGTGATCAACTTACTTCTCAATTATTAATACAAAATATGAAATCATGAAAAAAAAGTCCATTTGAACATTATTTCATTTGATTAGTGTCGATTTAACTGGGAGTGTTTGGGTTGACGCTTTTAAGACATCCATTCGATAAATCTTTTTATAATATGATAATTGGGGTCTTTTCTGATAAAACTCGAATATAAGATCGAATATAAGATCTCTGATAATCATATTACACCCTAAATTTAATTCAAGTCGTATTGAATATTTAAGATATAAAATTTTTTCGATATTTACTTTTGTCATGTATAAAATTTGAAAACTAAATATTAATAGTGTTTATATTTTTTAAATCGAAAAAATTGATAATAATTTGAAGACTCCAGAAGTTTACAGAACCTTCGGCTGATCTGATAGTAAATAAAAGTATTTTTTTTTAAAAAGAATTAAACTATCATTTTAAGAAAAAATTATATTGATCAAAATAAATTGGTACCTAGGCTTACTTTTTGGGCTAGGCTAGTTTGATATTTAAATAGCCAAAAAAAATATTAATTAAATTATTAGAGGTGGGTAAGGTTGGGGCATTGATTTCAAAGGATCTAGATTGGTAGAGAAATTAGATTTAGAAGCTCCAAAGTCGTGTCAGCCCTACCAAGAAACGAAAATGGTGAATGGCATATTGGAAATTATCTGTAGTGTTAGAAATCGTGTTCGGAAAAAGAAAGAATCCAAGGCGACATCACGGTTTGTTTTGTTTATTTTGTAATATTCAATTTTTAGAAAAGTTGCAAGTAAAACGTCCAGACGTCTCAAATGCAAAGAAACCTACACCAAACCAAACAGACATCTCTCTCTCTCTCTCTCTCAGACTACTCTTGCTTTAGTCTCTTCGCAACAAGCAAAACCCAAAATTCGATTCTACTAAAAAACCAAACTTTTATTTATTGATTGATGATGTATTTGATCTTCAAATCGTCTCTTTCGGAGAAGATAGAGACAAGATAGAGAGAGAGAGAGAGAGAGAGAGAGCGTTCACAGGTCAGCTGATTCGCATTTTCGGTGTTTATGATTTGTTGAGGAGCCGAAGTTTAAAGAATCAGAGGTAAAGAGTTGGTGGTTTTCTTTGAGGAAAAAATGGTGATGAACGACAAAGATGAAGATCTTGCCTTGTTTATGGAACTTAGAAGACGCGAGAAGGAAAAGAATAATAATACTACTAATCTTCTTCGCAACTCTGCAGATGCTGACCCTTCATTTGGTACACACTCTCTCTCTTTATGTGTCTAATCAACAAAATTTCCAAAATTTGAATAGCTTGTTGAACTAATTTAAGTACAGTTTTGAAGTTTCAGTGTTTTTGGGATTGATTTCATGATGTTGTTGATGGGCAGGATCTAAAGTCGTGAGTAATTTTAGTATGTTTAAGACAGCTGGTCGTAGAGCTATCGATGAATTTCTCAATTCCGAGAATGATAAATCCGACTATGATTGGTAATTCTTACTTGTCGTTTTCATTTTTTTTTTCTTTCCACATGGTATGGTGAGTCGCATACTAATTGGCTTGTTACCAACTTGATGTTTTTGGCTTACCTGCTAATTTTAGATTGAGGACACGTACGGCAGAAGAGTTATGTAAGAGTTATGTTTGGAGATATAAAATTTACCCACATACAAATTATTCTTTCCTATTGTATGGTTAGATTAGGAGAACTTGATAATTTTCATATATTTCCCCTTTTGGAGAGAGAGAGAGAGAGAGAGAGAAACTGCTTTTGCTGTGATTTTAATTCGACATTATGGTACCTTATGGCGTTCAATTGATTTCTAATTTTGAAATTTTGTGGTGTCTGAAATTATCAAAAGTGAATGAGATATTTGATTTTCTAGGTGTCCAAAAGTGGAACAATTTGTGAATTAGTTAATTTGACTGACTTGTTCAACCAAGTCTGGGTGATTTTCTCTATATGGTGTATGCAGATATTTTGATTTTCTTCTGTTTATGTTTAATGCATGAGTAATTTCCCACCATAGGGTCAGTTTGTACTTATAAATAGATGGGTATATGTGATTTGAATTAGTCTTAATTGGAAAATTTATGTGAACTCAGGCTTCTTACGCCACCTGGTACCCCTCTTTATCCCTCAATGGAAATGGAATCCCAGAGAACTTTAATGAGTCAGACTGGAAATGCCAATGTTTATCCCTCTTCAATAAGATCTAAGGTAAATTTTACCTTGTATGGTTTTCTAGCTGCTTCATACCCTATTGTTCTATTGCAGTTTAGCAGATTTTCTCCTTGCCAATTATAATGCACTTAAAAGGTCCCGATTCTTAGAAGCTCTAGGTTGTTAGAAGCAATGATGAAACCAGAAATTTATATTAGGGGGAGCGGAATACAATATGCGCGGGGGGGGGGGAGGGGCCAAAGGTTATAATTTTTAGAAAGCAGACAATATTTTAAAGAATTTTAAAGATATTTTTAAAGGCATTATATGACCTTTGGCGGCATTTCTATGACTTTTAGTAGTATTTCTATGACTTGGCAATTTCTGCTAAAAAGGCCCCCAACTCCTGGGGGGAAGGGTACATGTCCATCTTTGATTGTACCCATAAAGCCACAATTGGCAGGCCAATTACCATCTTTGATAGTGTGGGCTTGTCAATTGCCCTTCTGGAAAGTTGTGAACAAACTGATCATTTAAGCTGCTCATGAGGGTACTTTAGCTTATATCAGTAAAGGAACGCATTCTTCAGCAGTAGTCCTTTTCTTTCCAGTTTGAAAATTCATTCTCAGTTGGCTGAATGTGGCCATCAAACATGTCCATGGAGTACAAGAAAACAACCACTGGGTAGAATCTTTTGCCATAGCCTTTCATGATCTTTCACAACTCAGCAGTTGCCAACAAATATTTGCTACCGAGTTAGGTTTTAATGGCATTAGTGTATTGCCATGATTTTTGATAGCTTGACTTATTTGTGATTGCAGTTAGAAATTCACCAAATAGAGCCCACTTCAAGGATCATGGTCTCAGCACGACAACCCTTGGTGCCCTCTGGACTCAATTCTTTGAATGCTCCAGTTAGACGGCCCTCATCCTCTGGTGGACGGGGTTCAAATGCCTCTAGACCTGCGACACCAACTGGACGTCCCACTGTAACTGCCAGTGAAATGGCCAAAACATTGAGACCTTCCACTCCTACTTCACGGGCCACCCTGCCTTCCACAAAGCCTGCAGCACCTCCCACTAGATCGTCAACTCCCACAAGATCAATGGCACGTCCGTCAACACCAACTGGCAGACCCTCAGTAACGGCTTCCACGAAGTCGTCTTCTAGACCTGCAACACCAACTCGGAGACCATCAACACCATCAAGAACCCCTAGCATATCTGCTCCTTCCGTTCGTTCAGAATCAGTGACAAGATCAGGTCCAGTTACCTCAAAAAATCCTGTCCCCTCACGTGGCATCTCTCCAACAGTGAAGTCCAGGCCTTGGAAACCTTCTGAGATGCCAGGTTTTTCACTTGAGACACCTCCAAATTTAAGGACTACGATACCTGAAAGGCCGGCTTCAGCCTCTAGAGGTAGGCCTGGAGCACCAACTTCACGATCTTCATCTGTTGAGCCAAGCCCTAATGGAAGATCAAGACGGCAATCATGCTCTCCAACAAGAGTACGAGCTCCAATTTCCACTTCTAGCGGTTGCTCTGCCCGTCCTACCAGTCGAGGACGTTCTAATGGTAACGAAAATGTGAGCCCTGTGCTGATTGGAACTAAGATGGTTGATAGAGTAATAAACATGAGGAAACTGGCTCCTCCTAAGCAAGATGACCATCACTCAATCATTAATGGTTCCTCCGGGAAGTCTTCCTCCCTAGACAGCTCAGGTTTTGGGAGAACACTCTCAAAGAAATCACTTGATATGGCTATGAGGCACATGGTATGCTTCTTTGTCCTTACAATTAAGTGATACCTTGTTCGCCATAGTGCACTATTTAATCAAAATAATCGATCATCTTGAAATTGGCAGGACATGAGGCGAAGCATGTCAGGTAATCTACGCCCACTAATGACCAACATACCGGCCTCCTCCATGTACAGTGTGAGATCAGCACCTGCAAAGAGCAGGACAGTTACTGTTTCAGACTCGCCTCTTGCCACAAGCAGCACTGCAAGTTCTGAGCCTAGTGTGAATAACCACAGCAGTGGTGTTGATGGAAGTGAAGTGGAAGATGATGACTTTGGAAGTGAGAAGCACCACTTCTCGCCTGCCAGTGTGTATGGTAGGTGATTACTTGAGCCTGTACAACCAGATTTTAGCTTCAGACCTGGTTTTACATGCTTTGGTTGTTCACTTCCCACATTTCATAGAGCCAACATTCAGATGGCAAACTTGCAAACATGCAGACGCACAATTTCATTCCTGTTTCATTTGGGCTTATGCTCATCCCAAGCAAGAGTTATTTATAAAGGAGGTGCCGAAATGTTGGAAATGCAAATGCAATTCTGGTTTCTCGCAGGTTTACGAGTGCGAGAGTGTTGTAATTGATGACTTTGATTTTGAATGGATTGCCTAAGTTATGTGTAAGCAGCCTGTGACTTCCCCCACCTGGGCCGTCTCCTCATTATTCAACTAAAAGAAGAAACATGATCTATAAACTTATTTGGTAGAATAAATATTAAAAAATGAAATAAATTTATTCAACTAATTAAATAAATTTAAACTTTTAAAGGGTTTCATGTCTTCGTAGGGTAGCCTATCTTATTCAACTCTTACATATAAGTAAGCTTATGCTAAATTTTTAATTATAAAATTAAAAATATAAATAATTTTTATTTGGGGTCACTTTGTAATTATTTTGGTCCAAGTGGGTTGCAATTCCGGACGGTGAAGCTCGAGCCCCACTGACTAGAAATAGTTAAACAATGATGCTAATATGGTATGAATGTGACATTAAGGTGACCGATCAAACTTTGTGACCCCCTTTTGTAAAATTGCATTTATTGTTATCACAATATGCATCTCCTCTAAATTATCATCCCCACATCTCCAATTTTCTTGGCCTTAATTCAGGGTCAAAGGAAAGGCCTTTTTAGAGGACTTTGAAAGACTTTAAAAGACCTAACTTGCCCTTGTTGTGTAGGGGTGGTCTTTCTCTGGAATCATAGGAAATTAGTGGGTCCTTTAGGACAATGACCCTTTACTTGTATGGTAGTCTTTTGGGACACCTAAAATTTAAAATGTGAACATGGGAGTCAACACAAATGTTGAATTGAATCATTGAATGTATGATCAACCAAAAACTTTGGATTGGCAAATGGCAATGACTTGTTCAAGTCCGACCACGCCTTACATCACCAAATTTGTTCCTCCTATTCAACCAATATTGCTAAGAAAAACCCAAATGAATCAACACCTCTCACTTTGAGTAACGTTGGTACCCCCATTTTTGGTTTAAAAACTTTAAAGAAAAAAAAAATATTTGTGTTATAGGAAAAAAAATGCAAATCAATTAAAAAGAAAATACAAAATATTTCGTGATTTGATTAATATGTCAGTATCATTCTTCCTAATGTTCTCTCACCATCATGCTTAACTTTATTTTAAATATGCTACAGTATCAACTCCCATGTGATGTGAATTTAATCGAGCCCCATAAAATCCTAAAATGTATTTCAATATTTATAGAAATAATTGATTTTCATACCATACAAATATCTTTTTACACGTAAAATATTTTATTTTGTGTTTTTCTGTTTTATTCTTGATTTTTTTTTTTTTTTTTATAAATACACATATTATTTATTTCTTCCTACTTATTTTATGTTAGAAAATAGGTACTAGATCATCTAAGTGCGTAGTGTAAACGAAAGCGATTTTGCAAGGTTGCTTTCTCACTCTAACCGTAGAATGTGTCATCGTATGATGGTAACCTCGAATACGATGCTACCACGGTCAGCTCAGACCTCAGAAATTCCACGGTAGAAAGCTACTATGGTTATTCGTCCAACCTAATCAAGGGAACCAGGCGAAGACCCCACACACAGACAGACCTGCGCTACCAGTAGCCATCAGAAAAAGAAACCATGACTTCCCCCTTTGTTCGTCTTTTTTTCCAATTATCGGGTTTGGTTGAATTTTGACTTTCTACTACTCCTTTTTTCCTTCATATATTTCCACAAAAATGTGCATATTCCCACCATCAATTCCCTACCAAATCCAACTTTCTTCCTGTCCATAATTTACCAATCTCTTCCTTTCTCATTCATTTCTCACATCACAATCTTTTCAGCTGATAGTTCCCCTCAAATTCGAGTCAGGGTTTCTCAAAGGCCAACCCATTTTATTTTTCAGCGTTTTGCAGCGATTGAGTACGGTTCTTTTGCTTGGATTATTGGAGTTCTGAAAAGGATATACTTGGATTTCTCTTTTGTTCATTAATGAGCATGATCGCCTTTTATATTAGTCGGTTTGGTCTGAGTGATTGATTGAGCTTTTTACTGTCGTACTCTCGTTTCCTCTTATATATTTGTAGATATGTAGATGGAGTTCATGATGTGAAGATGGTAAATTTGAGGGGCATGTAGAGATGAATTGTAGCTGTTTTGGTATATGGGCTCTGTGTAAAGGGAGGAATGAAGTTCAGGAAGTTGAAGGTACATAATTTTTCAATGATTTCAAGCAATTTTTTTTTTTTTAATTTTTTGGGAATTAGTATTATTGGGTTTTTGACAGAATTGCGTTGCCAATGAACTTCCGATGCGCGCTTTTTTTTTTTTTTTTTCTGGGTAGCATAACATGTAATTTGCTATGATCTTTTCATCTTTTTGGATCAGATAGTCTAGGAAAAGATGATCAATGATGGATCTGCATTTTGCTTGGTTTGCATTTGTATGATCCCTACATGACATACATGTTTTCTTAATTGGTTATTTAAGATTGGTGTTAGGCTTTTTGGGGGTTCAACTTCAGCTAGGAAGAGGGCAAACCCAAACTCCTTTTGAGAGAAACTGAGTCTAATACCAAATTCAGTCCGGTATAGACCCAAACAGCACAGTTTGCATTGTGATTCTAATTGCTTAGGCTAATTAATCAAGATTTGTTCATGGGTTTCGCTTGGATTTGATGCCATGAGCTGTTTCAAAATGAAAGTTTCAGCATGAGGATTTTGGGTGTGTGTGCCTGCGCGCCTGTGTCTGTGTGTTCAAGTGAACAGTTATGAGGTTCAGCTTGTTGATGGCTCTGTTCTCTATAAGGCCTTATGAAAACTTCAAAGTGAAAATTTGCATTTCTCTTTCTTTGCGGGTTAATGTTTATTGTCTTTTGCCATGATTTGAGAAAACGTTTAGAAACAAAAATATCTAACTAACTATCTGGAGAAAAGAAAGGTTGTGTATGGCCCAAGGAAGTTGCTACTGGAAAAAGTGGAAAGTATTACCACCGTCCACAGCCCCTTTGTTTTGCCTTTTCATTTGCCTTATATCATACTAAACGGTGCAGCAATAGAGAAACGTAGAGACTTATATACTTGATTTTTAAATCTTTTCAAGTGTTCTAACAATGCCTTTGATACTTTGGCTCAACTCTATTATTACCAACCACTCCCCCCCCCCAAAAAAAAAAGAAAAATGGAAAACCAAGAAAATGATATGTAGAGGGAAGATGATATTCTTTGCTCAATAGGAAACAAAGTTAAGGGAAAGGGCAAACCAAGTGGAGTGGTAACAACTGAGATACGAATTCCCGTATGGAGAACTTTAACCTTCCCATATGGAGAACTTTAACAGTTCACGTGCAAATTGCAAAAATAAGGCAAATTTCCTTTTTTGGAATCTTCTGAATATTAATTTGTTGTTTTGATTTTCTACATTGTATTAGTGCTTCATCCCAGGAGGTTTTCACTTGAGGATATCTTGTTTTGTGCCTTATCAGGGATTAACACAAACAATGTACGGCAGTATTCATACCATGCACTACGATCTGCAACTGCAGACTTTCACCCATCAAATAAAATTGGGGGAGGTGGTTTTGGAGTTGTCTATCGGGTCTGACCATCAACCTCTATTTTGTTTCAAGGCTCTTTACAGTTGCTTCAGAAGTGCTATGCCCATATGTCCATATTCCAGTGCTTGCAATAACCAGCTTTGTCATTATTGATTTCAGGGAATCTTAAGAGACGGGACCCAAGTTGCAATCAAATCACTTTCTGCTGAATCTAAACAAGGGACAAATGAGTTCTTAACTGAGTTGAACATGATATCAAGCATCCAACATCCTAACTTGGTTCAACTCATTGGTTGTTGTGTTGAGGGTAGCAATCGGATACTCGTTTATGAATATATGGAGAACAACAGCATTGCAAGTGCTTTACTCGGTAATTTTCATGATCTTGAAGTCTTACATAAAATACTGACAATATGATGATGTCTGTCTGGATTTTGTAAATGCTATTAACATTATATTTAGCTACAAGAGTGGAGGTTGTTGTCATGTCCTCTCAGTTTTGGCTAATATCTCTCACATCGGTTCAGACCTCCTTTCACTGTCATTTGCACAACTTCATTCCTGTTTGCCTTACATTAGATGCATCTCTGATCATTCAAAGGCTTTTTCTTTCTATTTCAGGTTCGAAAAGTAGGCGCTCTGATTTTGATTGGCCTAGGAGAGCTGCCATATGCATGGGAACTGCTTTAGGCCTTGCATTTCTTCACGAGGAAGCTGAACCCAACATTGTCCACAGAGATATAAAGGCCAGTAATATACTTCTTGATGGCAATTTCCATCCTAAAATAGGAGATTTTGGGCTCGCTAAACTTTTTCCAGACAATGTCACTCATGTTAGTACACGAGTAGCAGGAACAGAGTAAGCATGAGTCCTTAATTTTGTTTTAGTTTTTTCAATCTTGCTTTTCTATATGCTAGGTACATATTTGATTAACTTGAACTATGTTTGGGGTGTTTTCAATCCCGTGTCCTGTGTGATTTCATTCTGGGTACTTCTTACTTTTGTTATCTATATTAAAGCAGTCAGAAAATTTGGAGGTTAATTGATTCTCTGTAAAGCAGTTGATGATGGGACATGGCTGCAGATCTTTGCTGCAAATGCTGGGAAATTCTTATCTGATATGTGCTTCTAAGGATTCCCTTTAGGTTCAAACTAAATATTATCTGAATCAAGTTAAGATCAACAGGTGTTTTTGTTCCAATGAGCAAAATAGGTCAAGCAATTGCCGCCTAGGTGCCACTTAAATTCTTTTTCATGGTTATTGTACACTCTTCATCTAAGCGGGGATGGAAGTTGGATTTCAATGTTATAATTAGATATTTGACCAAGTCAAAGCCTATGATGTTGACCCCAGACTTGGTCAACTTTTTCTTTTTTCCTTTGGCTTATAGTGACCTACTCTTTGCTTGTTTATGCACAAAGATGTTGATATTTGCGTCCTAAATTTTTTTGTTTACACCTGCAGAGGATATCTTGCCCCCGAATATGCATTGTTAGGCCAACTCACAAAGAAGGCTGACGTCTACAGTTTTGGGGTTCTTATTCTCGAAATAGTTAGTGGCAGAAGCAGCAGTAAGGCAGCATTTGGAGAGGAACTCCTGGTTCTTGTCGCTTGGGTAAGTTATTGTTTCAATCATCAAGACACAATATTGCATGTACCACCATATCTAAAATGCTCATCGGGACTTACGAACATAGTAGTCTTTGGATAGTATGATTGGAGCAACTTATCAAGGTTGAGCAATTGAGCATAATAAAATCATTAGGAGGTCAAAAAACCACCTACTGTGGTAAAGGTAAGATGGCTTAATTTTGGCCTAGAGATAACAGGGTTTAAGGATAAGTCTGGGTTCACCTTAAGTCTTACTAGACCCTGAAATGGCAGGAGCTTGAGCGTTGGGTTACAGCTCTTACAGTTTCTGCTCAGTCAGAGGCACTTTCTAGCAACAATTATTTAACCAAGTGGTAGCAGATTTTCCTTGATGTAGCAATTGACTAAAGAGACCATGATAGTATTTCATTGCCTGTAGAGGGACATATTCTGAATATCACCAACTAAGGTGGCCGACTGAATTTGGCATTAAATATCTATATTGGTGGTTTGCCCATATAGGAAGTTTGTAGGCCCCACATGCAGTTATGATTGTAATGTATGAAACCAACACTTCTATTTGGACCCCTGAGACGATCAGTTAAGTTAGTTGTAGGATATCATTTTGGCAACTCTTTCTTTGGAGGAACTCTGAGTTTTATGGTGACCCAAGATTCTGCCTTTATGCATTAACTGAAAAATGTTTGCACTGCAGACGTGGAAACTAAGGGAAGAAGGCCGGCTGCTTGATATTGTTGATCCAGAGCTGAGAGACTTTCCAGAGGATGCGGTTTTGCGCTATATCAAGGTTGCACTTTTCTGTACCCAAGGAACTTCGCATCAACGACCTTCCATGAAACAAGTGGTGGAGATGCTGTCCAAGAGTGTAAGCCTGAATGAAGCAGCTCTAACGGAGCCAGGATTGTACGGATGGCATCCCCCTCAGCATTTTCCCGGCAGTAGTTCGCAGGAGACATCTTCCAGTCGAGCATTAAAAGGAAAGCAGAATGTAGATGACTCTGTAACTTCAAGCCAATTTGATAGTGTCTCACAAATGCTTCCTAGGTGATGCTTCCCCAGTTTGGTGTTTTTCATGCTTAATTGATTCTATTATTCTGATTCTTCTAATTGTTTTTTACCAAAAGTTTGTATATGCTTTCTACACTCTCTTTTAAATTCATTTTTTTGGCACATTATTTGAATAAAAAGGAAAATATCGTAGTTCAATAGATTACACTTGGTTTGTGGCAAATGCAATCAGAAGTTATCAATAGAAGGTGTATACATGGTATAGGTATAGGAACTTCAGAATCAATACTATTTTTGAAACTTAACCGCAACCGGTCAGCAGCACACTCAGGTAGCATGGTTGGGTTTTGTGGGTGGTGGTGGTGTTGGGTTCATGTGGGGAGGTGGGTTATGCTTGAGCTTTCTAAGCAGTTGGCGCATTCTTGAGAGTTCTGTTTGCTTCCCTGGCTTTGGTCCTTGAATCACCAAGATGGACGGCTTCTCCTCTTTTTCTTTCTCCTTCTTCCCTCTCGTTTCTATTGCTGGCACTTCGTTTGGGACGAGCTCTGCTATTGCTCTCCAGTAGTTCTTGTGTGCTTCACTGTGGAACTTCTCTCGGGTCTCCACAAATAGCTGCCAAATAGGTATACAAATCATCATATCACATATCTCATGAGTCAAAAAGGGATGGGTAAACCAAACTCCTCGGACACTCTATTTCTTTAGTCATGGAAATGAAAAAAAAAATTGAAAAAATTAATTCTTTAATGGGCTTCAAGTGCTTAGACTGAATTAGCCAAACGAGATTCGTATATCAGTCGATCAAATTAAAAAAAAGACGAGTAAATCGCACATTTGTTGCACATCACTCTATGCATTTGTTAAACCAGTTTAACACGAGCAAGGGGTACTGGCTCGAACTTGGTCGAACATCTAGATTGCGAGCGTCAAGCCACAGAGCCTAAGCAGCCCATAGGATGATGACAAATACGCAAATTACATGACTACCTCAGAGATGATTGAAAAGCCCTAGAGACAGCCATACTCATGCAAAGAATGAGTTGGCATTCCAAAAGTATCAAAGAACATGAGCAAGAGAGAAGTAGTGAAGCAGCCAACGAAGAAGTACATTCTCTAAAACTACCGGTTTCTCTCTCTTTCAACATCCTTGCTTACCTTACTCGTGCTGATTTGACTGTCGGAGGACAAAAATCAGGGCAGTACGACATAGTCCTTTCCATATTTTGTGAGAGTTCAAAACTCAGCATCTCACCTCGGGCAGCCCAATGGTGGACATCCGAATAACGTGTCAAAACTATATATAACACCTCTCCTGAACAGGAGCACATTTCAAACTTATGTCTTTGTTAGATAACAAAGGGAATAATTCGAAAATGCTTAGCCTTGATTTACTTCAAGACCTACTGTGGTGGCCAATGATCGGTTCAAATGAACAGTGCATATATACATAGGGCCAATCAGGACGTATCACATTGAATTCCCAAGAATTGCGTATCTCAAATCTGCTCCTAGCAGGTCAGAGCAGGGCGGGAGACATTCACAATCACAAGCACAAATTTATTCCGAAACGCAACCTCTCTCTCTCTCTCTCTCTCACCATATATATATTTATATAAAACATCATTTAAAATGGAATAGGCGGTAAGCAGACACGGCAAACCTTCTGTTTGTCTCTGTTAATGGCCTTCCTTGTGTCGGAGTTAAGCTTGCATTTCCTGTGGAAATCAAGTTTGTACTCATCCGCTTCTGCAACGATTAGCCTAACCATCTCCTTCTCTCTCTTTTCCTTCTCTGCCAGCCTAATCGCGTTTTGCCTACACTTCCATCACCCAAAAAAAAAAAAAAAAAACAAAAAGTAAGCTGAAGTTCCTAAAAGTTCAACAATCAACAACTGCAAGCCAGGCAGCGAAACCCACCTCCTCCACTCTCTGAGTGCGAAACTCTCCTCCGACTTCCCGTTCATCTTCGGCGAGAACTCTCCTCCCAACCGATCGCAATTACTGCCACTGAACGGAGTCGAAGAAGCCATGCTCTCTCTCTCTCTCTCTCTCTCTCTGTGTCTGAAGCGAAGGGCTTAAGGGAGAGTGTTACTGTTATGGGGAGGAGACGTGAGAAAGACGATTCCGACTTTTCCAGAACGCCATGACAGGAATGTTTGAATTCTTGAGAAAATTGATGATGATGATGATGATCTTATGGACGAACAGTTTTGGCGTTTGTTGAGATTTCACTGTGAGGATGATCACACCTGATGCGATTCCAACAGTCATCAATATTGGCTTTGCATTCTAGTACTCGTGTCCCCCCTTTCTCCATCGGATGTTTGGGCTACCCATGTTTGTTATGCTATCATTAATTGAATTTTCGGGTATTAATAATTAAATACAATTATTACATATTATTTTATAAAAAAATAATAATTATTTAAAATTTTAAATAGTATAAATAAATTCAAAATAATCAATAACATGCTTATCAAAGAAAATTTCGATTATCGGAGTCTGTATTTATTATAAAATATTTTATTTAAAATATAATTATAAAAAGGATAAATTTGTCAAAAACCCACAAATCCTCTGTAGCTTCTAAATGTATTTTTCAAACGATTTCTGCAAATTATATTCAAATGCATAACCTTTCGATTACAGTGTGTAATACGTTCACTTCACTTAAGTCTTCCAATCTCGAGCCTTGAATCCATTCATCTCATCAATCAATAGAAGTCTGCTTTGCTCGTCACCGTCCATTTCTCTTTTAATATTATTCTTCTCTATATTCTATCTACAAATTATATTCTTTTTTCCTTTCTTTCCCGACTCCAAAATCATTTCTCGTGTTAATTTAATTTTATTTTTTTTAGTCTACTTAAGTTCCCAATTTTTTTTATTTACAAAAATTTGAATCTGAGATCATTGGGAGAGAAGGGTTTATATCACTAGATTGTCCCATTGGGGACTTAAATTCCCATTTTAACCTTGCAATCTATGATCATTAGCGATTTTGTTTTATAAATTAATAATTTTTACTAATTCAGTGTAAGATGATAATCGAAAAATTCGATATATTTGATATTTTTTCTTAACAACAATCTAGTATGAAAAATATGTACTTTAGAGGAACATATAAATAAAAGTCGGATTATTGTAAAAAATTATTAACAATTTTATTTTTATCTCATATGAAACTCAACTTTCTAATAAGTGTAAATGTCAGTAGCAATTTGTTAATGAGGAACTGATATGAACCTGTTGGGTATAAAAATTATAGAACCCACGAACAAGTTAATTTAACACAAAAATTGTCCCAACGAATTATTTGAATCGGTGGAATTAAAAACCTCAACCCTTGCCCTAAAGGAGGAAGAACCTAAGGTATATGACTTTAGACCCGTTTCTCACTAGATCAAGAATCTTGGTATAAAGATGGAATGAATGACGCCACAATTTAGATGGTTCAAAACCTAGATTGATAAGTCAAAGAACTAAACAAAACTCATATCTTGAATAAGTTCAAAGTTCTCAAAAGAATAAAATCTGTGTGAAGAATCTTCACAATTTTATTAATTCTCTCCAAAATATTTTTTTTTACACAATGTATAATGACCTATTTATAGCCTAAAGGTAAAAATATAATTGACAATTAAAAATTTAGTAACTCCCTAAATAATAAAAAATTAGGAAACTAAATATAAGTTACAAAAAATAAAAATTAGGAAACTAAATAAATCAAACTATTTTGACCAAATTCTGCTGCTATTTTTCTTTATTTTCGTCCTCCCTTGGTTTTGAATAGTTTTGGGCATTTTATTCTTCCAACTGGGTTTGCACATAATTGAGACCCCTTTTGGTTTTTCATTCATTTGAGTTTCAATTTTTTATTATAAAATACTCTGAATTAAGTTATTTAGTATTTTTTTAGACCTTTTAACTCGAACTTTTATTACTGGTCCAACTAGAACTTGAGTTGAATCTTATAAATTTCTTGCAGTCTTGATGATCATATCAGGAACAAATAGGTAGAATAGAATATTCATAAATTTATAATTATTTTGATCGGCTTATAGTGATAAAATCACCCTAATAAATAGATATGATAGCAGTAATTAAAAATTAGTTACTATTTTTTCAATAAGGATAATGGTAATGGGTGCTCGATACCATTACCCGGGCCAGACCGGTTTGTCAGCTCACGAAGGACGGCTCATTGTAATCCAACAAGGTCATTGGACCAACATTTTAATAATTATTCACAAAAAAAATTAATTGTCTTACTATTATAGAAAATAACAAGACGGAGACAGGGTGTGTGAGGCTTTCCCACCTCGGCAGTGACCAGTTAGCTGGTGTTTATCCCTCTTTTTTTTTTTTTTTTTTTTTTTTTTTTTTTACTTTTTTTGGTTTTTTCTTCTTCCTTTTTTTTTTTACTTCCTTTTTTTTTCCACCTTTCACCTTTTATTTTTTTCACTCCTTTTTTTTTTTGTTTCATGATTATAGGTTTGTTACTATTCCTTTTTTCACTTATTTTTTTCACCAATTTAACATTTTTTTTACTTCTTTTTTTTTTAATCCTTTACCCTTCCTTTTTTTTTATTTTTTTTGAATTTCTTTTTCTTTTTTTTTTACCCTTCACCTTTTTTTTTTCGCTCTTTTTTTTGTTCCACTATTACCGATTTGCTATTCATTTTTTTACTTCTTTATTTCACATGTTTACCAATTTTTTCCTTCTTTTTTTCATCATTCATTGTTCCTTCTTTTTTTCTTATACTTTTTTTGGGTTTCTTCCCCTTTTTTTTTTTAACTTTTTTTTCACCATTCACCTTTCTTTTTTTTCACTCATTTTTTTTTAGATTTTATGTTACCGGTTTGCTACTATTTCTTTTTTTTTTTTACTTCTTTTTTTTGGGTTTCTTTTTTTTTATTACTTTTTTCTCCCACCCTTCGCTAGTGGAGAGAGGGGAACGAGAGGAAATGTCATCTCGGATTTGTTTAATCCTTTTTTTGGGTTTTTTTTTTCTTTTTTTCCCCTTTTTTATTTCTTTTTTTCGCCCTTCACCCTCCCCTTTTTTCTTTTACTTTTTTTGGGTTTTTTCTTTTTTTTTTCACTCTTCACGCTTTTTTTTTTTCATTTATTTTTTTTTTTAATTTTACTGTTATCGGTTTACTACTGTTCCTTTTTTTTTACTTCTTTTTTTTTATTTCTTCATTTCTTTTTTACTTTATTTTCCACCCATCACTATATATATATAGGAAGTCTAAACTATATTCTAGATTTTTTTTTTCAAATATCAACAAAATTGCACAATCTCTTCATAATAGATTGAAGAAAAACCCTAAATTTTAGACAGACGAATATATTAAAACTGTCTGACTCATTAAAAAATAGATATTGGAAATTCCATGTCTTCTATTGCCGATCCTAACCTCCCTCAAATTATTGAAACAGATGTTAGTGATTTAGGATACGGAGAAATCTTGAAACAAATCCAGGATAACAAAGAAATCGTAGTCTAATACACTTCTGATCACTGGAATCAAACCTAGAAAAACTATTTTACCATAAAAAAAGAAATTTTGTCAATTGTTTTATACATTACAAAATTTCAAAATAATTTATTAAATTAAAAATTGTTATTACGCATTGATTATAAATCTGTAAAAGAAATTTTACAAAAAAATGTCTAAAACATTACTTCTAAATAAATTTTTGTTCGCTGGCAAGCCATTCCCTACCTGCTTTTCTAATTAGAGAATTTCTACATGATAGATAAAACTGCTATGACATCTTTTGTAGATATATATATATATCTTATCTTAATCTTCTTAAATAATAATAATGATCTTACTTTTATAGAAAGCAACAAGTGGGGAGGGGTGTGGGAGGGCGTGTCATGTTGGATGGGAACAATAGCACACTATTCCCTCCCTTTTTTCTATTTTTTTCGGGGTTTCTTTCTTTTTTATTCTAAGATAAAAAACAAGCGGAGAAGGGGGAGGGGTATGTGAGGGCGTGCCACATCAAATGGGAATAGTGACACATTGTTCCCTTCTTTTTTTGGAGATTTCTTTCTTTCTTTTTATAAGATAAGAAACAAGTGGAGAGGGGGAGGGGAAGGGGGAGGTGGAGGAAGTAGCATCCCGGATGGAAACAGTAGATAACTGTTCTCTCTCTTTTTTTTCTTTACTTTTTTTTGGATTTCTTTTGGATTTCTTTCTATAATCTTAATTTTATCTAAATTTTAAACATTTTTAACTATATATAAAGAAACAAATGGAGAGGAGATGGGAGGGATTGCCACCTCCGATGGGAACAGTTTGTTACTGACTGCTCCCTTTTTCTTTCTTTTTTTTTTTGGTTTCTTTCTCCTTTTTTTGTTTCTTTTTTTCACCCTTCACCTTTTTTTTTCGTTTTTTTTTTTACTTCTTTTTTTTACCCTCCACCCTTTTTTTACTCTTTTTTTGGGTTTTACTATTACTGGTTTGCTACTATTCATTTTTTTACTTTCTTTTTTGTTTCTTTTTTTTTTCCCACCCTTCACCTCTGCTTTTTTTTTTTTTAATATTTTACTTCTCTTTTTTTCCACCTTTCACACTTTTTTTCACTCTTTTTTATGATTCCATATTATCAGTTTGCTATTATTTCTTTTTTTTTTCTTCTTTTTCTTTTTTACTTCTTTTTTACTTCTTTTTTTTTTCTTCCTTCACCATTTTTCCTTATTACTCTATCTTTTCTCATCTCTCCGATTTTGTTTCACTTCTTTTTTTGGTGGGTTTCACTCTTGTCGCAACTTTCTTTGGAAATCCCTCTTCCTTTTGATGCCTATTGATGCAATTTGATTTTTTTCGAGTGATTTCTTTTTTTTACCCTTTTTGATCATCTAATTTATTAAAAAACTATCCGATAAAAAAATTATATACATGTACAGTTACACACCATTAAAGTTTTTAAAAAAAAAAAGTGAAAAGGGGGAGGTTGGAGGAATTGCCACATTGGATGGGAACAGTTTGCAACTGTTCCTTTTTTAGGAGTTTCTTTTTTTTTTTTACTTTTTTTTTAGCCATTCGCTCTTTTTTTGACTCCTTTTTTTTTGTTTCCCGGGTACCTGTTTCTTGCTATTCCTTTTTCTTTTACTACTTTTTTTTTCTTTTTTTTTTTTTTTTTACCATTTTCTTTCAATAATTATAACGCACATAAGAAAAAAAAAAACTAGGCCAAGGCCACACCTTGTGGGAAGGGGGAGTGCTTTGGGAGTGTCACGTCGAATGGGAACAGAGTGCTGTTATTCCCCCTTTTTTTTTCCTCTTTTTTTGGTATTTTTCATCAATTTTTTTTTTTACTTTTTTTTTACCCATTTGCCTTTTTTTTCCTACCATTTTCCCTTCCCTTTTTTCCTTTTTTTTTTTATTTTTACTTTTTTTGTTCCTTCTTTTTCTTCTTCTTTTTTTTTTTTTACTTTTTTTTACTCGTTCTTCTTTTTTTTTTTCCACTATTTTTTTGAATTCCACTGTTACTAGTTTGCTATTTTTACTTTTTTTTTTACTTCGTTTTTTTTACCCATTTACCTTCTTTTGTTTATTCTTTTTTTTTACCCTACACCCTTCCTTTTTTTTTATACTTTTTTTGGGTTTCTTCTTTTTTTTTCACAGTTTATTCTTTTTCTTTTTTTTCACTCATTTTTTTAGTTCTATTGTTACTGATTTGTTACTGTTATTTTTTTCTTTACTTTTTTTTGTTTCTTCTTGTTTTTTTTTTTTACTTTTTTTTCCCACTCATCACTCGTGCGGAGGGGGTGGGGGGAAGGCCATCTTGGATGTAAATAGTTGGATATTGTTCCCTTTTTTTTAAGGGTTTCTTCTTTGGGGAGGGGGAGTATTTTGGGAGTGCCACCTAAGAGAAAGCATTTTTTACTTCTTTTGGTTTCTTCTTCCTCTTCTTGTTTTTTTTTTTACTTATTTTTTTTACTTTTCACTCTTTTTTTCACTCATTTTTTTGTGTTTCGTTGTTACTGGTTTGCTACTTTTGCTTTTTGTTTTTTTTTACCTATTTTTTTATCCATTTACCCTTCTTTTTGCTTATTTTTTTTTATTTTGTTTTCACCCTACACCCTACACCCTACACCCTACATCCTTCTTCTTCTTCTTTTTAATTTTTAATTTTTTTGAGTTTTTTCTTTTTCTTTTTTTTTTACTCTTTTTTTGTTTCACTATTACCGGTTTGTTATTGTTCTTTTTCTCTTTACTTCTTTTTTTTGATTTTTTCCTTTTCTTTTTACTTTTTTTTTCTACCCTTCACTCGTGGGGCAATGAAAGTGGGAGGGAATGTCATATCAGATGAAAACAATTAGATATTGTTCCCTCTTTTTTTCAGGGGTTTATTCTTCAAGGAGGGGGAGTACTTTTGTAGTGCCACCAGGACAAGAACATTTTTTATTTTTTTTTGGATTTTTTTCTTCTTCTTTTTTTTTTTACTTTTCTTTTTACTTTTTTTTTTAACTTTTTTTTAAACTTTCGTCCTTCTTTTTTTTTCGCTCATTTTTCTTTTTGTTCCATTATTACTGGTTTACTACTTTTGCTTTTTTTTTTCTTTTTTTTTTATCCATTTATCCTTCTTTTTGCTTGTTATTTTTTCACCCTACACCCTTTTTCTTCTTCTTCATTTTTTTTTTACTTTTTTTGGGTTTTTTTCTTCTTTTTAAATTTTTTTTATCCTTCACCTTTTATTTCTCACTCATTTTTTTTATTTTACTGTTTCCAATTTGTTACTATTCTTTTTTTCTTTTTTTTTTTTATTTCTTCTTTTCCTTTTTTATTTTTTTTCACCCTGTACTCATGGGGAGGGGGGAGTGGGAGGGGGAGGGGGAGAGGTTTCTTCTTCGGGGGAGGGGGAGGAGTACTACCTAAGACGGGAATACTGGGTTACTATTTACCCTTTTTTTCTCTTTTTTTGGTGTTTCTTCATATTTTTTTTTACTTCTTTTTTTTTCTTCCCCCATTTATCCTTTTTTTTTTCTTTTTTTTCACACCTTTCCAACCCTATTTTCTTTTCTTTTTTTAGATTTCTTCTTCTTCTTCTTCTTCTTCTTTTTACTTTTTTTTTTCCCATTTGTATTTTTTTTTCACTCATTTTTTTGTTCTACTATTATCGGTTTGCTACTTTTATTTATTTATTTATTTTTACATATTTTTCTTTCTTTTTGTTTTTTTTTACTTCTTTTTTTTATCCTGCACCTTTTTTTTTACTTCTTTTTTTACCCTTCACCATTCTCTTTTTTTACTTTTTTTATTCTACTATTATCGATTTATTACTAGTTTTTTCACTTTTTCTTTGTTTCTTCTATTTCTATTTTATTTTTTTTCCACCTTCACTCGCCCGGGAGGGGGGTGGCCCCCATTTGATTGGGAATTCGCTTTTCTGATGGGACCCATGTAGATTGTAGGCGTAGACTAGCCTCGGGCGTTTCTCATATTTCCCCGGTGATTAACATATTTCAAAATTTTCTTATAAAAAAGAGATTTAATTATTATTATGTTAATTGCTTTTATAGGGAAATGTCATAAATAATCTCGCTTTGATTAATCTTAAATTTCTAGATAAAGTTATTAATTTATTTTTTAATTTAACACGTTTGATACATAATTTTTCTATAAAATAACTCAATATATGTAAATGAAATTTATATTTTGACGTAAATAATATACTATTTATAAATTAACGAACTGTATTATCATATTAATTAATCAATAAATCAAATATAAATTATATATTATAATTGAGAAGACTTGTTTGTTCATCAAGATTGTTTCAATATAATTTTATTATAAATAAATTTGATATGATTTTATCCATTGTTAAATGTAAAAAGAAAAAATAAAAATTTTGAGAAATTATTAAATCAACGCACCAAAATGCAAGTATGTTTTATTGTGGGGTTGCACTTTCTAATTTTTAAAATAAGATAAAAATTATATGTTTTTGGTGATTTTAATATATTGGACGAATATAGAAATGTTGGGTCAGAATTAATTAAAATTATATAAATTTTCAATATAAAAGATAATTAATATTATAATAATTATGTTTTAATAGAAAATATTTGATTTTATTTATAAAATTTTATCTATCTGATTATAAATGTGTATTTGAATTAAAAATTATTTATAAATAAAATAATATAAAAGAAAAACAAATTGAAATGGAAATTGTGGTTTGCCAAATCGGCCAATATTGCGTGCAGCTCTTCTGAATGACCCATTTTAATCTGGCCGTCCAAGAAATCAGTTGCAAAGATTCTCGAGGCTCTGCCCTCAATCAAATCAACCCAGTAATCGGACGGCTCAGAATACCTACATCAAATTCAATCAAAAATGTCGCGTGTTATTCTTGTTCGCCAGCAAAGCAGCAGAATACTGCCGCTGTTTGGGAGAACTTTCCCTGATGCTACGGACAAGGGGTGTTTCCGTAAATAAAATCAAAATCCAGTGGCGAAAGTAAACAAGACCCTCTCCACTCCGTCTATAAATATCGGAGAAAGACCGCTCTGTTTCCAAAAGTCGAGGGCATTGAAGAAGCGAGGGAGGGACGAAAACCATGCCATGGTTTTCTAGTGTGAGAGAGAAGTGAGAGCGAAAGTTTTCCAATTTTCAAAACCCTAATTTCAATTTCTTGGCTTCATTTAATTTCTATCGAAATTTCGATTGAAATCACTGGCGATTCATTCGAATTTCAGATACTTTAATGAGTCGTTTAGGGTTTAAATGCGCAGTCTATCATGGAGACTTATGTTTGGGCGAATTGGAAATTGTTCCTGTAAAGGACTCGAATTTTCAATTCCCAAACAACGAGATTCGAATTCATCACGTCTCGCCTTTGAGCGAGCGATGTATCCCTCTTTCAATTCTCTCCACCATTTCTCCATTTTCAGTTCGCTGCAAGCTCGAATCCCCTTCGCCTATGGAGCAACCTCACTTGATCAATCTTCACGCCTCTTGTTTCCACGAATTCAAGGTTGTAATTCTTCAGTTAACTCTCACTTCCATTTGTTTATGATTTTTCTATTTTTCTATTATCATTATTATTATTTTGGGGTTAATGAATGTTCTTTTCTTGCTGATCACGATATGCCACATCAGCCCCAAGAAAAAATTAGCATGCCCATTTTGTTAATTTGAGTTAATATTTCTTACAGACTGCTGTGGTTGTAATTGGAGATGAGGAAGTTCACTTAATCGCAATGCCTAGTAAGGAGAAGAGGTTTCCATGCTTCTGGTGCTATTCTGCGCCGTCAAATCTGTACAATTCTTGTTTAGGGATGTTGAATATGCGCTGTCTTGCGATTGTTTTTGACCTTGACGAGACTCTGATTGTTGCGAATACGATGAAGTCTTTTGAGGATAGGATTGAAGTGTTAAGAGGTTGGATTGCACGGGAAACTGATCCAGTTAGGGTTTCAGGGATGTCTGCGGAGTTGAAGAGGTATATGGATGACCGGACATTGTTGAAACAGTATACGGAGAGTGATTCCGTGGTGGATAATGGGAAAGTGGTGAAGGTTCAGACTGAGGAAGTTGCTCCATTGTCAGATAATCATGATTGTCTTGTTCGACCTGTAATTAGATTGCATGAAAGGAATGTTGTTCTTACTCGTATTGATCCCGAGGTTAGATAATATTGTTGTTGTTCATCTTATGATTTAATGCATTGATCACTTGTTCATTTGATTTTGTTTATGCTATATAGTTGTGCATAATTTACTGTAATTTAGACTTGTTTGACCTGGAAAGAGGAACCTGTTTGCTTTTATCCAAACTATATAGGAACATGTGATGTCTTAATGTCTGTCTACTGATGCGATAGTATTGGTAAAGCTGTGAGGGCACCTGATCTGAGCCATGTCTTATATTTTTTTGGTCATACCTGTCTACTTCATCAAACTTCCTTAATCAGAAAACTTGTTGTATAACATGTGAAGAAAATATAGCAGGAGTATTTGTTGCCCAACTACGGACCATTTTATTTGGGAAAGAGGGAATATGATAGTATCATAACTGGTAATTAGCACTATTATTGGGGAGAAACTTATCTAGAAATGAGAATCACTAGGTTGCAAATAGGAGTGTTAAATGAAAATATTAATGGGAAGTTAGAGTTTGTGTTGGAAGAAAAAAAGATGAGATAGAAAACGGTCTAATTGTTATTGATGTACATTGAGGGTCACCACATTACTGGTATGAAAAATTTCAATATAGAGCTTGGAGCTAATAATGTCATTATGATTTCTAGAGAGAATTTGGTGGTGATCTTGATGAGTTATGGTTCATACACATGTTTTGTTAGATAGGGAATCATTTTCTCCATGTTTTGTAAAAATCTATGATCATTGGTTTTATATGGTCATGGTGGTATGCAAACTTTCACACTTATATGTATGGCATTGGGCATGGGTATGTGTATGAGACTTAATTGCTTGCATCATTCTCTTATGGTGCTTCCTTTGTGGCTGGTTCAGGTTGGGAAGATATAAAACTGTATTTTCCTATATCTCATTGCCTTTTGGCCATTAACATTACCATTGTTGTCTGCGATTGCAGAATCGTGATACTAGTGTCCTTGTAAGGTTACGCCCTGCTTGGGAGGACCTCAGAAGCTACTTAACTGCAACAAAAGGACGCAAACGTTTTGAAGTTTATGTTTGTACAATGGCTGAAAGAGATTATGCCTTAGAAATGTGGAGGCTTCTTGATCCAGAAGCACACCTGATAGGGTCCAAGCAACTCTTGGACCGTGTTGTCTGTGTCAAATCAGGTAGGCATCTTTTTTTTTTTTCCTTTGAAAATTTAGTACAGCACTTAATTGATTTTGGAACATTGCAGGTGGCAAAAAATCATTGCTAACTGTTTTCCAAAATGGAATTTGCCATCCAAAGATGGCAATGGTTATTGATGACCGTATGAAAGTTTGGGAAGACAAGGATCAACCTCGAGTTCACATGGTACCTGCATTTGCCCCTTACTATGCTCCTCAGGCAGAGGTAGGGTTGTATGCAGTTAATGTGCTTGCTGATTGATAGATATTATACTTTTTGCATCAATGATATTTCTTGTAACTTTTTTCTACTGGTGCTGTTTAATGCATTTGTTATCAACAGAATGCAAATGCAGTTCCCATCCTGTGTGTGGCAAGAAATGTTGCATGCAATGTCCGAGGTGCTTTTTTCAAGTAAGCTCCGGTCATGGTCTTTATAGAGTGTTAGTAATACACATCTTTTCCAAAACTGACCTGTATCTTTGTCTTTCTATCTTTCTTTCTTTCTTTTCTTTTCTATATTCTTTATTTTCGATCTGTTAAGATAATGTGTCAATCTAATGAATCTTGACCAGGGAGTTTGATGAGAATCTATTGCGAAGACTTTCTGAGCTCTTCTACGAAGATGACATAGTGAATTTACCCTCTGCACCTGATGTTGGCAACTATTTGATTTTGGAGGTAATGAAGTTCTCACTACTATAACAATCTCCATTTATTGATGAAATGCTACAATGCATGGTTTTTATTGTTGTTTACTTGCGACTCGATGTTAGGATGCTGGGTTTGTACAAAATGGCAATACTAATGCCCCCATTGCTGAAGGCATGCGTGGTGCTGAAGTTGAGAGGAGACTGAACCAACCTGTAAGCTATTAGTTATCTTCAAATCATTGTGGATAGATTAAAGTATTTACTTTTTAAAAGCATGCTCTTGGTGTTTCTTTGGCGAGTCTTTGATGGATAATTAACTTGTTTTGAGAGCTATATTTTGTTAGTTTTGTTTGGCCAATCCTTTTATCATCTTCTTTTCTCTTGAAGACAGATGCCCTATCCATCCAGTTTCATAAGCTTCTTCCTTTCTTTTAGCAATTCATTTTCCTTTCGTTTTTCTAAGAAAGGTATTTGTACACAATTGGATTTCTTGAGATGTGATTGCAATTTACAGGAAAATGGTCATTATATGTTCTTTGGTTCCTGATTTTGTTTTTCAGGAGGAGAAGCAGATCTCTGATTCTACTCCTGTAGCTAACAATCTTGAGTTGAGATCTGAAACATCTCAAACACCTACTGCAATTGGTCCAGCATCTTTAAGAACACTCGTGCCTTCACAGAGTAAGGCTTTGTTTGATCATAGTTTTGAAATGTGTGTGATATTCTTTAGGCATGCACACACACACAAAATATCTTTCTGGATTTAATTTTCCTCCTCATCTGCAATTAGAACCTAGTTTGCTTGGTGTTCCTGGTCGACGTGATGGTGGCTCCTCCGAGTCTGATTTTGATTTCAATAGAAGAAATCTTAGTTTGAAGCATGCTCAAGATGCAAGGTTCCACTGCTTGGGTGAACCTCCCATTTTGTCAAGATTGCCTTCACAGATTTTAGTACCGCAGGGTCAAGGTGGGTGGTTGGTGGAAGATGATATTAAAAGAAGACAGATTAGAAGCCGCACAGCAGGTAATTTTCAAGATTCTTATGTGGTTAAAGCTGACAAGTTGCGAGCCCATCAAAATACATTTGGTCATAATATGCCAGGTGCTGCTTCTGGATCGATATGCCATGTGCCCCATCCGAAGAATGATTTGGTTAGTTTTTACCACTCAATGTATGATTCCATTGTATGTTGCATAAGTGTTAGGCTATGCATGATAATGTGACCTATTCACTTTTATATGCTGGACAGGAAGTACAGAGACAAACTCTTCCCCAATCATATTTACTGTCAGGTATGTGAATATGTTTTGCCCTTTTGGCAATTGGCTGGGATATCTTTGACTTAGGGAGAAGTAATCTCAAAACATTTCTGTAATGGAGAAAATGATGGCAACTCCTTGGAACTAAAAATTAACTTATTCAGATGCACAAATAATCTATGAATCCATAATTTTGTGTGCCGATTGATTTTGGAGGAGGCATGCTGAAACTATTGATATCAGCATAGAAGCATTACCACTTATTGCTTCACTTGCAGCCGCTAACTATTATCACTCAAATAAGACATTCTGCTGGGCGTGCTGGAAGAAATTTTATGTTGATATTTTCAGAAGGCACATTTAGTTCTCTGACTGCAATGCAATTCCATTCTCAAGCTTTCCTTGTATCATATCAATAGTTTTGCATAGCCAAAGTGTGTGGATAGCTTTTTTACTTCTACAGTGTCTTTTAGATGCAATCGCTTTGCAGTGAAGTAGAGAAGTGTTGGAATGTTATTATAGGTTGTATGGCTTGTGTTGCAGATAGGGTGTCGCAGATTCAATCATCATCCAATGCTACTCAAACTGAAGCCGGAAGAATTAATATGCTGTCGTTTTTTTCTATAGCAGTGCTGCAAGAAATTGGACGAAGATGCAACTCTAAGGTGATAGATGGGGAAATTATAAATCTGTTTCAATGTTATTATAAGAATATTTAATTTCCAAAGTGTGCATCTCATTGTTTTCTTTTTGGTAGTAGGAATGAGATAGGAGATACCATTTTAGAGTTTATCATAGCATTCGATCTGATAGTTGTAAACACTATATTTAAGAAAAAAGATGCGCACTTAGTTACATATAGAAGTGGGTTTAATGCTAGTCAAATAGATTACTTTCTTACTAGGAGGGGTGATAGAATGACCTATAAGGATTGCAAAGTTATACTGGGGGAGACTGTGATAACTCAGCATAGAGTCCTAGTTTTAGATATACGTGTGTCTAAAAGACAAAATAAATATCGTCTATTTGTGGAACCAAGAATTAAATAGTAGAATCTAAAAGGAGAAAAGATGACGATATTTAGAGATAAATTAATTCATGTAGCAAATTGGTTTATTAATGATGATTTAGAAACAATATGGAAAGAGATGTCTACTAATATTAAGAATATAGGTAGAGAGGTTCTTGGTGTCTAAAAGGGTCGAGGCCCAGTAGGCAAGGAATCATGGTGGTGGAACGAAAAAATACAAACTGCTATTCGGATCAAACAAGAGTGTTATAGGAACCTTAAGGATATTAGTAGTAGTGATGCATATGAAAAATACAAAAGTGCAAGACAAGAAGTGAAAAAGGTTATCCAAGAATCAAAAAGTAAGTTGTATAATGAATTATACAAGAGATTGGAGATTAAAGACGGAGAAAGAGAGATCTACAGAATTGCCAAGATAAAGGAAAGAAAGGGAAAAGATTTAAATAGTGTCAGGTATATTAAGAATGGAGCTAATAATATACTTTTAAGGAATGATGATATAAAAGAGCGTTGGAGGGATTATTTTGATAATCTCTTCAATGTTAAGAGTACAACAAAAATAGTAAATATCGAGATACCCGTAGAAGAGATTAATGGAGACTTTAAACGTAGAATTCGTCCCCATGAAGTGAAGAAGGCTTTAAAGAGAATGGAGAATAATAAAGTTATAGGACCTGATGACATCCCCGTAGAAATATGGAAATATTTAGGTGAATTTGGTATAATAATGTTAACGGATATTTTCAATAAAATTTGACAAACCAAAAGAATGTCCCAAATATGAAGGAAGAGTATAATCGTACCGCTATATAAGAATAAAGAAGACATATAAGATTGTTCCAATTATAGAGAAATTAAACTTATGAGCCATACTATAAAGCTATGAGAGAGAGTGATAGAACATAGATTAAGATTGTAGATAAATATTTCTCAAAATCAATTTGGATTTATGCTTGGGAGATCCACCACGGAAGCAATCCACTTATTAAGATATTTGATGGAGACATATAAAGCACATAAGAGAGACTTACATACGGTATTCATTGATCTAGAAAAAGCATATGATAGAGTTCCTTGAGAAGTATTGTGGTGGGTGTTGATGAAGAAAAGGATCTCAAAATACATTAATTTCATTAGAGATATGTATGATGGAACTGTAACTAATGTAAGAACTCGTGGGGGTTTGAGTGATGGCTTTCCTATTAACATCGGATTCCATCAAGATTCGGTATTAAATTCCCTCCTCTTTGCAATAGTAATAGACAAAGTCACAAAAAATATTCAAGATGAAATACCATAGTGTATGCTTTTTGCAGATGATATCGTTTTAGTTGGCGAAACTAGGGATGGTATTCTTGTTAAATTCAAGTTATGGAGGGTCATACTAAAGTCCAGAGGGTTTAGATTGAGAAGATCGAAAACTGAGTATATGAGATGTAGGTTTAGCAACAATTATCGAAATGATGAAGAAAAGATTAGGTTAGATGGATAAGATGTACCCGAAAATGAACGGTTTAGATATCTAGGTTTCGTCATTCAAAATGATAGCAATATAGATGAAAATGTGAATCATAGGATTCAAGCGAGTTAGATGAAATAGAGAAAGATATATGTAATTCTTTGCGATCGCACGATATCAATCCATTTAAAGGGAAAGTTTTATAGAACCGCGGTTAGATTTGCATTGTTTATGATATTGAGTGTTGGACTATTAAACAATAACAAGAACAAAAAATGGCCATAGTAAAAATGAGAATATTAAGGTGGATGTCTGGCAAAACTAAAAGAGATAGAATTAGAAATGAAGAAATTCGTAATAAGTTGGGAGTTAACTCAATTGTGGATAAAATGCGAGAGTGTCGTTTGAGATGGTTTAGACATGTGCAAAGAAGACCTAAGGACGCACCGGTTAGGAGAACCGAGAACTTAAATGTGGAAGATTTAATAAAACGTAGGGGTAAACTGTTGAAAATTTGGATGCAAATTATTACTAAAGATATGATAGTTAAGGGTTTAGACGAGAAAATGACTTTGGATAGAAATGAGTGTAGAAGAATCTGCACAAATTAAACTAATATATTTTGGATATATATATTTATTGATTTATTTTACTTTTACTTTTTTTTTAATTTTTATTTTTATTCTCTTTTGTATATATTTCTATTTTTGTATTTATTATTTATTTATTCTATTTTTCTTTTTAATCATAATTTGTCTCTCAAATGGTCAATCTCAAATTATTGGGTTTAAGGCTTGGTTTGTTATTGTTGTTGTAGGTTGAGTTCAAGTCTGTAGTAAGCACAAGTAAGGATTTGCAATTCTCTGTGGAGGTATGCATTATCATGTGTTAACCTATTGTTTTGTGAATGTCTGTAGTGCTATTTTTCTTATAATCTGTCAATGCTTACAATGAGAGGTTTCTTGGCCTGTAATCCGTGCTATTTGTTTTTAGATGGGTGTAATTTGTTATTTTGTCTTAGTTGTGGCTTACAAATGTGTAGACAGGGCTTTAAAATACTTATCATGTTTAATTTGTTGCTTTAGGTTTTATTTACTGGGGAAAAGATAGGTATTGGTATGGGTAAGACAAGGAAGGATGCCCAGCAACAAGCTGCGGAGAATGCCCTTCACGGTTTGGCTGGTAAGTTCACACTTTTCCATATTAGGGATCTGTTTTGTCTCGATATCTACAGTCTTCATTTGTATTCTATTTATTTTTGTAGCTTCATGGGATGATATCTTTTCTCTTTATAGAATCTTCTTCTTCTTCTTCTTCTTCTTCTTCCCCTTTTCTATTTTAAAATAAAGGAGAGTCATAATGGTAAATGGAGGATCAAAATTTTGGTATCCCATAGGTTGATATGGGAATGTTAGTGGACATGGTTTAACATATCCTATAGATTTTAGGAAAGTTTCTGATTTCCCTAGATAAAGAAAACTTGAATCGCCCCTTTTTTTCCCCTTCTTTTAAATCATTTTTGCTCCTAGTTATGTTATCTCTTCCTTTTCTTCTCTGGGATTTAGAGTAGATTTGTAGGTGAAATCTTTGTTTCAGGTCCAACGTTCAATTCCCAGAAGCAGTCTCAAGGTCACACGCTCTGTGTTGCCCACCGCGGACCCTATGTAATTACTGGGATTTTTTAAGTATTGGGCAGTGTTTTGGATTTGTAGTGGTTCTACTTCCAACTAGTACTTCCAATGATGAACATAAAGAGAATCATGAATTTCAGTAGATGCTTCTGCGGTGTCTTGTTTGCATCTTTTTGAATTGTTTGATTGGTTTCAACTGTGTCCTTCTTGATTTCTTGAGTTTTCATTCAAATCCTCATGGCAATTTCGAATGATTATTGATTCTTGTGCTTTTTGATGACTTTTTCTGGGGCCTAGGAGGTAACTTCACGACCATTAAGACATTTGGTGGACATTTTCATGAAGTGGGTTGTTTTTCTTTGTATTGTTCTGGGTTTTTTCCTGGATGCTTACTTAGCTTTTGTTTGGTTCCTTCAGGACTATTAGGTGGTATAAACCCCACCTAACCACCCTCTTGAACGTGCTTGTGTGGATGCATGTTCTTAGCAAGAGACTTGGCAGTAAAATGACATTGATGGATTCATGTTCCAAATTTCATGTTGAGCCATTATTGAATTCATATGGGTAGCTTATGCAATGGACTGGTAGCACAAGTCATGAAAATTTAGTTGGTTTGCCTATAAAAGATGTGTGCTTCTGCACAAAGATGTTAACCAGTATCCTCAACAAATACGCTGACCGATCCATATGCATGTTGCAAACTTCGTGTTGAGCCACTATTGAATTCATATATGTTAGCTTATGCAATGGACTGGTAGCATTTGTGAAAATTTAGTTGGTTTGCCAGTAAAAGATGTATGCTTCTGCACAAACATGTTAACCAGTATCCTGCACAAATATGCTGACCAATTTTCAAATACTTTAAGCATCGGAATCTTCTTTGTAATCTTGTGCTCCGTCTTTCAAAGTTCCATATATTTAAAATATTTCATATGCTATATTGTAAAATATAGGTCAAGAGTATGCTTTCCTGGTTCACATCGATGGCATCAAGCATAGTCAGTAGATATGAACTTCTTCTCAGGATTCTGTCTTGTCCAATTCATTGAGAACCTTTTATATTTGCATCTCACGAATGCTGACGTGCTTCATTATATTGTTGCCCAGACAAATATGTTGCATATGTCGGACCTCAATCTGTAGCTGTGGATGCATGTTTTGATGAGCTTTCCCTTGGAAAAGAAAATGGAATTCTATGGGACACTGCTAGCTCAGGATTAGAGGAGCAGCCAACAGCAGATAACATGCCCAAAGAAGGCACGTCCGAGGTGGGCACTTCTGATGATGCTACCCCGAGTTGATTTGATTTCTGTGGTAAAAATCATAGGTGATGCTTGGATAAAGGGTAGCCGAGCAACAATTTCAAGATGAATGGTAGTGGTTATTGGAGAGAAAAATCTTCAATTTGGGGCTTTGTGTTGCACCAAGAAGTGAGAGCGAAAACACTGAAAGGTGAATTGAGCTCGCTTCATGTCATCTAATTTCTACCTTAACCACGTATCATAACTTATTCTAAGGTAAGTGCTTGACACAGTCAGTCCATGACTCCAGCCCATTATCCAAGTATTCACTTATGGTCACAACGACTGCTAGTTAATACTATTACATTAGATAATTGAGGCATTTTGGTTGCACTCTTCACAAAGAAATGATGAGAAAGCTTGGATATGGGATTTTATTTATTTTTTATTTTATTTTAAGTTTCTCATTTTTAGCCCAATGATGTGGCTTTTATATGGAGTTTAACATTGGTTCATGCTGGTTACTGCGGTCATATCTCGTTGACTTGTTACTGCAATATTGTCATAATGTACCCACTTCCTCTCTCAAATTACCAGTATAGGATCATACAGTAGAGACACTTGATCCGCCTAGTGTAAATTTATGTCTGGGGAAGGCTTTGTGCTGGCAGCATTTATTTTTCCTTGTTGATTTTTTGCATTTTGACTTATTTTAATTTATTTATTTTTTAACACCATCTCAATGCATGTTTTGAGGAGTCTAATCGCTTTGGCCTACCCTTGTGTTGATAAATGGTTCGCAGGTTGTAGGTGTAGCAGATGGAATTACATCAGCGAATCAGCAATTGCAAAAGCATGCTAGTACCACATGATGAGGTCTTTCCAATTTTTAGTTGAGACTTATATGAGGAGCTGATTTTTAATTGAGACTTATATGAGGAGCTGTGCATGTTTGACGCATTTTAGACATGACATCCCCACAGCACTTTGAAAACATGTTCTGAACACGTCTTAGTTGTCCATACTATACATGTAATCAAACTCCTTCGACACTTCTAAAATGCTTTCCTAGCACATGATGGACATGATTCTGCTGGAAAATATTTACTACATATTAATGAACTCAATAAAAATTGGTATAAAATTCGAAATGGAGTTGACATGCATATATAAAACGTCAATAGGCTATGCAAGAGTCAAGAAAGAAGTAAATAAGTAGAAAAACAAAATGAAGTTGACTCACACACAAAACAGTAATAGGCTATCTAGGAGTAAGATAAAAGTTAATAAGAAGAAAATGCATATAGATGTATGTTATTCCCAAATAACTACCGTGTAGAATTGCTTGCAAAGCAATCCTTTAACTTGCAGTATTTAGCTGTAGTTTGACTGTGACCAAATTGAATGATTTCTATGGCGGCTTCCAATCCCCAATTTGCTCTGCCAAAATTAAATAAAAAAAAAGAATAATGAGAATGATTCCTTCATGTTATATTCTGCTATTAGTAGACTGCCTTCATAGAATGGAGAGCCCCATCTTTGATGTCTGGATTGTTTTATTTAAAGGTTCTGAAGTTCTGTTATTTGCAGATTACCTCAAAGCATTCCGAGTAAAAGAGCAAAAGAACAGCTGCATGGTTTCCCAAATCAAGCATTCTCAAAACAGTAAAGCACTGGAACCTTTGTTTCATCGTTTCCGATGGGATAGAGAGGAATAACTCTTGTGAAAGAATTTTAAGGGTCGGATGGCTTTTCTTAAACTAGGTTGGAATATAACTTCATGTTAAAGGGGGCCTTGTACGTTTTTCTGCTCCCTCCATTTTTGTAATCTCAATAGAATATGTAAAGCTCATTTAGTCTCTATAGATGGACTATTTTTGATCCCCCATTTGCTCCGTTATTTCCTGCCCAACCATGGATGTGAGGAGCTTGGATGTAAGATTTGTTATGCTTACCTGCGTTACGCTGATAACAAAGTCCAGCCTTTTACTTGATTTTGATATGGGAAAATTTGTCAATTGGAGTCTTTGTATTGGTTGATGTTTTCATGCACTATTTATCTGCAAATCTTACATGGTTTAAACGTGTATTTCTTGCACTATTTATCTGCAAGCTGCATACATCCACTAGTAGACATAGCACTTTTATTTGCACCTCATAATGCAAGTGTAACCATTGCCACGACTCCCCAAAATGTTCATTTCTTCTGCAAAGGCATTGAAGGAATTCACAATATCAGCCCCCATGTGCTTCAATTACCCTTCACCAAAGTCGATCTGCCAGAGGGAGCGGAGAGCTTGAGCCCTGCAACTTCCATTGAAACTGCTTCAACAAGCCATGGAGCAATTCATCCGGCAACCCGACCCGATTTGATCCGCTGGTTTTTTTGAGCCTCAAATTTGGCTAAAGAGTTGGGTATTTTTACCTGTGTTTCATGGTAGACGCATCTTATCACTTTTGGGTTAAGTGATATGTCACTTTATCTCTTAACCAAACGTCTTGATTTTGAGACCTGGGAATAAAGAAAAAGAATTTGAGAGAGCAACCCCTAATAGGTTATATGGTACTAGATCGAATTAATCAAGTAAAATCTGAATATTAGTTGGCGAAAACCAAAAAAGAAAAATGGTAGATGCTTCTTTGCTTTTTGTGCTGTAGAGAGTATCTTCCGATATAAGCCTCCCGAGATGGTTCAGTCCGACGATGACCCTTCTGTGATCCTGGGTCTTCCTGGTTGGACCGAGATGCGAAGATCCGAAGCCCGGACTCCAACCAAGTACACTGAGTTCAATAATGTGATCATGGACTCGGATTTGAGAAGCTATGGAGTGATTGTGGATTCTGAGTTGGAGAAAGACTACACGGATCATTACAGGAATGTGTTGGGCTCTAAATGTTCGGCCGAGTGTCATGGTGGTTTTGTCCTCTTAAAATATTTTTCCTCCCCTTATGTAATATTTTTCCTGGTACAGCTTAAATGGAGAGTTTTGTATCACTACTCACAAGGAGTTTCCTTATTCTTATTAGGCTTTTGAATCTATATCAACAAATCTGGGAAAAGAGATTTATATCATTAGATTAGACCGGGACTTTTAGCATCAACTATAGAACACCCATTTACATGTTAAGGTTTCAACGGATCCGTACCAACCTTGATGTGCAAAATAAGCATGCAGGGGCAATGGATCAATTTTTCCATTTTTTAAAAAAATAGTTATGAACATTAAAGTGATGTTGATATTGATTATATCAAGTCATTTGACCTGTTTTAAAGTTAAGAAAGAGGTAATTACGGAAAATAACAGTTTTTTTTTTAATTTTTTCCTTTTGATTGTTGATTAGAGATAGCAATATTCTCAACAAAAATCATATAAAGCATCAAAAGGGGCAATTGCTCTTGATTATTGTCATCTTCTAAAAGAGACACAGAATCAGATGCAGTGAATGCGGAGAGTTTAAAGTGCTAGCCAGATGCTAGACATTTTCCAGCAGCTATCTCCCATCGTTGTACCACTGCCGCTAATTTCAAGATATCGTAGATGATTATAATTAGCCTTTAGGTATTAAGGAAAGCAAAAGCCCTTTAGAAAATATTTCCTGGAGTTAATTTGATTATGGTTCGGTTAAATTTGTTCCCAGAAACCCTTTTCCTGAACTTGCATTATGCAGATCATGCCAAAAGCAGAAAAGCTCTTCTGTTCTCGGCACGTCAAAGAACACATATAAGTAGTCATCATTTTCTCTCGTGTCTTCTTATGATCAACACAACTTGCTAGAGAAGAAGAACATGGTGTGGACTTGACAATGCTAAAGGTTGAGACTCCTGCTCCCACCAAAGTAGAATTTTAAAAGAATCAATCAATCCATAAACTACTTGTTCATGAATCACAAAAGAATAATGTATATAGATATTATAACAAAAACTATATGACAATCAGTTCTAATTAGCAGATGTAAACAGGTTAAGATGACATGGACCACCACAAGGCGAACAAGTCTCCGCGAGAAAAAAGATTTCCCAAAAAAGAACCTTGCAATCTCTAAAATGGAATCGAGTACAAACAACAATATTGTTATGCTACAGATCCTATATGTACATAGCAGCCCCACAGAGATGTCTGATCTGAAAAATTTGTGCTATGAAGCAGCATGCAGGCTTTCTTCCGAAAGATAAAAACTCTTTTGCAGTTCAAGGAGTTTTGGAATTCAATGATGCTATAAGAAACCAAAATTACTTAGAAGCTTCTGCAGAGCTTTCTGACCCCATTGAATGTAATTTTGCAATACATTACCAGTCTCTATCTCAGAGTTTGGTAGGTCTTGCCCCATTACAGTATACACCATTTGTTCAACTTTACTGACATTCTCTTGGTATTCACTGTTGATCACAACCTTAGGCGTTGCCTCTACATGTGGGGGGCCATCAGGTTGTTGCTTCTTAATATTCTGATTCAACTACAGCATATGTCAAAAAGACGAGAAGATTTAAACAAATGTAGTTGCCATAATACTTATGCAATAGGAGATATACACAATTGGAGCTCAATGGGCATCTTAGACCGGTAATGTTTGCTGAAATATTTGTTGTTACACATTGAGCTATTGTGATATACTAAAACAGCTGAGAAGCCATTGTGATATATGTGTCAGTTAATTCAGTTGGGTATTTCACAGTGTAATGGTACTTATATTATGCCAAGGGTGGAAGGATACTTGCCAACATTAATCTAGGAAGGGAAGTATAATGCCTCATGTACACGCATAACGAGTTCTGTTATTGATGGCTTCGGTTTGGTTTATAGTCACAAGAGCTGGACAAGAAAGACTATTTATGATTGTTCAGATGCAACAACACAGAAAGCTCACTTGTTATTACAGCATTTAGATAAGCCACTTTCTCGCAAAACATAGAAACTATTAGACGATAACCCTGAACTGCAATGAGTCTCCTTGATCCAACTAACTAAAATAAGATATTCAGAAAGTAAAATTGTTTTTAGCCAGTTACCTGAGGCTCATTCTGGTCCTTAGCTTCATCCTTTTCAACTAAGGCATCAGCAGTAATGGGAGTTTTGTCATCTTTATCAGTGGATGCTTCTGCAGGTCCTGTCGTCAATGGGGTCAAACCTGGAACTAAAACAGGAGCTCCTTCATATGTGATCAAGTTGTCATGCACTTTTGCGCTGGAAAGGCTGTTGAGAGTTGCAGCTCTGTCATTGCTCTCAACAAGTATTTCTCTTGTAGTCACATCCTTATTCAAATCTGCACCTTTCTTTGTATCACCGAGAGGTTTTGAGTAAAGGGTTTTGCTATTGGATTCTTCTGCTCGAGTTGTGTTCTCTGTCACAATAGCCATGGTTTCTGCATCTCTCTCCTTCAATGGCTTGGGTTCTTCTACATGGATGATGTTCTCTGCAACAATCGAAGTGATCTGCTGAGCGATTGATGATTTCTCACTATGCTTAAGGATGGACTCTTCCTCCACTATTTTCTGAAGTCCAGCATCTTCCCAATCTTCAGTAACACTGATTGTATTACTTGTTTCCCACGTTTGAAGAATTCGGTCTGGACCAGGCTGCCACAACATCTTCCCAGTAACTCCTTTCAATATGAACTTATATTGTATTGATTTCTCCGTGGGTATATCCTGTTCAAATCAGTGAAACAGCATTGACCACATTAAAAACTGCCCTAAAAACTATGGGGTGAAGTTGTTCGCTGCTCACCAGTCCCAGAGTCCATAGGTGTCCATCTGACCACTCTAGGGGTATTGCACTTTGTGGATCCCACAAACCCAACAAAGTGTCATCCCCCACTATAAGAAGCTACTCCCCGAACATGCACTTCTTCCGCAATTGAAACTTGACATGGGCAGTCTTCAATTGACCTGAACAATCGGGAGTGCTGTTTTGAGATCTTAGACACAACAAAAGAATGCTCAATCCAAAGGTCCTCCATCTATAACTTCATTCATGGACTATTTTCCTATATTTGTTAATATTAGATTTTAGATTTATGCATTACATTTTATTAAGTGAATTTCAGTACTGACAAAAGCATCAAACGAATCAAGAACCAAAATATACCAATAAAATTTTCAAATTCGAGTAATTTTAAATGACTCAAGATATCTTTCAAAATCAAGCAAAAAATTTATAAAAGATACTGAGTGGACTGCACATAGAAATCGATCCATTTGATCTTTGATTCGTCTGGTCTCTCTCGCACTACTCCATGGATTTAACTCACGCGAGACTTACTACAAATAAATATAAGAAATTACACGGTTCTTCTGGGCTAGGCGTTTCTTCATCCTCCAAGACCACCTGCATCAATGCCAACAGTATAGCATACGAATTAATCTCAAACCAAAATTTCCCGGTAGAGGTAGTAAAGCTTCTATAATGCCATCATCAAATTGGGTTGCACTTCATAAAGTTCATTCTGAACTTAACTTATATGGCCTATCAAAGTCATAAAACTGATAAGCAAAAATTTAAGGTTTCAATTACTAAATGATCATGCTGCCAAAAAAAAAAAAAGGATTAAACTTTACTATGCCAAAAATTTTCGCATCCAAAACTAAGTAACAGAAAAGAGATGTGTTACCTCAGATTGTGATGAAGAGGAAAGGAGTCGAATGGGGTTATTTCTTTGGCTATATATGATCAGATTAAGGAAACCTGAATTGATGGGTGTGTGGGATTTTCTCAAAAAACATATTTGGGGTCTAATAAGAACATCCCGTGAAGTTGAAAACCCTCTATCCTTATGCCTTTCTGTGAAAACTTTTGAGCTCGAGTTTGCAAGGGTTTCCATGACTTACTCAGCTCTCACTCACAAACGAACACCTGAGAGAGAGAGAGAAGAGAGAGAGAGAGGATTCGACAAGCGGGGAGAGAACAATTATTTGTGGTAAGAAAAGACGACAACTTTAGAACTTGCAAATGGGTTGATCCTTGATTGGTGGCTACGGATGAAGTCATGGATCCGTGTGGGCTCATTTGACGAGGTTCGATAGTCAAAATTTTAATAAAATCTGCGATTCAGGTCAGATTTTAACAAGAAATCATCGTTAAATATATGTACGTTCCCTTTTTCAAATTAATCAAAACTTTACTAATCTACACAAAATTTGAACAATTACTAAGATGAAAAAGTGTGCAGATAAATCCTTTAATTAATTGTGATTTAAATTTTGTATTATCTAGGAGGAATTTAACTGCCAATTTAAATAGTGATAAACCATCAATTTATTTTGGACCAGTTATAAGCGTCTCGAATATCAATCTATTGGTTGACCGCGTGGTGGATTTTCATTCGCTCTCTTGGCAGAGGCCTTGAACAAGCCAATCCCATTTTCATCACGGGGACCAAATCTTCCCCCATGTGAACCCCAGAGTAACTTAGCTGATTTTCCACCATAGTTGCATGCTCTTCTTTCTTATCTTCATACACACCTCGATCTGCTTCTTCTTCTTTAAGCAGCACATACGGGTCTGCCATTTCCATGACATGCTCGGGCAAAGCTGATGCCACATATTTAGAAATGCTGAGACCATCTTGGAACACGTCGTCTGTTGTCTTTTTCCCTGTGAACATCTCCAGAAGAAGCATGCCAAAGCCGTATACGTCTCCAACTAATGAAACTTGGCCACCCATGCCATACTTTGCAATTTTAACATTTTTCACAATGTTATTGACTTCTTCAATATCTCTAAACATCAAAATCTGACATGATTTTTCTTACCCACGAGTGTTTCTCCACTTTTACATCTAGGAGAGCCTTTTCTTTGGGGGGGGGGGGTTGGGATTGAAGTGCAGCTAAAGAGTACAAAGATTTACCTTCAAAAGGGTTAGAAGTCTGTAGGTAGAGACTCTTGAACAAGAAAAAGGTTTTGAATTTTTAAAAGACTAATTTTCCTTTTCATCGTGTTAAGGTTTGATGCATTCTAAACCATAGAATAATAGATATGCATTGTTTTTTAAAAATATGTGTAAAAGTTATTTTTATTTTTATTTTTTCCCGAAAAGATGGATAAAGTAAAAGCGCTTTCTTAAAAAAAAAATAAAAATTAAAGATGTGATTCTCTAGACGAATCCGATCAAGATTCACCTCCGATTTCTTGCTCGGAGAAGGTTCTCTCTTCCTTTCTCTCTCTCTCTCTCTGTGCACAATTTGTTTTATTTTGGGTTTTTTTTTAATTAAATCAATTCTCAATGAATTTATTTTCTCTTCTTTTGAAGGTTAAATCATGCTTGAGAAGACATTTTTGGATCTTGGTTGAGATGGTGTCCGGGAAATATTTGTGGAAGAACTTAGTCTCTTCTCCTTCTCACCGATCTTGATCGGAACTTCTCTCTCTCTATCTCTTCTTGGTTCTAATTCCGCCCTTTTTATTGTTTTAGAAAGAAGGGTTTATTCCCAATTCACTTCCGAATATCCCAACACCCAAACTGCAATTCTTGATTGTCATGTGTTCTTGGGTTGGGTGTGAGAGAGAGAGATAGACCAGTGTAGAGTTTAAAATACGAGGCAAACACCTTCCTCTCTGGGAAGATTGAAAAGGGCAATAAGTTGAAAGTAAAAGAGACAGGATCAGAGGGCTAGTCCACGTTTTCATCGGGTAAAGGTGAAGATCGAAGATTATGATACAACAGCATATAAGACTAGCAGAGAGTCCATTAATTGAAGTGGAGTGGATGAATAATGCAAGATTTCACGATTGGTGTCTATTGTAAGGGTCGGGTGCCCTCATGCAGTGAACCCGGATGGGAAACCGAAGGATGTTGCCTCATCCTTCAAGAATGAACCGAAGTCTCAGATTTTTGAATCTCAAAGAGGAATCTCGCTAACAATGGTTGATATATTTTTTTAAAATGTCTTTAATAAAATTGGGGTTGGGGATGAGCACTGCAGCTGGTTTTCCTGTTTTGATGCATGCGTGTGCGGCCAGGCGATTTATTCTCCAGTTGCTTGCTCCCGAGATTGCATGTCTCTAACTTCGGAATTCAGTCTATGTTCTCTCAAAGGGTCCTACCACTTCTATGGTTATTACAATTCAGTCTATGAAACACTATGGACCTGTATTATCCCATGTAGACAGTTCGGGCTCTAAGGTGACCTAGATTTAGTTAAATACTAGAAAATTATTTACCCAAACCTAAGAAAATTGAAATAGAATGTCAAGAGGACAACATAGGAACATGATCTCAGGGTAGAATAGGAAAGCAATCCACGAAACCCTCAAATTGCATATGTATTTACAATGCATGAGTAGAAGATGCTTAGGTAATATGTTACAGCTGAAGCAAGCATAAGCCAGAGGTATTACCAAGCCCGCGCACTATAACCAAATTCACAATTAAATATATAAAATTTAAAATATAATGATTGAATATTCAAAATTCTAAAAATATGATAACAAAATCCATCCATCACTGATAGTATTAACATAGCCGCAAAATGCTAAGGTGGCATAACATAGTAGAGGACCATGTGAAAGTTGTAATCTGAGCTGCCATGACAGATGCACTAAAATGCTGATGTGTTAATTGTCACATCAGCATATTCAAGCACTATTGTGTCCTCGTCACCAAAAATAGTGACATGACAGTGCCACCTTGGCTGCAGATCACGTGACTCTCTCTCCTCCCCCCCCCCCCCGCCTTGTCTCTCTCTCTCTCTCTTCCCCCCTCCCTTCTTCCTTCAAGTCCCAGCAGACATGACCACCTGCAGTCCGGCGGGCCTTGGCCTCCCGGCAACTAGACCATTCCCCGCCATTAGGGTGGCATCTCTGCCGAGCCTCTTTTTCACCATGAACTAAGAGAAAAACGTGCTACCAAACAACAAGGAAATGATGACGAGAGGATAAAGCAGGCAACGTTCATCGGTCCATGCACAAATCATTTTCAGTTCTCATTTATTATTTTGGATAATTATTGGAGGTGATATAAGGACGGGTTTGCGTGAACTAATGGAAATCCTAATAATGCATCTCACCTACCATTACGAGACGGATAAATAATATACTAATACATTACAGGAAGCCAAGCCAAAATGCAACTCATAACATGCAAGTGGCTCACGTTCTGTTAAACATCATTCAAGGGACCCCTTTTAAATTACTGTTTCTAGATACGCATCCGGTACCCATATGTCCCAAATTGAACAATTAATAATAGAAAAAAAATTAAAAATTTATATAAAAAATTGAAACATAATACATATTTAATGTTATAATATTAATGAGCGGGTAGGTTTAACTTTTAAGAAACAAGCAATATATATAATTATAATTTTATATTATAAATTTTTCTTAAAATTTTGAAAATAGTTTGAGCAAGAAACACTTTAGTATTAAAATAATTTCAACATGAAAAAGATAGACAATCAAAGAAATATGGGTGAATTGGAATTCAAAGGACTCATTCTAATGCAACAAAACTAGATGGTGAATGGAGACCTAAGGCAAGGAAGTGGTGGGCTGCCTTGCCACGAGTTCTGCGATTACTCACAAGGAAAGAAGTGAAAGATTTTTCTTCAAATAGAATCCATCTGTTCTGAATTTCCCATGTTATGATGCTTGTGCCCTAAATCCCATGAAGAAGCTCACGAATTCAGGAACATCACTAATGAGATGGCAACAGTAGCAGATTCATCCGTTAAACAACAAGGGAAAAAATTCCAAAACAAACATACCAGTGATGCAATGAGTCACCAAACAAGCAATAAATATGGAAAGGAAAGGGGGGGGGGGGGGAAGGAGTGTATGAAAAAAATCAAATAGACCATGAGACACACAGCATGAGACCTAACCATCAAACAATTATAGCGGGCCACACATAACATAATGTAATCAGAGAAATCATCAACAAAAATGTGTTGAACAACTAAAAGAATACAAATTCATTAGGCATCTTTTGAAGCTGTCCTCTTCTAGCCATGGTATTCATTGAGGAATTTCCATCCGCACAGTGAAGAGAGTGTGTTGACTGTGTCAAAAGCGTAACCTGATTTATGCCTTGAGAGACAAGCAAACGTTTTTTGCTTAAAAGAATAGGGCGTTTTCTTCAATCGTTCAGTGCAATTGATGCGATAAATAACTGGAAAATATGAGACTTACGAGCATTAAGCATAGGTCATGTGGGGGAAAGTGACAGAATATCTACTCCCACACGTGACCAAGCAGCCAAAGATATGCTAAATCACCATTTTGGTCTATCTTCTAAAATTAAATCCCAAAACGCCAGCCCTAATTTTCAGTCTTCAAAATCAACATTGACATAATCAGATCAGACACGTTTTACACTAAATATTTCTTGTACAACTGGGAAACCATAAATTGTCTAGACAGACTAATTGTATATATTTCAAACATACACATCATTAATCCAAACTGGTCCACTCACACAAAACTATCTCTTTTACAGGAAAAAACATTCATATGCCCATAGCACGGCATGCAGGAAAAAAAATGCTAAAAAAAATGTCAACTTCAGTATTCTTACCTAATCTGAATCTGACTTCTATGTAATTTTAGTTATTCCAGAAGAAAGAGAAAATTAGTTGGAATTTTAACAATCTTACAAGTTAAGAGAACAGTCTTAGAGAAAATTAGTTGGAATTTTAACAGTCTTATAAGTTAAGAGAACAGTCTTACAAGTTAAGCAGTGAATCTCTTTAACAGAGGTGAAAATTCTGAGCCTGATGTGACATCATCTAAGGAAAAATCCAGCATATACAACAAGAAAGAAGGTCAAACGTAAGTAATGTTGGAAACTTCACCTTTGATGGCTGCCTTTTTATATGAAAGTCTTTTCAAGCAGCCGACCAATCAAAACCTCAACTGTTGTTTGATTATTTTATTAAACAAGTTAAAGAAAGTTCAAGGCCAAGGAATTTGGTATATGCAATCTATTAAGTTAGAATTTTAACGTGGTCTTACCTTTGAATGCTTCGCCAGCCTCTAAATTCTTTAGCTTGTGTGTGTGTATCTAGTGCCATGAAATCTCCTCAGGACCTCTGTTTTCTTCGTCAAACCTCATCAACATCCAGCTTGCATGGTCTCTCTAAACACAGAATCCCCGGAAACATGTTAAATTTTAAAAGATTCAACACTACCAGATCATCTATATTTTCTACGATCTCCTTCTTTGCAGTTTTGCTGCTCTTTGCCTATTGCATCATTTCCAATCTCTCTCTTCATTCTGCTGCCTTCGTTGATAAAAGTTTACCTGTGGAACAGATTCCAAGACAACAAGAATTCAAGACGAATTCTGGGTGCTTGCCATTGCTTTCCCTAAGAGAAAAGGTTGAAGAAAGCTACAGAGAAGAACACCATTTGCTCCCTCCTCTGAACGTCAGCGAGGAAGAAAGAATAGCATGGTTCAGGAAAACACTGCCAGAATTTCAGATATTTAAGAAAAATGAACGGACAAAGCAATTTGATAGTCGAGTTCTAGCATTCTTTAACCACTCCAAGTGTGAGTTTCAATTTTTCATGACATGGATATCTCCAGCTCGGTCTTTTCGAGTAAGAGAGTTCTTTGCCATGGAGAGCTTATTCAGAGCCCATCCACGGGGTTGTTTGTTGATTTTGTCAAGAACCATGGACTCCCAGCAGGGGTATAGAATATTAATGCCACTTCTTGATCTTGGGTTCAGGGTTCTTGCTGTCACACCTGACTTATATTCTCTATTCCAGAAAACGCCTGCTGAGACTTGGTTTCATCAGATGAAGAAAGGGAAGAATGACCCTGGAGAAATTCCACTTGCTCAGAATCTCTCCAACCTGCTCAGACTTGCAGCCTTGTACAAATACGGTGGTGTTTATTTGGATACTGACTTCATAGTTCTAAAGACGTTTACAGGTCTAAGGAACTCAATTGGAGCACAAAGCATGGACATGGTAACTGGAAAATGGACTAGATTAAATAATGCAGTACTAATTTTTGATAAGAATCATCCACTTCTTTTCAAGTTCATAGAGGAATTTGCCTTAACATTTGATGGGAATAAATGGGGGCATAATGGACCCTACTTGGTCTCTCGAGTAGTCGAGAGAGTGGCAAAAAGACTTGGCTATAACTTTACTGTCTTGCCTCCTATGGCATTTTACCCTGTGGACTGGACACGGATTGGTGGGTTGTTTGCAGAACCCAGGGATGAAGCCACTTTGAAATGGATTGAGGCCAAACTGCTTCAGCTTAGTGGTGAGACCTATGCTGTGCACCTGTGGAACAAACAAAGCAGCAAGTTGAGAATTGAAAAGGGAAGCATCATAAGTCGATTGGTTTCAGACAACTGTCTGATCTGCAAAAGTATAAACACTGCAGAAGTAAATTCAAATGGAAGCTCCTTCAGCTGAGATCAACTATGAGAAAGTAAAAAAAAGAATGATTACAATTCATTTACATAGATAAATTTAGCACATCAAATTCATTATAGGTATGCTCTTGAATTGAGGGCTTTGTGAATATTTTTGTTTTGGTGTCACACCTATGTTTTCCACATCTGTGCTTTGCATGCACATATGGAAATAGGCGAATCTGGCAACTTTTCTTCAATATTGGCAATTTGTAATTACACGTTTGTCAAAATTGCTTGTTAACGTGAGAATTTTTTGAACCAAAAACTGCAGATACAACGGTATCAAAATTTTCGACCACATATCATAATCCTCAACCGTCTAAACCTAAACCTAAATCTAAAGCCGCTGTATCTCCTCAACTTGAATCCGGGCAATCTCCTAAATGACTTAGTCCTAGCTAACCTGCAACTTCTTGTTCTTTTTTCTGCCTCCTGAAAGCCAAATTCTCCATCTGAGAAGCTACCACCTGATGCAAATCCACTTCCTCCATCATTGCCAGGACTTTTGGCAGATAACATCTGCCTTACTGGCGTCCATGAAGCATAATGTTCATTATCAGTATCAGTGTCCCAAAGAGGTATAGCCTTCGTTATAGGTGAGCCACTGTAATTCTCAAAGTGATTTGCCAAACTGGTGTGCTCCATGTCAAATAATCTCCTTAAAGATGTGCTTCCTCCTTTCATCAAGTCTAACAAGGTGCTGCTTCTCCGGGAGGAAGATAAAGAAGAACAAGAAGCACCAGAAGAAGAAAAGGATGAAGAAGAAGTTGAAGATAGATACAGAGACCTCTGATATTGAATGATCCGCCTAATCCTCTCTTTTTGGCCTTCTGTGTTGATGGCTAAAAAACCTCCTTCATCATCTTCTTCAGTTATCTCAAATGTCTCCATGACCAAAAACAATATCAAGAGTAGAACAAGCAGCGGTCTTCCCTACACAGAGTTACTGAAACAGGGGAAACACTGGGGGGGGGGGAGGAATAGAGAAGGCTAAGGCTCTGAATAAACAAATGGATTAGCCGGCAATAAAGACACATATTGTGCTTTCTTTTGTTTTAAGGGAAAAAATATTATGCAATGAAACAAGGTCAAGCTAAATTTTCTTGGTCTCTCCTAATAAATAATTTAGGATGCATAAAAGAGAGTGGAAACTGGATCACAAATATTCTAATCCATACATATAGAAAAGAACATTTTTAGATTTCATTTCCAATATAGAAATAGAAGGAACACCTATAAGGAATGCTTGTTTCCCGATAAATACATTAACACTTTCAATGCAAGTGAACAATGAAGTTTAGACAAAACATTGGGGGCATTTCATGGACATTAGACTTCCTTCATTAAAATACCCTCAGATATAAAGAGAACTCAACCATGCTAAGTTTGCTCATCATTTTCTGAAACTGAAATGACCCTGGAACAAAAGCAATTCTACACATACACATACACATACAAACGCAGCACATGCGTACACACACACACATGCTGCAACATATTGTTATATTTTTACAGATATGTTATAAGGTTTGGAGCCGTGCTATGGGCATCACTCAGGAGGAATGGCTTGTTTTGCATATTTGGTTGACAGCAGGGCAAAAGAATCAGTCAGCTAGTCTACTGCTCCTGTTGACTGAGGAATGAAATTTCAAGTAATATTCTTCACACTTCTGTAGAACGGTTGCATAGTAGGTTAAGTGTTATTGCATGCGCAAGAGGTACGATAATGAACCAAGCACCTGCCCTAAAGTTATTGGTGACCATAAATTAAGCCTGTGCAAGTATTTTGGCATACGAATTAGGGATAATAGTAGTATCCCTCCAAAATAAACCATGTTAAATAATCTTACAAGAATGACCTTTGCTATAGAATTAGTACCAAATGGTGATGAGGTAACATTAATCAACAATATAACAGATCACCTCAATAAACCATAAACTAAGGCGCAATTAGTATGAAATTATTCAATTCAATTAGTTTTTGACTTCCTCTCACAGCTCATAACTAGACACTTTCTGGGACCCGAGTCACTGCCTCTGTCTTTGCATTGCACAATAAAGTAAAAAGATAATAAAACCAGTTGCAAAAAAGCTACAGTCCTTAGTCCTATCCCTAGTAGAAATGAACAAAGAGAAGATGCACTTGCATCACTGTCAATTCCAAGAGCCACAGTCTGAAGGACGACATTGTGCAGAAACCAAAATCAACTCAATGCCATATAGATCACTGTCCTAATGAATGTATAAGAACATAAATGACAAGAACTTTCTCTAGGAAATCGTTGAACAGTCTGCATTTTCTTTCTTTCTTTTTTTATTTAATAGAAAAGGAAGAAGAGAAGAACAGATAAGAGTATGCTTATACCTCAATTCTTGGGTCAACATGCATATCAAATTATCAAGAACACTATTCCAGCTTCACACAAAATAGGCATTAAAAAACATAAATTTATTTGCATGCCTCCACAATTCATGAATGCCTCTCTGTGTCAGTGTCCACGTAGGCATATTAGGTTTCCATAACATCTATCTTCAAGAGGAAAGCAAGTGACTCAACAAAAAATTTTGTATCTTATAATTTATCACAGTCCTCAATCGCAAGGTTCCATCTATCTACATCTAGAGAGGCCATGGTAGAGAATCAGTAAATGTATCAACCTTGAAAATTCAATTGCCTATTCATCCAAACCTACAAATATTCACAATTGCAAGGAGTGTAACTCCATCAAAACTCATCACAACTACTATAATTAAGATTCATCCAACATATTAATAGCAATAATGTTGTCAAATTGGACATTAACACTTTGAAAAAATGACCAAAAGGCACGGACCATCAAAGAACACTAACAGTATAAAGAACACAAGCCAACACTCATCTCATTCACTAAATGCCCATCAAAGGCACAAGCAATAAAGTCACTGAAATAGGACTGGAAGCAAAAGCTCAATGATATCTGGGCAAGAATTCATAAAGACATAGTGAATTTCAATTAGGGAACAAGAAATCACATACATTGAAGAGCAAACAATAACGAGAGTAATTCGTCAATGTTGAGACCTATTACATAAACAAGACAGTTGCAACTCAAATTTTAACCGGAAAAAAGAGACTCATCGATTTCAATCTTGATTTTCTCGCCATCGTCTTCAAATCGATCCTTCCTCGGTGGAGCAGGCGGCACCGGAACCCTAGGCGGTCCTCTCCCTTTCTTCTTATCTCTAGGTCTCGCCTATTAACAACATCATCAACATCACAATTCAATAAGCAAACAAAAAAAAGACTGATTATTTGTTTATTACAATGAAATTTGACATGACAATGTGAGAGAGAGAGAGAGAGAGAGAGAGAGAGAGAGCAACATTGCCGAAAGAGTGGTTGAATCGCTTTCCTTTCGCCGTCTTCTTATCGCCTCTTCCACAGTACACTGAAACAGAAAGAAGCACAAACGAGACCATATTATATATATAGATAGATATATATAGAGAGAGAGAGAGGACAGAGGAGAAAGAGAGTGTGTGTACCGGAAGGGAGAGGAGAGAGACAGGGAGAGGAAGAGAGAGAAAGAGAAGACGAGGAGAGAGAAGTGAAGAGAGATTGAGGTTTGGAGATGGAGGAGAGAGAAGAGAGGTGGAGTGGAAGAAGGGTTCCTCCGTTGAGCATCAGCGAAGCCATGGCTCGCGCTCTCCGCTTTTGTTTCTAAAAAGGATAAGAGACCGATTGGATTGGAGTAGCCGTTTTATGAGATGAAAGAGAGAAGAGAAAGACTCACCGCTGAATGTGGGACACGCACTAAATGGGCTCTGGGCCAGTTATCCACCAACAGGCCCATGTGGACCCACCCAAAAGTCTAGGGCCCAAGTATAACAGTACCCCAGAAACTAAATGGACTGCAACCCACTGGGCTTGGGCCCGAATATTACTTTCATCCGCAATGTGTTTGCAAGGGTCGACATGCACTTAAATTTTTGAGGTTATATATAAAATTTATTTAATATATTTGGGGCATACAGTTGGTGGGCCAATTGGTAAAATTTATTCTTAAATTTTCAAAAATCAATGGTCAAGATTTCTATCATTATTAAGAAAAATAAAAAGGTAAAATTTTTAAAAAATATTTTAAAAAAATAAAGCGTCTATTACAAGAATAATTAGAATTAATTAGAATTCAAATCAAGCAAGCAACTTTTAAAATAGATAAGACGGACCATAAAATTAGATTCAGTCTCTTTAATTCTTGGTTATATTAATCTATTATTAGAAGGAAACTAGCTTCCATCCATTCCCTTTTCTTATAAGGTCATTCAGTGCCTTTGGAACAAAATGTTCAAATCCTAAATGACAAGATATGCTATGATTGCTGGATCATTTGAAAACAAATTTGTGGATGTTACCTATCACAATCTAGGAATAACGTTAGTGTCAAAGGTGGTTGCTCCAATTATAACATGAGGATGGTTAAGGAATCTACAACCTATAATGGCGGTTTCCACTATTATCCCAAATCTAGAATTTGATCAATTTGCCATACCAATCTTATGCAGAAAAAGAATCACTCCTTTTAGCCCTTGGATAAATAAATTTCTTGCAAAAAGGGTTGGCTTGGCTGAACTCTGTATTCATTTCTTTTATCCACCCAGTGGTCACATATTTCTAAACTAACTAATATAATTTTCTCATATCTTTCTAGTTATGACATGAAAGGAAACAACATTCAAAATTGGTGGGCAACCGCCAAAGGTTTTCAACAAAAACAACTTGTGTCTGATTCACTCATACCATACAATGGGACTAGGATGAGGACATAGATCGCATCGCATTGTTATCATCCGCAGAAGGGAATTATTTTTCCATTGCCAATGCTCTTAGTTGTATCTCTCCGGAGATGGCTTAACCTTATAAAAAGGGAAACCCCCATCACATTATTAAGAATAGTTTCAGATGGACCCCTCGAACACATCAAAAAAGCTTGCTTTTGGAAATATAGGTCATATGATCATATCTTTGGTCTCTCAACCTACACTGCCAAATTATTACAAATTTCATGAACACGGTATCATTAAACTGTCATTCAACTCCTCTGCAAGTTGTTTACCGGGTTCTTATATTGCATCCCTTCTATAGATTAACAACCTTTTTTTATATATATTTTACCTTATTAATTCTGTTTTACCATGTCTAATTTTGCCAGATGAAAAAAGAACAGCTAAAAGATGTCCTAGTATGTGCAGTGTTGGCACAAAATCAACTTTCAAGGGAACAAGAAAGTTTGTTGCTGCATTTTTTCATGTGAATGGCACGATCACCGGGACTAATGTTGTAGCAGCCTATTTTGTTAACCGCGGCAGAGAAATTCCGAAGGGTGCCCGGTTGTTTTGGGTTCCATGGTTTGCATTGCTTTGCATTCTCTATGTAATCATTGATCAGATCGACAGGACAATGTTTAATCGCCTTTTCTATGCCTTGTTTAAGGATCGTTCTTCTAAGGACTAGATGAGAATTGCCAGGACGATATATGAGAACTATTACCAGCCTAGGTATCAAATGCATACCTTAAACTTTTATAACTGAGTGAAAATGGAAAACTGACCATATGCAAAAGGGTGTCATTAAATCAGAATATTTGGGGATGCAGTGGAGTTGATTCGACTTCTTAAGAATCACAGCTACCACATTGTGAAGGTGACTGGTTGACTTGATTTCCTCATTGCTCCACTAGCACATGAACTTGGTGCAGGATAGCTTGTGACACAGAGACTAGACATTTCAGATAGATATTCCTTAAACATCAAAGTTATCTTCATTAATCAACTAGTATTTTCAGATTTTGCACATGCAATTGGGCTTATTAAGGAAGATGGGAAGTTCACAGGTGAAGTGAGAGGTGCTGGCGCAAGGAGTGCAATGAAAGCCAATTTTGCGCAGAGATACGCAAAGATGCACCAGATATGCCTTCCTAGCAGCTTGGCATTTGGAGACAGTAATGCAGATTTGTGCATGCTTGAGATCGTAAGTAATCCTTTGGTTTTGCAAAAACTTCCAGACCAAGAATGTCTTAAACTCAAGGCCTTCAGTTACAACTCGCAGAGTAGTAGATGATTTGCACAGGCTGCATTTAAGATCATAAATACAAATGTCTTAAATTATGCATCATACCTGGTGGCTTATGCATGCAAAAAGTCCCATCTCCACCGTCTCTATTGCTGCAGTCTCCATTGTCATCACAATGAAATCAAGGTTGCTTAAGTACGCATGTTTTCAAGTCCCCTCCTATAATCTGAAGCAACCTTCTAATTGTACTTTCAATAATAATGGCAGATTGCAAGGAAGAATGCTGTTTCCACCACCAATTATGCAACCAAAATAATATTTCAAACCCCATGACTTGAGTTTCTGAGTGCCATGAATCCCGTCGATGACAATCGACAAGTCATATAGTACAACTTTAGACACATGCCCTCCCATATACCACTTCGTTCCTTTTTTTCTTTAAAAAAAAAATGGGGGAACGTGAATTGTCACAGATCTTTGTAACAAAATCTCCATACTACATAAATCGAATGGACTCGGTCGTTTTCCTTATTCGGACGCAGAGTCGGCCCCTCAAAGCCTCTCTCCTATGCACAACACACACAGTCCTCTCAGTTAGGGGTTAAACATGTGTCCACTTCGAGTGATTCTCATGTTTTTGTCTATTGATTTGGCTGGATTAATGGCACTCAGAAACGTAAGATCATGGAATCTTGTTGATTCCGCAGATAAATCCGATCAAGATTCGCCTTCGATTTCTCACTTGGAAAAGGTTCTCTCTCCCTCTCTCGACACAATTTGTTTAATTTTGGGTTTTTTGATTAAAGCAATTCTCAATGATTTTTTTTTAATTTTTATTTTTTTGATTTTGGAGGTTAAATCATGTTTGGGAAGAACTTTTTGGATTTTGGTTGAGATGGCATCTGGGAAATATCTATGGAAGAACTTAAATCTCTTCCTCTTCTCACCGATCTTGATCCTTACCTTTCTCTCTCTCTTCTTGGTTCTATGCTTGCAAATACTTGATTCTCAACAAAGAAGAGTCCTCTCTGTATTGCAATTCTTGATGTTGTTTTTTTTTTCCCCAACTCAAATTCCTTCGTATACTCCCAATCCCAACTGCATATCTTGATTCTCAAGAAAGCAGAGTCCTCTCCGTCCTGTGATTCTTAAAGTGGATTTTTTTTTTGGTCCCCAACTCAAATTCCTTCGATATATTCCCAACCCAACCCCATTTCTTGATTCTCAAGAAAGAAGAGTCCTCTCTGTATTGTGATTCTTGAGATTGTTATTTTTCCCAACTCAAATTCCTTATTTATACTCCCAACCCCAACTGCATTTCTTGATTCTCAAGAAAGAAAGGTCCTCTATGTATTATGATTCGTGAGGTTTTATTTATTTATTTATTATTATTATTATTTATTTTTAAATTTTTTGGAGGGCGAGTCTTGGTGCAACGTTAAGTTGCTCCTTTAGTGACCTCGAGATTACGGATTCGAAACGTGAAAATAGCCTTTTTGCAAAAATGTGTTATAAATCCCACATTTTCTCTTATTAGATTTGAGTCTATCACTTGGGTCCGTGACAAATTGGTATCAAAACCTCCGGTCTAATATGGAAAAGGGTTACCTAGAGAAAGGCTACTTGAAAAAGGGCTACCTGGTGCCGGCATATGAACCGTTCAAAATGGAAAAGGGCTACTTGGTGTCGGAGTGAGAGCCGTCCAAAGAGGAAAAGGGCTACCCACCAGAGTGAAAGCTGTTCAGAGTGAAAACCGTCCATGGGCGTCCGGTTTCTCAATGGGAGGGTAATGTTACGAATTTCATATCGAATTCCCAAGAAATCATAAAATACTACTTAAGAGAGTGAGAGTTGTTCGTGGATGTCTGGCTTCTCAAGGGAAGGGTAATATTACAAATTTCATATCGGATCCCCAATAAATCATAAAATACTATTTAAATCCAATAGGCTCTCTCACCCAACAGATCGATCTTTGGGCTAAGTTCTCCTCTTGGGTTTGAGTTCATCACTTGGGTCCGTGACAAAATACAAGGGGAAAGCTGCATATATATACGCCCATCTTTCCCCTACCCCGCATTAAGCCAGGAAGCACTTTATGCACGGGATGAGCCTTTTTTATTATTATTATTTCTGCCAACTCATTCCTTCGGTATCCTCCCAACGCCAACTGCTCAAGAGAGTCCTCTCTCTCTGTATTGCAATTCTTCCTGCTCCGTCGGAACGGTATCAACACGAGAAACAGTAAACATCAACAGTATTCATCTCTCAATCCGAACAGCATTCGTACCGGTATATGAGGACTAATCTTTTTAGGTGAAATGCGGTTTTGCAGCTCCAGGTACTCATCTTACACATTTCAATAACCAATTTTATTTGATCCAATATTACAAAGATCATGATTCAAAGTTGTTCTTGTTTCTAAATTTGGTATCACAGGAAAGGTTGGGTTCTAAAGAAAGTGACAGAGAGAGACTACCAAAGAGTTTATAATACAAAGGGGCAAGGGGAGATTGTAAAGGGAAACGATTTATTTAAGTTGAAAGTAAAAGAGACAGATGGAGGGCTGATGAAAATGGAAGGATCAGAGGGAGAAAGGAAGGAATACAGTCCTTGGACTTGATGCAGAGGTTTTTTGGGGTGACGCCACCTTTTCATCGGGTAAAGGTGAAGAAGACTAAAGGAATGCTAGAAGATTAAGAACAGCATATAAGACCAACTCTCAAGGAGTTTGTGTGGACTTGGCAAGGTTGATCTGGAAGCTGCAATCAGAGAGCCACAACGTTTTTTTTAACCTATCAACTAAGATATATGATGTCCGATATCCTGATTACACAAACCAATAGCAGATAGCAAATTGTTAATCGGATATTGCTGTGTCATCTGCACTTGTGTATAGTAGCTCTACTTCAGAATCAGTGCATAGTTCAAAAGTCATCATGCTTAAAAAGGAAGGGAACATAATTTCAACTGCTCATCGTGCTTGAATAAAACACATTTACGAAGGAAAAGCCCCACGTCACAGAACACACAAAATGCCCATCAAAGGCACGGGCAATAAAGTCAATGAAATAGGACTGGAAGCAAAAGTTCAATGATATCGGGGCAGGAATTCATAAAACACACAGTGAATTTTGATTAGGGAACAAGAAATCACATGTGTTGAAGAGCAAACAATAACGAATAATTCATCAATGTTGAGACGTGTTGCAAAAGCAAGATAGAGTTAAAATCAACTCAAATTTTAACTAGAAAAAAGAGACTCATCGATTTCAATTTTGATTTTCTCGCCATCGTCTTCAAATCGATCCTTCCTCGGCGGAGAAGGCGGCACCGGAACCCTAGGCGGTCCTCTCCCTTTCTTCTTATCTCTAGGTCTCGCCTATTAACAACAACATCACGATTCAATAAGCAAACAAAAAAGGACTGATTATTTGTCTATTACAATGAAATTTGACATGACAATGAGAGAGAGAGAGAGAGAGAGAGAGAGAGAGAGAGAGATTGCCAAAAGAGCGGTTGAACCGCTTTCCTTTCGCCGTCTTCTTATCGCCTCTTCCACAGTTCACTGAAGCAGAAGGAAACACAAATGACAGCAAATTAGAGAGAGAGAGGAGAGAGAGACAAAGGAGAAAGAGAATGTGTGTATACCGGAAGGGAGGCGAGAGAGACAGGGAGAGGAAGAGAGAGAAAGAGAAGACGAGGAGAGAGAAATGAAGAGGGATTGAGATTTGGAGAAGGGGGAGAGAGAAGAGAGGTGGAGTGGAAGAAGAGTTCCACTGTTGCGTATCAGCGAAGCCACGGCCAGCGCCCTCTGCTTTTGTTTCCGAAAAGATAAGAGATTGCAATGGCCGTGACAGAGAGAAGATAAAGACTCACCAATGAATGAGTGACACGCACTAAAAATGCTCTGGGCCAGGTTATCCATTTATAGGCCCATATGGACAAACCCAAAAGGTTAGGGCCCAAGTGTAACATTGCCCCCGAACCTAAATGGACTGCCCCTCCTATTGGGCTTGGGCCCCAAATTCGCATTATGCTTCCAAGTGCAGACGCACTTAAACTTTTGAGGTTATATATAAAATTTATTTAATATATTTGGGGCATGTAGTTGGTGGGCCAATTGATAAATTTATTATTAAATTTTCAAAAATTAGCCGTAAAGACTTCTACCATTATCATGGGAAAAAAGTAAAATTTTCAAAAATATTAAAAAAAAACAAAAAAACAAAAGAGCAATTATCTCTTGTAGGAATAATTTGAATTAATTAGAATTCAAATCAAGAAAAAAAAAACTTTCAAAATATGATAAAAGTGACTATGCCGGAGAAATCAACTTTCAAGGACTCAAAGGAGATGTCCTTGTATATGCAAGTGAGCTTACGGAGGAAGATGGGAAGTTCACAGTTGAAGTGAGAGGTGCTGGTGCAAGGAGTTCAATGATAGCCAATTTTGTGCAGAGATACGCAAAGATGCACCAGATATGCCTTTCTAGCAGCTTGGCATTTGGAGACAGTATTGCCGATTTGTGCATGCTTGAGATTGTAAGTCCCCAGATTCTTTTGACTGAAGTGGAGTGGATGAAAAATGCAAGATTTTACAATTGGTGTCTAATGTACAGGTCGGTTGCCCTCATGCAGTGAACCCGGATGGGAAACTAAAGGATGTTGCCTCATCGAGAGGTTGGCCGATCATTTCCTGGAAGCTTGAAAAGAATCCTGTCCTCTTTTGACTTTTTTCATCCGCCAACAATTTTCAGTCGTACAATCGATTTCTCTGAGAAAGAAAAATCCACATTTGCATAGGACCAAGAGCATTAAATACAAATTCTTTGCATTCATAGTTAATAAATTCTGCATCTTCTATCATGCAAGGTAAAAGAATGTTGGAAATCCAGTCATTATGATGATAAAAAACTGGGAACAAGTGGCAATTATATCAAAGTATATGTAGATTTTGCTTTAAATTATGGTTCATCAACGAGTCAGTGCTGAAGCGAGTTCATTAAGTTGGGGGGCTTATGATAATTGGTGGGCAGAATTTGTCACAGCTCCAGTTCCTACAGCACCTGCTTTAAGTGCGACCAGAAACATTGTACAATCATCAAATTCTACTAAAGCAATCTTTTGATTTCCAGACCTAGAGTGTCTTTAACACCGTGGCCTTCTGATCACAACTTGGAGTTGTAGATGATATTCACAGGCTCCATTTGAGATCATAAATACAAATGTCCTAAATTATGCATCATACCTGGTGGCTTAGGCATGCAAAAGGTCCCATCTTCTCCACTTCCACCATCTCTATTGCTGCAGTCTCTATAGTCATCACATTGGTTGGCAGCATCTTTGATGTTTCCCGCATTTCCATCGCCTTCAGAGATTATACAAGTTTCCATTTGCAGGCAATATTTCATCCAACAACAGGAACAAAACCAAGGTCGATCAAGTACACATGTTTTCAAGTCCCATCCTATAATCTAGAGCAACCTTCCAATTGTACGTTCTGTAATAATGGCAGATTGCAAGGAAGAATGGAGTTTCCACCACCAATTGTGCAACCAAAGTAATATTTCAAACCCCATGATTTGAGTTTCTGAGTGCCATGAATCCAGTCGATGACAATAGACAAGTCATATAGTACAACTTTAGACACATGCCCTGCCATACACCACTTTCTTTCTTTTTTTTTTTCTGAAAAAAAAAACGGAGGAAGGTGAATTGTCACGGATCTTTGTGACAAAATCTCCGTACCATATAAATCGAATGGACTCGAACGTTTTCCTTATTAGGACGCAGAGTCGGCCCCTCAAAGCCTCTCTCCTACGCACAACACACACGGTCCTGTCAATTAGGGGTTAAACATGTGTCCTCTTCGAGTGATTATCATGTTTTTGTCTATTGCTTTGGCTGGATTCATGGCACTAAGAAACGTAAGATCATGGAATCTTGTTGATTCCGCAGATAAATCCGATCAATATTCGACTTCAATTTCTCGCTTGGAAAAGGTTCTCTCTCCCTCTCTCGACACAATTTGTTTAATTTTGGGTTTTTTGATTAAAGCAATTCTCAATTTTTTTTTTTCTTTTGAAGGTTAAATCATGTTTGGGAAGCACTTTTTGGATTTTGATTGAGATGGCATCTGGGAAATATTTATGGAAGAACTTAATTTCTACCCCCTCTCACCGATGTTGATCCTCACCTCTCTCTCTCTCTCTTTCTCTTCTTGGTTCTATGTTTTCAAATGCCTGATTCTCTAGAAAAAAGAGTTCTTTCTGTCTTGTGATTCTTGAGGGTTTTTTTTTTTTTTTTGCCCCCCAAACTCAAATTCCTTCGGTATGCTCCCAACCCCACTGTATTGTGATTCCTGAGGTTTATTTTTTATTTTTTATTTTTATTTTTCTCCCCCCAACTCAAATTCCTTCGGTATACTTCCAACCGCAACTGCATTTCTTGATTCTCAAGAAAGAAGAGTCCTCTCTGTATTGTGATTCCTGAGGTTGTTTTTTTCCCAACTCAAATTCCTTCCGTATTCTCCCATCTCCAACTGCATTTCTTGATTCTCAAGATAGCAGAGTCCTCCCTGTTTCTGCATCGTAATTCTTCCAGCTCAATCGGAATGGTATCAACACCAGAAACAGGAAACATCAACTGTATTCATCTCCTAATCTGAACAGCATTCGGAAGTGTACGGGGATTAATCTTTTTAGGTGAAATGCAGTTTTGCAGCTCCAGGTACTCATTCTTACACATTTCAATAACCAATTTTGTTTAATACAAATATTACAAATATCATGATTCAAAATTGTTCTTGTTTCTAAATTTAGTATTACAGGAAAGGTTGGGTTCCAAAGAAAGGGAGAGAGAGATCACCAAAGAGTTTTATAATACAAAGGGGAAAACACCGGGAGATAGAAAGGGCAATCATTTATTTATGTTGAAAGTAAAAGAGAGAGATGGACAGCTGTTGAAAATGGAAGGATTAGAGGAAGGAAGGAATACAGTCCTTGGACTTGATGCAGAGGTTTTTTGAGGTTACTCCGCATTTTCATTGGGTAAAGGTGAAGAAGTCTAAGGAACGCTAGGAGATTAACAACAGCATATAAGACTAGCTCTCAAGGATTTTTGTGTTGCAAGCTTCATCTGGAGGCTGCAATCAGAGAGCCAAAAGGTCTTTTTACCCTACCAACTATAATATGTGATGTCTGATATCTTGAATACACAAACCAATAGCAGTTGCAAATTGTTAAATCGGAGATCGCTGTGTCATCTGCACTGGTGTATAGTGGTTCTGCTTGAGAATCAGTGCATAGTTCAAAAGTGTTCTGCCCTTTTCCTCATTAGATAGTTGAGCCACTTGCCCCTCCCAATTTGTCCATTGGTGTACCTTCACCATAGGCAGATAACAAGATTATCATTGAAATCCTTTATCAAGTCTTATCAGTGTAGTTACTGAATTTAGTTTTATGCTTTCATACTGGTATCACAAGCTTCCAATCAGGAATGCAATGCTAAAAATTCCCAACTTCAAGAATGGACCAAAGTCCCTTATTTTTGAATCTCAAAGAGAAATCTTGCTAAAAATGGTTTTTTTTTTTTTTTAGTTTTTTTAAATGTCTTAATCAAATTGGGATTGGGGGATGAGCACTGCAGATGGTTTTCCTGTTTTGATGGCTGCGTGTGCGGCCTGGTGATATATTCTACAGTTGCTTGCTCCAAAAATTGCATGTCCTGAATTTGCCGGTCCAGCGTTTGATCTTAATTGTTAGAATGGTCTCCAATGTTCTTTCAAAGGGTCCGACCACTTCTATGGTAATTACCTTCTCTCTTGACCATAATAATGGGATCCATCGACTCTGCCTCCAATTGGTGCTCCTACTGTCCATCAATTGTGCAGTTTAACCTCATTTTAGGCCCCAACTCTTCCCTTTGTTGACCTGACTCCTAAAATTAGAATTCTCATCCTACTCCCTTTCCGTTGCACTGGCATCTTAGCAACCTTCCAACTTGCAATCCTTTAAAATTGACATGCAACACTGTGGACCAGTATTATCACATTGAACAATGCAGTCCTTAATTTTTGATAAAAAGTATCTACTTTTACTCAAGTTGATGGAGGAATTTGCATCCAACTTTGGGGTTATAATGGACCCTACCTGGTTTCTAGAGATGTTGAGAGGATAGCAAATAGACCTGGATACAACTACACTATATTGCCACCGACAGCATTTTACCTGGCGGTCTGGACACGGATAGGCAGTCTTTTGGGCAGCCAAAAGATCACAACAGTTCAAGATGGGTGAAATTAAAGCTGCTTCAGCTAAGAGAGCACCCTTATGATTTACACTTTGGAACAAACAAACTAGCAGACTGCAAATTGAAGAGGGAAGTGTTGTATACCAGTTAATCAGACATTGTTTCGTCAATTGCAATTGAATGAAATACTCGCTTTGTTTGAGAATCAGTTGGCTGAAAAATGCATCGTACAAAAGTGTACTGTCTTCTTCCTCAATAGATAGTTAAGCCACCCAATACCCCTCCCAACTGTGTCCTTTGATGTACCTTCATCATAGGCAGATCGAAATCCTTCAAGTATTACAGGTATAGTTATTGAATTCACTTTTACGTCAGCATACTGATACCACAAGCTTTTGACCCGGAATTATGTATTAAAAATTACCAACCTGAAGAATGACCAAAGTCCCAAATTATTAATGTCAATGAATAATCACATTAATTTATTTTTATTATTTTTGTTAGGGGTTGGAGAGGAGAGGAGGATTAGTGCGGATGGCTGTTTTGTTGCATGCATGCAAGTACAAATGCAAAGACACGAAAAATACATGCTATCCCGCATGAACACAGATATAAGAAGTGTAATTTTACAGTGGGCCAAGAGAATGTTCTTTGTTAGGACTTTCCGGTAACAGCAGGCACTATTTCATCCAACAATAGAAACAAAACTAAGGTTGCTCAAGTACATATAGGATTTAAAGCAACCTTCTAAGTTCCAATACCAAACAAGCAATATAGGAAATATAAGATCAACTGCCTCAAATAAAGCAAATCACCATGACAACCAAAAACTAAATATGGTTCATTTCCGAGTCAATGCTGAAGCGCCATCATCAAATTCTGGGGCTTCAATTTCTTCTTCTTCTGGTTCTGAATTTACTTCCTTGTAAGGGTATCTTCTTCCAATAAACCAAAGGGCAAAAATATTGATGAAGCTAAGTACAGCCAATACCCAATAAAAGTAGTCCAAATGACTATTATTCACTGTCGTCCCAAACCAACCTTTTGCTATGCGGATAGCAACCACACCAAGCATGGTTCCTGCTCCAAGAGCACCATCTGCAAATGGCCCTGCATATTCCTTCATTGCCTCAGGAAGTTGATCGTTGTAAAATCCATTTATGCCTTTCTGAAAATATGCACCAGCACGGCCCAGCATTATAAATTGGGGTAGAAGCCAAAGGAAACTCATCGGGACTGTTGTGTCTGAGTCATCCTCTAGATCATATTCTTTCACCACAGCTAGTCTTTTCATTTCAACCAATGCTGCAACAATCAAACAAGCTACTGCATAGCCATTTCCTAACACAGTTACCACAAAGGACACATGTTTCCGCTCATCTTCTTCAGCAGCATCACCGTACCTGAAATTGCTATAGACCTTTTTAGCTGACTTCTTATGAACATTATACATCATTTGTAAATATGTAAGAGGGAGTTCTATGCCAAATATCTTTCTGTTCAATCCGTCTGCTACTTCTGTAAAGTAAGTGTTCCCAATGGAAAGCACAAGGCCCGGTATGAGGAAGGATGCCCACATTGGAATCATTCTCAACATGACCTTTGCTTGCTCAACTTGTGTAACCGTGCAAAGCATCCATTTGTTATAGACTCTTGCATTTTCTTCACTGCCAGATCTCTGTATGATGGCTGCTTTGTCCAAGCACCTGATCAAGCAAAAAATTTCATCAGGTGCTTAAGGTATCCCATAAACATATAGAGTACACAAGGGTGCAAGCCTTAGCTACAGTTGAAAGAATCTGTACTGTTGGGTTGAAGTTTATCCTTTTTGTGATATAAACTTTGTGATCCAATTATTCATGAGCTAACATATATAAAAGAACTATTGATCTACACTTTCAAAGAAGCACGCAATACCTTAAGGCATCTGTGTGCTCCAGAACCTCCTCTTCGTTGTGATCGAGCAGCAATTCATGAAGTTGGCTTGCATCTTCTGGTAGATGGAGAAACATCTTGAAGAAGGATGATATGAAGACCCACGCAACACTTATCAGGGGACTCCCAGATGGGTTAACTTTTTCATATGAACAGCAGGCACGAAGTAACTTGGAAAATAGGAAAAACATTGTGAATGAAGCCACACCAAACAACACAGACCAAGATGTAAGCCAGGGAAAAACAAATACTGCTGTTCCAAGCAAACCCAGGTGAATAATCCCATAGACAACCGTCTCCACACGGTTCCTTTCTTCTTGTTCTATTGTTTCTTTTTGTTCCTTAAAGAATGAAGGAAATGTAGTATTTGTCGCAGCCTTGCCAAAGGCAATAAAAAATAATGCAATATAGAATTGCTGTGTTACACCAGTGATTACGGATGTTAAACAAAGGAGCAGACCCTGCAAGAAGGAAATAGTAAACACTTTCTTCTTCAGTAAATGATTTTTGAGTGATTGATCGTTAATTCTGAAATTGAAATAGGCTATGCGTTATTTAAACCAGCCTGGTTACACTGCCTAATTAGTTTGGCCAGCCCTGGACGATGCCACTGGACTGTCAAGCTGATGTCCATCCCTATTCACAATTCACTGTTGATTTAGGCCTTTCAATACTGCTAAAACTTACTGTCGCATATGAAGCTGTTGAGAAGAGTACAGTGAAGTAATGGCCGGGCAGCCAGGTATCAAAAAGAGACCTGGCAAAGATCGTCAGTATGGCTGTTGAACCCTCTAGCACATTCACTATTGTGACAGCTTGGGTCAAATTTAACTCCCAAACGTCTGTGAAGTATGTCATTAGCAGCCACACCATGAACTCCGGGGCAAGTAAGGGTAACCATTCGTCTGAGTTTTGGTTTAAAAATAGAAAAAACCATATGACAAAATCAGTGAATCTAGTACTAATCAAGAAGGAGAAAAACAGAAAAAATAAAAAATATAAATAGAAACAGATAGGTTTTTATGAAAATGCATCCATCTTTGAGATAAACAAAAACAAATAAAACCTTAATTTTCAGTTTAAATGCTCAATGTGCAAGATGGAAACACAAATATCAAATGGATTGAAAGGCTTTATGTATGTACGCACCAAGGGAATTAAGGTACACCCCCATTTTATTCTTGCCTTTTTCTTCCAATCTGCTGGAAATATAAAATTAGTTAAATTAGACGAAATGAACTCAACAAAGAACATAATGGCTATGCAAAGCAATGGTAGAACAACAAAAATTAATAATTTATGTTGCTATATAGCAGAGAATTGCTTGTGCATCACATGGCACGCTCTTGTGCTTCACTTTACCCTCTCTGGCACACCTAGAAAAAAGACCAGTATCCTTCTCTCCTACTCAAGGAAAAACAAAAAATTATTATTCAAAGAAAGAAAAGCAGAAGAAAACTAGCCTTCTATAAGGACTGACCAAGGAAAGAGGAAAACAAGGTCTGAGTTATGAAGGAAAAACGAGTCCCTCCATTTCTGTAGATCAAGAGAGGTCGTCATAGCTGCGTTATATACAATTGCTACCTCTAGTCATCCAGCAAGATAAATAAAATAAAAATGGGTCATTTTTTATATTATGTTCATTTTTCTAGTCAACCTTGCGGTGTGCATCAAGTTCAAGAGCATGAGATGCCGATTGGTCCTTACTTCAACAAAAGAAGCACATTAGATCTTTAGCCAAATTGATTATTAATTACCTGTTTAATTTAAATTTTTTTTGTAGATCTCATTGCATCCAATGACCCCCACCCCCAGAAACAACCCCGCTATGATCTTCCAACAACCAATGTTTTGTTTAGATATGATACAATGTCAACTTTCAAGTATGAAACCTCTTTTCTTTTTTTTTTCCCTTTTTTTTTCGGAGTTTCAGAGGCTACTTTAACTGGGCCAACAACCATACCAAGAGGTCTTTTGGCATTGCTTAAAAAATATTGTTTATAAGCACATGCTTATAAATAGCTTTCTAACTTATAATTCCATTTTAATTCCGTCAAAAAATACATAATTATTTATTTAGATAAATATCACTTAAAATAGTTAACTATTTGATAAAATAAATACTTATAAACTATATGAAATACGACCATCGTGGACATAAGATGCTTTTATCTAACTAATTAGAATATGAAACCTGTGGCACACTTACAATTTTTGTTAAATAAAATGATGAAAAATACAATTTTATCGGTCAAAATAACTTATTTCAGTTGTATTTAAAAGAACCAAAATAAAAAAGCGGGAATGGGAGCAGTTAATTGTTTTTTGATTTATAAATATTTTTTGGATTTATATGTATTTTTATAAATTTTAGTTATCAAATAATTATAATTATAATTTTGGTTTAATCCCAAATACCCATTAATTGGTCGTATGCTATTGCTTTTCTTGTGCACCCTTTGGAAGGAACATTGGGAAAAGGCAAGGTTTGATTGTTTACAATAGTGCAAGATTTTGATGATGCCCATATTTATTATATAATTGAGATGCATTTAAAAAAGACCCAAGATTTGAGCTTGACCTTGACCTTGATTTTGACTTTGACTTTAAAGCGCCTCACGTGATTTGCATATGCCCGAAACAATCCCTTGCGAAATTATAGGAATCGTCTAATAATCAACACAAATAGATATTCTTTAGATACCAAATAAGAAGTAAAACATACACTCTTTATTGTACTTCCAGTATTTTTTAAGGTTGCTATTCAAAATTTTAAAAAATAATATAATAATTCAATGATTATAATTTTAGACAAAATTAGTGTTAATTGATTAAAATATTTTTTTAAAAAAGTCAAATTTATCAAAAGAAACTCGAACTATTCGATTCTAGCCGGAATGCAAAATTAAAAATTTATTTTGATATAAAATACAAAATATTAGAGGGAGACAAATATTATAATTTTCAGGGTATGAAAAATATTTTAAAATATTTTAATGGTATTTTGAAAATTTTTACTACTACTTCTATTATTTTATCAATATATTTGTGACTTTTAAAAGTAATTTTAAGTTTTATCAATAGTTTTGTGTGGTTCGTTCTGTTGGGCTACCTGCATGGATGCTTTCAATTATCAAGTAATTTCGCTGACACATAGATTTTCGGAACTTTGTATATGGTCAAGCTCCATGGCTTTTCTCGAAGTAAGCCTAGTGTTCCTTTGACAGACTGCAGCCACCGCCAATAATCTTCGTTTTCATTAAGGGAACAATGGTTTTCTGCAATCAGTTTTTGAATTCAAGAAAGCTGGTTTTGGGTTACATCTTCCGCGATACAAGAGTTGAAAATTCTAGAATTTGATATGGCAATCCATTTGTTAAGTTGGTTTGACAGATTATGAGGGAATCCAAATTCACCAAAAAAGACTTGGTGACGAGAAATAGGATATGAAGTTCGTGAAGCCCATAATAAACTTGGAAAAGTCCAGATATTATTTTAAACATTTTATCCATTTAGTTTCAAATTTAAGAACTTTTTTTTTTTTTTTTTAATTTTTGGAGTTTTAAATGTATATGTTTAATTATAATTAAGGACGTTTCAATGAGAGTCAAGTTAACAAGGTGACATGAATGAAATAATATCATTTTATAATTCCCTATTTATAATTTTGGATAATTAATGATAAAACATGTCTTTTATTTTATTTTATAATGTTATAATAAAGGAATCTATTTATTATATTGTTATCAATAAAAATTTTTGTCCGTCAACCAAATCATGGTGTGCGCAGGCAGCCAATCGATCAGGAGGAAGGCTACTGAAATAGTGGTTTTGGGCAGATTGGTAAACAACAAATGGAGTAGGTTCAATCAGCGGTGGAATCAATAGATTGACCAAGTCCGTCGGTCCAAACCCACTTGGACTCTTTCTTCAGCTGCCCTTTTTCCCAAGACAATCGAGATTCAAAGGAATAAACCGACGAGGAGAAAACCAGTACCATAGATGTCGGCCATGAGAGTGTCGAGATGTTTGGAGAGAATCGAAGGAAGAAGTGGCAATTGTTAAACGGCTAGTTGGGTGGTCTATAAATAGAATTCAGGTGGGAAGGGTAGAACACAATGACACATCCCCAACATCACACCCTTTCAGATTATCATCTTTCAATTTTTCACACAATGGTTTGCCCAGTTTGGGAGCTTTTGGGCCCCGGAATGGATGATACGAAAACCCATTAATGGGGTCCAAGAAATCACTCTTGTGCTCTTCTTATTGCCCACTTTATTTGGGCCCTGTCCGCAAAAAGTTTCAGTGGAAGCTGTTTGGAGCCGGCCAGTGGTCAATCTTGTTTGCCCAACTTTTAGGTCAACATGACTGGGTGCTAATCAAACATAGCGTCGGTCCTTAATCAGATCCAAGCATGTATATTACAATGAAAATTGACGTGACAATGACAGAGAGAGAGAGAGAGAGAGAGAGACTTGCCGAAAGAGTGGTTGAATCGCTTTCCTTTCGCCGTCTACTTATCGCCTCTTCCACAGTTCACTGAAGCAGAAGGAAACACAAATGAGAGCAAATTATATAGAGAGAGAGAGGAGAGAGACAAAGGAGATAAAGAGAGAGTGTGTGTGTGTACCGGAAGGGAGAGGAGAAAGACAGGGAGAGGAAGAGAGAGAAAGAGAAGACGAGGAGAGAGAAATGAAGAGGGATTGAGATTTGGAGATGGAGGAGAGAGAAGAGAGAAGAGAGGTGGAGTGGAAGAAGAGTTCCTCCATTGAGTATCAGCAAAGCCATGGCCAACGCTCTCAGCTTTGGTTTCCAAAAAGATAAGAGAATGGAATAGCTGTGAAAGAGAGAAGATAAAGACTCACCAATGAATGAGTGACACGCACTAAATATGCCCTGGGCCAGTTTATCCACCTTATAGGCCCATATGGACCAACCCAAAAGGTTAGGGCCCAAGTATAACATTGCCCCACGAACCAAAATGTACTGCTCCGCCTCTTTCATTGGGCTTGGGCCCGAATATTACTTTAATTCGCAATGTGCTTCCAAGGGCAGACGCACTTAAATTTTTGAGGTTATATATAAAATTTATTTAATATATTTGGGGCATATAGTTGGTGGCCCAATTGATAAATTTATTCTTAATTTTCAAAAATTAGCCGTAAAGACTTCTGCCATTATCATGAAACATGAAAAAGTAAAATTTTCAAAAATATTTAAAAAAACAGCAGAAAATATGCAATTCAATTATCTCTTGTAGGAATAATTTGAATTAATTAGGATTCAAATCAAGAAAAAAACTTTCAAAATATGATAAAAGGGACTTTGCAGGAGAAATCAACTTTCAAGGACTGCAAGGAGATGTCCTAGTATACGCTGTGTTGGCACAAAATCAACTTTCAAGGGAACAAGATAGAATGTTGCTGCATTTTTTGATGTGGATGGCACGATCACTAGGGCTAATGCTATTGCAGCCTATTTTGTCAACCGCGTGAGGGAAATTCCAAATGTTGCCCCGTTGTTTTGGGTTCCATGGTTTGCATTGTCCTGCATTCTCTGTGATCATTGATCAGATCGACAGGACAATGCTTAATCTGTCTTTTCTATGCCTTGTTTAAGGATCGTTCTTCTAAGGACAAGATGAGAATAGCCAGGACAATATATGAGAACTATTACCAGCCTAGGTATCAAATGCATACCTTAAACTTTTACAATTGACTGAAATTGGAAAACTGACGAAATGCTAAATGGGTGTCAGTAACTCAGGATATTTTGGGAAGCAGTGGAGTTGATTCGATATCTTAAGAATCACGGCTACCACTCCACATTGTGCTGGTGACTGGTTGTCTTGATTTCCTCATCGCTCCACTAGCACATGACCTTGGTGCAGGTTCGCTTCTGATAGAGAGACTAAACATGTCAGATAGATACAACATAAACATCAGAGTTATCTTCATTAATAAGAATAGAATTTTCAGATTTTGTATATGCAAGTGAGCTTATTGAGGAAGATGGGACGTTCACAAGCGAAGTGAGAGGTGCTGGTGTAAGGAGTTCAATGAAAGCCAATTTTGTGCAGAGATACGCAAAGATGCACCTGATATGCCTTTCTAGTAGCTTGGCATTTGGAGACAGTATTGCCGATTTGTGCATGCTTGAGATGTAAGTCCCCAAATTCTTTTGATTGAAGTGGAGTGGATGAAAAATGCAAGATTTTACAATTGGTGTCTACTGTACAGGTCGGGTGCCCTCATGCAGTAAACCCGGATGGGAAACTGAAGGATGTTGCCTCATCGAGAGGTTGGCCGATCATTTCCTGGAAGCTTGAAAAGAATCCTGTCCTCTTTTGACTTTTTTCATCTGCCAACAATTTTCAGCGGTACAATCGGTTTCTCTGAGGAAGAAAAAACCACATTTGCATAGGACCGAGAGCATTAAATACAAATTCTTTGCATTCATAGTTAATAAGTACCGCATCTTCTGTCGTTCAAGTTACAAGAATGTTGGAAATCCAGTCACTGTGATGATCAAAAACTGGGAACAGGAGGCAATTGTATCAAAATATATGCAGATTTTCCCTTAAATTATGGTTCATCAACGAGTCAGTGCTGAAGCGAGATCATTAAGTTGGGAGGCTTTTGATAATTGGTAGGCAAAATTTGTCACAGCTCCAGTTCCAACAGCGCCTACTTTAAGTGCGACCAGAACATTGTACAATCATCAAATTCTACTTAAGCGATCTTTTGATTTTGCAAAAACTTCCAGACCAAGAATGTCTTAAACTCCGAGGCCTTCAGATCACAACTTGGAGTTGTAGATGATATTCACAGGCACCATTTGAGATCATAAATACAAATGTCATACATGATGCATCATACCTGGTGGCTTAGGCATGCAAAAAGTCCCATCTTCTCCGGTTCCACCATCTCTATTGCTGCAGTCTCTATAGTCATCACATTGGTTGGCAGCATCTTTGATGTTTCCCCCAATTCCATCGCCTTCAGAGATTATAGAAGTTTCCACTTGCAGGCAATATTTCATCCAACAACAGGAACAAAACCAAGGTCGATCAAGTACACATGTTTTCAAGTCCCATCCTATAATCTAGAGCAACCTTCCAATTGTACGTTCTGTAATAATGGCAGATTGCAAGGAAGAATGGAATTTCCACCACCAATTGTGCAACCAAAGTAATATTTCAAACCCCATGATTTGAGTTTCTGAGTGCCATGAATCCAGTCGATGACAATAGACAAGTCATATAGTACAACTTTAGACACATGCCCTGCCATACACCCCCTTCTTTCTTTTTTTTCTGAAAAAAAATGGAGGAAGGTGAATTGTCACGGATCTTTGTGACAAAATCTCCATACTATATAAATCGAATGGACTCAAACGTTTTCCTTATTCGGACGCAGAGTCGGCCCCTCAAAGCCTCTCCTACGCACAACACACACGGTCCTGTCAATTAGGGGTTAAACATGTGTCCACTTCGAGTGATTATCATGTTTTTGTCTATTGCTTTGGCTGGATTCATGGCACTTAGAAACGTAAGATCATGGAATCTTGTTGATTCCGCAGATAAATCCGATCAAGATTCGACTTCGATTTCTCGCTTGGAAAAGGTTCTCTCTCCCTCTCTCGACACAATTTGTTTAATTTTGGGTTTTTTGATTAAAGCAATTCTCAATGATTTTTTTTTTTCTTTTGAAGGTTAAATCATGTTTGGGAAGCACCTTTTGGATTCTGATTGAGATGGCATCTGGGAAATATTTATGGAAGAACTTAATTTCTACCCCCTCTCACCGATGTTGATCCTCACCTCTCTCTCTCTCTCTTTCTCTTCTTGGTTCTATGTTTTCAAATGCCTGATTCTCTAGAAAAAAGAGTTCTTTCTGTCTTGTGATTCTTGAGGGGTTTTTTTTTTTTTTTTTTTTTTGCCCCCCAAACTCAAATTCCTTCGGTATGCTCCCAACCCCAACTGCATTTATTGATTCTCAAGAAAGAAGAGTCCTATCTGTATTGTGATTCCTGAGGTTTATTTTTTATTTTTTATTTGTATTTTTCTCCCCCCAACTCAAATTCCTTCGGTATACTTCCAACCGCAACTGCATTTCTTGATTCTCAAGAAAGAAGAGTCCTCTCTGTATTGTGATTCCTGAGGTTGTTTTTTTCCCAACTCAAATTCCTTCCGTATTCTCCCATCTCCAACTGCATTTCTTGATTCTCAAGATAGCAGAGTCCTCCCTGTTTCTGTATCGTAATTCTTCCAGCTCAATCGGAATGGTATCAACACCACAAACAGGAAACATCAACTGTATTCATCTCCTAATCTGAACAGCATTCGGAAGTGTACAATAACCAATTTTGTTTAATACAAATATTACAAATATCATGATTCAGCATTGTTCTTGTTTCTAAATTTTGTATTACAGGAAAGGTTGGGTTCTTAAGAAAGGGAGAGAGAGATTACCAAAGAGTTTTATAATACAAAGGGGAAAACACCGGGAGATTGAAAGGGCAATCATTTATTTATGTTGAAAGTAAAAGAGAGAGATGGACAGCTGTTGAAAATGGAAGGATTAGAGGAAGGAAGGAATACAGTCCTTGGACTTGATGCAGAGGTTTTTTGAGGTTACTCCGCATTTTCATTGGGTAAAGGTGAAGAAGTCTAAGGAACGCTAGGAGATTAACAACAGCATATAAGACTAGCTCTCAAGGATTTTTGTGTTGCAAGCTTCATCTGGAGGCTGCAATCGGAGAGCCAAAAGGTCTTTTTACCCTACCAACTATGATTTGTGATGTCTGATATCCTGAACACACAAACCAATGGCAGATTGCAAATTGTTAAATCGGAGATCGCTGTGTCATCTGCACTGGTGTATAGTGGCTCTGCTTGAGAATCAGTGCATAGTTCAAAAGTGTTCTGCCTTCTTCTGCATTAGATAGTTAAGCCACTTGCCCCTCGCAATTTGTCCATCGTTGTACCTTCACCATAGGCAGATAAAAAGATTTATCATTGAAATCCTTTATCAAGTCTTATCAGTGTAGTTACTGAATTTAGTTTTATGCTTTCATACTGGTATCACAAGCTTCCAATCAGGAATGCCAAGCAAAAAATTCCCTACTTCAAGAATGGACCCAAAGTCCCATATTTTTGAATCTCAAAGAGAAATCCTGCTAAAAATGTTTTTTTTTTTCAGATGTCTTAATCAAATTGGGATTGGGGGATGAGCACTGCAGATGGTTTTCCTGTTTTGAAGCCTGCGTGTGCGGCCTGGTGATATATTCTACAGTTGCTTGCTCCAAAACTTGCATGTCCTGAATTTCTTGAATTCGGCCTAGAGTTTGATCTTAATTGTTAGAATGGTCTCCCATGTTCTCCCAAATGGTACGACCACTTCTATGGTAATTACCTTCTCTTTGTACCATAACAATGGGATCCATCGACTCTGCTTCCAATTGGTGCTTCTATTGTCCATCAATTTTGCAGTTTAACCCCATCTTAGGCCCCAACTCATCCCTTTGTTGACCTGACTCCTAAAATTAGAATTCTCATACTACTCCCTTTCCGTTGCACTGGCATCTTAGCAACCTTCCAACTTGCAATCCTTTAAAATTGACATGCAACTCTGTGGACCAGTATTATCACATTGAACAATGAGGTCCTTAATTTTTTTTTATAAAAATCATCTACTTTTACTCGAGTTCATGGAGGAATTTGCATCCAACTTTGATCGGAAAAAATAGGGTTATAATGGACCCTACCTGGTCTCTAGAGATGTTGAGAGGATAGCAAATAGACCTGGATACAAGTACACTATATTGCCACCGAAAGCATTTTCCCTGGTGGTCTGGACATGGATTGGCGGTCTTTTGTGCAGCCAAAAGATCAAAACAGTTCAAGATGGGTGAAACTAAAGCTGCTTCAGCTAAGAGAGCACCCTTATGGTTTACACTTTGGAACAAACAAACTAGCAGATTGTAAAATCGGAGATTCTTTCGTCATCTGCAAATTGAAGGTAAACTCGCTCTGAATGAGAAACAGTTGCCTGAAAAATGCATCATACAAAAGTGTTCTGTCTTCTTCCTCAATAGATAGTTAAGCCACCCAATACCCTCCCATCTGTGTCCCTTGATGTACCTTCATCATTGGCAGATCGAAATCCTTCAAGTATTACAGGTATAGTTATTAAATTCACTTGTACGTCTGCATACTGATACCACAAGCTTTTGACCAGGAATTATGCATTAAAAATTCCCAACCTCAAGAATGACCAAAGTCCCAAATTCTGTATGTCAATGAATAATCACGTTAATTTATTTTTATTATTTTTTTAGGGGTTGAAGAGGAGAGGAGGATTAGTGCGGATGGTTGTTTTGTTGCATGCGTGCAAGTATAAATGCAAAGACACAAAAATACATGCTAGCCCGCATGAACACAGATATTAAAAGTGCAATTTTACAGTGGGCCAAGAGAATGTTCCTTGTGAGGCACTATATCATCCAACAACAGAAACAAAACTAAGGTTGCTTAAGTACACAGGATTTAAAGCAACCTTCCAAGTTCCAATACCAAACAAGCAATATAGGAAATATAAGATCAACTGCCTCAAATAAAGCAAATCACCATGAAAACCAAAAGCTGAATATGGTTCACTTCCGAGTCAATGCTGAAGCGCCATCATCAATTTCTGGGGCTTCAATTTCTTCTTCTTCTGGTTCTGAATTTACTTCCTTGTAAGGGTATCTTCTTCTAATAAACCAAAGGGCAAAAATATTGACGAAGCTAAGCACAGCCAATACCCAATAAAAGTAGTCCAAATGACTATTATTCACTGTCGTCCCAAACCAACCTTTTGCTATGCGGATAGCAACCACACCAAGGATGGTTCCTGCTCCAAGAGCACCATCTGCAAATGGCCCTGCATATTCCTTCATTGCCTCGGGTAGTTGATCATTGTAAAATCCATTTATGCCTTTCTGAAAATATGTACCAGCACGGCCCGGCATTATAAATTGGGGTAGAAGCCAAAGGAAACTCATCGGGACTGTTGTGTCTGAGTCATCCTCTAGGTCATATTCTTTCACCACAGCTAGTCTTTTCATTTCAACCAACCTGCAACAATCAAACAAGCTACTGCATAGCCATTTCCTAAGATAGTTACCGCAAAGGAAACAAGTTTCTGCACTTCAGCAGCATCACCGTACCTGAAATTCCTATAGACCTTTTTAGCTGACTTCTTATGAACATTATACATCATTTGTAAATATGTAAGAGGGACTTCTATGCCGAATATCTTTCTGTTCAATCCGTCAGCTTCTTCTGTAAAGTAAGTGTTCCCAATGGAAAGCACAAGGCCAGGTATGAGGAAGGATGCCCACATTGGAATCATTCTCAGCATGACCTTGTGACATCAATTCATTGAATTATATATAGTAATTCAATGATTATAATTTTAGAAAAAATTACTATTAATTGAGTAAAATATTTTTTTAAAAAAGTCAAATTTATCAAAAGAAACTTGAACTATTCGATTCTAGCCGGAATGCAAAATTAAAAATTTATTTTGATGCAAAATACAAAATATTAGAGGGAGACAAATATTATAATTTTCAGGGTATGAAAAATATTTTAAAATATTTTAATGGTATTTTGAAAATTTTTACTACTACTTCTATTATTTTATCAATATATTTGTGACTTTTAAAAATAATTTTAAGTTTTATCAATAGTTTTGTGTGGTTTGTTCTGTTGGGCTACCTGCATGGATGCTTTCAATTATCCAGTAATTTCGCTGACACATAGATATTCGGAACTTCGTATATGCTCAAGCTCCATGGCTTTTCTCGAAGTAAGCCTAGTGTTGCTTTGACAGACTGCAGCCACCGCCAATAATGTTCGTCTTCATTAAGGGAACAATGGTTTTCTGCAATCAGTTTTTGAATTCAAGAAAGCTGGTTTTGGGTTACATCTTTTTTTTTTTTTTTTATACAATAAAATGCAACCAAGAGTTGAAAATTCTAGAATTTGATTTGGCAATCCATTTGTTAAGTTGGTTTGAGAGATTTTGAGGGAATCCAAATTCACCAAAAAAGACTTGGTGACGAGAAATAGGATATGAAGTTCGTGAAGCCCATAATAAACTTGGAAAAGTCCAGATATTATTTTAAACATTTTATCCATTTAGTTTCAAATTTAAGAACTTTTTTTTTATTATTTTTGGAGTTTTAAATGTATATGTTTAATTATAATTAAGGACGTTTCCATGAGAGTCAAGTTAACAAGGTGACATGAATGAAATAATGTCATTTTATAATTACCTATTTATAATTTTGGATAATTAATGACAAAACATGTCTTTTATTTTATTTTATAATGTTATAACAAAGGAATCCATTTATTTTAATATATAATATGTATATATGTATATTGTTATCAATAAAAATTTTTGTCCGTCAGCAAAATCGTGGTGTGCGCAGGCAGCCAATCGATCAGCCGATGGGCCAAGTTGTATACCACAATCATGAGCTGAGAACATGTCAGGAGGAAGGCTACTGAAATTGTGGTTTTGGGCAGATTGGTAAACAACAAATGGAGTAGGTTCAATCAGCGGTGGAATCAATAGATTGACCAAGTCCGTCGGTCCAAACCCACTTGGACTCTTTCTTCAGCTGCCCTTTTTCCCAAGACAATCGAGATTCAAAGGAATAAACCGACGAGGAGAAAACCAGTACCATAGATGTCGGCCATGAGAGTGTCGAGATGTTTGGAGAGAATCGAAGGAAGAAGTGGCAACTGTTAAACGGCTAGTTGGGTGGTCTATAAATAGAATTTAGGTGGGAAGGGTAGAACACAATGACACATCCCCAACATCACACACATTCAGATTATTATTATTATTATTATTTTGATAGAGACACATTCAGATATTCATCCTTCAATTTTTCACGCAATTGTTTGCCCAGTTTGGGAGCTTTTGGGCCCCGAATGGATGACACGAAAACCCATTAATGGGGTCCAAGAACTCACTCTTGTGCTCTTCTTACTGCCCACTTTATTTGGGCCCTGTCCGCAAAAAGTTTCAGTGGAAGCTGTTTGGAGCCAGCCAGTGGCCAATCTTGTTTGCCCAACTTTCAGGTCAACGTGACTTGGTGCTAATCAAACATAGCGTTGTTCCTTAAATAGCGTCCTTCCTTAAATTAGAGCCGAGCATGTCAACACAGAGTCCCCAAAAATTAAAAATAAAAAAAATTATATTATTATATTATTACGGTATAAAATAAATATTTTAACAAATATTAAGGTAGATTATTACATAACATGCGTCATTTAATTTATGATTCATTTGGTCTCTCTAACTATATTCTTGTTGTTTTCTTTGACAATCTTGGTCCATTTGGTAAGGTGACACTTAGTGAAAATTCAGTGTGGGTGAACAAAGAAATATAAGTTTTTAGTTTTGGGTCATAAGCTTAGCTCGTCCTTCCACTTATTTTTGTATAATACAGATCCAAATAATCATAGTTTTTAAGCATTAGGACGCATAATTTAGATCCGCATCACTTTACTCACAAGTCATCCCCTTTAAGAGTTTCCACAGTAGGCCATAATTTGTGACTAGAAAGTAATATTTATCTTCTCTCTCTCTCTCTCTCTCTCTCTCTCTCTCTCTTACATGCAAAGAGAATCTTCTGTGATTTTTTTTGCCTAAAGGCAATAGGAATCATAAAGGGTCATTCCGCGCCCCTCTTATACAGACTTTTACCTGTAAACCAGAAGCAACAGTTCCACCAAGAGGACAATTTTATCCTATGTCTCTGAACCTTAGACCTCGACACCCGTCACAAGGTCTACTTTGAATGAAGTGATAAAATACTTGGTCCCTTCCTCAAAACGGTCTAAATTTAAACTGCCCTACCAGTAAAAATTGATTCTGAGTCTACTCTTTTATACAGAAGCCATTAAAAATGCCTGCATGATTCGAGCATTTTTAATCAAACAAGTGTTCCAATGAGGACAAATTTTGGCCTTCGTTTGAATCCGATTTGCCAGCCATCTTGATCTCCTTCTGAACTGCATTTCCCATCAATCAAGATTAATTGCTAATTTTGACTTCTTACTCCAAATCCAATCTTTAATGCCCAAGACTTTTGCTGGTTGAAGTGATTTTTCTAGGTACATGCAGACAAATTATTTAGTCAAGAACCCTCCTTCAATTAATCTCTCTCTCTCTCTCTCTCTGTGTGAGAAGAACGTTCTCTCCACTGAAATATTTTAGTAGAAAGTTCGGCAGCAGTGGACACACTTTCTCCCTGTCAGTCAAGCCCCCTCAAACAAGTAATTGCCCGATTGCACTTTTTCCTAATTTTTGGGTCTTAAGAAACAGCAAGAAGACAACTAAAATCCGGCTTCACGTGACCTAAAATTCGGGTCAAAATTCAAAATGGTCTTCCTTCCACAATCCCACGTTCATACAATAAGTGAAAATTTTAATTATTTATTTATAAATGAACATATGGGTGTTTCATGTTCACGTATGCCTTGTTCATGTAAGATGGGCACGTGACACGCACATGCACTAACATGCAGCCCATGTGAATGAATATTGGTGGCTCCATGTGACCTTACCCCAAACCCACACCTCCATTAGAATCTTTTGGCTCAAAATGGGACGTGAAGACATGTCAACATCCAACCAATGATATTGCACCGCGTCGGCAAGAAAACGACTTTATAAAAGACCCATTCCTTCGCACTTCACAAAATACTATAATAAACCTTTTCGAAACATATGCCATTGACAATGACACCGCAAGCGCATACATTAATTTACTTGCCCCGCAGAACAATAAAATAAAATAAAATAAAATTTTATAATAGTCAGCCCGAACAAGAAGAGAAGCCTAACATTCGGAGGCCCAAAAATTTTCTAAACATATATTTGATTTAATTAGCCTATGCTTTGGCAGCAAAGCAATCATCACAATTCAACACAACTATATATCCAACTAAATCAAGAGGGAAAAAAAAAATGAAGAAAGACCCAAAAACAAAAGGAAGAAATCCAGCACACATCACATGTAGGGGAAGCATTACTACCATCCCCACTCGTATGATACAAAACATTTTTGAGGGGGGTGGGAGAGGGAGAAAGGAGTGTGGCTTTTTAGTGATGTTGGGCCGAAGATGGGCTTGGAGGCTTGCACTGGTAGCATTTTGCGAAAAGCCCAAAAGTGTCAACTTGTTTCACAAAGTTGGTCATGCTGGCCCACCCGCCGAACCCGAATCCGACAACTAGGACCCAAATCACAACGAAGGAATTGAACACATACATTGCAGTCCAACTTGGGAGGAAAAATGGAGGCTTCTCTGCAGCACTCTGCGAAAAAAAATGAAAGGAAAAGCTTAGAAAACAGTAAAGGTTGTTTTGAAAAAACTTGCAAGGCAAAAAACAAGCCTTCTAGGTTTAGGGTTTGATGTGAGGTAGATAGACAGCTAATATGGAGACACAGAGCAGGACTCCCCAGCTGTAGCTAAATGAAAGAGACGCCCCACCTATACCGCACCATCCCTCCTAATATTTCCAGATCCATGCCTTAAATGCTACTATTCTTCCCTACATCTCCATTATTCACCCCTCACCCTGTCTCACGTGACACTCACGTGGGGTAGTTCCCCCATGAAGACCGCCGAGTGTCGACCATATAATTCGTTATGACCAACTGCCTCTTAACGGTAGAATCAATCCACAAGATTACCTCGGAAAAAGCGTAACGCATTAAACATCAGCAGTGACATATAACATAACGTTAAAGAGAGTTTACCAGTCGAGCAGAAGCTTTTCTGTAAGTGAGCATATGAGCCATTGCAGGGATGATATAGACAGTGAAGCTAACCAAGAGTGCACCAACCGCCGAGTTAATTGGCCCGAAGAATGGGAAGATTATAGCCAAAAACCAAATGGGTATCACCACCGGCAATCTAGCCAAAGCCCTCAGGCAAATGCTTCTTGTGTCGTGCAATCCGATAACCTTCTCCCACACAAAATACAACGGTGTGCAGGCAAACCCAAATGTAATAAACTGCATAAAAAAATTCTCTCAATCTCATGTCCCGTAATTTCATTCCCTTCACCGAAGGTGAAAGTATTTACTAATTTTCACCTGATGAATGAGCATGAGGATAACGGCGGCGTCACGGAAACCGGTTTTGGGGAGGAGAGAAAACGCATTGGAGTGATTGAGAAGTTGGTCTCCAAAAGCCCAGTAAACTGCGGCTGCTGACGGAATCGTTAGTGTGTATACGTAGAGTGTGGCCAGCAAGTATATGTACTTGAATTTCTGTGGTTTCCACATTGCGTGCATAATTTCCCTGTAAATAAAAATAAATAAAAAATCGTTTTCCAAGATTAAGAAAAAAAAAAAAGTAACTCAATTCTTTTCCTCGGAAAAATAAGGTAAAAAAATCCCAGAATAGTACAATTGGAAAATCTAGGATCAGATTTCCCTGTTCTGCCAATCCCTGTTCAAAGCAGAACAAAGTTCAAAAAAAGAAAGAAAAATTGTGCCATGTCCTTTTCAATTACGGTCGATTATTTGGGGCAAAAGTTCAAAATTTATAAATCATATTTTCATTTCTTTCTTAAAATCCCTTGGCCCCAGTTCTTTTAACCCTTTCTTGAGAGAGTCAAAGATAAGACATACATGCCCTTGAAGAAGAAGATTGGTTTGGATTGATTTGAGACAAGAATTGAGAGATCGGGATGGGGGGATGGGGGAAGATGGGCAAGCAAATCAAGAGGAAATAAAAAGGGAAATGGGAGGGTGTGATTCGGTTTGTGTTTTCAGAGAGCAAACAAACAATGGAAAAGCAGTTTCCATGATTTTGTCTCAGCTCTCGAAGCACGAGAAATAGCTCATCAAAAAGCTGCAAACAGTAGTCCTGCAAGAAAAGCATAGCCGCTTACACAGTCACAGCATGTCCACCGAACGTGTAGAGAATATTAGTAGCTCCGGTGAAATACAATACTAACTTGGTTGGAGCAGAATGAGATACTCCTTCAACCTTAAAAAAATTAAAATTAAAATTAAAAAATACCCATTTAATGAAATTTAATTTCTTGTGACATTATTCTGGTTTTTGCTTTTTTACCTGTCCATGAATAAGAGCAGCAATGGTCAAATACCAAGCAGTGTAAGTAGTCATGCCAAGACCAAGAAAAGACCAGATTCTATAATTGTGAAATGAGGGTATGAACACTGTTGTCGCACAACATGCCCCGAATATGTATGTCCAGGTTCTCTTGTCCAATCGGTCATTTATGTAGTATATGTTACTGCGGTAATCAAACATAAGACCAAAAACATTTTACAAATCAGAACCAGAAAATGAAGTACCAAGTTCAAGGTAGTCGAATTTAAGGAGGAAAAATTGGGTGTCACCTTGCGCATGCTATGAGTTGGATAACAGATCCGAAGAGAAGAAAGGTGCAATTGAAGGCTAGACCAACAGCCTTCCAAAATGGTCCCAATAATCCATCAAGCACTTCAAACCACTGCAAAGACACATAATAACCCCAATTTGAGTAGCTCCGGTTCGTATTCTAATGTATTTCCATTAATTAGAAAAGGGCTCTTTTGTGGTTCTTTTAAAAAAAAAATGGAAAAAAAGGTGTTGGTTATGGTTGTATGTGGATGATAAAGCAAACCTGAATGACATGGTTCTTGAAGCTGACGTTTTCTTTCTCTTTTCTACTACGATATTCAATATAAAGAACACTGATGAGATAAGCAGTCCAGCTTCCAACAAGTCCATAGAACACTTGAAACAAAATTCCGGAAAGCATCCCCAGTTGAGAGAACGAGTATGGTAGAGTCAAAAGAACTTGTGCTACCTATTGACCATTAACCAAAAGAATCAAAATTTGAGTTCAAATTGCACAGTTTGAACAAAAGATGAAGCAAATGCAAATGGGTAATGATAATATTTTGATTTTACTTGATTAGAAGCACAGCTAAACCAAGCATCCCAAGCAGAACCTCCATGCCAGAGAAGACTTTTGACACTGAACATAGAGCCATCCGCATCTTTTTCTTCTTCTTTTGTTGTTGCTTCATTCTGTGTCTCGCTGAAGTTTGAGACAATTGCTTCCTCGGCTTGTTTCTGAGGCAACATAGTTATTGTTACTTCCGTTTTTTTTCCTCTCTACAAATATATCAAAATCTGGGGTAGATCTGAAACATAAAAAGGACAGTAAATGAGACAAAATAAGTAATCAAAATCCTACACCTTCCTAAGAAAATGAAAGCCTATGCCCCCCCACCCGCTCTCTGAGATCCAAAAAACACCAAAACGAAAAATTCAAAGGCCGCAAAAAGCAAACAACGACCAAAAAATAAGAAAAAAAATTTTTAAGTACAGAATACAATAGCAAAGGATGAGAAATCCAAAAACCCACTTGGTGCTGACCTTGAGAAGTCTCTCTCGGGTAAGACCAGATCAAAAGACAAAACACACAACACTTAAGAGAGAGAGAACAGTGGTAGAGAATTGAGTTCCAAAAGGGGGGTTTTTTTAAGAAGAATTTGGTTTGCAAATTAAAAGCTATTTGGCAGAAAGACTTTAATGCTCAAAATTTAATACCAAATCTTCAGCTGCTACCAAAGAATCTCTGAGAAAATATAAAGTTTTTCTGTTTTGTTCTTCTTGATGCGCTCACAGTCACACAATCCCAAATTCTGCAAGCGCCGAATAAAAGACGGCGAGAGGAGAGAGATAGACAGATAGAGGGAGAGAGAGAGAGAGAGAGATTAAATGATATTTGTGCAGAGAGAAACTAAGAGAGAGAGAGAGAGAGAGAGAGAGAAGGAAAAACCAGGCACAATTGGGCATTTATAATATGTAAAAGAAATCATACATAGCAAATGAACTTTCAATTCTGTCGCTGTTTTTTCCTTCGAAATTGCTACCTGAACTAGCTAAAAAAGCAAAAGAGTTTTCGAGAGTAGGGGTAACAGAGACAAGACCTCAATTCAATTCCAGGTTATGATTCGATTCCTGGGTGGGAGAAAGTGAGATGAAGAAGAGGAGAGAGATAGAGAGAGTGAGAAGAAGAATCTGAGATCTAAAGAGAGAGACTTTGATCTGATCATGAGTCGAGTGAAGTGCAGTGAGCGCAGTAAGGTTTGAGGAAAAACCGGACTTGCTTTTTTATAGAACACACACACACACTCTCTCTCTCTTTCTCACACAAAAATAAAAATTTGCCAGGCTTCTGAACTAACGGCTCTCATCTCATGTTATTACCTCAATTCCATACTTGAAATTCACGTCGCGTGAAAGAACTCTATTCTAAAACCACCAATCAACTATTTCTCCGAAATTTGTCATTTTCTTGTTTTTCTAAGTTCTAAACCTTTCGATTGAACGATAATTTTACCTAATAAGATAACATATAAGTCCAAATAAATCCAAATAAATATTTCATGATTGATGTATCCTTTTGCAAATAAAATATATATATTTTTTTCCAATCTTTCGCTTCCAAATTTAAAATAACTCCGCAAATTTTAATTTACTCAGCTGATTTTATTCAATATTATATTTAATCAAATTAATTTAATTCATTCAAATTAATTTAATTATAATTCACATTAATTCCAAACCATGTCTTCCTAATGGGATATATTACTCTTGTTAATATATAATTGATACTGTGATTAAATATTATTATTTTTTGAAATAAAATTTTAAATTCAAATTGTATATATATAAAGAAAACATATGTTTAGATAGATTTGTCTTATGAATCATATTGATTCGAATCAGCTTAATCGGTCTAATATAATTATCGAATACATATCATTTATTAAAAAAAAAGTATATTATTCTCGTCCCACTTTCACTCGGAGCGTGAGGCACCTATGCCAGCAATAAATGCTAGGGATATTGACACCGTGGATTCACCATCAAAAAAGCGAGTGGGAAGAAGATAGTTTTCACTATCCTGGGCCGTGGAAATCTGCAAGCCGTTGAAAGAAGGGAGGCCCATTTGTGATGTCGTGGGAGGTTTCGTGCTGATCGGCTCGTCAACCGAGTCAGAAACTTAGCCAAGCTAAGCTGAGCAAAGGTGAGAGGGAAATAGGACCCGCCATGATAAGGCACGCCTTTAAAGCAAACACGCGCGCGCCAGGATAAGGATTAAGGCCTTGTTTGTTTGTCTCAATTCTCAACCCCACACGCCGGCTTAAGTTTACAAATTTCACTTTGAAAAGATTAAGACTTTATTAAAAGATAAAGAGAGAGAAAATGAAATTCCCGACGGCTCGATGGGGCCGAATATCGGCGGCAGGTCCCACTTCCCCAAACACCCCATTATCGGGTGATGCCCTTTCTTCCTCTTTTGTTCATGTTAACGTCTCAAAAGGAAAAAAAAAAAAAAATTATATATATAATTCCACTTTACACACTCTAGTCAAAAGCAATTTTCTAGTTTTGTAAATAATTACATGTTTTCGTGTGTACAGCTGTTTGTAGTTAATTTTGAAATATTTTAATTTTTTTTCAAACATGAATTATTAAAAAATTTGATTTATTTCATCTTCGACTTACACGATTCATGTAGTATTATTCAGAGTATTCACCCTTAGTGATTTGTATATTCGACTTCCCATTAAACCTTACAACCTTACAGATCTTATATATATATATGAAGTATATCACAACTTTGACTACAGCTCCTCTCTCTCTCGGGATGGGAGGAGGTGAAGGCAACAATCAGTGTTTCTCTTTTTTGACCTCATTTAATCCATTTACTCATTTAATTCGGGTTTTTCTTGCACGCTTTCTCTCTCTAAGCATTACCAAATTTCTTTTGAATTTTTAAATTTATTTAAGGCTTTTTTTAACATTAAATGTTTGATATTTTTGTATTGATAGGGGAGAAAAGTGATAGCACATTAATTAATTTATGATTTGATTAAATTCTATTTTTGTATTGATGCATACAATGGCAAAGAAATTATTTAAATGTTTTAGTGATAATATAATAGACAATATTCATGTTATGAAAAGTTGAAAAGTTCAATTTAAATAAAATTCTTATTATTTGGGCCCCCTACACACCACCCGTCACGCCTCGCAAATTGGTTTTATTAAATATATATATTTAATATTTTTATTATATAATTTTTTTATTTTTATTTTATTTTAGCCCCCAAAGAAAAAATTTTAAAGGAAAAAAAAAAAAAGCAAAAGCCAACAACACATAGAAACATTTTATGAAAATCTAAGATTGCTTTAATTAGCCACACATTGTTAAAAAGAATTCAAAATTGGTGGCACAGAGGGCAGCCACCGGGGGGACAAACAAGACAGTGGTGGAGCTTTCCCACTCGAGGAAGTGAAGAAGATGAAGCTCTTTCCATTTCTCTTCCCCTTTGCGTCTCATTTTTCTTTTGAACAAGTGAAAGAAAATCCCTGTTTAGAAGGGAAATGTGCTAGCAGTCTTCCTTGCAGTACTCCCCCACGTAGCCACTCCCACCGGGATTCTGTCGGCTCGGTGAGGGTTTAACCCTGGCCCGCACCCACCTTAGCCAAGGGCTGAACCCACCCCTCCACTTGCTTTCCCTCCCCGCATTTGTAAAACACTATTTGAATTTGATATATTTCTTTTGAAATTTTTTTTAAAAAAAAAATTATTTGCATTATTTTAAATTCTTTTTAATTGGTTACCTTGCTTTATTTTCTTTCATCTCTCCACATAAATCTTGACCTGAAAAAATGAAAATATAGTAAGAAAAAGATAAATAGAGAAATGAGGTGTCATCAACCAACCAAAAGAAGTGCCGTTTGAGATTTTGTTACGAGTTATCACCAAAATAAACAAGATTTGCTTTGGCTTATCTTTGGGGCTTAGTGGGAGATGTAATGATTAATGAATAGATATGTTGTTTGACCCATTTGTGCTACGACCACGATCAAAATTCGGAATCGTGTTCCGATGTTGCCCCTCACGTGGGACCCCAATCCTAGCTCTCCCCTCCCCTCCCCTACCCCCGGGGGATCCCCCATTCACTATTGTCCACCACCACCCTGAACAAGTTTGTGCGACCCTTGCCTCTCAATCATGTTCACCCCTTTAAGGATATTTATGTATGTTAAAACAAACGTACCCCAAATAACAAAATAAATCACACAAATCTTGAAAAGAAAAAAAAAAGAAAAAGAAAAACATGATTCAGCTAATTATAATATGCATGCATGGTGTATAAATAAGCAAATTCACCATCTCTAGAGTACTGAATATGGAAAAAAAGAAAAATACTCCGAAGTCTAATATATTACAAGTAGAAAAAGCTTCCCCACACGACCTATGTCTGCATGTCGAATGTATTACCGCAAGGGGCTCCGCCCCCTTCCCACACCCCTAGCCTCCATAAGCCATAACTCATGGATATCTTAATTTACCCTGGAGAGTCCATCCCAAGATCACTTTCTTCATTTTAAAATACCCACATAAATGTAAAATATAAATATTTTGATACATAGTATTTTTTTAATACCTTACATTATTTACACAGATTGAGAAAGTTGACAAATAATTTCCTCGAGACATGAATTTCAGTGTAGATGGTAGATGACATGTAATTTTAGTCATTAGAATTGCTATCGTTAGAAAAGTTGAAGTATCGCACGAATATGGATAAACATCAATGGTAATGTTAATTTAACATTGTTTTTATTGTAAGTGTTATCTCTGATTTCTATTGTTAGTGTTATCTCTAGTTTTTATGCATTTCATGGTTCTATTAGTAATTTCTATTGTGGGGATTTAATTAAATTTGAGAAAGAAAAAAGAAAATCTCTAATCATAATTCTTCATAACACCTAAGACAATATTGATTGGTTCCCATCACTCTCATAAAAATGCTCCATCATTGATTAACAAGCTTCTTCTTTTTACTCCACGCGAACTTCACCTTTAGAAACCCTCCACCCAAAAATAATAAGGAAATAAATAATTCAACCAACTCAATTCTAATCGAAAACAATTGTTTATAGAATGATTGCACTACTATACAAAATTCTTCATAAAAAAAAGCTTTTTTGGTGTATCGAATTATGAAGTCTTTCTCCAATACAATGCATACAAATCAAACACATGTATCCACATGGTACATATTTCTATATGGTGCAAGTAAGCTGAAGTGGGAAGAAAGGGACCCAAACGTCTTCCCCTCTAAGATGGAAAATGCCCCTTTCTGGAGTTTGGAGGAGAGGATAGTAGTGTATTAGGCAGGAGAGGTACTCGATGCCTCCACTCACTTCCATATAAACTTTTTACCTTTATGGAATGAAGGGCCATCCATTACTCACTACAATGCAACACCTTCCTAACAAGATAGACCCTTTTGAGAGTGGTTGCATTTTGTTAGAGGATACGGTCCCATTCATCTGAATTGCTCAATTAATAGGTAGATCACTAACAATGCGGGGAGAGAGAGAGACGTCAATAATTTCATAGCAATTGGCTCAAAAATAATTATTTACTTTGATAACTAATTAAATTAATAAAACCCAAAATTGTGATAAAAAATAAATTTTGAAATTGTCGAGGGGTAAAAATTATATTGTAATTAAAGGGACGATTTAGAAATAAAATTGATAATATAAGAAGAGTTCACATCAATTGTCAAAGTAAGACAAGTGAACATAAAATAACACAGCTATGGTCATCGCACTTGCATCCTTGAAACCCAATTACGCTCCTAGCAAGAGTGCGGACGCAAGATCTCTCGCATGCATGGTCAAATCTACATCCCTTGAGTGTGCAACCTGAACCCTTCCCTGCACTCCCTGCACCTTATGCTCCTTTGGCGGATTTCTTTGCTATTCTATTTATATTAAAAAATTTTAGTTTATGTAGGATCATTTGTTTCCTTGAGTTGCTTAGGTTATTTCTGTCCTAGTTTTAGAAGGATTACGTTAGGGTTTTAATATTTGTTTTTCTATTATAGTTTGATTGTTGTTCTATTGAGGTTTGCTATGTTTTCTGCTATATTTTTTTCTTCATTTTTAAGTGGATTTTTTTTTTTTTTTTTAAGCTTTAGGTTTTTATACTGAATAAACCCACCACCAGCATCCTCGGCATTAGAAATCAAATTTGTTAATAGTAAAAATCAAGGTTTTACAATTTTTGAAAACTATCCCTCTATATGGCTCAAGACTTTTGGATAAAAGGAAATTATTTAAAGTTAAAATTATGATTTATTATTTAATTTGAAATTAATTAATCATTGTAGTAAAATTATATTTCGCGTGTTATTTTCACAAATGCATGCGGGGAACAATCTTAATACTTTCTCATTTTAGTTAGATCGAGTGATGATCTTTATTAAAACGAAATAAAGGAAGAAAAAAAAAAGAAAAATTAATCTACAAAGACTGACTTTAACAATCTGCTTGACGCAACCCCAATGGATTATGACAGACTCCAAATTCCATAACATCTTATGACATGACAACAATCATCATCTAGCTTCCTCCTTTTAGTGTTTAAGAATCCTAAATGGCATCTAATCCTGCAATTAACCTTAAGTTTGGTATTTAGGATAATTATTGAACTAGAATAAAATGTTAAAAATAATTCATATGGGGTTGTGAGATAGAAAATAGTGATAGTTACTCTTCTACTTATTTACTCTTTTCTTTTTCTTGGTAAGTCTTATTCGTTGGTTGTTGGGGACAATTACTTCATTTGATGTAATTTTGAAGAAATGAGAAATCAAAGGTATTCTCAAATACCATAATATACTATTATAACATGTCATGTCATATTGAACCAGATTGATTGCTTATCATTTTTCAAGGTTAAGGAAATAAGATTGTTATGATTAACAAAAATTTCTCCGAAGAATAATTGCTTATATAAGGATACTTTTAGAAGTATATATCCTTAGTTAAGCAATATCTATCTATCCAACAACCACCTTCATAATTGATCAGGCTAACAAGAGTTTCATTAATTTTTACAATTCTTTATTGGAAATTAATAGTTTTTATAAGGGCAAGTTTATGTACAATTTTTAATTATTTGTCTGAAATCGATGATATAAGAGATTTTACGAAGAGGGAGAAAAAAATTATACGAAGAGGGAGAAAAAAATTATCTTATGTGAATAGAATACCAATCGATGGAATTGAAGCCACTACTATAAATCAATTCAAAGCATCTTCAGCTGAGATTGAGAAACAAAGAGGCCTAGTTTCACAACTATTCCTACTTGGGGGGGGGGAGTTAGGTTTCATAAGATAAGAGCATATCTTGGGATCCAAAGCCTCTCCCTTATTTCTTGAAGGGCTTGGAAGAATATTTAGACTTTAATAATTGGTGATAAATGACCTGACAATAGAAAGCGAATTGGGATAAGTGACGAACCAATGCTAAGTCCCTATGGGACCCCTTAATTCAAAACTTGACATCAGCCCCACACATAATTTGTACCAAATTGTCGACTTTTGGTCCCCACCATTCTGAGACATACCCATCAAAGCCATAAATGGCTACTTACCAAGTTCTTTTTTTATTTTCCGGTGGGGTGGGGGGAGGGGAATTTCCTCTTTTTCTAGAATTTTTTTTCATTTCTTTTTCTTCGGTTTCTTCTAAAAATCTAATACCTAGGTGGTTTTTTTTTTTTTTTATAATTTAATTATTATCCGACATCTAAAATTTTATCTCAATTAATTTGAATCGACTATTATGATTTCCATCCACATGTGAGTCTCTCAACAAATTACTCTCTATTTTTATGAGGAGTTGAATTACTACGTAAGGGCAACAAGCTCCTTACAATTTACGTCGGTATTTGTTGGTGGATTTTTTCTTTTTACCAGAGATACATAGGATCTTTTACTTTGTTTTTCTTTGCAAGTCCCATCTCACCTGATTCAATTTCTGAGTTTAAAAATTTAACATCTTAATGGTTAGTTTTGAAAGTAAAAATTAAATTTTATTTTTAATATGGCATTAAAGTCAAAGTCTGTTCTCTTCCCTTAACAGTGTTATTTCACATATTAAAGTCATTTTTAAGATGTAATATATAAATTTACAAATTTCATGATAATAAGATTTCAAGAAAAAAATGAAATTTTCTTTAAGAGCAAAATTTTAATACGTAAACTTGGAATCGTATCATGTCCTTGGAGTTGGACCCCCAATTGGGAATCTATTACACTCATGGGAATGCAAAGGCAACCACTCAAAATTACACATCTCTCCTCCCCCACCTTGCATGAAGTTCGATATAAATACACGTACATATATCTATATTGCAGGTTGGCATGCATCAGCATGACGAAGTAGAAAAATGAAGAAGAAGAGACTTTAGAGTTGTATAAATAAATGGTAATAAAATGTGACATGATGATCATAGGGAGAATTATTAATACACAAACAAAGAAGAGAGATCAAATGTATGTATTATTAAAAAGTTTTGAGTGTGCTAAGTGGAATGAAAAAGGCAACACTTGTGCGTTTTCCCAGATCTCGAAAAGAAAAAGTTTATTAGGGCTTTAGCTTATTAGATGGAAGACATTTAAACAAATGATGGGTTTGGATAAGCAAAGTGGAAAATAAAAAAACCAATAAATAAACAAAAGTGATGTGTAAGGTTTCTTCCTCTTCTTTACGTGACCTTAACACTTTTTGTTCACTTTATCTTTATTTCTATTTTCATGTCTTGAGAATCTCTTTTGATTGGTGGGGGTAGGGAAAGAACCCTAAGAACATGAATTGAACTCAGAATTCCTTAAAAAAAGAAAAAGAAAAAGAAAAAAACCCCAACCCCCTTCTTGTATAGTAATTTGTGTTCGATTTTGTTAATGGAAATTTGTACGAAAAGTTCATTAAATTATTGATTGGTGGAAGGACTTGGAAGCTCTTGCAATTATTTGGAATCATATCTTTGGTTCATCAATGCATGGGTATGGGCTCGTATAACACCATCGATGCTCTTATGCTTCACCTGGGTTGACCCCATTTTCTCTAGCTATGGAGTCTCTGGAATGCATTATGAAAAGTACCAGGTACAGATGGCACTGCACATTTTTTTTGCCCTCTACCTTGTGTGGGACCATATTTAAATTCGTTATTAATTTTCTTTGCTCTTTTTTAGAATGCACCTTCGTCTTTCATATTAAAATAAGGCTAAAAATAAGAAAGGTTAAATAATATTCCAATCCTAAAAACTTTAGCCTAATATATATATAAATATATATAATAATTATACAATATTACAAATTATTGTATATCCTAAAAATTTTTGCTTTAATATAAATATATGTTAAAGGGCATAGGATTCCGAATAAGGTAAAGCCATGTACCAAACAAAGTGTTCTTTAGGTTTTCAAGATGATGTTAAGGACCCCCCCCCCCCATTAATTTATATTTCCCCCACACGTTATTCCATTTCATATACTCATGCTTGCAGGATAGCAACCTACAATGGGATTATAAAATAACATGTAAAGCTCCATTTAATAAAAAGTTAGGATTAAAGTAAAATTTTGAGTTCCAAGTCCGCAAGTAATCGTGATCGGGTTAGTCTACAACTACCACAATCAACTATATTTGGTGTTAAAAACCATATAATATAACATACTGATCCTTTAGTTTTACTTCTGGGTGTTTCATATTTATATTACTACCACAAGAAAATTTTAAACTTTCACACAATGTTTAGTATGAAATAAAAAGAGTTTTCAGATTATTTCAATAATCTTTTACACCGTTTTGGTGTTTTACACAGTTTTCAGGTTTAGAGAGAGAAAATATGAGATTGTAGAGAAAAAAATGCCAATGAAATTATTTTTTTTAAGAGAGAGAAAATTGATATGTTTAGTTTTATAAAAAGAAAATCAAATTTAGTGTTTTTTGGAAAAAGAAAACTTTAATGTGTTTAAAGAAATAAAATATAAATTAAGTTTCTCGTTTTAAAATGTTTAAACTAATATTTTAGTTTAAGGAAATAAAATTTGAATTTCATTTTCTTAGGATAGAAAATAAGAAATTAATGTGATTAGAGAGAGAAAGTTTTAGACAAAGGAAACTAAATGTGCTTGTTTTTAAAAAGAGAAAAACAAATTTAATTTTTTTAATGAGAGAATTTAAAATTAATATGTTTAGAGAGATACAATATAAATTAAATTGATTTATAGAGAGAGAAAACTAAGATTGATTATCATCTATTTATTTAAAAAAAAAAAGAAACTAACTAATTATTTTAGAATATTAATTATAAATAAAAAAATAAATCAAAAAAATTGCTTTTAAAGAGAGAGACCGCCAACAACCACAATACTTGGCTGCAAAATCACCGACTGAGGCGGCGCCACCGGCAATTCCACGGCACACACAAAAATCTACACCGACAAGACCTGTTTTGGGGTTTTCCCAGTTTGAAGCCACCGCATGCCATATTCTTAAAACTAAATGTTTTAAACAATGTTTACTAATCTCGAGTAAAATCAAAACCTACTTTTGACTTTCTCTCTCATTAAAATCTATTTCTCGATTTTGCTGATTCAAAATATCAGTTCTCAGTACATTATCTTCAGCTCAGATCTTCCTTTGCTTCCACCAAGGCTTTTGTTAAACTAAAATTTGTATCAATTTAGTTTAATTTACTTTTATATTTTTCATAATTATAATATTTTCTGTTTTCGAGTCGATTTTACTCATTATTATCATATAATATTTTACATAAATACCAGAGGTTCAATACCCTTAAAATCATGTAGTTGTGCATATAAAATATTAATCTCATGATTAACCCACTAGCATTATTCTCGTATTTGTTCAACCATGACGGGTAAAACAAAGGTTTGTTCTAATGTTTCTATACTTTTGACCAATTTGCATAATGCGAATGAATAATGATAGAATTCTCAACTAACACTTACCAACCCCCATGCCCCCTAGAATATTGAATTTTTTTTTTTTTTAATTATTTATCAAGTATTTTATATATGCAAAATTGGGGTACAAGATCAGTTGTTCAAAGGTCAAAATCGCCCATTCTCGTCCATAGGTGCAGATGGCGGAGGTGTGACGCTTCTAACTTTAATTAAATTTTACTAAACTCCCACTGGCCAAAAGATAACAAAGAATTTACATAAATTCCAAAGTAAGCAACATGGTCGTCGTTTCTTCCTATGTTGTGGTCTGAACTTACTGATTAACCTCAAGAGTCAATCATTAATCACAAATACTTGGTGGGATCTCTTCAAAGCGTGGACAATGAGATTTTGCGGTTCAGCAAATAGCAATCCAACCATTCAAACCTGATGGATTACAATTAAAAAAAAAAAAAAAAAACACTGATTTTATTTTTAGGATTTGTGGCATTGACCTCCTTTTTAGATTGACAATTGATAAAGAAAAATAATAAAATTTGTGAATTTTGCTTGTAGGGTCAAAGGGAGAAGCTGCGACTACCCAATTTTAGTAAATAAATTTTTATAATTATAATCTCAAATACTGTTTTTTCTAAAAAATCATAATTCATTGTTAAAAACTATTTTTATTTCACTTTGCCCTACTTACTTATATATTAATTTTTCTTTTACTCATTTTTCTAGTTTTACCAACTCTGTGTAATAATTCAGATAATCAAAATTCTTTAGGTTGAGTGGTCGGATACTCTACCCCCTTAACTAGAGATCTCGAGTTCGTACCTTGGGAATGATGAAAAAAGATTAAGGAGGGTCAACCTCTTAAAATGAGTTTCTCAATATTTAAATCAGACTAGTGAGACAAAACCTAGACACCGGTAGTGAAAACTAAAAAAATAATTCAGATGTTTTGTAAATTATATGAAATACTATACAAAAATTAGATGTCATGAAAATTCATGAAAGAAAGGGGAGGGGGGGAGGGGTGGGGGTTGAGCCAACCACAGTTAAAGCACAAAATTTACTATATTATTACCCAAAACAATTTTCATTGGACGCAGACCTATGTCAAGTACAAGGGGGGTAGGTTGGTCCATGATGGACCGTCCTACATATTTGATGGGCTGAAGCCCGCATATAAGGAAAAGCCTAATATGCCGAAAGACATCCTAGGTTACAACTTTTTACCATTTGTGGTAAATTTCATAATTAATGCTCTCTTGACTTATTGTCTTAATCAAACCTCCCCGATCTAATTGCCAACAGATATTTAAATTATGGTTATAATTCCTATGAAGAAAGAAAAAGAAAGGTCCCTTCAATGAGTGCCATAAATTGGGGAAAGAAAAACCATGCCTAGTGACAGACTATGTCTGTGGTGGGACAGATATGGGAACCATTCAGGCCTCTTAATACTAGTGGTGGTCTTGGGGTGGTGATGGTGGCCTTGTTCGAACCGTGCTTGAATTGGGTACAAAATTTTTAAGTGATTTGATCTCTCTGAATTTTTGATAGAATTTTTTATATTTTGTTTGTGTGTGACAAACATTCTCTATGTATTAACACAAATATTATTTCGTAAATGTTTCTATATAAAACCAGATATAATAGTATTGATTTTAGATGAAAAATCTATCTCGCAAACTATCTCTTTTTTTATAAAAAATAAAATAAAATCTTTCGTTAACTCACTAAAGTAATGAAAAATGATAATTTTATGTAAGTGATCCACTGTTACAAAAATTCTACTAAAAGCCTTACTATCCCATCAAATGCTCTACGGAAGTGGGGTCTGAAAATTTCTCATCTGGGGGAAGAACGCTTAAGTGAATAGGATCATGATCATGTATTGGGTAACATCAATCTCAACCACCAAGAGTGAAGATGTGCTTTGTGTGCTCGAACTTTGATGTCCACTGAAAATTGTGATTATTGGTCGCATAATTGCAATCCCTGAATGTAGTACTTTGGAGGAGTCCAACACTAGGGCCTTTGGCCCCACCATAACCAGACACCAATAGGGGTTTTTTTTTTGGGGCGGGGGGATGTGTGGGTCATTGCTGCAACTCATTTAATATCATTGTTTGTTCTTCCAAAACCAAAGGATTGCTCAAATATGAATCCCAAAATCAAGACGGACGATTCTCCTTCCAGAATACTGTTGGTACTCTTTAAGGAAATTTTGCATCCCAATTTTGATATGATCACCGCAAGACAACCCCAGCACCAATTTCGTTAACCACAAATTTTTGTACTCAAAACTTAGATAAATCTTTATCAAAGTGGTTTGGAAAGAAATTATTGAGACGGAACATAAGAACCTCCTACTTCGTAACTATATTTGAATTCATATGCAAAGATTACTCTTCAAATGTAGACGCAATACAACAATTTATCAACGAAGGCCCTTAATCTATGTTAATTAAAAATACATTATTATATTACCAAAGAAGATAACTCATTTCCAAATATTTTGTGCATTGTTATCTATTTTTGAAATCATATCTAAAAAATATTTGAAAAATCTAACAAGAGCACAGGAATTTTTCTTTTTTGGTAAATTTTTTTGATTAAACTAAGTACTATATGTTGAAATGTTGACAAATCAATATGCATATGAAAGTTTGACCCTTTTTTTTTTTAATTTTTCCTGACCAAGTTAATGTTTTGACAAAGCTGTTTTGTGTTGTGTTCCAGGCCTTTGTGTTTCGCATAAAGATGAGGAGTAAAATTTTAAAAAAATCAAAGTAAAATTTTAAAAAAATCAAAGGGCAGAAAGTAAACACGTAGAAATTGGAACAGTGAACATTAATATAGAGATTTTTTGGCAGAGAGGTTGCAATAAGAGTAAGATTGTCAGATGCTTGGCTTTATGGCTACAGTGGCATGTGCCTTATGTTCGGGATTTACATTTTTTTGCTCGAGAGAGAGAGAGAGTGATACGGAAGAGGATGAGGTTTGGGGCCTCGCGGCACGCCGAAAAAGAGGCTGCGGCAGCCGGGCAAGTTGATTGAGCCTGTTCCCTCACATGTATCAAACTGAGTTATAAATTGACTGTTACTTATTTTGCTTACAAGTTCACCAAAATAAAGAAATTGTATTATGTATAATCTAATAAATAATTAAAAGCATAATATATTAAAATTATATTAAAATTATATTATTTTGTTTATTAATTTTTTTTTGATATTATACCAACCAGTATTCGGAATTATACTCTAATTAATCTGATTCGGAACTTACAGTGACTTATTAAGGGGCTACCCTCATAAAGTAATTTTTTTCATACCTAAACCGTGAGTCGAATTTGTTGATTAATGGATTTAACACAACATCCCAATAGGTCAATTATCCATCGGTTATTAATTTTTTTCTCACTCATACTTCAATTCCAACATAGGAATATTTGTATCCAAATGTTCAATTTTTTTTTTTAGAAAAAGTTTTTAATAACAAAGATTTTTTATAGTAAAAATTTATTCTAAATTCAACGGTCAGTATCACTTGTCATCACTATTCGGGATGAGTTAGTGGCTTCTTGAATATGAGCTTTCATTGCAGCCACGCCGGGTCACTTGTACAATTTCACTTGGGCCTGTTTGGCCCGTATGTTGCCCGGTTGGCCCTTCAAGAAGTCTCCTTTACTTGCTTTTATACCTTTCATACATAATTTCCAAAAATTTATAAAAAGTCATTTGGGTCCAAACTCGTGATCAATTTTCAGTGTTTATTATTAACATTTAATTTTGGTTATGCACAAATTAAAAAAAAAAAAAAAGAAAACAAGGAAATTGACTTCCATTCTTTGCTTTATTGTGATTGTTTTTTTATTTTTTTATTTTAGGGTATATAAAATTTCAGAATTTTGTCCTTCTTGGAATACCAAAAAAGAGCCGATAAGCAATAGCTCAATAGTTATCATTTTTCTTTCCTTTAAAAATCTCAAATTTAAATATTTTTTTATATAAATATATATATAATACCAAGAAAGAAAAAAATAATAAAATAAAATAAATCTTAAATTTAATCTCGGAAACTGCTAAGTTTGATTAGCATAAGAGTAGGAGAATCATAATTTGTATTATTAACTCACCCATTAAAATGTCAATTAATTGATTTCAAATTGCAAAAGGGCCCGCTATTATTGGTTTGTAGGTAATGTGTCACATGATGCAATGGATTCTTTCTGAGATTTATTTTTCTTTTATTATTATTTTTTAAAAATTTGTATGTTGTCCTTTTCGCATCTCGTGATGCTACGTCAGGACAATTATCTCTCTTTTTTTTTTTAAAAAAAATAAAAGAAAATACAAATAATTTAATTCAGAATAAAAATATTCTTATGAAATGGCATGCTAGACTTTATCTGCAATTAAAATTAGGAGTTAGGATTCTAAAGGGGTCTCTTTCAATTGATTAGAAATGTCAGATTCATGATTTTCTCAATTAATCATCTTCAAATTGGAAGAAGGACCACTATATTATTATTATTATTATTATTATTATTACTACTACTATAATTATTATTAAGGAGAATAATAAAATTGCAAATACCATATTATAATTTATATATTAAGGAATATAGATAGCATCACGCTTTGCCTATTGTGATGTAAGGTCACAGTATTAAAAATGAGAGTTGATCGGTATACCAATAATAGAGAGCTTTTGAATACTGATTTGTTGAAGATTATGGGAGCAGCAGTCAACCCTTTTTCATTTGTTCATCAACACAAAAAAAAAAAACCTTAATTTATATAATTTTTTTTTATTTAATTGTCTAGTTATGCATGCTTGTTCAAGAACATTGTAAAATCCCTGCTGATTTTAGTTAGTTTAGTTGATCTAGAATTTCAATTTTATATTAAAAATTGTAAAATTTGTATTGCAACAACACTGGTATAGAATTGGATAATAAATAGGTAGAAAACAATAATTATTATTGTATAGTACAATTATTTTTGGGGGGAAAAAAAAACAGAGAGAGAGTCCCAAATCGACAAGGTAGATTTGAGCCAAAATTTGTTTTTGGGGGGGGGGGTAAAGAAGAACAGGAAAATTTGATTTTGCAACTGTATGCAACTGCCACTATCCCACTTGCGTGGAACATAATATTTTTTTTATAAATTAGTATTTTTTATTTAATTTCCAGATTTGCTGCAGGATTGATGAAAAAAACTAGGTGGGTTTGCATGTTCCATGTGAAAATCTGCAAATTCATTAGAAGCATTATAGCATTATTAATGGCGATGCTCATCCAACCTTGTCGATTCCTTGGTTATAAAATAATTTGATATGATCTCCTAGGGAATCAGATGAATTAACATCAACTGACCCACTTGCATAAACCTTAATTCATCTGACAGCGAAATTTTCCCTAATCAATTACCTCATCAGCACAAGATTACTGATTCATAATCACACAAGTGATTGAAAATGTATTACACAAGATGGAATTTAGCATGTCGCATTCATAGAAGTCAAAAGGGTGCCCTCTCCCTCTCTCCTCTCTCTCTCTCTGATGTATGACTGATGTCGAGAACCAGAAATTTCTGCATTATTTGGCACAAAATCACTCCTACATGAGACAAGAGAAGGCAATGTATGGGTGCAACCTTAGGGCCCTATACACTATCAACGAAAAATCCTCTATTTTGCTGATGCCCTTGGGGGGGGTGTCCAAAGTTTCTTTTGATGGAGTGCGTGATGATCTCATTGGGATTAATGATGAAATCGATCGCACCCTTGTCAGTTGTCAGATTATGCAATAGAAGAATCATTTCATTAATCTCTATGCGTAGAGGCAGAATTTTTAAGGCTAATGATGAGCTAAGGTCACTAGAGATCAGCTGTTTATAATTAATCTTTTGGCTGCTCTACTAATGTCACTAACGTGCTCATGTAATTAAATAACAAGTATATAAATTTTGAGCAGTCACGTGGCGATTAGCATTTTTTTGTTAATTAATTTTGATTATAAGAAAACTTAGGCAAAATCGCGATTACTTATGGATAAAACCATTATCATTGTCCATAAATTTCCTCAAAAGTAATGTTAGGAATTGGCTCAACTAAAGGAGTGTCAACAAAAACATTAAAATTTGCAGTACGTTTACAGGTTAGACGTTTAAATGCTTGTTGGATCACGAAGTCTAATAACGAGTAAGGAGATTAAGAGTCATCACAAGTGTCGTATTTATAAGGAGTCCCTTCCCAATGGTCTAGGCCTGATCCCACTTCCAGCTAATTGCAATAGCAACAGCGACAGAGGTCTCATTACACATCCCTGTCTGGTTTTCAATACTACAGCTAGTGGTGGCGAAACTTGCACTATGTGGGCAATGAGTACATGAGTTTCGCTTGCGGAATAATACCCAAGTCTTGTGTTTTCGTCAATCGTGTCATTATCTTTTACCTCCTCATGACACATTGTGTCTCCAAGATTTTTCTTTCCACTCTCTTCTGGTTTCATTTGGTGTCACACCAAAAGAACTCGGAGAAAGAGAGCAACTGTTACCCTAATTTTTTTTTTTTTTTTTTAAAATACTCCCGTCCCGTTAAAATTGAAATCTCAAATAATATTATATTTATCTCCGTTAGTATAAATTTTTATTCTCATCTCTGATATCATATAAATTTAAAAGTTATGATTATAATTGAAACATGTTATTTTTGGGATTGAAAGGATGGAGATCCACGGGCAGTGCCCCGGTGCAATCCATGAAGAAATTGACGCTTAAATAGTATGGAAGGATGGTAGTATTTCTGTTATCTTTTTCTTTTTTGAATCTTTAAGAAAATAACATTTTCTTCTCAAGTTATATTAATTAGTTTTTTCAAATATTTAATTAATTAAAGTGCCTCAGGTTATGTTGTGATTAGATTTTTTTTTTTCATTGTTATTACTTCTTTTCCTACCATTTTTTTTTCCAGGCTAGACGATCGCACATACATCCCCGCCGGGGGAGGGGGGGTGTTGTCACACATTTGGGGCTTTTGCGGTCAAAGAGGGGGAGAAGGCCAATTTCGAGTATGGACATTGATGGACAGTTTGAAAAGACCCAACCCTTCATTGTCCTAAACATCTATAGGGATAAACCGCACTCAGATATGGGAGACAATGGCCATTTTGAAGTCATGCATTTCATCTCTACAACTTGACTGACCTCTCTCTCTCTCTCTCTCTCTCTGTCTCATCTTGGCCTTAGCTGTGATTCGATAGCTCGCACCTGCCTATTGTTGGATAAAAATTAAGTACTAAATTTCTAAATTAAATTTATTAATTTATTAAATTTATAAAATATATAATTGTCAATTAAACTGCTAAATCTTTTCACACATAATCTGAAAATTTTCAAATTCAAGAGCCCAGTTATACGTGGACAACCATTGATTGGTGATCAAAAAGGCTTTTCTGATGATCATTTCAGGGTGGGGGTGTTTGTGTGGAAGAGGTTTTAAGTTGATGACAGACATTCGGCGACCCCCCCCCCCGGGGGGTGGGGTTTTCCCTCGTGACTGTCACGTGTTTGACACAAGACAGCTGCCTAACAAAGTTCAAATTTCATTCATAGGCCAAATCCTCACTTTCCTCTCTTCCTTGTGTTAAAGTGCCACGCTTTGATGAATTCGGAAGGAAAACCCCTCACGTGGCCATGTATGGTCTTGAAACGGCATTCAGTGGGACTGATATCTAATCTTCATTGTGGTATGTGACGAGGCGATTTGACAAATCCCAGTAAGAAAATTTGGCAATGGAATGATTTTCAACATTTATTCTTTTTTTCTTAGTAAATGTTCTTGAATTTCCTATTTTTAAGCGAAATTTTAAGATTGAGATGAATCTCTTCTATGATATTTCTAATCCTTTGATGTTATAACGTGTGTATGGGTGAAATATTTAATTAAATTTATAATTATTGTATCTATATTAATCTTGGAACTAATTTTTTATTATATATATATAAATTATCAGTATCTGATAATCATTTTAAATATAACTAAAATCGATTTGAATCGAATTAAATCTTTAACTACAAATCTCCCTAAAAACCTATTTTTTTTCCTCATACCCCAGGACTAATTTGATAATTGCTAATAAATAATATTTAATTAAATCGTATGATACTGAAATAATGCATGTAGTGAAATTTAAAAAGTTAATATATTCATAATTTTGAAAAGCATAAATGGAATCCCAATCACCAATTTTTCCATGATGCTGGATAGCACGAGGGTGTCCCTTTAAACAATAAGAACCTTCCAATTCAATTGGTATAACTTTTGACTTGAGAATTCTTTAACACGGATGGCCTTAAAAGGAAAAAAAGAAGAAGAAAAAGAAAAAGCATTCGCAAGCAATCAATGGAAAGAGTCCAATGTGTATGAATGGGAGAGCTTTCTTGTATACACTGGAAAACTAAGAACTCCTTTTGAGGTTAATAAAGTGAAGTGCTTTAGATTGTCACTCTTCCTTTTGTTACCAAGTTTTGAGAATCTGAAGATAAAAAGTTTGGAACATGAAATTACAAAAGGAGGATTGGAAAAAGGAAAAGAGAAACCCTTTCCCTCCCAGGTTTTACTCGTGAAATTCTTTTCTTCCTTTGATCAATCTTTTCCCATGGCTTTTACTTCATTTTCTAACTCTTTTGCCTATCAATTGTGACTTTGGAGTTATCCTTTCCCACTTATCATTTTTTTTTTTTGAAAGGCGGCCATCGAAGAAAGAAAAAGAAAAAGCGAGCGATGGATGATCTTATTTTGGGATCTCAATAACAACGTTGGAGGTCATTTCTGTCGAGGTTTGAAAATATTGAGGTTTTTGGCCAGCATTTCTCCCTGATTGACTTTTATTTTAATCAATAAAACCCACAAGTGAATGAATATGCAAACATAAAGCATTTTCCTGTTTAAAAAATTACAAAACGCATTGTTTTTGACGGCTTGAGTTGATATTGTGACGATATCAGAAAATTAAAAATGACAATATATTGATATCAATCAGATACGAACCTTCCGGAGGACAGAGGGTGAGAAAATTATTGTAGGAAGCAAATTGTCCTTGGAGTTGTCTCGCTAAACGACAAAATTGAAGCCAAACGATACCGTTTTGAAATCAAATTTGCCAACAAAACTTGGTGGGTAATCGGCCTACAATGACTTTAAGCTAGCGTTGTGAACGGGGCTTTGTACACGTGAATGTGTGCCATGAATATGAACAATGTTAGACAAACAGAAGGCAATGGGTTTAAGGTGAAGTCCTTTTCAAACTTAGGAGATCATGCACATAATGTACATATATATTCTAAGTTAAAAATATTATTTGTCATCAACGATGTAATAAGCAGTATGCACACATAATATGTACACATAATGCACTCAGATGAGCATCCTCTCTCTCTCTTTCCCCCTCCTCTCTTTTTCTCTCTCTTATACGGACCACAAATTGTGTAGTTTTCTACTTGTCAAGTCTTTTCAGTAAGGTGATGAGGGCAATGCCTTTTTCATTGCACGAATGGATTGCAGAGATGGTGGCAGACAATTAAGGACTCCCGATGGTAATGGACTGTGAAAGTTTTCGGCAGAGGAAATGGAAAAAAGAAAAGAGAGATTCCAAGCAAAGTCAAACCGAGAAAAATTCTGATAGTGGATGGATTCTCTTCCACCAACAAAACACAACACACCTTCCCAAATCTTCAATAATGCGTTTGTGTAAGTTGGAAAGATGAGACGTTTCGCAGATTCCATTTTCCTGAATTCAAAATTTATTGGATTTCTTGAAAAGCTTTCACATTTATCTTCTGCTAGAATGTTTGCGAGTTGCATGGGCCCATACATGGTCCACAAAACTACGATGCTTTGTAAGCTAGGCCCATATGGGCCAGGGTAAATGGGCTACTTTTAATCTTTTTTTTTTTTGTGCATGCATGAGGTTTGAATTCAAACATATTATATGTGGGAGGGGGAATGTGCCATTTATGTTAAAGCTTATTGGCGGGCTACTTCTAATCAACACTTTGAGAATGTAGGAAGGCTTTTTCATTTTTTTTTGTTGTATAAGAATTTGAATCTAATATCACCAGGTTGAGAGAAGAGAGTTTGTACCACTAGTTTGTCCTATTGGGGACAGGCAAGCATTCTCGTAATGCAAGCCCATGAGAAGGTTGGCCTTTTTCTGCGGTTTATTAGATTTGGATTACACTTTCTCTAGGCCCATAGAAACCTCATGGATTATATTGATGCCCTAGAATTGTCACGATAACCGATGGACAATTAGTGCAGCCGGTAAGTCGCTGTACTCTTTAACAAAGATTACAAGTTCTACTCATAGATTGAACATATAGTCAACTACATTGGGAGATCCCTATCCCCTAGGAGGGATTTCAGTCGGGTTGATTCAGATTAGTAGGGGGCTAAACTTTGAAGTCCAGGTGGTGGACCTTGCCCTATGGTGCAAAAAAGAAAAAAGAAAACAGGAATTGTCACGCTAAGTTAATTAGACCCAGCCGAAGAACAGGAGTTTCAAAAGCCCAAGTAGCCCCTTTCCTTGCTCTCATGTAACCGTACTGGGTGTGCTGTACTTGATTCAGCTCATGTTAAGGGATTTTTTTTTTTTTTAATAATTAGAAGAAATTGGAAAATTTAAAGGAAAAAAGCTCATTTATAAAAGGTGTGTTTTTTTGGCATACCCAGATAACGATAGCAATAAAAGCACTACCTGGAAGGATGTTCTGTAATCTGTACCGGAAGGGCCTCTGTCGTGCTGGGTGAGAGTTTTGATTTCTAACCTCTTTCTCTATTTTTTCATGATGCAAATAATAATAATAATAATAATAATAATAATAAATAAAGCAGAGCACCAATTCAACCTCAGGCCTTTCTCATTTTTTGTCCGCCTTTGAGGAGGTTGGTAAGAAAAAATAACAAAAAAAGGCAATAAATTTTGAGTAAAAGTCATGCTACCCGTGACCAGAAAATACAAAAAATTGTTGTGGCACAATTTTTTAACTCAAAAATTACCGAGAGTAAAGGGTAATTTTTTTTAACCAAATAATTTCAGCTTAGGCAAACTCTTTTTTCCTTTTTCCATTTTTTTGGTCCAAATAACACCCAAATTAAGTTGGGTTATGGAACTAAAGTTGATGATTATGTTAGTGGTAATTATAGTGGTTTCATTTATAATAGGCTGGCAAGAAAAATGAGGAACTAATATGGGACCAAAAGGGTTTTTAATTTAGGACTAAAGGTTTTTTTAGAGTCCAAGCCAAGGGAATCTTATGTAGATCACGAATTGCCTTTGTTTCTCCGCCCAGCACATCAAACTAGCTGGTCAAAGCTCGAGCGGGCTTGGATGGTACGGTATCGAGTTTGAAAACTCGACCAGCTATCCGAGATCCATTAATTTTTTTAAAATAATTTTTATATATAATTATATTTTTTAAAATAATATATATATATAATTATATTTTTAAATATTTTACCTATATTACTCAATAACAACAGTTCAAACTTAAGATCAAGCTTAAAAAATACAAAGTCGATGAGCTTAAGCTCGAGCCCACATAAAGTACACTTGAGCCGAACTCGAGAATTGTAGTACTCAAATCTCGATCCAGATGCCATAACACCCTTAGTCTAGCCCCAACTTCCCCTCCAAATATCTTGCAAATTGCAATTGCATAGTTTGGAAACACAAACTCCTTCCGGTTTACAACAAAAACCCGAAACTTACACGTAAACATCCCAAGTAAGAGGGAAGAATACAATTCGTAAAAAACAAAATAGTAAACCACGCAACAAACAGTTTGGATCTCATTTGGATGCTGGCAATAGATCCAACACAGCCACAGAAAATCATATTTAGATAAAAGAAAAAACCCTCCATACCATCCGGTCATCCATTTTTTTTTACATATGCTTAATAAAAGAGAGAAAGAGAGTTGTTGAAATTTTACCCAGTGCAGAGAGAGTTGATTAGTGATGTGACCATTGAGATGAGAAGCTGAATATCCCAAGTCCCCAGCTAACAAGAAACCTTGAATCTTGTGAGCATTAAATTAATATTCCTAATTTTTTCACCAAATCTCAAATCATAATGGACAAACTTATGACTATTAAAACATGCATCAAGCAAATTGAAGCACAGTTAGGGAAAAAGAACAATTATAAGATATAATACGTCAATTCAAACGCATATTAAATTTTAAGACCCATATTAAGGATTATTTATAAATTCTATCAAATTTGTGTTCACGTTCTATTTCCGTCTCTTCTCTATCTCCTATGGGTTTCTACATTTGTCATATCACTGGAGCCATCATGATCTCATCTAAACAAGGAGGCCCAGCAATTGACAATGGTTAACATATCCAACAAGAGGCAAGAGATAATGATTTTATAGCCCAAAGTAATATGGCCGAGCAATGAAATGCACCGTACAACAGCCCCAACAACCCCGAAGCCTTTGTCCAACTAAGTGGGGCAATGAAATGCACCATGTACAAAAAATATATCCTGCAATAAATAAAGGAAAGGAAATCCATTATCTAACCAAGTGGCAAAGGTAAAAAAAAAAAATGCATATCTGATATATTACATGTAAACATGTAAACATGTAAACCATTCCCTCCCCCCCCCCTCTCTCTCTAAATTTCATCCGAAACCATTTAGTGGATGAGAATGTAATCGAATGAAAACTACTGATAAACAGATCTCTCTCTCTCTCTCTCTCTCTCTCTCCAAGCTGTAGTCTTACATGGAAATGCGGTTGATTCCATAATTCGAATTTAATTAATTTTGTGCATGCTAGAAATGAGAATATGTGCGGCAGTTGTGATTAAATGGTAAAATAACCTCTAAGGTTCGGTCGATGGGCTATCATGGCAAGAATGCGTTAGATTCAGCATCTTTAGAGGTTATGATATCCTCGCTATGAAACAGAAAGAATACTACCAAGTGTTAGTCCTTTCGGTTCTCTACGAATTTCAGAAATCTTAGGATGTTCTTTGATGGGGTGCTTCAGGGTGGATGAAACTTTAATAAGTTACAGGGTTTAGTTTGTGGCAACAAGTAGTTACATCAGTTCATTTCGTATCAAAAGATTGCAGTAATTCATTAGTTCCCTGATATTTTCCTTTCTTTTCCGGTGACTACATTCAGTTTTCGAATGAAAGAGAACTTCTCAATGGAGTGGGGGGAGATTAAAGAACAAATATCACAGCGACTATCTCAGCTGGTGATGTTGGACTGTTCCTCTGTCAGTTCCTGCACTGGTGATTAGATTCTTTGCTTCAGATATGGACTCCAGAACAAGAATTTCAGCCACTTAGCCTTTCTGTTCCTTAATATGTACTTATTCTGAAATCTGCACTGTTCTTGAAATTCAATGATGAGCGTGGGTTCCTTATTTCCTGTTGGTTAACACTTGGAAGGCATTCTTCAGTTGTATACTGAGTTTTTGAACTGGTCTGGTATGCTTTGATCTGGTCACTTCAATAATTGGTTTATTTATACCCTATAATCTTATAGTTGCTAGGTAGGTATCTTTATAATGGTGCCCTCGATTCTGGTGGGGTTGTTGATTATGGTGGCTCTGGGTCTGCTCCGCTATATAGTTGACTTACTACCTCGGACCTGCCTATGGGCTGGCATGATCAAGAAAATACACGGAACCGGTCGGTTTCACACTTTGGACGCCAAAAAAATTTCAAAAGATGTAGTAAACTGGCATCGTCTCTTACCTCACAAGATTTTGTTACAAAATCAAGCTGTCCCAAGTTACATGGATAATATGTGGACTGGCGCGCATGTGGCATAAGCCCACAAGTTTCTACTTACCTTTAGAAAAGTCCTTTTCCTGAGGCCATGTCACGGGTCAACACACACCGTGGATGGTTACTTTAAGTATAACGTGCAAAGCAACAAAGCCCAACAGCTCCACGATGGCTTCAATTTTTATTTTTCTCTGCTTCTCACTTCACCATGTTCAAGCTCTACAACAGCCCCACTTCAGTAACCTGACAGACCAAATTGCTCTTCTAAATTTTCGGTCCCACGTTATTGAGGATCCAAATGGCGTTTTAGATACTTGGAATTCGAACACATCATTCTGTGAGTGGCATGGTGTTATTTGCAATTCTAACAAGACACGGGTTACGGGTCTCTTTCTTGATAACAGCACCCTTGTTGGAACCCTCCCTCCTCACATTACTAATTTGTCTTTTCTTCATACTTTGAGCTTGCAAAACAATAGCTTTGGTGGATCAATTCCCACAGATATAGGCAAACTTTTTCGCTTTGAATATCTCCTTTTGGCCTCGAACAACTTGCATGGTTTTATACCTGTCTCTCTTAGTCATTGCTCAAAGCTTCAAGCCGTTGATCTTTCAGATAACCAACTTCAAGGAACAATTCCCCGTGAGTTGGGTAACCTATTGAACCTCCAATATTTGAGTTTTGCACAGAATAATTTCACAGGTTCGATCCCTCCCTCATTTGGCAACCTTTCCTCTCTCAACTACCTTATACTGAAGTACAATCATTTACATGGACAAATTCCAAGTCAATTGGGGAACCTCAATATGCTTTTGCACCTAAACTTGGGAGTTAACAATATTTCACGTGAGATTCCGTCATTACTTTTTAATCTTTCCTCTTTGATTTTTCTGTCTTTGGCAGAAAATCAGCTTTCAGGTCGACTTCCCTCGAATTTTTTCACCACATTGCCAAATCTGTCGACCCTTTTCGTGGGAGGAAATTTGCTGGAGGGGGAGATTCCAACATCTCTTTCTAATGCTACAAACCTTGAGAGCCTCAATCTCCCAGCCAACCAACTTACAGGGCATGTTCCCCTCTTATGGAATCTACCAAAGTTACGTCGTTTGATTCTTGAGAAAAATAGCTTAACTACAGATGCCAAAAGAGGCTTGGATTTTATTACGTCTCTGGTTAATTCAACCTCTTTGGAAGCATTTTCTGTGGCCTCTAACCAGTTAACTGGCCAACTTCCCCCTTCCATTGGGAACCTCTCTAGCTAGCTCTCCTCGCTTTTTATGGCAGAAAACCATTTTGAAGGGAGTATACCAGAAGGAATTGGGAATCTTGATGGTTTAACTCTGTTGTCTTTCGAATACAACTCATTCACTGGAAAGATTCCCCTTTCCATTGGAAACCTTCAAAACCTGCAAATCTTGGGTACAGACTCAAACTTTTTGTCAGGTTCAATTCCAGAATCGCTGGGAAACCTGACCCAATTGTATAAATTGGGTTTGAGTGAAAGTAACTTGAATGGAAAAATTCCCTCCAGCCTATCAAACTGTGAACATCTCCAGTTTTTGGATCTCTCAGTTAATGTCTTCAGTGGTAGCATCCCGAAGGAGATCTTTAGCTTCCCTAGTTTGGGAACACTTCTAGATTTGTCATGGAACTCTTTCACTGGGCCTTTGCCGTCTGAAATTGGCAACTTGAAAATGGTTCAAGACCTTGACATCTCTATGAATCTGCTGTCGGGAGCTATTCCTTCCTCGATTGGGGACTGTTCAAACTTGCTGTATCTAGATCTTTCTAGGAATTCTTTTCAAGGAGACATACCCAAAGCATTAGCCAATTTGAAAGGTATCGAGTATATTGATTTTTCATCCAATAATCTTTCCGGTCTAATTCCTTCCCTAGAAGGTCTCAGATATCTCCTGTTCTTGAATCTCTCCTATAATAGGCTTGAAGGGGAGGTCTCAATGCAACTGCTATTTTTCTCTCTGGAAATGCTAATCTTTGTGGTGGGGTTCACAAATTAGGTCTACCAAATTGTACCACCGCTGAAAGTCATCTAGTCGATTGAATAAATGGATTGTTATTGGATGTGCAGTTGCCTCAGCGGCCATATGTATTCTCATAGTTTTAATTTTTGTGCTTTTTCTTATGAAGAAAAAGAAGAAGCAAAGTTCTGGGGCCATGGATGTTTTATCATTTGATGGTGTGCACAGGTTATTTTCCTCTATGACTTGAAATCTGCAACAAATAATTTCAGCTCTGAGAATGTGATTGGAAGGGGAAGTTTCGGCTCTGTTTACAGAGGAATTTTGAGCGTTGACACTCTTGTAGCCATTAAAGTCTTTAACATGGATCAATATGGTGCTCCCAAAAGTTTTCTTGTTGAGTGTGAAGCTCTCAGAAGTATTAGGCATCGCAACTTGGTAAAAGTACTGAGTGCTTGCTCCACTGATACGTTTAAGGCGCTGGTGCTGCAATTCATGCCTAATGGGAACCTGGATAGCTGGCTTCACAGTGAGGGAGAGGATGAGAGGCGACAACTTAGTTTGGAAAGAGACTCGACATTGCTGTTGATTTTGCATGCGCAATGGAGTACCTGCACCACGAGTGTGAGAATCCAGTGGCGCACTGTGATCTTAAACCCAGTAATGTTCTTCTTGATGGTGACATGGTTGCTCATGTCAATGACTTTGGACTTGCAAGGATGCTTCTGGGGACTTGTTCAGATCAGCACTTAAGTAGCACAATTGGGTTAAAAGGATCTCTTGGATACATTGCACCAGGTACTTGCTCATAGTCGTCTCTTAATAGTCTATTCCCTTTTCTGTACGCTTTATAGATTTCAAGGCCTCTCATATTAATTCCATTTTTTAATGCAGAGTATGGATTTGGTGGTGGAGTTACGACAAAAGGTGATGTTTACAGTTATGGGATTCTACTGTTGGAGATGTTCACACGGAAGAGACCCACAGATGAGATATTCAGAGGGGATTTGAATCTTCAAAAGTGGGCTAGCTCTTTGGTTCCGGATGAGCTGACAGTGGTATCGGATGATAAGTGGGAAATGGATTGCTCGACTTCTGCTATAATGATCGGTTTAATGTGTGCAAGTGAGGCACCAGAAGAGAGACCAGACATGAAAGATGTCTCTGTAATGATCAAAGGGACCAGGACCATGCTCCTAAATAAAGCTTCATAAGTATCTTTTTCTGATGCCAGAGTGTAGGATACTGAAATTAGAAATTCTTGTAAATAGAGATTCTATCATTAGCTGCCCATTGAAGTGCCATCCAATTATTTCTTATTATTTTATTGGTTTTCCATCTGCTGCGTAGGTTCCACTTAATTTGTCTGTTGCTGTGGCATGTGGATGTTTAGGTTCCTGGAATCCCCTGGTCGGGTATGTCTGCAGGTTTTAATCCATGTCCCCTAGCGATGGATGATCTTATTTTCGGGATCTCAATAACAACGTTGGAGGTCATTTCTGTTAAGAGGTTTGAAAATTTTGAGGTTTGTAGCCAGCATTACTCCCTAATTGATTTTTATTTTAATCAATAAAATCCACAAGTGAATGAATATGCAAATGTAAAGCATTTTCCTTTTTAAAAAATTACAAAACGCATTGTTTTTAATGGCTTGACTTGGTATTGTGATAATATCAGAAAATTAAAAATGACAATACATTGATATCAAGGGTGAGAAAATTATTGTAGGAAGCAGATTGTCATTGGAGTTGTCTCGCTAAACGACAAAATTGAAGCCAAACGATACCGTTTTGAAATCAAATTTGCCAACAAAACTTGGTGGGTAATTGGCCTACAATGACTTTAAGCTAGCGTTGTGAATGGGGGTTTGTACACGTGAATGTGTGCCATGAATATGAACAATGTTAGACAAATAGAAGGCAATGGGTTTAAGGTGAAGTCCTTTTCAAACTTAGGAGATCATGCACATAATGTACATATATATTCTAAGTTAAAAATATTATTTATCATCAACGATGTAATAAGCAGTATGCACACATAATGCACTTAGATGAGCATCCTCTCTCTCTCTCTCTCTCTCTCTCTCTCTCTCTCTCTCTTACGGGCCACAAATTGTGTAGTTTTCTACTTGTCGAGTCTTTTCAGTAAGGTGATGAGGGCAATGCTTTTTTCATTGCACGAATGGATTGCAGAGATGGTGGCAGACAACTAAGGACTATCGATGGTAATGGACTTTGAAAGTTTTTTTTTTTATTGGTTGTATAAGGATTTGAAATTCGGGGTGGGGTGGGGGAGGGGGAGGCGGGTGGGGATGGCTTTGAAAGTTTTCAGGAGAGGAAATGGAAAAAAGAAAAGAGAGACTCCAAGCAAAGTCAAACCGAGAAAAATTCTTATAGTGGATGGATTCTCTTCCACCAACAAAACACAGCACACCCTCCCAAATCTTCAATCATGCGTTTGTGCAAGTTGGAAAGATGACTCGTCTCGCAGATTCCATTTTCCTGAATTCCAAATTTATTGGATTTCTTGAAGAGCTTTCACATTTATCTTCTACTAGAATGTGGGTTTGCAAGTTGCTTGGGCCCATAAATGGTCCACAAAACTAGGATGTTTGTACGCTAGGCCCATAAGGGCCTAGGTAAATGGGCTTCTTTTAACTAGCACTTGAGAATATAGGCAGGTCTTCTCATAATGTATGCCCATGAGAAGGTAGGTCTTTTTCTGTGGTTTATTAGATCGGGATTACACTTTCTGGGGCCATAGGAACCACATTAATTATACTGATGCCCTGGAATTGTCGCACTAAGCAACAGGCAGTCAGTACAATGGGAAAATTGTTGTCTCTTCAATCAAAATCATAAATTTTATTTGTAGTTTAAGTATATAGTTGATTACATTGGGAGATTTCTGTATCTTGAGAGAGATCTCAATCAAAACGATTCAGATTAGTAAGATCAAAACTTCAGATATCGAGTGATAGACTGAGTCCGATTACGAAAAACAAAAAATGGGAATTGTCACGCTAAGTAAATTAATTAGACCCAGCCGAAGAACAGGAGTTTCAAAAGCCTAATTAGCCCCTTTCCTTGCTCTCAGGTAACCGTACCGGTTGTGTTGTACTCGATTCAGCTCATGTAAGGGATTTTTTTTTTTTTTTTAATAATTAGAAGAAATGGGAAAATTTAAAGGATAAAAGCTCATTTATAAAAGTTGTTTTTTGGCATAAGCCAGATAACGATAGCAGTAAAAGCACTACCTGGAAGGAAGTTCTGGACCTGAAGGGTCTCTGTTGTGCTTGGTGCGAGTTTTGATTTCCAATCGCTTTCTCTATTTTTTCATGATGCAAAAAAATAATAATAATAATAATAAAAAAAAATAAAGCAGAGAATAGCACCAACTCAACCTCAGCCCTTTCTCTATTTTTGTCCTCCTCCTCTGAGGTTGGTGAGAAAGCAACATTCACATGGTGGATGTACCTTAGAAAAAAAGAGTGATGCAGGGTTAATGAAATCACAAGCAAAGCAATCCCCAAATACCAGAAAAAACACTCAGCCATGTTTGTAGAGCAACTTTAGTGCCCCCCCCCCAAAAAAAAAATCACCCTATGTTCAGCTTAGATAAGCTAAAATAGCTGATTAGAAAATATTACATGTTTGTACGTATAAAAATGTCATCCTAAAGACACCCTTATCGGACTTAGGCCAGCCAACAGACGAAATTTTGACGCCAAGATGGGTCGGTGGGTACAATGTCCCTAACACCAGAACAGTTCACTTAGGGCAGAATGCCTTTGTGGGCTTGGCTTATATATATAAGACACCCCATATCTTTGCAACTTGTGATCTAATCTAGGATAAGCCTAAACCATGTGAAGAAGTTAACCAAAAAAGAGGGAAAAAGGGTCCCAATTCAGTTTGAAAACAGATTTTATGAATTGAAAAATGGAGAGTATAGAGGAAGATGTGCAATTGGGGACAAACAGATACACAGACGTGCAGGCAATTGGAACAGCAGCCCAGACCAGGATGGAAGACAAGGACTACAAGCAGCCACCCCCAGCACCGCTTTTCGAGCCCACTGAGTTATCATCTTGGGCATTTTACAGGGCCGGGATTGCTGAGTTTGTAGGCACATTTCTTTTCCTTTACATAACAGTTCTTACAGTGATGGGTGTCCAAAAATCACCCAGATTGTGCTCCACTGTTGGACTTCAAGGCATTGCTTGGGCTTTTGGTGGAATGATCTTTGCCTTGGTTTATTGCACTGCTGGCATTTCGGGTATTATTAGTAGTACATGATTAAGCCCTAAAATGTCATAAATCATAATAAGAATTCCAGTGAGATTACTTATCATTATTACTTCTCTTTTTTTTTTTTGTTGGGGGGGGGGGGTTTGGGGGTTGGATTGGATGCAGGGGGACATATTAACCCGGCTGTCACGTTTGGAATGCTGTTGGCAAGAAAGCTTTCCTTAACAAGGGCATTGTTCTACATAATCATGCAATGTCTTGGTGCAATATGTGGGGCAGCTGTGGTTAAGGGCTTTCAGAGTAGCAGGTATGAGAGGCTCGGTGGAGGTGCTAATGTTGTACGCCATGGCTACACCAAAGGTGATGCCCTAGGTGCAGAGATCATGGGTACTTTCCTGCTTGTCTACACTGTTTTCTCTGCTACCGATGCCAAGAGAAATGCCCGCGATTCCCATGTTCCTGTAAGTATGAATTTTCTTTACTTTCTTTCCATTAGCGGCTTCTACTATCTTATGGTTGCAATAATTTTTTTTTTCCCTTTTTTTCCTGGACAGATCTTGGCACCACTTCCAATTGGGTTTGCGGTGTTTCTAGTCCATCTTGCTACAATTCCTATCACAGGAACCGGAATAAACCCAGCAAGGAGTCTTGGTGCAGCCATTGTTTATAACAAAGACCAAGCCTGGCATGATCATGTAAGCAGTCACATTTGCATTATGGTGTCACAGTTTATCATGAAAATAGATTTTCCTGATGGAATTTTGCGCTGCTTTTATGTTATGATGCAGTGGATATTCTGGGCAGGACCCTTTATAGGTGCAGCACTTGCAACTTTCTACCATCAAGTGATAATCAGAGCGATCCCATTCAAGGCCAAATCTTGAATTTCGTGGACATCATAGGTCATCAATAAGTACCCAACAAATTCAACTATGATTTGCCAAGTCAAAAAGAAAAAAAAAAGTCAACTATTGGCCTTCTCCATACGTTTATTCTGTTCTTAGTATTCCATTTCTCCTAGTATGTGAATATGCTTAAAGAATAAAATGGTTGCGAACCGAAATTTGAGAGTGGTGAGAGACTTACCTCAAGAGTTCCAATTCCATGAAGAATGAAATAAAGGCCATCTGTGTTCCATTATCTGAAGTCTTTCGAAACCCTGTACATGCATTTCGAGTTGTGGTGCGCAGACAAAAAAGGAAAAGGAATGCAGGAAAATAAACAATCGGGTAACTCTCAAACAAAACTACATTACAGAAGGAAAATAGCTTACCCCATTAGCATGGAAGCGTCAGAGTCCAGTTAAAAGTTGATTCGCTGGGAGCAGGTAAGAAGAATTATCATGAATTCACTAGGCTGACAGATAAAACTACTCATACCCACCAAGCGGGAATAGGTTAAAATGAGTACTAGTAGGGCAAGTGAGAAATTTACGAAATGCAAAATACACTTCGAATTATTATATAGCGGGTAAGAATGATAATTTTTAGAAAACACAATATTTATTTCTCTCTCCTTTCTGCCCTCAGTACTAATCATTTTTTATTTTTATTTTTTCCTTTATCCCTTCACATGAACCCTAAAGATATTAGTGTGAAGATAGCGTTTAGATTGGACCAGAAGATGGAAGACAGAAAAGAAAAAAGGGGATAACAAAAATTTTGAAAATACAGAAAAAATCAATTTTTTTTTTTAAATCTTTATCTATGTTCTTGCATTTAAAAATAAAAATAAAAATTTGATTTTTTTTTTGGAGATAAGGTAATTTTTTTTTTTTTATTTAGTCTCCCTTTTTGTAGAAGAAACATGATGTTTTTTTTCCTCCCTAATATCTATCTTTTTCCCTCATTTCTGGCCCATATATCAATTCAAATGCTACCTAAGTCAATGAGTAATGGTAATTGGCATTACAAAAGAAGAGGTCCCGACGGTGTCCAGGAAATTTAGTCCTATTATGCCATGCCGGCCTTCCTTTTTGCTATAAGCCCAATATATGTTCTGTATTTTATGGTTTTATCAAAATTTATGTCTTAAAAACTTAACCAGTTATATAAAAATAGTATTACTTTATTTTATTTGCTAACCCTTCCAAATACCAGAAACCCTCCACCCCCAAAATGAGACTTTGAACTCTGTTTTTTAATGCCAATTTAAGAAATAATCATGGATTATACCTTTATTAAGAACATCGTCTATGTCGAAATTATTGTGTTATTTCTATCTGTGTATTCAGCGTCAGGATAAAAACACAACCACCCGGAAACGCTTTATGAACAACTAGAAAATGTTCCATCATAGCATAATATAGGGTTTTTAATATTTATTTTCAAACACTTATCATTCACTAGCTTTTCAGACCCGGTTCCGCTTCCAAGACCAAACACCATAGTCAATGCTTCATTAGCTCTAGGGATGGCTAATGGGCATGTCAACGGGAGTACTCACTCGTGAGTTTTGTCTTTGGGCAAGCGGGTGCAAGGTAAGAAAACGCCCCTACGCTCGCAGATGCGGGTTGATTTTTTCATCCGCAGGGGGTACCCGGTGGATTACGGGTTGTGTCGAAAACTCGCATTGGGTACTCGCGGTCCAACCCATCAATGTATATATGTTATTGCCATTTTTTTATAATGTCCTCTGATGTTTATACGAACTTAAAAAAGTTTTAATACACCAAATTTGTCTCTCCCCGTTGTGTTTATTTGATATTTAATTTGAGATAATGAGTTGATTTTAAAATAATTATGGTTTAATGTTTAATGATTTAATGTGTATAATTTTATTATATGATTTTTTTAAAAATTATTTTTAAATTAAAATATTTTACAAGTCAATGAGTCAACTTCTGAGTCATGTAGATGGAGGGGCAGACATTGCACCTGTGGGTGCAGAGCAAAATTTTGCCCCGTAGGAGAGGGGGGTGTGGGGGGAGAACTTGGGCGTTATCGTCGCCCCGCACCCGCCTCCTCCCATTGACACCCCTAATTAACCCCATATTCCTTCATCACCCATGTCTTAGCCCTCTCAATCTCAGGTGCAAAGTGATAAAGGCAAGTGAATGCTTCAAACAACTTGATTTTTTTTTTTTTTTTTTGTGCCCGTTTGTTTATAAGGGTAGAGAGTGTATGCTAGTATTTGCTAGCCTCTAAAGAGCCCCACATGCTATTAAATATTTAACAGAGTTGAACTATTATTTTAGAATGAATCCTGTCATCGTGATCCTATCAAAGTGTCAAATGAAATGAAAATCTCCTGCCACAAATTGAGGTGGTTGAATTTGAAACATTTCATTCACCACTCAACTTTGAGGGTAAATCTTGATACAATATTGGAATTGTTTTTTTAGTGATCTGGGATCCCTTTTTATAAAAATATAAAGAAAAGACTACATACGTATACATATATTCTTTCTTTGTCCCTATATTAAGTCAAGGAGTGTCTTTTTTATTAATAGTGAGACTTAAACCCGAGTTTTTTATAAAGGAGATGGATCAGTACTATTTGAGGTAAAACTTATCGACAGGTAAAACTTATCGACTAAGTCCGGGAGAATTTTGTATATCAAATGAGCGGTTTTGAGTAGGGACAGTGAGTCCCAAAATCCAAGCCAAGGAGCAGCGTCCAATGCCAATACTTTTCTCCCTTGCAAAATGTTTCTTCTTCGTAGCCCATCATCCTTCTAGCTGGACGGTTTTTCTCTATGCACCCATATTCTCAGTGCTTAATTAGCCCAAACTCTTGTAGTTGCGTTTGACATTCGAAATTTGAGATCGGACCAATTGACTTCCCCCCCCCCCCAAAAAAAATGAAAGCCCATTTAGTATATTATTATTGTTGATAAATATCTTGCTAAATCTCAAATTAACTAATTTAATATTCAAAACTTTTATATATAATTTTGTATATATTAATTAATAACATTTTAAAAAGTTTTTATATATACATTTTATTTCTTTAAAATTTTTATGCATAACTGTTATATATTAATTAATTTAGTAACATTTTAAAGATTTTTAGTGATATTATTAAGTTAAAAGATTTTAAAACTTTTATATATAATTCCTTTTTTTTTCTTTCAAATTATGGGAGGGAACATGTACCTACCACTACCCCGTAGCTTTGCTACTGTCGGTAGCAATCAATTATTATTATTATTATTATTATTATTTTTTACCTTAACTTGGTTATCATCCGATATCTAAAATTTCATCCCAATTAATCTAGATCAACTATTGTAAGGCCTGACTGGGGATAGGTCTCCCAATATTATTTTTTCTATGCTTAGGGAGAGTCGAACTCTCGATCTGGTTAAGAGACGAATGTGTCTACCCACCTACGCCAATAAATGTTGGTGATAGCAATCAATTATCATGCTACGATAGAGTTGATCTAATGAAAAAGATATTAAATTTTTTAATTAAAATTTAAATTTAAATATTAAAAAAATTATATTAAAAAAAATTCTCTTTAAAAAATTCAATAATAATTCAAACCAAATTATTTATAATATAATTTTAAATATTGGTATTGATATGTCAAATATATAAAAAAAAAAACAAAAAACAAAAAAGCAATTACCATGCCAGAGCCATCTGCGGTACATTTTCAGGACCATGACCATTCCACTGTCCCACGTAAAACAGTGTGCAGATTAAAAATTCTTTGATCAATCCAAGAGTACAAAGACATGAAGAAACAGTAGTTTCTTTATGTTATGTCATCTTGTTAATCCTTGTAACAAAGTCAATTCAATCCTACCAAAAATATCATATGTCAATGAGTACAAACATGTAGAAGGTGTTGGTTACCCATTTCTTATGAGAGTGTATCCTTAACCGATCTGGGTTGTTTTCCTGGGAATGAAAGGCGAAGACAAAGGTCCTAATTAGGTAAGACCAAAGCCAAGGGCAGGTCAACCAAGTTACCCCAACTGATCAAAAAGGATGACCCGAGACTTCTTTCGAAGTATCTTTTCTCTATGTCTGCATTTCCTCCATGTGGGCTTAACAAGTTGTAGTGCTAAGTGGCAAAATTTTACTCACATGATAAAAAGAGGATTTTTTTTTTTCCCCTTGATTTCAAGTTTAATTTTGATAGAAAGTTAAAGGAAAATATTTTTACAAAATTTATATTTAATATTAACGATGGAGAAATATATCAAATCAAGAATGTAAGAATTAAAAAAAAAAATGTAATTCTAATTTATAATGAAATTTCAATCTCCTCTCTATTTAAACTCTAAGAAGCTAGTAATTATGTAAATTAATGACAAGCCCGTCTACATCAAATGAGATCATATACTTATTATTACCAAACATTTTAAGGAGTAATATAAAAACTCTTTAAGTTTTGCCTACTTGTGGCAGTTCCACCGAAGATAACGCAGCTTGGTTCTTCTTCTTCTTCTTCTTCTTCTTCTTCTTCTTCTTCTTCTTTCTTCTTCTTCTTCTTCTTCTTCTTCTTCTTCTTCTTCTTCTTCTTCTTCTTCTTCTTCTTCTTCTTCTTCTTCTTTAGTTAGAGTGACCTATCCTTCTCTTAAATGAAGATTAGAATAACTATTAGCAACTAAATATGTTAACGATGGTACTTTATGCTGCCTGACTTTAAAATATGCTTAACTAAAATTAGGAATTTAGATTTTGAACATTCATTTACTTATATTTTCAAAAAATTGTGGTGATAAGTTTATCGTAAAAATCATGGTTATGATTTAAATTGAATATTTTATGTTTAGTACATTTTGAATTTAAATGAAAAATGTGGGGAGTGCAAACGATGTTGTTTCGATTAATATGAGTTTGTTAAATGGGCGGTTTTCTTGTGAGAAAAGTGGGTATCCATTGACTTGAACAAAAGTGAAAGGGTGGGTAGGAGCCAACAGATTAGGTGAGACCTTAAGAGCAACTCAACAAACTCCAATTTATGCCCATGAAAAAGATCGTTTTATTGACATCCCAAGTACAGATATTATTAGGATCATGAATTCGGTTTTCTTAAGCTTGTAAATTTAGGTTTCATTTTTTTTTTTTGTACTATATCAATCGATATTCGAAATTATATTTCGACTAATTCGATTCGAAATTTACAATGATTCATTTAAGAGACTATCTTTTTAACATAATTTTTGTAGATACATAAAAGAGCTTGATGGACCCCAATCATACTTGCACTAGGTCCTATGTTGGACTGTGTGGGCCAGATACGGATTGTTCATTGAAAAATATATCATACTTACCCATTAAATTAAATTGATTGGGGTTAAAGTGTATGGACAATGGCATTGTACCGGTGGGATTTGCCATGACATGACGATTGTGGTCGATGCATTCCGTACGACTGCGTTATAATTTGTGAACCTGTATCGATTGAACGTGAATGGAGCAAATTTGAGATATCTATGTGGGCTACAGGCTCTCCTCGGTGGCTCGTACGTTCAAAATAACACAGCTACCCGCTTTAATTAATGCATAATTAAGTGAGACACACAAAGTTCCTAACTCTCAACAACTATGAAAAATCCACATTTTACGACCTTGTAACAAATTTCTTGCTTTCCCCGAGTTTGTGGTTTTGATTGCTTTCAAGTTACTTATTTCTTGTGAGAGAGAGAGAAGAGAGACAGAGTTGTTGATGTTGATATCTACCCATTTGAAACTTTTTCGCAAGGAGAGGTAGAAAAGTTTACAGAACCACGCATATGCATATGGAAAGGAATTACATGAGGACTGCTTAAAGTTTCCACACCCAATTTGCCCAAAATATAGGAGAAGGACACATGGTGAGAGAGAGAGAGAGAGAGAGAGAGAGAGAGAGAGAGAGAGTCCCCGAAAGGTCTGGGACTTGAAGCGCCCAATGTATAGATAGGGTGCATTGATTAAAAACAGCCCCCGGTTTATTTCCGTCGGCTTTAGTTCATGGGATCTTAGTCAAACACGCTTCTCCTCACCCCCCCCCCGCCCCAATTAATTTAATTAAAGAATTGATTAATATATATAGTGATAATTTACAATCACCCAATTAATATGCATATAATTTATTGTATTCATTAAATATTATTGAAAATTCAAAAATTATAGGAAAAAAGACTTTTTTAAAAAAATGAAAAAAAAAAGTTAATTCATTATTTATGTTTACAATTACTTGAATTATCTAAACAACACATTTGGAGAAAAAAATATTCTTGCGTCTCAATTAAATAGTTACACAGAAAAAAATAAAAATTAAGTTATACTTTCCTTAAGAAATATACCGCTTTTGAATTCCAAAATGTTCAAAACCGTTGGCTTCCTTATTTTTGGATCATGCCCTAAAGAGTTCTTCGCTTTCGCCTCGGATAAATTACTGCTAAAATTAGTTGAAATAAATTTATTTATGACAGACCTAAATAAATAAATTTATTTAAATTTCAGAGAATAATATAATTGAGTTATTTCAAACTATTTTGTGATAAATCCCAATGTGTTCAATTTATAATGACTACTCAATAAACAATGACGAAGAATTAAAACAAGTTCTATGCATACATACATACATATATATATATATATATATATATATATATATATGATATAGAAATACTATAAATACTTAAAGAAAAATTGAAGTGGTTTAGCATAATCCATTAGGATCCATCCTTTAAAATTGGATTATTTCACATAATGAAGCGACAAATTAACTTCAAAACTCAAACATAAACATAATTTTGTGTGATCACTCAACTTTAAAAACAAAAAAAAAGGGGGGACAAGAAGCTATGGCTAAACCAAGGAGTTAGCCAAGGAAAAAAAGGGTGTAGGCTTGTTAGCTAAGGAGTGGGGGCGTTTTGGTTTTTGCCTTGCCCGGCTGGCGAAAACCAAAAAGTAGGCTAATTGAATGTTTCTATGGGCGTTGGCGTCAACTTTCAACCACTCATCGTAGACCCATCCTCCTCTTTCTTCTCCACTTCCCTTCCTATCATATTTTTAATTCGAAGTATCTTAGGGACGTTAGCCATTTTCCCTTAATACTCTCTCTCTCTCTCTCTCTCTCTCTCTCTCTCTCTCCCATATAATATTTTCATGCTAAAGGCATCAACGACAAACAATAGCATGGCCATCTTTCTCTCCCCTTTTTAAACCCTCTCCGTTCCACACTATTATGCAGCAAACTCACTCTAATAACATCCAACAAGATACACCTCTCTCTCTCTCTCTCTCGAATGGGTACTCATCCTCACTTTGAACCAATCTCAAAATGTAGCTCCAAGGTTCGATCAACCCAAACCATAGCTTCAGACCTTGAAGGCACACTCCTTGTGTCACGAAGTGCATTCCCTTATTTCATGCTTATCGCTCTTGAAGCCGGTAGTCTCCTAAGAGGCCTACTTCTTCTGGCCTCCGTTCCACTCGTGTACTTCTTCTACGTATGCATCTCCCAATCAATAGCCACCAAAATACTTATCTTCATCACATTTTCCGGACTAAAAGTAAGAGATATCGAGCTTGTTTCCCGTTCAGTGTTACCCAAGTTCTATGCCGAGGATGTTCATCCTGATACTTGGAGCGTGTTTAGCTCATTTGGGAAGAGATATATTATCACTCAAAATCCTAGGATTATGGTTGAGTCATTTGCTAAGACTTATCTGGGAGCTGATAAGGTAATTGGGACTGAATTGCAAGTCTCAAAATCTGGGAGAGTGACAGGGTTTGTGAAGAAGCCTGGTGTTCTTATTGGTAAACATAAAACGAGTGCTCTTGTCAAGGAATTTGGCATCAATGTGCCTGAAGTGGGTGTTGGAGATGGCGAAGCTGATCATGGTTTCATGTCCTTATGCAAGGTAAATAACAAGACCTCTAACTACCAATTTATAAATAGAGTTATCACATATATTCAGAAGCAACCCTGATTCTATTAGAGTCAGACAAGATACTTGTTTTACACCTAAAAAATATTTTTGATGTACAATTAATAATCTGACAACATTCTATCTTTATATTTATTTAAAAAAAATAAATAAATTATGTTGTTTTCATTCTCGTTGATCATGACTTTTTCTTCCTTTTTTTTTTGTGGTTGGCGGACTCGAAAGAATTTTTTGGGCATTATTATGTTCACATGCTTATTAGGTGAGAAATTTTGAACTGTTACAGCTAAAAAGGAAAAAGGAAAGCTACTTATAGTTGCAGTTGCTGAAAGGCAAATTGTAGGTTGAGTACATCACCATTAGAGTACCCATCAGAGAATCACTTTCTGGCCAATAAAAGTTCCAAAGAAAAAAATGGAAGTGAATATTTAGTCAATCTCAAAGTCGATTGCTTTTCCATAAAAGTAAGCATAAAAAAAAAATCATTAATCAGTTCTGTATTTCTGATGCTCTTCCCACCAAATACATACGAACAGCTAACGAAGCCCCAGGTTTGGTAAGAACAATAATGGTCTCTCTCTCTCCCTCTCTGTCTCACATGCACATGCACACATATTTGGACCATTCTCTTTTTCGGTACAAAATTAAGAAACAGCCTTTGAAACCCAATTTCCTTCACGCTTTTCTCCCCAGTATTCACATTCACCCTGCGCCATGAATTGTAAATTTCCTTTGAGAAGTCAACTTTCAACCAACCACTGAAGATCCTGATGTGCATAGCCAACCTTTTCTTCTTTTGTTTTTTTTCCAAAAATGGTAATTTACCTTTTAGCACATATGAAGATTACTCAAAAATTCCATGTCTTGTGCAACATTTTACATTTAAAAAAGAAAAAGAAATTGATAAATTAAATCATGTATTTGTCTTTAGTTAGGTTACTCTAACTGTGAATATTGATACCTATTGGGGATGATATAAAATCCTATCTTAAGTAATATAATAAACCTTTTTCTTTTCCTTTGCAGGAAGGATACATAGTACCGAGAACAAAATGTGAGCCACTGCCCAGAAACAAGCTACTAAGACCTGTAATTTTCCATGAGGGTCGCTTGGTTCAGAGACCAACACCACTTGTTGCTCTCTTGACGTTCTTATGGATGCCTATAGGCATAGTCCTATCCATTATAAGAGTATACTTAAACATTCCCTTACCCGAGCGAATTGTCCGATACACCTATAAGATTCTGGGAATCAAGCTCATTGTCAAGGGCACCCCTCCTCCTCCACCCTCGAAGGGACAAGGCGGCGTGCTCTTTGTATGCAATCATCGCACAGTTCTAGACCCTGTTGTCACGGCTGTGGCACTGGGGAGAAAAATAAGTTGCGTGACATATAGCATTAGCAAATTTTCTGAAATGATTTCGCCAATCAAGGCTGTGGCATTGTCTAGGGAGAGAGATAAAGATGCGGCGAACATCAAGAGATTGCTAGTAGAAGGTGATTTGGTTATATGTCCTGAAGGAACAACTTGTAGAGAACCGTTTCTGCTAAGGTTTAGTGCACTGTTTGCTGAGCTGACCGATAGGATTGTGCCTGTCGCCATTAATACCAAGCAGAGTGTGTTTTATGGGACTACAGCCAGAGGGTACAAGCTTTTGGATCCTTATTTTGTGTTTATGAACCCGATGCCAACTTTTGAGATCAACTTTTTGAATCAATTGCCCACCGAACTCACTTGCAGCGGAGGGAAATCTTCGATTGAAGTTGCTAATTACATCCAAAGGGTTTTGGCGGGGACTCTGGGATTCGAGTGTACAAATTTGACGAGGAAGGATAAGTACTGGATGATGGCAGGAACTGACGGTTGTGTTCCTACAAAGAAAGTTAAAGAAAAGGAAAAGGAAAAGGAAAAGGAAAAGGCTTAATGCAAACAATCGAGGAACAAAGAAGTTTCAAGGTTCTGTTTTCTATTGCTTTTCATGTTTATTAAGCTTATATAATGTTTAAGGAAAAATAAAATGTTTGGTTATGATTTGGCTGGACATAGTGATTGTCCAAAATTCACAATATTTATTATGTCATTTGTCACATGGTTTAACAGTGGATAAATCAATTTTGTTTGTTGTTTACATTCCTCCAAAATATTTTTCTCCTGAAGTTAAAATTTTTGGCCAAGTTGAGCTTCAAACATAAGTAAAGGGTACCATTTGGCTTTCTATTTCTCTCTCGCATTGTTCTTTGTTGGCTCAAATTTATTGAACTAGTTGAACATCAAACGGATAGCCACATTTGCAACTCTGTAAGATGTAATGCTGATTGTGAAATCTTCCTAATCGTTCAAGCTGTTTTCTTAGCCCTTCTCCTCCAAATTGGGCACTATTTATGTCACCAAAACAACTTCAGACACAAACCCTAGTTCACATAAATGGTCCATTTCCATTATTGGCGGGGTTTCCGATTCCAGAAAGTGCTCTGTCGACATCTTAAAAACTGTAGTCCCTAGATATTTATACCCTCCACATGCATAGGATCTTAATTATTTTCATGATGTTAGCTAATGAAAATCACAAGTATCAGTTAACAAACAGCCTAATCAACACAGAGGCCATTAAAGTGTCCAATTTTAGATCTTAACCCAACAATTTTTCCCCATAAAATTTCCATGTCCCTTGGTCTATTAATGCCAGAAAGCCGCAAACGTGCTTAGACAGAATAAAATGACCATAAAGTATGTTTTAAAGATGAGAACTTGTAGCTGGGGGAGCCCTAGACTCTCACTGATAAAAGAAATTAGAGTCGTTTTAACTATGAAAATTAGTAATTTTTAGAAATTATTTGGGTCGGTATTATCTATCACTCTCTTCTCACATATTATTGTACCAAAGGTTGTTAGGATGGACTTAAACGCAGTGGTTTAGGGGGAGGCTGATAAATTTTAGGGGACCCCATGAAAGTTGAAGGAATATATGGTAGAGTTCAGAGGCTTAGGGAGTTGAAAATGAAGCATATTCTGACACCCCTTGTGGTCATGTATCTGTGAGTCACTTTCTGATCCATAACATGAGGGGATAGAAAAAGAAATGGAAAACATAACATTAAGTCTTACATCAATTAAATAAAGAGATTGAGACAGGAGGAATAGCAGTGGAATGGCAGAGGATTTGGATGAATAGATGACATATCAAACTAGGATGTAAATTTTGCAGTCTATTTTTTTTCCTTTTTTAAGTAATTTTGCAATCTTGTTTTACATAGTATTTACTTGTTCTTAAAAGGAGAGTACTTTCCTATTAGATTGAATGAATACTGTTCCTCATAGAGTTCAAACAAAAGAGAACATGTAAGGAAGAAAACTACAAATCGATCTCCCACTAATGACAAGGAAAAAATAGGGGTTCTGGGAAGATGGGAAGAGAGAGAGTTTTCCTTTTTCTTTTTTTTTTTGGGAGGGGGGGGGATGATGGGAATGGGCAATCAGTGAAACAATTCTCTTGAAAGGTTATGGTAAAGATTCCCTTCTATGAAAGCTTTTGTCTTATAGTTAAGGCCACCACCATAGCTCACACCAGGATGTGACAGAACATACTTCCTCGAAAGGTTGGTTCAAACCTACTATGAATGAGAGAGAGAGAGAGAGAGAGAGAGTTGCTGACCCCTTTTCTCCTTAACTCTCCTCTGCTTCAGTTTCAATTACTTTTTATGCACAGAATGGCTAATGGCACCAGCGGCTTCTTGACCTGGTGGTACAGAACGTTAAAACCCTGGCAACCCTCCTCTGTTCTTATAAAAAGCAGATCTGCCCACACACAAGAATAAATGAAAATCAATCCACATTGGGCTACCATATTCCAAAAACTTTAGAGAAATTTCTGAATAATGTTAATATGATGCTTGTTAAAAACAACACAGTACAACAATTTTTTTTTTTTTTTATTATACAAGAATTTGATTCTGAAATCATCAAGTTAGGGGAAGAGATTTGAATCACTGGGTTATCCCTTTGGACACAACAATATTGAATTATACCAAACTAAATTATTTATTTTCTATGATCGAGATTTCTGCATCTCTATCATTTCTCCAAATTTTACAAAACAATAGTTCTCTCGTGCCCACCAAAAAAAAAAAAATGGTTCTCTTGTTGGATTTTTTGGGGGGAGGGAAATTAGAAAACATGGTAGGCCTCCAAGTGGGCCTCAAAGTAAAGCGTAGTGGGTCTGGGCCTGAGCCTCGGCCCGGAATCACTCTGCTTAAACCCAAGAACAAATAAGTCGTCTACGAGGGTAACTAAACCCTTCTCCCTTCACATTTCCAGCTCATCGTTCCTTGTTGTCTCATCCCAGCAATGGAGAACCGAATTGACAATTCTACCCCTTCCTCCGACCGCATCAAGCTCAACGTCGGCGGCGAGCTCTTCGAAACGACCCTCTCCACAGTTCAATCAAGCGGTCCAGATTCTCTCCTCTCCGCTCTCTCAATCCGATCCACCCACTCCTCCGATCCGATCTTCATCGACCGCGACCCCGACATCTTCTCCGTCCTCCTCTCTCTCCTCCGCACCAATCGCCTCCCCTCTTCCTCTCTCAAATTCTCCAAACAAGAACTCCTAGACGAAGCCGCCTACTACGGCGTCGAATCCAATCTCAAGTCCGCTCTCCTTCCTCCTTCTCTCAACGGCCTCGACGCCTCCCTCGTCTCCACCCTTCACCCTTCCGTTGAAGGGTTTCCGACTGACTTCACCGCCGAAACCGATGACGGCTCTGTTTGGATTGCTCACGGCGGTCAGATTTCGTGTTATGATTCGAATCTGGTTCACGTCGGGTCGGTTCGGACCCATTTGGAGAATGTTACGTCGGTTCGTCGGGTTTGGTCTAATATTGCAGCTGTGGGGTCTAATTCTTCTGCCGGAGTTCATTTCTATGATTTGGGTAGCGGGCGGAATGTCGGGTCCGTTCACTGGAAGGACCCGTCCGACCCAAGAATATACCGAGCCCGAGTTCATGCGATTGCTCATGAACCCAGTTCGGTCTTTACCTCGTGTGAGTGTCAGCACAGAGAGAATTGCATTCTGCATATTGACAAGTCAACACTCCAGATTTCATCGGAGATCGGACGGCAATCGGGGAATTCGGCAAAGACGGTGGTGATTGGAAAGCTAACCTATCTATCGGAAATGCACATGCTTATTGGTAGTTCGACCAGCGCCGGAGCTTTCGGGTATTCGGGTTACATTCGGATATGGGACCCAAGATCCAGAAATGTGGTTTGGGAGACAAGTGAGCCGGGTTCGGGTCGGAGTAGTAGGTTTGGGGACTCGTTTGCTGACGCGGATGTCGACACGGAGCAATGTGCTCTTTTCAAATTGTGTTCCAAGTCAGGTGACGTGGCAATGGCGGATTTGCGTAATTTAGGGGATGATCCATGGGTATATTACCAGGATAATAACCTGGATCAGAGAAACCCGGGTGGAAGCAAAGTGATACACTGTTACAAGAAGCAAGTGTATGTGGGAAAAGACGGAGGATTGGAGGTTTGGTCAAGAGTGGAGGAGAGAGAAAATGGAGGAGGGTGTGATGGTTTGGCGTATAGGAGGAATTTTGTGGACAAAGCGGAGAATTCTGAAAAAGGGATTATAAGGAAAATGGAAGGTGGTGGGAATAGGTTGTTTGTTAGCAGGGAAGGTGTTGAAGGGCTTGAAGTATGGGAAAGTTCTTATTCTTCTAATGTTGTCCATGTTTTATGACCATGATGGTCATGTTTTGGGATTTTTTTTTTTTTTTTAAATAAGAATTTAAATCTGAGATCACCAGATTGAGGAGGAAATACGAAATACGTGTCTTGTGATTTTAGTTGGTCACGTTACAAGGTTTGATGATTAGGCTTTTGGGTCTGGTACCATCATGGCGCAGTACAGGAGTTCAAGCCTCCATTCCAAGCGGCAAGGGCAATGCCCTCCTTTGCATGGCCCCCACCCTCCTCTATTACAGGCTTCTGGGGGTCTTGCTAAAGGATTGGTATTTGTGGACGTTGTAGTTTATAAACTTGGTTGTAATTGCGACACACATTTTGATAGCTTGTACCTTCACATTTATAAATGATCCAAAGGGTTGGGTGAGCCTAGTATTTATTAATAGGTTTGGTTTTCAATATCTTTTTCTTGATAGTTTCTACATGCATAGCTTTTCCACCGGATAATAACCCAAGAACTCACCATCCCTAATGAAAGCGATTTATTTTGGATCCTTCCAACTAAACCACTTCACCTGGGGGCAGGGGAGGCCTGAATTCCTGTGATCTCAAGGAAATTAGATCCATGTAGGGATGACATCGAGAAGCTGCAAAGCAGCTAATAATGTCAATGATGGCAAGATCTTGGTTGCAGAATGAGTGCAACATAAAAACACATACTTGATCCCAGCAATGAGAGCAACCGTTGATGGATAGAGGGATTCAACCATCTGTTGGTGGTAATTCTTCTTATAAGCACAAATGATGAAGAGTCTGAGACAGGGCCCTTGTGACTCTTCTTTCAACCTCAGACTAATGGTACACTTACAATCCAGATGAATTCGTAGAAAGAGACAAATTTCAGGAAAATTAATCACTGTGTCATGGAACACTGTCAAAATAATTCTGACTTTCTGATAAGTGTGTACAATATCGAGTGGTGTGATACTAAAATATAATTAACTCTTGTGAGCGGCTAGCATGTTCATACATCTTTGGAATAACGATCATCATCTCATATGGACAGAAGTTATATTCAAAGCTGAGCAAATTAGCTACAGTTGTGCATATGTGAGTAAGATGTAGCGTGAGCTTTGAAGAATAATCTGCTTACTGAGAAAGAAGCTTTACAGGAGTCCGTCTAGCCACTATGAACTTCCCGGTCTGTTTCTATTTTCTGTCAATCTTCTCCATACCATTCTCCCACAGTGCATCAATGTCCAAGTAGCCAAAACAAAGAGAAGAGGAACTCCGATTACACAACCACCAGATACAAGATTTACCAGCATCTGAAAATGCAATAGCAAAAGTTGATATATCATTTAAGGTGAAAAAAACTGAGCGTGGTCATATGCTCGGATGTTAATTCTTCAAGACACGCAGCATGGATGCTTGTCTTGTTCAGAACGTCTAAAAGTAGATGAGGCAAGTTATTCACATTCATACTTATTCCTCCTGCAAATCCTGTCAAACAATCATCACGGTACCAAACTTTTAAATCTTTTAAAGGATTTTTCCCAGTCCATAAATAAAATCTCAGGCACTGAGGTGCAATGAAATTTTAATAGAGCAATCCCCAGGTAATGCACAAATATATCGCCACCAAGTCTCTACACAATATACAGGAAGATGGACTAACAATTCTATGCAACAAATGCAGCACAAACATGCTAGTCAGTATAGCATGTGAGGTCCCAATAAGACCATATAAGCCAGTAGTAACTTGAACCCTGAGCCAGGGTTTTTCACTCATTTAGCTTCTGGATATAATAAATATCTGCTTTTAGATATTAGCGACTTTTGCCAAAGATATTCGGCTGGCCTTGACCTGGTCATGGACTGCTAGTGTCATATATAATCTCCTTTGCTTGAAGTAGAAACAAATGTAGGGAGGTTCAATTCTTGTGAAAATTACCAAGAAGTTGATATTTACTATTTATCAAAAGCTGCCACACTTGCAGGATTTAATAAAAGTTTTGGAATTCTTAGTTAGGTAATCTTGTTCTCTCTGTAGGGGAGTTAGTTCTATGCACTCTCTCTCCCTCTCCCTATCAATTGGATAATACAAGTGAAAATGCGTATGTTTAATCTTGATAATTTATAAATCACATAAGGGAAAAATGGATGTATGTACATCTATTGGATGAACATCCTGACTTCACCATTGCAATAGACAATGAAGACAAACTTTTACCAGCATGCCTGCAGCCATATGAACAGTAGGAACAAAAAGTTGGTCCACTTTCTTCCCTTCAGCATATCCATTGAACGCAATGACCATAGAGAAAGAATGGATTGTCACAAATGCCAGTGCAATGAGGGCTGCATGTCAATGACAAGAACTATTAAGTGTTGAAGCATCTATAGGTACAGCCCTACAGACCAAAAGAATAACTCGGACTTACAAGAAACAAGAAAGAATGGCATATACGAGCATTTCTCCACATAGAATGTTGCTTGCCCAAACGCCGGTGTTAAGAGGCTAAGGCAGAAAAAGACAGCATGTGCCACACCATGACCCATACCACCAGCTGCATCCAGTTCATTGAAGTGTATCAGATGACCAATTCAAGACAATGAATCATTAAAAGCAAGCATAGACACTTCTGTTGTCCTAAACATACACACGAGAATGGAAACATAGAGAGAAGATAATTATAATACTTGAGAAGAAGATAATTATAATACTTGACGTATATGTTGAAAATAAGTCAATTTGGTTTGGGATTGAGAAAATATCCTAGCCAAAATCAACTTCAAGAGAAAGCTAGACCATTCTATCAGCAGAATTATCATGTTAAGAATTTGGAACGTCTCTCCTTGCCATATTAATATGGCAAAGCATTTGACCTGCTAAATTTGAATGACAAGTGCTTGCAGATAACCAAAGAGCAAAAAGAAAAGCTTTCCAAAGGTTAGGCATCATAATTGGGCTAATGCACCAATAAACTGTAAAATATTAAACCTATATGCAAATTATATATCAGAATTTTCAACTACAAATCATCCTTAGAAAAGGAAGAATATTAATCTTACCAAGGGCGATTTGCATCTTATCAGTGAGATATAAACGAGGTTTCGCTATTCTGACCGCAAAAGCATCCAGTATTTCTTCCAACCTCCTATATAAAGTTCACCAAATAACAGTGTAGGAGGATATGAACATAACGCAGCAACAGTCCTCCAATCAGATGAAAAACAGCATAGAAATTTTTCATCAAACACAACCAAATCCTTAGAACAGAAGAATGAAGACATAGGATGAATTTTGAAAAAGAAAAGAGCATTCTCTATGGATTAAATGATGATGTGCCATTTCCTAAAGTTGCTGCCAAATTGAAAAAATGTGCAGAAAATGTCGGCCTTTTTAATGATGTAGGGAAACACTAGGTCAAAATAAGACTTAAATATAAAATTGGATGCATAAAATGGTGGGGATACCAATGAATTTCCTTTATCCCTTCAATTCAAGTTCACAGCTACTTCAGTTGGTAAACACCTTATGATTTAGGATCAAATCTTGGGGTTTATAGGCAGGGAGAGAGTCATCCCCACACCCCACCAATTTTGTGTTTCTATCACCTTTGGACCAAAAACAAAATTATAAATAATACCCAAGTCATCATCATTCAGGAGGAAAAACCCTAATAATACCAAGTACAAGAAATTCAAGTTACAAATCCAGGTGCAAATTCTATTGAGTATTCCATCCTTGTTCCTTTTCTGATTTCTAACCCCCCAACCAAAAAACCAACCCAAAGTCTTCTTCATTTTCTATCCAACTGCTTTCTGTGGCTTAGTGAGGTTTTATTGGTATGTCAAGGGGCAAGTAAGAATCCTCTAACGGAGTCTCACTGCACAAATAAGCTCGATAGAGAAAGCATTGGCACAACCCAAGAGACCGATCACCCAAAACACAATCAAAATATTCAGCAATAAGGAGCAAAGGGGCATACTTGTAAAGTTACCAGAAGAGAATCCGAACCCCTTGCCACAAGACCGATCACAGAAAAAAATAAAATAAAATAAAATATTCAGCAATAAGAAGCAAAGGGGCATACTCGTAAAGTTTCCAGAAGAGAATCCGAACCCCTTCTTGGAAAGCAACAGAAGTGACAATAAGAATCATGAATGGCCACCATTGTGTTGTTTCAAGAGGAAGAAAAGCCCTCCAAAAGCCAGATAATATGATCAGGCTTATTAGCCACACCAATGTGCTGCACCCATATCAAATTTCGATTAAAAGATAGAGAGAGAGAGGGAGAGAGAGAGAGGGAGAATTAAAAGTAGTGGGTACCCGGAGAGAAGGACGAGAATCAAAAAGGGTTTTTTCGATATGACGGCGACGAAGACAGCCAGGGAGGGACCTAGGGCTATGAGAGCATACCCGATCCCTGCCGCTACAGTCATCCTCCCTCTCTTTCCCTCCAAAGTCTTCTATGCCGATGTGGAATTGGAACTATCTCAACGGGCGAAGAGACCCAATTTTGGAAAATTTTGCGATTGGTGGGGGTGAGCGGATCTTGATTGCACTAGCCACAACACAGCCAGAAAACCGCAACCTTCGTAATTCTATTTGACTGGTAAGGTGATTGTCCTCTCCTGAACTGGGTTGACCCGGTTGGGATCCGATTCTCCCAAATGCAAGTCAAATCATGACCCGTTGTTGGTGCAATTATTTTCCAAGAAAATAATTATTGGAAATAAATTATGTCCACATCTATTTTTCCATACTATACTCATTATGTATTATAAAGAGTTATAAAATTGTCATTAGGTCAATTTTTATCGATTTGAATAAGAATTTACTGGTTGTGAAAATTGTGTTATGTAAAGGTTTAAGGACTTGAGGTTGAGGTTTAGTTCATGTACAACTATTACTACATGTAAACGATATAGTCATACCCTGTCCAACAAGATTAAGTTAGGTTTAAAATTAATAAAATTGTGTGTTCATGACAATTAACTTTGATGTTAACATAATTCTTGTGATTTTGGGTGAGTCATTATATTTATGCATCAAGAATTAGGTTTTAAAAAAGATTAAATCATTTACATGCTATAAAAAATATATTTGAATACTAAATTATTAATATCTAAATCACCATCGGATTTAGGTTTTAAAGCCTACTTTGAGTGATTTTTTTGAACAAATCCATTTTCATATTAAAGAAAATTACCATCAACTTTTGAATCTTCAGGAGATGCAATGATAAGGGTCAAGACTCCCGACCTAAAGAAACAAAAGCCTCCTTCAACCTATATAATCTCTCTCACTACTTCTTTCCATGACAGGATATCAAAAATGAGTTCTTCTAGAGTTGTGGCTTTTTAAAGAGTTCTTGGAGACTCTTCCTTATTCATTACTTTCCTATGGCTTTCCTTCGACTTTATTAGTTGTCTATGCTTATATGAAGATCTATCATCTTTACACGTTTTGATTTTTTTTTTTTATTGCATATGTATAATACCGTCTTTATTATTAAAAAAAACATGAGGCAGGGATATTATCAGTATCAACTTTCCGATGCTCTTTCTTTATATGATTTAATTAGGTTCCATTTGTTTTTACATATTTTAGCACACTTCATGCAGGGAAAGGCTCCAATCACACGTTGAACACTGCTTGCATAATTCATATCTTTTTTATGTGGGTTAAGAGAAAGTGTTGCTTATATGTAGAAGGGGTTAAATAGTAGTAATAATAGTCCTTGAGGTTGGTTTTATTCTGGGATGTTGGTCTTGCGAGGGATCATTATCCACACGAAGAAACTTGTCTGCACGGTAATGCCCTTCGGCCATATGAGCTATAGCGACTTGCATGATTGTGCTATAGTGTGACAAACTTTCAAGAATTGACAAATCAGTGAAAGGAAGAATAGATCACAAACGTTTCGATCGACTTTGTTCAAGTATTGGTGCTAGCTAGCTTTAATCGAGAGAGCTGATGTAATTGAAAATCTATTTATATATCAAAGACAAGCAATGGCTCTTGTGGTGGAACTTGGATCTGAAGCAAAGCATCAATAGTAGAAACACATGAAGAAACCTGCAAAGTCTTGTAAATACTTCAATTACTTCGACAAATTAAAAATAAACGGAAAAATGTGTTTTAATTTAATTTATTATTATTATTATTATTACAACAATAACAATAATAATTTGGATTTTAATCTCAAATTTTGAAATCGGTTATTTGAGAAATAAATATCATAAAGTTTCTTATATTTGTCTCTCAATTTTTATTTTGATAAAAGATTTTACATTGGTTGTCAACCTATCGCAATCTTACTCTTTTCTCCGGGTTTATTATTATTATTATTATTGCTATTATTGTTATTATTATTGTCTTCTTACCATTCAAAATTATACCAGATATTACTGTATCAATAATAGTTAAATGAGGAGACATCTCCAAAGATGTAATTGAAAATCTATTTATATATCAAAGATGTTTGTTGAGACACAGTTGTGGCCTACAAGGAAATCATAGATTATTGAAGCACTTGCTACTGTGTTGCTGTGCAGGGTACGGTCTAGGTGTTTTATCTATGTCAACCCTCCCGCCTGTGATTTACAGGACAACAGATAACTGCAAAAATGATGCACCGCAATGTATTAGTCACACCCAGAAGGCACTGTTCTACAATGGATTATCATTATTAGCCGTGGGAATATCTGGCCATGGAGTGTCGCCAAAACAGTTCTTTGAAGAGCAGACAAAACTTCAGGCGAATGAGAATGCAGAACGAAGAACATGCAAATTGATTTAGGGAATTTCAGGGAGAATTGAAAGTTAGCTTGCCCCGATCCCTAAATTGATTCAGAAATTTTCAGGGGAAATTGGACGTGGGATTGCTTGATCCTTGCGATTTTTCTATATGATCAAAGAGGTCCATGGTCTGCCACGTCTGCAATTCCTGCAATTTGTTCATCAGTGGCAACTATTATTTTCATAAGTTGTTCCAATTACTATTACATTCAGAGTACTTGTGGCTTCAGCTTCCAAAATCTTTCATAAGGTGATGGATAACGAGTTTTATTGAATAGAAGAAGCAAACTCATTGGAATGTCGCACCCCAGGCCTCAGGTTTAAGTTCTCTCTGCCTCTGTTTAACCTATACTATCGACGTTATAAATTCATAATTTCTATAAAATCTTCTCACGTCAGGAAATTGATGAAATGCAGATGCCTAGAAAAGGCTGCCATTGTATTACCAAATGCAAGCTTAGAGGAACAAGAAAGGAATAGATGGGGACTTTGCAAAGTTTCAGAAGTAGAAATGACGAAAGATCTGTGTCCGATGGTTTCCCATGGGGATGACCTTCCTTATTTGCGGAGTTGTGACATCCACAGGGGACACATATTTTATTGGGCAAGCATATAAGATGAGCAACAGAGTCGGACACTTCAAGGTTCCATTTCAAGTCTTTCAACTAATCTGTGGGGCTTCAATGTTTTTTATTGCCTCACTAGCGAAGTGCATGACAAAGTAAAAATCTAAGAAGAAACTCTATAACCCTGCAATTGGAATAGGTGTAGCAATGATATTCTCAGTCCTATGCTGCATAAATGCTGCAATAGTGGAGACGAGAAGACCACGTGAGATGAGTCGTGGCTTATTCGGCAACCCTGTTGCTGAAGTTCGAATGACTGTTTTCTGGCTAGTTCCTCAATATGTTCTCCTTGCCGCCAATGATAAAATTTCAGAAATTAGCATTGAGCAATTCTACGAGGAAGAAGCTCCTTCACCTATGACTAGTTATGTTACTTACTTCGCAGAGACAATATCGGGGGCTGGAAGTGTTGCCGGTGTTCTTACAGTTGAGATTGTGGAGAAGATCGGCAAAATAGGAGGGAAACGGGGCTGGTTTCGGGACACCTTGAATGGGAGTTATCTCAATAGATGCTACTGGGTATTGGCTGGTCCGACTGCTGTCAATTTTCTGCGATTTACTGTGGCTGCAATCTACCACCGCAATAGGCATTTCAAGTCCGGAAAATCTCCTGCGCGATTTTGATGACAATCCCCCACGTTGATGGTGGTTCTGAAGAGGCACTGTCTTATATATTTAGGAGGAAATGTGGTTTATTTTGTTATAGGCTTTACTCAGTAAACTGCACTTTTCATTAGTACTAGCTATGTTAATTTACCAAGTCTCGTAGCGTCCAATAAGTTATCGTGAGGTTTGATTCCAGTTACGGAAAACAGTGCTCATATTGTGCAAATCATTGGTAAAGTCTGGAGTTGGTTTAAAATTAGTTCGTACAAATTAAAATTTTCAAAATATGTTAATTTTCACGAAAATTTTATATTAGCTCAATATTTTATATCTGATATCAAATTAAGAATTTTTCAATTTAATAATTAATTTTTAAAATGTCCTTCTAAATAATTCCATCTAAAATGGCCATCAAATGTCTACTTTGACCCATCAAATTGGAAAAATGAGTAATGTTCTAGTTATGACTGGGTTTGGAAAATTAGGTGGAGAAATGATTTTTGGAAAATTTTGTGATTGGTTGGGGTGGGGTGGGTTGGGTCCTGGTTGCAGTAGCCACAGCCAGAAAACAGAGACCTTGAGTTGGACCAGTGAGGTAATTCTGATTGTTATAAACGGGTTGACCCGGTTGGAATCCGATTCTAGTAAATACAACTCAAACTACGTTTAGTTGGATGTGTAATTATTTTCCAAAAAAATAATAATAATCCTTGGAAATAAATCATGTGCATGTCTATTTTTCGTACAAAACTTGTTTCTTATATTAAAAATAAAATAAAATTGCCCTTATGTTAATATTTTTGTTTTCAATTTGATTAAGAATTTCCATATTTTAGATATCCATTATTCACAAATCTCCTTCATAAAGACAAAATTCAAAAATTAAATTATTTGCTCTCAGTATGGTCTGACGAGAGCAATATAAATATGTCTGCCCTTCACATGATATTAAGAGTTTGAGTTGTTGTATCATCCTTTGTATTTTTTAATGATTTTAACATATAATCATATGAAAACTATAAATTTTTTGACAAATTTAATTAATTCATAAATTGTAATATTTTATTTTTATATGTGTTGAATAAATTATAAATTTTAAAAACATTATTTAAAATAAACTAATTCATAAATTTTACAATAAAAAATTGTATTACCCATATTTTTCTAATTAAATTTTGCATAATTATCTTATAATTTTGAGTAGATATAAAATAATAAAGGATTCGATTAAAAAAAAAAAAGGATTTTGAGGGGGAAGTTAAAGTTTTTGTTAACCCGAAATAAAACCGCTATTCGCAAGAGCGGCATTTGGAAAATCATTTTCCTCGAATCTATTCGATTACGATGCGATCCCAAATGTTTCAAGATTTAAAACCCTAGAATACAAAATTCTGATATTGTCGTTTCAGGTCTCAGAGCGCCAAACCCTAAAGTTGCAGACTGTGGCTCTCAAACGGAGTCCGACAATGACCAGAAGAGAATTCCAAAAGGCCAGCGGAAGGATTGGTCCGACGTGGTTCCGATTCCGCAAGACGATGGTCCGAACCCGGTGGTGCCGATTGCCTACAAAGAAGACTTCGCCGAAGTAATGGACTACTTCCGCGCTGTCTACTTCGCCGACGAGCGATCTCTCCGTTCTCTTCAACTCACTTTGGAAGCTATTCCTTTGAATCCCGGCAACTACACTGTACTCTCTCTCTCTCTCTCTCTAAATGTAAGAATTAGTTGTGGCTTGATTGAGATTCGTATCCAGAAAGAACGTAATTTACTAGTTGGAATTGACTAATTGGGCTGTGGTGTGGTTTACTGCAGATGAAGTATCAGGTTTCTTGATATTCTTGAGTTGCCTTGTTTAAGTTAGTGTCGATACTATTAGCCCCTTAATGATTAATAGATCATAATTCAATAACGTGTTCTGCTTGTATATATTTGGGAGCAGTGTTGAAGCTCATGTATTGATTACAATCTTGAGGCTTGAACTTATGATAATCATGGGGGATGAAATAGAAGAATTAGAGACCAACCCTCTTGCAGTGAACTTAAGGGCTAAGAAGAAAATTGTGTTTTAAGGGCAAATGACAGCTTAATACTTTTTTTTTAATGTCATTGATTAATGAATTGTGTCTCTTTAAAGATAACAGACTTCTAGAGTGCAGCTCAGAGTTTATAAATTTATCTTCTTTTCCTTTTGCAGATTTGGCATTTCAGGCGTCTGATACTTGAGTTATTAAATGCTGATCTACATGAAGAATTGGATTTTGCTGAACAGATTGCCATGTCCAACCCCAAGAATTACCAGATTGGTGAGCTGCTGTAAATTAAAGTTTCATTCTATACTATCAATGCTATCTTTGACTTCTGCATTCTTGTTTTCTTTTAAACTGTTCAATTTTCCAATCTAGCATGAATGAATGGCTGACCAATGAGGTTAAAGAAAGTTTATCTTACAACCACAATTTCCTAATTGTGTGTATAGTGTCTCAGCTCATTCTTGAAGAACAGTGGATAAGATTAAATAGTACATGCCAATATTTTGGTTGTGGCATACAGGAATGCATAACAAGTGTCCTTGAAGGCAAATAAAGCTACAGTATTATGGCAACTCTTTGCTGCGCTTGTAATCTCCTTATCTTATAATGGGCATGGAGACACCTCAATCGGACAACTTGATTTTTGGAATGTGGAAGTGGACAATCACTGAGCACTATATGTCTTGTCACAAAACCAGAGCTAGCTTATATAAGAAATTTCATCATTTAAGTTGTCAGAGTGAATAGTAGTGATGAATTTATGGTTTATTTTTTTCCCCTTCTGGACAAAAGTTAATCTTTCCTTGGAATAGCAATTAATATTGGTAATAGGTTTTTGCGGGCATCATAGACGGTGGCTTGCTGAGAAACTGGGGCCTGTTGCTGCAAGTAAGGACCTTGAGTTCACCCATAAAATACTCTCTCTTGATGCAAAAAATTATCTTGCCTGGTCTTATAGGATGGTATGCTGCAGAATCTTGTTTCTCCAACATATTGACTGGCTTTAAAAAGAGAGATTCATATGATGCAAGCATGCTTTGGTGTTAATACTTTATTATGCCAGAAATAAAATTTTGGAATAAAGTAATTTGTTTATGGAACATTTCCATTTTTATGGTCTCAACTGATCTTGACTCCTATTAATAAAGAGCCGAAGGATATTGAAATAGAATATCTTTTCTGCAGTGGGTTCTTGTGGCCTGGGGAGGGTGGGAACATGAGCTTGAGTATTGTCAAAAGCTCCTTGAGGATGACATTTTCAACAATTCTGCTTGGAATCAAGTGAGGAATCTTTTTTTTTTTGTTAAACCTATATGATATCACATGCTTAGCAATTTTCTGTTGTTGACATTCTCATTACTTCAGAGAAAATGTAAGTTTGAGAGGTGGTATTAGCAATAGTCATAGTACCACTGGATGACATTTTTTTTTCCTGTCCGTCTCTAAGCTGTCAAAAGTTGCCTGATTTTTCCAGCTACTTTATAACCGCCATGATCGAGCTAAATCTTGATGATGGTGCATGCATGTTGTGTCTCTTTATAAACAATCTTAGAAAGGGTAAATGGCCAGTTTCCCTCAATCCTTTCTTCTTCTTACGCTTGCTGCAGAGGTACTTTGTCATTACAAGATCTCCCTTCCTGGGAGGCATAGAAGCTGTGCGAGATTCTGAAGTTAGTTATACTGTTGATGCCATTATAGCCAACCCTGAGAACGAGAGCCCTTGGAGGTACCTTCGAGGTCTCTACAAAGGTGACACTCAATCTTTAGTCAGTCAACCGCAAGTCTCATCTGTGTGTTTGAAAGTTTTGAGGGCAAAGTGCAACCATGTTTTTGCACTGGACCTGCTTTTGGACCTCCTTTGCCATGGTTTCCAAGCAAATAATGAGCTGAAAGATGCAGTTGAAGCTCTGTGGAACTCAGATTTTTGGTCTTTTAGATTTAGATCTAGCAAAGTCAATTTGTTCTATACTGGAATGTGTGGATCCAATGAGATCAAACTATTGGGCATGGCGCAAGAGCAAGCTTCCAGTTCAAGCAGTCTAAAATCAGAGAGGACAACTGGTTTTGTATCATAAGTATATGCTGATCCTATTATTAGATAATGGACAAACAGTGATCCAATGAGGGTCTGCTGAACTTAGAATAATCCACTGTCCTAATTCTTCTTCTTTGTCTTCTCTGACATCTTTTTTAATATTGTACCTGGGGCGCCTATGGCTCTCAGTATATTTTACCAGCTTGCAAGATGCAGCAATGTATAAGTGAGGAAATGACAAGATTTTGTGCAAGATTCAAATCTTTTTTAGAATATAAATGATGAAACATCATTGGCATCATCTTTTGGTGCTTATTTTGGCACCAAAATTGGTTCAGTCCATTTGATAGATTCTGTTGGAAATTCATCAATTTCCAGTAAAGTCGGTACTGATACACATGCTAGTGACGGTGGCCTACTTAACAAGTTATGAAATCTTATGTCTTCTCTACGGATGCAGCATTCAGTTTCTGACGAGATTCATTGATCATGCTTCTACCGCTATCACCTTTCTTGCAGTCAATTTCCTGACCATTGTCCATGGACTTTCTCTCCTGTATTGCCTATGATCTATTAGTTTTGGGTCTTCTCTTCCTCTTTCTTCAAGTTTGTGCAGAACACTTATAATCTCTGATCTGCTGCACGAGTTGATTATGTAGCATGATGAGCTTGTGAGTGACTTCAATATGTTGTGATGTTTTGGCTAGTTTGTGCCAAATTTAGCTCTGCCTTACCTTTACCCATTTGTTATCAGTATTGTGATCTTGATTCCAAGTTCCAAGTATGAGCTTAAAGTGGGGATTGGCAAATGTGTGCCTACTCCTCTTAGCGCCTTCATCTTATTTTAGATGAAGCTTGAAATTCCTTCTTTATCCTTCTGCTTCCAGATTGATTAGTTGCAGAAACCGAACATTAGTCCCTTCTGAAGAACATTTTTGCTTAGGACGAATGCTGGTTAATTTACCAATGTATTTGAGAAAGCTCTATTATTTGCCTGCAGGACATGGATTCAGCTAATGAGAACCAATCTCCAGCCTGGATAATGGCTCATCAAGATGTTTTTCTAATATTGCTTATGGTCCAAAATCCCCAGTTTGCAAGAGCTATTTGAGCTTTGCAGAAATGTTCCAACAGATCAAGGAAGTAAGTTTTCTTCTCCAGTATGTTGGTGGCAATTCAAAATGTTCCGTTCCTGCGTTTCATGCTTCAAAATCAGAAAGGGGCTAGACCTGACTTAAAACCATAGCTTGAACAGTCTATCAGTGTCAAATTTACTTTTTGCTGATCAGATTCCTCCTCCAAGCCTAGCGATTCGTACCCTATTTTGAGTTTATTTTGTCGTTGTCCAGGAAATCTTGGAGCAAAAAATATAAGCATCACATGGGCTTTACCCAAGTTAAAATCTTTACTCTGATGAGGTGTGAAAATATAAGGAATACGTTTATCCTTAAGGCTGATTCTAGGTTTGTGCTCAGCAGTTTCCAGGAACCCATATCATCCAATTGGTAGACCTTGGTACCTGCTTTCCCATCTATGGCAAAACAATGGGAATTTCCGCTGCAATTGTTAGTAGGTAAGGCCAACGGAACTCCTAGTCTGCCCGTGCAGAAATTGTGTGACGGACTTTTATTAACTTCAATGAGTGGCATCTTCATCCGTTCCTTCTTAAATTGCTTCATGTATCTTACCATCGCACTTCCCTTCAGAGATGTTCGCGTAGCAGAAGTTGTCTGTCCTTTTGGTTTTTCTTGTGCACTCTCGTCATTTGTTTTTTCTTCCTATGTTAGCAGACGTTATGCAGTTCATTTACATGTAGTCAATGTCAAAATTCTCGGCTGCATTCATCTCATCATTATTACTATTATTATTACGAATCTTTAATACTTTGTAAGCTCTGATTATATTGCGCACCTTCAAGGAAATGATAAAAATGTGAAATTCAATGTCAAGTGAATTTTATTTCACCCAAGATCAAACAGAATGACATTCTACCAGACCTTTTGGTCCACAAATGAAACCAGTCCATGTCTGTCAAAGGATATGACTTCATGGTACTGTATCAGAGACAAAGGTATATCTTGATGTGAGGTATCCTACAAGAGTAGATTTAGGAAGTCAGCAATAACGGATTTGGTATTCTCTCTTGGAAGCAAAGAATGCCAACTAAGGAACCTCAAGTAAAAGACAAATGGCATGAGACACAGTTCCATTTGTACTGATCATCCCTTATTGCCTATACGTCATTTTCTTCTAACATTGTACATTAGCTCCCATAAAAACTTCCCGTTCATCTTTCAATCTCTTAATCCGGGAGCAATAGCAGTTGTCTTCTTTTGGAGGTTGGGCACTTCAAAAATTAGGAGGCTTTCAGCTTTGGTGACCATTCATAAATGGCTTCTCTCTCTCTCTCTCTCTCTCTCTCCCTTTCCTTTTCATTTATTAGTGTAACATGTTGCGAGCACAGTCTGAAGCTCATCCGATGGGGGTCCCAATTGACTCGGTTGAAAAAGCCATGCCCTTACCAAACACCAATTACAAAATTATAGCATGTGATGGCTAAAAAGAAAAAGAAAGAAAAAAGAAAGAAAAGAAATGAGTAACTTGGTATCTATTACCTGTTCCAGCTAAGCAGGATTTTCGAAGTGATGCTTTATTTCTATTTAATGTTCGATATTCTTTATGGATGCCAGAAAACTGGAATTTCTGGGACCTCGACTAAATTTTAAATTGCAGTCTGCAATTATAAAATATGTATTTAACAACCTCTAATTTGTTGCAAAAGATGAGATTTTTTTTAAAAAAAATTTCTGAATATTTAAGTCGTACTATATGAATTTGAAAATTAAAAATCACATAGTTTTATATTATTTTATTGTTAAGGAGATATATAATTATCTCTTTCCTTTGTGCGTTAATGAGTAAAGTTTATTCGGGTAGTCTCTTTTAGATCCTTAGAGACAAAATTTAAAGAATTTAAATTATAAAAAGATATTCAATTGTTTCAATATTCGATAATCAAATTGAATTTGATTAAATTAGATTTGACATGAATTGAGTTTTTAAGGAATAAAATTCTCTCTACGTCTTTTTTTTTTATTTACAAAACTTAAATTTGAAACCTTTTTTTATTTACAAAACTTAAATTTGAAACCTTATTTAGAGGGTATGAGTGCTCTCAACCAACTAGGCATTGTGCTTTTGCAGCTATTCATCGGTATACTTTGAGAGAATGAAATATTATAATTTTTTTAAAGTATGAGTATTAATTTTCACTTTCGTAATAAAATTATATTTTATAATTCTTTTTTAATCTTTTGCTATCTATAAAAATTACAACTTAAGAGTCAAAGGGGATGAAGGGTGCTCCTCTACCATTATCAGGTTAATTCTGGGAAAAAATGAAACAAGAAAACATGTGGACATGGACATTATCCATATGAACTTTCCAAGTCAACAGTCTTTCTTTATATGATTTAAATTGGAGAAAAGCCAAAAACAAAGGTTGTTGGCAACCACAGAGTATGAACATCTGGAGTATGAATATTCAATACGGTCAGGCAATTTGCGGTCATAGATTTTATTTTCTCGCCTCTCTCTCTCTCCATGAAGCTTCCACTTGTTATTTGTTCTTGCTTCACATCCATTTTCTCTCGACTCTTGTACCATAAATTCTTTTCCGCCTCTTAGTTTCTCTGTTTCCCCGGTTAAAGTGGTAGGTCTTCGACGCGATATTCTGTTCTGATGTCCTTTTATTGCTTTGTTTTCCATAATCCTTTTCTTCAGCTGCACTCAGAGATTTCGCCTCTTCGTTTCTATTTCCTATTCTTTCTTGTTGCCCCCCCGGGGGGGGGGTCTGAAGAAATTTGCTATGTAAAGCTATTCTTACACTTAATTTTATAATCTGCTGTTTACAGGTAGTGTTGGCCCTGGCAGTAAGCTCAAGCCAGTCATATGGCAGCCTATGTGAGAATCAGCGGTAATTCAATTGACCTAGACTTCATTAACTATAAGTGGGATTTTTGGATATTTGAACGTTTTGCGTTTTGTTTGATATCCGAGTGTAGTTCTTCTGTGGGCTGATGTGTTGGCGGGGTATGCCATATGGGTGATGGTGACATACTTGACAAATGTTTGGAATCTCAATGTCACTGATGCATCTGCAATTGTTAATGTTTGGTCTGGTGTATCCTCAATTTTGCCCATGTTCATGGCATTCCTTGTTGATAGTTTTATGGGTCACTATTGGATGCTCACTGTCTCCAGCGTTTCTTATTGCATTGTAAGTCCTCTTCCAAGACAATCATTACGGTCGTTAATCAGATAATTTTGCTTTAGTTGCATATGACTTTTGATGTCTTTTAAGACTCGATTGCTTCCACAAGAAAATCATACCAACTGAATATATAGGGCAGTGTCCGCCAGATTGGACCCAATATTTACTCTGTTTACAGAAGCACCTTTGTACTGTGTTGTTTTGCAGGGTCTAAGCTTTTTATCAATGTCAACACCTCCAGTTCTTTACAAGGCAACTGGCACCTGCAAAGGATATGCACCAGAATGTATAGGTCACACCCAGAAGGCCCTCTTCTTCACTGCATTAACATTAATAGCTATTGGAATATCTGGGCATTCAGTCTCGTTATTACATCTCTTTGAAGAGCAGTCCAATCTTGAAGAAGACAATGAAGTAAAAGAAAGAAAAAAAATTTTGAGAATAGCAGGTGGATTTACCATTATCCTTTTTCCTTTAATAGGAGGTTTTGCACTTCCATATATAAAGCCATGGTCTGTCAAGTTTGGAATTCCCGCAATATTTACGTTGGTGGCAACTATATTTTATATAAGTGGGTCATGGTCATACGAACCTAGTGTTCCACAGGGAAGTCCACTTACTATTACATTCAGAGTCTTTGTGGCTTCAGCTTCCAAAATCTTTCATAAGGTGAAGGATGAGGAGCTTTATGAAATAGAAGAAGCAAACTCATTGAAATGTCGCACCCCAGGCCTCAGGTTTCAGTTCTCTCTGCCTCGATTTAACATATACTCTCTACATTGAAAATTCATAATGTCTCTTATATCTTCTCACGTCAGGAAATTGATGAAATGCAGATGCCTAGAAAAGGCTGCCATTATATTGCCAAATGTAAGCATAGAGGAACAAGAAAGGAATAGATGGAGACTTTGCAAAGTTTCAGAGGTGGAACAGACGAAGATCTGTGTCCGATGGATACCAATGTGGATGACCTTTCTTCTTTGCGGAGTGGTGAAGTCCATCGGGAACACTTATTTTGTTGAGCAAGCAAACAAGATGAACCGCCATATTGGACACTGGGAGGTTCCACTTCAAATCCTTCTACTAATCTATGATTTTTCCAAGTCTCTATTTGCCTCGCTGTTCTTTTCATTTGCAACCATGGTGGGCATTACAGAATTGAAACGCTATAGCCCTCCAATCGGAGTAGGTGCAGCGATGATATTCTCAGTCCTATGTTGCATAACTGCGGCAAAAGTGGAGGTGAGAAGGCTAGGAGTGATTAAGAGTCATGGCTTACTTGACGACCCTAAGGCTAACATCCCTATGAGTATGTTCTGGCTAGTTCCTCAATATGTTCTCCTCGCTGCCAATGATGGAATATCAGAGAATAGTATCAAGCAGTTCTTCAACTCACAAGCTCATTCATCGATAACTAGTTACGTGACACACTTCACAAATGCAGTGTCTGGAGCTGGAGTCATTGGTAGTGTTCTTACAGTTTACATCGTGGAGAAGATCAGTGAAAGCGGAGGGAAAACGAGTTGGTTTCAGGACACCTTGAATAAGAGCCGTCTCGATAAGTACTACTGGACACTGGCTGGTTTGAGTGCTGTCAATTTTCTGTTGTACATTGTGGCCGCGATGTGCTACTACTATAGGGATTCAGAGTCTGAAAACTTGGAACGACCAGAGTTTGAACCAAGTCAGCCGCAATTTAATGACAATCCCCCAAGTTGTTGGTGTTGTTGAAGAGGTTCGTTCCCAGTGATTTGAGGCATTATCTGTTCGCTATTTTGTAAACTTTCCAATTTAGTAAATCTTTTAGCTCTGAGTAATTATTGTTAGGTTTAATTGAAGTATGTGAAAAGTGTGCTTATATTGTGCATCTTTCAACTCCAAGTAAACATTGTTAAGTTTAAATGAGATCTGTGAAAAGAGTGAAGGAGTGAAAATGTAGGGGAATTAGAGTTGGTTTAAACAAAGTTACAATAATTTGAATTTGTGATAAAATTTTATTAAGGGCGTGATATTAATAAATCAAAGAGAATTTACAAATTTTTACAAGTAGTCAAGGGAAATTGTTCCCGTCGCCCCTACCTCCACGTTTGTTCAGACCAATAATCATGTAGTTCATCTTTGCCCAAACATGGTTAAAAATTTTTCTCCTGGATATAAATTCACAACTTTAATTCTGAATTTATCGACACTTGTTAACGTAGGTGGGATGAGTACGTCCCTTAAGTAGGTCAGGAGTTTGTCTCCTCCTGAGTACGAAAAAAATAATATTGGGAGACCCGCCCTCAAAGTGGGCTCAGCAACGATCGATTCAGATTAGTTGGAACGAAACTCTGGATATTAGGTGGTGGATAACTATGATACCAAAAAAACTCTAACTCTCAATTTTGCTGCAGTCAAATATTGGGCTTGTGCCCAAAACAGAAGCCTAGTTCTACTTAATGTTTCCGATGAGAGCCCATTGAGTGGATATTGATTTTTTTTTTCATCGCTACTATGAGTATTCAGATTTTACCCGATTAATTTGATTTGAACACTATAAAACTCATTTTAAGGGTTAACTCTCTCAAGTCCTTTTTTACGATTTTTAAGACTCAAACTTGAGACTTTTGGTGAAGAAAGTAGAATACCCGATTACTCAACTCAAAAAAGTTTGGTGTTGAATGTATATTGATTTTCCAATAGCTTTCATGTTTATTTATGTAATTGAATTAAAGTTGCTTGAATTTTTTCTAAAAAAAGAATTAAAATAAGATTATTATAAATACTATATTAATATAAATTGAAAGCTTAGAATATAGAATAAGTTTAAATTTGTTGATTTGCTTTTGTTAATCGGATAATTTTGATAATTTTTTGATTTAGTGAACAGAGAAACTCTTATAATATTAATGAGTTATAATTCTATTGTTGTTATTGGGATTAAAAAAAATGAAAAAACACTCAATACGGGTCAGACAAAAGTTTGTGTGGATTAACGGGAGGGAAAAATGAAGGGCTCGCGCATGACCCGATTCGGCCCGCAAAACCCGCACCAATGGGTTCACTCTTCTTGCAGAGAATTGGCGTCAGATCAGATACCTTTCGTGTTGGGGTCAAATTCTGCTCCCAAAATAAAAAATTAGAAACAATTTCTTTTTCTCTCTCTAAAAAACCAGGGGGAAAGAGAGAGAGAGAGAGAATAGGGGATTTACGGAACAAGAAAGAAAACCTTCTAGTTCCTAACAACCAAAATTGAAGAAGAAAAAAGACTTAAGAGTTTCGACTTGGGAGGGAGAAGACTTGTTTATCTCGACATGGATGTGATAAAGACTCAGCAGATTTCAGCGAGACCGATTGAGAAGGTGATAGTTCACCCCCTCGTGCTTCTCAGTATCGTCGATAACTACAACCGTGTCGCTAAGGACACTCGCAAGCGCGTTATTGGTGTTCTTCTTGGAAGTTCTTTCAAAGGCACTGTTGATGTCACCAACAGCTATGCAGGTCTCTCTTTCTCCCTAAACTTCATTGATTGAAGCGATTGTTTAGATCGCTGTTTCTCGGTTTGGATCTGAATCTTTGTTTGTTCTGATTTAATTTATGGTTTTAATTCTTTGGCGTTTTGTAGTTGATTGATTCTGAATTTCATTGAATCTGAAAGCGGTGTAGTTAGGGTTTTTATTGTCTTTGTTGTTGCTCAATAGAGAAAATCTAGGGTTTCTGTTTTTTCGTTATTAGTTGTTAATGTGTATTGCAGTTATAGGACGAATCATTTCTCAAGATTAGGCCCAGAGACTCAATTAAAGTATAACATGTGAAACAGCTCGCTTTTAACTTAGAGCAAAAACAGCTTTCCATTAGCATTGACTAATTCTATCGATCTTTTATATCGAAAAAGAAAGTTGGGATTAGGGTTTTTATTGTCTTTAGTCCAAGTAATTATCAAGGATTTCGTTTCTTAATTACAAAAAATAATGAATTTGTAGAATGCATCATTTCTTAATTACAAAAAATCAATGAATTTGTGGATGGTATAAAGCTTATATCAGAAAAAAGTTGATTTTATTGCGTCTGAGTTGTTTCCAGAAGGGAAAAATTTTGGTTGGTTGTTCTTAGAGAGTCATGGATACTGTGGTTATAGTCTGAAGCAATTCTTAGGTCCCATGCATTTGATGATCATTGTTACAACAGTGAAGTGAAACCATGTGAGACAACTCGTGTTAGAGCTTTGCCGTGGAAACTGCATTTTTCATTTATACTAGCTATTTATTTGATCTTTTATCTTTCGTAGAGCACTGTTCCAAGGGTATGTGCCATGTGCTTACAACATAGGTGATTGAAAGGTTAAACATGGGAACAGTTGCTAAGTTAAATGCAGTGGGCAACTAAAAGATGTTGTGCATTGTAGTTGTCTACTTGATTTCTGGCTATTGGTATGAGTTATGAGAATTGCATGGCTGACTGCAAAGAGAGTGAAGGAGTTGGGGTTTACTTTTACCTTTGTGTGCGCTGTTGCAACTTCTTGCCTTCTCTGTTGCTTCATTTATCAAATTCTGCATATGTTTGTGGTATTCATTAATGCTTCTAATGCCTATACATGCAGTTCCTTTTGAGGAGGATGATAAGGATCCAAGCATATGGTTTCTAGACCACAATTACCATGAATCAATGTTTTCTATGTTCAAGAGAATCAATGGTAATATTTATGATTTTCTTTTATTTCTGTGTCTATATTTAAGTTCTAAATTTGAAAATCTTGATGAATGAGGTTTGAATTTGTTTCAGCCAAGGAGCATGTCATAGGTTGGTACAGTACAGGACCAAAATTGCGAGAGAATGATCTAGACATCCACAGATTATTCCATGAGTAAGATGATTTGTCTTTATCCTCAACACATCACAGTAACATTGTCTTAGATTCAGTCCTAGATTCTCATGAATCTTGCCTTGTGTTTCTTTTTGCTCCTCAGCCAAAAAATTTTAGCTCCTGATGGTTTTCATGCTGCAACTCTTAGTTACATGATGATAGGTTTGAGATTTGAAATTGGCATATTTTCTAGCAAATGGTTGTAAGCAAAATTTATTTATGTCAAAGCATTTTGTGGTTTTTCAAAATTATTTTGACGAAGAAGAAAATCATGTGACAGATGTTTCTTACACGAATGATGAATAAGTGACGTCTGGATAAGAATATTCCTGCAAGCTTTGTCTATGGTATGATCATACGAGGTGGATTGTTACAATCTTTCCATGGCAACAAACTCACTCACACATTCCCTTAGTCTTGTTGCACTCCAAGATTGTTTTCTTAGTACCCTTTGTGCATGATCCAGGCATCCATATTAACGTCCTAGTCTGCTTATAAATAAATTATAGATGGCTATTATTCTATTAACACGGTTCTTCATAATCTGATCTGAGTACCCCCTATTAATAGTTTGTTCTGCCATAATCTCTGAAGGATTGCATTTAATTACTAATCAAAACTTTGTAAAATATAAGTCAATCAACCATACAAATGGAAGGAGTTAGGGATGTCTTTGTCTTCCTCCTTTCTCCGTGACACATTCTAGAGAGAGAGAAACTAGAGCGATAGAGAATAGAAAGACTCATTTGAAGACTAAATATGAAATTTTCATGAAAATTTAGTTGGGAGAGTCAAAATTAGTATTAAATTATCATTGAAGGAGACACAAGTCAAAACCCAAAATAGTTCACTGAAAAACGCGAGTCATTGCCTAATATTTTATGAACTTTTGCCAAAGAGAGAAGAAAGAGGAAGAAAGCATGCCGCATGCACAATTTAGTAGCTAGTTTCAGATTCCTCACAATATTCAGGGGGGAGATGAAATGTGGAACTTTGATTTTGTCCACTTAGTGCGTACTTTGAAACCTATTTAAAAAATTTAGGGGAAATTTGACTACAATTAAAGATTTGGGGATATTTGGAATTTGGTCTAAAATTCGGGGTTACTTGTGGTTTGGGTCATCGGTGGAAGAGAGATGTCCATCTGATATATACTTAATATAATCATATTTTCTCAGAATTTCTTGGCTTCTAATAATGAACTTGAAAAGCAATAGCTCTTTTTGTCTTTTTTTAATAATTATATGCATTACTAGTTGCTTTGTTTTCTTACTGTTATTGGCTCTTCAGTTGTGCATCTAGATTTCCTTTTCTTTCTGCTGATCTTGAGTTAGATGCTGCTGCCAATAGATGTCCTTGTAGGATGTAGGTTTTGTTGGAGGAAGGTAACTGATTGATCTTTTTAATTTTTTTTCTTTAGCGGTTAGTGCTTCACTTCTTGTTGGTCCATGATCGCATCAAAGACTTGGAAAAGAATAGAATGGACCGGAAATCCGTATTCCTTTAATCTTTTCAGTTACCTAATAAGATAGATTTTATTATTCTGTTTCAGCTTATGTTCCTTGTTGGTTACATGTCTCTATTGCATGTTCATATTCCTGAGCATGCAAATGTTGGAGATTGAGCTTTCCCTGAGATCATAATCTATGAGGCATCTTCTGTAGTACTTCCTTTCAAAATTTGTTAAGAAAATATACAGCTTTCTAGTGGCATCACTTTGTATGGTCTTTGATTAGCAATTCTCTTGATTATCCTCTCTTACCAATTAGCATAAGAATTAGGTTTTCTCCATTTGAATTTACTATCTGTTCATATTGACTTGATATGGTTGGCTGATCAACCACAATATCATATTATATTGGGTTCCAGACTAGATGTTCATTCATCAAATTTGTTAGACAGCTCAATATTCGCTTAGTCCAGATGGAAATATCTGCTCAGAGGTCACTGGCATATGATCTCATCAACTGCACTTTTTCAACTGCTCATACTTGGTGTCTGCTTTGGAAGTCTTCTAGTGCCTTTGTGCATTAGAAACATGTGTACCCTATTGTGTTATGAACTGATTGATTTTAACATTTGGAAATACCAAAATTTTGATGGCCTTAGTAATTACCAAATTAGCACAATCAACAAAGCTGTGTAACAATAACCAACTAAAGTTTCATCCTTGATTAGATGTTTCTAGTTTAATCCCTTTCTGTGAATCTTTTGTGACGTAAGGGGGGACTCTTGCAGAATCCTCCCACCTGCCCCCCCAAAAAAAATGTAGTCCCACATGTTTTCTGTGAATAAAAGCCGTATGGCATGTGGATTTTCATCACCAGTTTTCATGGTAATATAGTCATTGGTCATTTGTGGTGGTTGATATGCTTAAGAAAACAGCAAATGCATGTAAATACTCAAACCCCCCAACAAAAAGAAAAAGAAAAACCAGCTATTGAAACTCTAAGCACACTTTTTGCATATTATTGAAACTTTATATGCTATTTTTGCTAATATAATTATTACCATAAAAATTGCCCTCCTTGCTATCTTTCTCTTCATGAAACTCATTTATTCTTTTTTTCTGTTTTGGGGGGGGGGGTTTATCCTGCAGTTATGTTCCAAATCCCGTATTGGTCATTATAGACGTCCAACCAAAAGAGCTGGGAATACCTACTAAGGCATACTATGCTGTTGAAGAGGTCAAAGAGGTTAGCTAATTCACATGCACTCTATTTATTTCTTTGCTTGATAATGGGATACATTACTGTCAATAAAGACTCCTTAATTTCGTGGTTAGACATTACAATGCCAATTTTGATCTCTCTTATGGTTACAGAATGCCACTGAGAAGAGCCAAAAGGTGTTTGTTCATGTTCCTTCGGAGATTGCTGCTCATGAAGTTGAAGAAATAGGTATCTCATGAAATTATATTTCTAGCATTACCATGCTAGCTCTTTTAATGGCATCGTGAAATATATTGCCAGAGATTATCTAGTGGAAAAACTCAGCATCAGAAGTGTTACACAAAGAAAAAGTAATGCTTCATATCATTTTCTGTATCTGACTCACCAAAATGGTGAGCTTGTCATACATTATAATGTTATGGCTGGGTTTCTGCCAGGAGCATTTTCACTGCAGTGCATAGTGTAACTCCGTTTTTACATAACATCACCGTGCTTTAGGAAATATGGACTTGTAAGGTTCATTGGCCTTTTGCGCTAATGTCAGCCTGTCTTTGGCCCCATGCCCTTGGAAGTGCATGTGATGCATGGATAGTGGAGAGTAACGTGTTGTGAAATGCATTACTCAAGTACCATTTTTTTGTTTCTTGTGAGTGAATACCCTCAATCTTGTACCATAAAGTGTGTAGCATAACCTTTAATTGACCAATGTCTTGGTAAATTGGGTATTCAGTTCTCGGATAAACAAACAAAAGGATGCCTCAATGCAAAACATTTACATTCTTGCACTGCATTGCACTTGGTAACAAAAGTTTGTTCAAGCCAAGATCTAATCTTATTTGCATTCATTAAGTTGATCTTCCAAATAGGAACTGTTACAGTATTAATGTCCTTTGAACAGGAGTGGAACACTTGCTTAGGGATGTGAAAGATACCACCATCAGTACCCTTGCAACTGAGGTATTCTTCGCCTATAAATGATTTTTTTTTTGGGGTCGGTGCATCTCCAGTTGACATTATATGGTGCTGACAGATGAAACATTTAGGAAAGAAACATAATGCAATCAAAGAACAGGAGATGACATAACATGTTTGTCTTACACAGGTGACTGGAAAGCTTGCCGCATTAAAAGGGTTGGATGCTAGACTGCGTGAGATTCGTGGTTACCTTGATTTAGTCATTGATGGAAATCTCCCACTCAACCATGAGATCCTTTACCATCTACAGGTTTGGCCTTCATCTTAATTCACACCTGGGCAGCCACTGAACTTACATCTTTAAAGTTCTAATGAAAAACCACTCCGGTGCCAGAATTCCATGGGTTTTATAGGGATGTAAATGGGTGACTTAAGCCATTTGTCAAGTTCCTGGAGCATTTGATAAATTATGCCTTCAAGAAACTTATAAAATCGAGCTTCTTATGTACAAGTGGTCTTCAAGAAGCTATCAACATGTCATTCTTGAGTCGCTTGGCGTGTTTCATAGAATCCATTTAATAAGAGAAAAAATTACTTATGGTTTATTGTTGGTTTTCATTTGGTAGGGTAAAACAAATGTTTATTCTGAATTTAAATTGCATCCACATATATTGGAGGCATTTGATTGGAAGTCCTGCTGGCTATCAGTTTTTCTGAATCTAAACAATTTTGATAAGGTCATTTATTGATTTTTTCTCATCCAGGTCATGATATTTTATTTTCAAAATGGCAGGATGTGTTCAACCTACTTCCTAATCTCAACGTGACAGAGTTGATCAAGGCATTTGCTGGTAAAGACAGTTAAAGAAGAATTCTTTTTTCTTTTTCTTCCTTTTTTGTTGATATTTGGTGAGTTATTTAAATCAAACTACCTGTTCATCTGAGGTGGATCCTATTTTGGCAGTGAAAACAAATGATATGATGTTGGTCATCTATCTTTCATCTCTCATACGAAGTGTCATAGCCTTACACAACTTGATTAACAATAAGGTATTTACGCTTTCTTCCAACAAATATAATTACCAGATATGTGCTTGAATTGAAATTATGGAATCGATGGCATTCAGAGAGTTTCTCAGATAATGGTGCATACTTTAAGAGAATGTGCATGGCTTGATAAATTTCCTCAGTGCTTCCTTGTAATTAACTCCTCATTTGTATCAACTTTGACGGGATGGTTGTTTGTCCTTCAATTTTTGTGTTCAGATGCTCAACAAAGAGCATGAGAAGGCTGAAGATGCAAAGCCCCCAACAGTTCCCCCTGTGGCTGGAAGTTGAGCATGATTGCTTTAGGGGGCTAAATGTTTTCAGTCACGAGAGCTCAACGTAATTCAGAGCTAGTGGAAGCAATTGAAAATTCTTCTAGAGGTCTGAGAATTTTGTGATTCTCAGAGCGGGGGTTGGAGTTAAAGAGTGTCTCAAAGTTGTTCTTCATGCAGGCTAATGTTATCTTTGCTGCTGAATGTTAAAGATACTTTTGTACTGTGGCCCCCTATTCTTCAAGATACCAATTTGATGTAGTTGATGTATCCTCCATTTTGTTTTTCTGATTTCTGACAGAATATCACTGCCCTGCCAATATCTTTCTTTCTTTTTAAGGAGTAACATTGAAATATTATTAATGATAATCATGCAACTCTGAAATATTTGATCTCTGGTGCAATCCTCCCGATCTTATGTCGACCCTCTCTGATGAATGAGGGTGGAAAGCATTTGGATTCAGAAGCAAAATGATTGAGCTGCAGTCTTTTGCTTTGTGAGGTGAGGGAGGGTGACCGTTGAGGTAAACCACATTCTTCCAAACAGAAGAAAAAGGGGTGAGATTTCTCTTCTTGTATCTCGAGTGCTTTTGATGCTGAACTTAAGTTCACATCAATTCATAAGCTTGGGTTTGCTATTGTATAAAATATCGTTGAGCTCTACTGCTCATATGTTACAGATGAGACTTTAATTAAAGAAATTGCTCTCATACACTCCAAACTTGCCTAAGTTGGATGCTACTGAGAGAATCACATCCTCGTATTCCTACGGATGGGCCATAAACAAGAACTTCAATAATTGATAGAAGGTTTTAAATTTAGACTTTTTCTATGGGGAAATTGGGTGAAATGATCAGTGCCCAAAAAAAAAAAAAAATCGGGTGAAATGATTTAGATTTAAGTTTTGTTGGGGGAAAACTTTGCTTACAGGATGACTTGAACTTGGTAAAGTGTGACAGGCATGAAGGATAGTTCAGATCATGCTAAGAAATAAAACAATTTTATATATGACTATTAATTTAAGTTAAAAATATCATCAATTATTTGGCTAAATTGTATGATGATTTTTTTTTTTTTTGCACTCTTTTTCAAAGGTAACCGCATAAAATTTTTATATTTTTTATAATTTTTGTCTGCTGTAATAAAATTTTTTCAACACAAAGTGTTTACATTTTTTTGTTTCAATTTTCTGTCTCCCGTAGATAATATTTTGAACATAAAACCTGTGGCTGTACTGGCCGCGGGGGTGGGTGTGGTCGGCCGGGGGGGGGGGTGGTCAACAATCTTAGTTTAAAGAAGAAAAGCGCTTCGTTTCTGAAAGAAGTACAAAGAAAGACAACACGCAGGACGACTCGTTTTGGAAGTCGCAGCTACTTTTCCCTCTTTCTTACCCGGTGACGGCGAGAGGAAAACACAACACTCGACAAGCTCGTCTTCGTTTCTCCTTCCATTCTGCGCTCCTTGCAACTGGTTACTCTCTCTCTCTCTCTCTCTCTCTCTCTCTCTCTCTCTCTCTCTCATATGTGGTTCTCTATTTATGTTTCCTTTAATGAATTCTAGATTTAAAAAAATTAGAAAGGGTGAAGGTTCCATTGTTTTGTAGAACTCTAGTTGCACATAAGGTGTTCGACGAAATGCGGATAGAAGCTTTTTGTTTGCAATACTAGGCTGTGCCATTATAATTCTCTTTTGATTCTCAAAAACGCATTCATAACTCTCTCTCTCTCTCTCTCTCTCTGAGTAAAAATTTGTCGGTGCAGATGTTATTATAATAACTTTGGTATTCATTTTGTTCCACAATTGTGCGCAAACTGACACCAACCAGTTTGTTTTCGTTACAAAAGTAAGGATGGGCAAAGCTTCAAGAGATAAGAGGGTGAGTTTTGCTATTCCATCGGCTAAATTTTTTTTTTTTTTTTTTTTTTAAACTTCTACTTTTCTCCTTTTATATCTTGTGTCTTTGTTCATTTGTTTTTGCAGGACATCTACTACAGGAAAGCAAAGGAAGAGGGTTGGCGTGCTCGCAGTGCGTTCAAACTTCTACAGATTGATGAGGAATTCAACATATTTGAAGGTCTGTCTCTGTGTTTATTTTTTATTTGAAGAAATTACATTATTTAAACATGCTAAATAATAGATCAATGAGTTGTTGGGTGGAAAAAAAATAAGAAATTAATTGTATTCCATTTAACTAAACATGTTACCTATTCTACAGTGAATTTATCCCAAAGACTATGAAAACTGGTTATTTGTGATGGATTGAACGGAGCTTTTGATGACTTTGAACTTGAAGTACCGCTGCTTTTAAAAGCCCAAACATTATTCTGAGATATGCTGGTTCATATCTTGGGCTCTTTTTCTCATAGGATAACTTCCCCAAATGGGGAATGCTGGTTTTATTATGTTTATTGGATCAGTTGTTTATTTTGCTAGAGTTCTCAAAATCTCTTTAATATTGACTTTGATTCCAGGAGTGAAGCGTGTGGTAGACTTATGTGCAGCACCTGGTAGCTGGAGTCAGGTACTGTTGTATTTTTATTGGTTTCATTTTGAGAATTTTAAATATAAGTCGATTGCATGAGATTCTTGCCATTATAGCATATAAGGAGGGTCAACTGTGTGCAAGCTTACCCCTTAAAGCATTTTAATGACATTATTCAAAGCCAGAGACAACAGCTTCAAAAGAAAAAAAAAAAAAATTCTTGATGAAGTGTTTGAATCTTTGTGAAAATGGTTGCATGTTGATGGTTATTAAAGGGCTGATGTGTGACACAATAGAAACACTTGTACATTCCTTGGATTTTACTTTATTTTGTTTGCTTGATGTATTGTTGCCTCAATATGATAATAATGGTAGAGATAACTTAAAGACACCAAAATTTTAGGCGACTATCATGCCTGTGGTTGATTGGCTAAAAACATAGTGACTTGGTTGCCAGTTCCTTACAACATTTCATTTAGTAAAAAGATGCTAAAAAGATGGTCTGTTTTTCTTTTGAATAATGCTTATAATCCTAATAAGATGCTGAAATTGACCAGTTATTCCATTTGACGTCTTTCGTCTGAACTCCAAATCGTGATTGTATGGATTGTGCTTAGAGCAGTCTTGATGGCTGACCTTTGTGTGTAGGTTTTGAGTCGTAAAATATATCTGCCAGCAAAGCTCTCACCTGAGTCAAGGTACATTCCTTAATTTTATCATTTGGCTTCTCCATTACATTGGCATTACATGTTGGGCCTCAAAAAGTTCTCACTTGTTTAAATTTTCTCTTTTCACGTGGTTGCGTAATACATGTATAATGTGTCTCTGTATCACATGCTGTGTAAATTGAGGTTGGGTTTTTACCATTTTCTGTGGGATTATTACTGTTGCTTTCTGCGAAGATTATAACGACAATTTCTGTTCTTTGCTTGGGTTGAACTAGCAACTTCTGTTGCATAGATGGATGACCTGTATACTTTTAGGTTATTTGAAATAACGACCGCTTTTTTCTTTTTGTTGTAACTTGTGGCTTGTGTTCCTATTTTTTAGACTTCTTTTGGTGGCATGTGCTGCACAGGGTTACAATTACTTGTTAAACAATTTGTACAGTGTTGATTTATTTTTGTATTGACAGAGAGAGCAATCAGTCAGTGAAACCAATTAAGCCAGAGTGGTTCCACATTTTGTACTTCTTGAGTTTGTTATGCATGCGTATGCATGCAAATTCTAGAATCCAACTGCTACCGCAAATCATATGGCAACATATTTCATTATCGTTTTGGTGTTTGTAGAAATATATCTGTTTGCCAACATGTGACTGTTAAAACCCAACAAACACCTATAACTTCCAGGGCCTTTAGAGATTGCATGATGGTGCACCTTGTCAGTACACGTGGGATAATATTTACCCTAAAGGATGTTGTACATGTACCTTCTTTAAGTATCTGGAACAATGCGGCATTGCTTTGTTGCTTTAGTCTGCTGCAATGTTGGTGCAAATATTCCAATAACTCAGATTAAAATCTACTTTTCAATTATTTTTTTGCCTAAAAACCTCTGCCCCAAGTTTTTCTTTTACTACGTCAAGAATTGAAGGGCTTTCGGTTCTTGTGATGTTAAACATTTTCTTTTGAGTATATGTGTGATAGCTAATTGTTGCCATTTTTAGGACATAAACTTTCACCAAGGCCATAAAGTTCTTACATTGTATTTCGCAGGGATGGTGATCTTCCTTTAATAGTGGCCATTGATTTGCAGCCCATGGCTCCAATTGAAGGTGTCATTCAAGTTCAGGGTGATATAACAAATGCTCGAACGGCAGAAATTGTGAGATTTTTTTATTTTTTGGTGATACATTTATTGACATGAATCAGCTTTTGGAATGATGTCAATAGCATATCACCCAGATTAAATTCTTCCATAACATGATAGAACTAGTTAATTACATGACCTTCAAGTTGTAATGTTGCTTCAGAGGCCAAGGAGAATGTGGCCCAAGGTTCTTATAAGAAGCAACTCAGTTTATTATTCCTTGAAATATAGCCTTGGCAAAGCAGAGTTGCCTGCATATATGTATACATTACTACCTTGTTTGTAGGAATTGTCTGACAAGCCAACTGCTATAATTCCAAGCTCTGATGGTATATTCAGGGTGATGTAAGAAATGCTCCAACGGCAGAAATTGTGAGTTTTTTTTTTTTTTTGGGTGATGCATTTATTGACATAAATCAGCATTTGGAATAATGTCAATAGCATATCACCCAGATTAATTTCTTTTATAACATGATAGAACTAGTTAATTACATGACCTTCAAGTTGTAATGTTGCTTCAGAGGCCAAGGCGAATGTGGCCCAAGGTTTTTGTAAGAAGCAACTTAGTTTATTATTCCTTGAAATATAGCCAAAGCAAAGCAGAATTGCCTGCATATATGTATGCGTTGCTACTTTGTTTATAGGAATCGGGCTGATAAGCTAACTGCTATAATTCCAAGCTCAGATGGTATATTCACAAGCACATATTTAATCACAATCTTCTATATATTGTCCTCTCTCATCATTATAGAACCTTTTTCCTGTGTTTTCTCCTTTATGTCTCCATGGTATGCCAGGTCTGGAGATATCTTTGGGAACTCTCCTTCCTATTGATATTCTGCCTGACCTGTCTGATAGCTAATGATTGATTCTGCTCTCATTTTAGGTTATCAGACATTTTGATGGATGCAAAGCTGACCTAGTTGTGTGTGATGGGGCTCCTGATGGTGAGGAAACAAAATCAATTTAGGATCCTCATTTCTACCAATTTTTACCTCGTATACTCCGTCTTATCAGAGTTTCTCGCTGATTTCAGTCACTGGGCTTCATGACATGGACGAATTTGTTCAGTCACAACTTATTCTAGCGGTAGGTGTTCAGTACTTGCCTAGCAACACTTTCCTTGAACAACTTTGCCCCCCCCTATTTTGCCATGGTAATCCAACTTCTTTTAGAACTGCAACAGGATGTACATGCTCATTGTTCCTTCTCAATTTCTCTCAGATTTGTTGAGTAACTTGTATATCATATAATGATGTCATTAGTCTTATATGATTAAAAGCTGAAATGTTTTCATTCTGCTTACTTAACAGGGATTAACAGTTGTTACTCATGTACTTAAAGAAGGTGGGAAGTTTATTGCAAAAATTTTCCGGGGTAAAGACACAAGTCTCCTTTACTGCCAGGTAAATGATTTGCAAATGCTTTAATTTAAGACTGGCCAAGTAAATGATTTGCAAATGCTCTAATTTAAGACTGTTAAATTACCTCTCCCTTGTGGCTTTTGGCTATAAGGCATGGACACATTCCATGATAGATCAAGGTTTGAATGTGACTGGAAAGAAGAAATTGAAATCGTTTGTCATTTTAGGGAATTATTGGATATTTATTGATGCTGAAAGAGCATTACTCTGGTTCAAGTGAACAAGTAGAAGTTTAAATCAACTTGAGCTTAGCATTACCTTACACGCTGTACTTCATTTAGTCGATGTCTTGTGTTGATGGAAGAAACCATCAGCATGGACTCCCTAACTCAATGCTGTAGAGTTCTGAAGCTAATGCTATTTAAAAAAAAAAAAAAAAAAAAAAAGGGGCTTGAAGGCAACATTCAGTGTTGGTTCTGATCCTACAGTAAATGTCTATCACTAGTTGCGATATTGGTAATCGGGTGGTTTTTCTGGCAGTCTGTCAGTCTTCTCCCAACCCCTTGTTCAAGTGTCTATTATATGCGGTGTTTTTGTTAATGCATCTTATATTTCAGATATTTTTGGGACATTCAGATAGTGATAGGTTAGTTAAACTATTATATTTACGGCAGATGAGTATTTCTAGAGAGATGACGAAATAATGTATATCAAGAATCGTAACCGAACGTGCCAAACGATTGTCTTGACGTTTGCATTCTTTTCTTGCAGCTAAAATTGTTCTTTCCTATTGTAACTTTTGCCAAACCAAAAAGCAGCCGTAACTCCAGCATTGGTAAGAGTGACAAATTATAAACATACTTATTTCAATTTTTTTTCTGTGCTTATTTTTGTTATTTTATTTCATTTCTTATTATTAGTAAAGCTCTTGCTATCTGGGCTCTTCCACTTGTGCCCAATTGACATTGTAACTTTAGATATATTTAACTAATCAAGTCCTTGATCCTTCAACAATACATGAAATGCTCATGTAAACAACAGAAGCGACATAGCACATCACTGTGGATTCGGCTCACGGGGGAAAACAGCAATTCAACATCCAGTGTTGCCAAAAAAAAAAATCCTTTTGAATTCCATGTGAAACACATAATTTATGCTTATCAGAAAAGGAAAGGGTTCACCCCGTGCACAAAGTGCTCCCCGGCTTAGTACAGGAGTAGGGGGAGGTTGGGCATATATATACGTAGGCTTCCCCTTGCATTTTTGCAAAGTGGCTATTTTCACATCTCGAATCCGTGACCTCGAGATCACCAAAGGAAATTATTAAGATATGCAGTGCATAAGTTTATTTTGTACTTCTTTACTGAGAGAAAAACTACTAGTCTTTACTCGATGTATGTGCTGCAGAGGCATTTGCAGTTTGTGAGAATTATTCCCCTCCCGAAGGATTTAATGCAAAAGACTTGCATCGGCTATTGGAAATGGTTGGAAGTCCCTCGGGAGCAGATGATCTAGGTAATTTTCTTCCAACGTGGCTCTAAATTTTAGGTTCTTTGCATCTCGTATTTCTGCTTATTGATTAACCTATGAAAGACTTTCTGTCAACAGTTGATACAACTGCTTTACGTACTGAATCATCAACAAAATGTGACTCATATGATCGAAATTTTAATTTTTTGCAAATCTTTACCAGAAGTCTTGTTCATGAGCATACAAAGCATCGAGCAATGATTCAGTCCTGATTTAGCTTTTGGAAGATCAGTAGTGTAATACGCAACACCTAATGCTCATGGTCTCTTCTTCCATGTTGTCTGGCAGATTGCAGTAGTGCATGGTTGGAAGGTCCCAACAAGGTGTATATCCCATTTCTTGCTTGCGGGGACCTTCAAGGTTACGACTCTGATCGTTCCTATCCACTTCCAATGATTGCGGAAGGATCATCTTACCAGAGCTTGGATCCTGTACAGCCCCCAATAGCTCCACCTTATAAGAGAGCTTTAGAATTGAAGAAAGCTTCTTGTCATGGTGTAAAAGAGCTTGAGAAGCTCTCCTTGGATTCTTGACTGTAGCTTGAACTGTTGCGATTCACCTAATTTATCCATTTACTAAATCTAGATAGTTTTGTTAAGATGATGTGTTCCAATTTTGCATTAAAATTGCTTGGTCTATACTCGTTTCGTCTTCCCCCCTTTTTTCATGATATCATATGTTTCAAATAGACTCGCTGCTGGCCAAGTTTGGCATGAAATGGAACTGGGACCGGCGTGTGGCTACTCAGACTAATACTGTTAAGTTTCAGATCTTTTGTTCATAATATTTTGCCAAGTTTAAAGTCGTTGTTGAACCTAAATTTAAATTAGCATGCGAGAAAAATTGGATTAAAGTGGCATTGAGATATGAAGAATAACTAATTTAGAATGCTGAAGTGATTAACAATTACTCCCGGTATTGGCATGCCATCAACCAAAAAATTAAGGGGTTAGTAGTAACATAAGTTTAAGATATTTGGGATCACAAAGGTTTGTACCTTAGGAAAAATTGTATATTTGTTGCGCAAATTAGGGTATTATTATAAAAACGGATATAGTTTAATGATTGTTTATTGGATATTCTTTTTTAAATGTAACAGATTTAAATTTTAATAATAACTTTAATTTATTTTGCTGGAAATTATAAAGGAAGAATCACACTTTCTTGTATAGTTCTTAATTCATTGTCCTAAAACAATTATAGTGCTATTAATGCACGTTTGGATTTGTATTAAATAATATTGATTTAAATTTCTGAAAAGAAATTTCCGCCACTTGAGCTCCAGCTAAGAAAATTTGGAAAGTCTCACGCTCATTGGTCAATGCATTCCGACCGTTGTAAGGGCAAAATAGTCTTTTCAAATATCTCTCTCTCCCTCTGTGTGAGTGTGTGTGTGTGTGACTCCCTCTCCCTCTCTCTCTCCCATGGCGACGGCTGCAAAGTCCCCAACCTCAAGAGAAGGTGAGAGCGATTTAAGATGAAGGGTTCGAATTGATTTTATTCGTGGTTCGAATTGATTTTATTCGTGGTTTTCGTTATCTCTCTCTCTCTCTCCTTCTCTCACTCTGGAATTTGATTATGTTCATTCATACAAATTAGGTTTTCTCATTGCCTCTTTCATTGAAATTATTTTGCCGAAATGGAAAATTCGTCTCCGTAATTTTGCTGATTCAGGGTTTACTGAAATCCAATGTCATGGAAGATTCTGTAATTTTCTTTGATGATATTCCTTTTTTCTGCAGTTACTATCTGGGTCAAAATTTTCGTCCTAGCGAGTCTTTCACTTCAGAGATCCAAGGGAAGATCTTTAAATTAGATGGAAGATTCTGCTATTTCTTTGATGATAACACTTTTTTTTTTTTGCTGCAATTACTCTCTGTGTCAAGATTTTCATCCTTTCGAGTTTTTCACTTCGGAGATCCAGGGGAAGATCATTAAATTAAGGTTTGTGAGGTTTAATCATGCTTAAGTATCGATCCAGTTTTTTTTTTTTTTTTTGGGATTCTCTCTGTTTCTCTCAAATTTGATTCCGTTAATTCATACAAATTAGGGTTGCATGGGACCTCTTTTGCAGAATTATCCGCTGGAACTGGAAAGGCATTCACATGGCCGGGAAATTTTAGGGTTTCAAATAATTTCATAGAAGTTTCTATTGTTTTATTTGCCATTCCTTTCTTTTGCATTACTTTTATGGGTCATAATTTCTCTGGATTGGGATTTCTGAGATTTCAATATTTTGTGATTCTTTCATTCATTTGAAATTTCTGATGGCAATCTCTCTCTCTCTCTCTCTCAAGTTTGCTTTCAAATTGCATTACTGAACTTGTGGTATTGGGTTTGTCCTGGAATAGAGTACTGTTCATAGGGGTTTGGCTGGTCACTTTTGTCCAGCGAAGTTGAAAGAAATCATTTACAAATTACATATGAATGTTATGGATTTCCATCCCTTGGCATGCCATATTAACTTTTCTTTAGTTTTTGATATTTCAGAATATCTAAAGTTCCGGTGCTTTTGTATTTCTGAGACACTATCAGTACAACCCCAACTGCAATCATCTTTAGTATATTCACGACTTGGAAGTGGTCAGGTACTCTCCCCCCTCTCTCTATCTGAGATATAAATCATAATGGTTTGGGGACTAGTTCACTTTTTTGCAAAAGAGGAGTTTATTTGCTTTATAACTCCTTCGGACATACAAAAATGTCTTGCTTTAGTAAACATGAGAATGAGTTGGTGGGACATCAAAGATTCTCCCTATTACATGGTGTTGGTCTCATGATAAAGTTTGTTGGGATTTGGGGATCATCCATTCTCTGTTTATGTTTGTTTGATATGGCTGATATTCCTGAGTGGTTCCAAGTGGTTGCATTGTTTTTGATCAATTGAATTGTAGATATGGCCAATGTATAAATTTGTAATTTGTCTTTTTCAACTAATTTTGGAAGATTCACGTATATCTGCTCTAGTTGGGATCTTTATAGTATATTGTAATTCAATTGTTCAACCCTCTAGGAACCCTCTTGAAAACTGGGACAACATGGATGAAGAACTCAAATTCTTGGAAGACACGGTGGTACATTTTTACTTTGTTTGCCCATTGGAGAACATTCACAACATACTAGTTTTTGAGCAGCAGAATTATAATTTATTTCGTCACATTTCAATGCATGGATACCAGCAGGTATATGTTTATATTTCTGGCTTTCATGTTAGAAATTCCTGGGTTCTCATTTCTTGTAGTTTGTATCTTATATTTATATGCTATGATTGTTGCATGCCTGTTCAAATCAGAAATTCTCCTATTTAACTCTTGGCCGTTTGGGGAATTGGAGTTATTATTTGTGTAAAGATCAGTGTGCATTCTAGTATTTGGCTTGGCTTAGCTCCTCAATCCACAAAAGTTGGCTCCATTATACTAGGTTGAGTTTGGAATGTCATTCTCTTTTTTACTCATTAAAGTTCGTCATGGTGAAATTAAATGGGTAAATCAGAGCTAAGTGAATTTAGGGTTTACTGAAATCCAATTTCATGGAAGATTCTGTAATTTTCTTTGATAACATTCCTTTTTTCTGCAGTTACTATCTGCGTCAAGATTTTCGTCCCGGCGAGTTTTTCACTTCGGAGATCCAAGGGAAGATCTTTAAATTAGATGGAAGATTCTGTTATTTTCTTTGATGATATTCCTTTTTTTTTCTATAGTTAATCTCTGGGTCAAGATTTTTGTCCCAGCAAGTTTTTCACTTTGGAGATCCAAGGGAAGATCTTTAAATTAGATGGAAAATTCTGACATTTACTGTGAAGGTATTCATTTTTTTTTAGCCTGCAGTTATGAGTTTTTCACTTCGGAGATCCAACGGAAGATCTTTAAATTAGGGTTTGTGAGGTTTAATCATGCATAAATATCAATCCAATTGTTTTTTTTTTTGGGGGGGGGGGTTGGGGGTTCATCTCTCTCTCTCTCTCTCTCTCTCTCAAATTTAATTCTGTTGATTCATACAAATTAGGGTTTCATGTGACCTCTTTTGCAGAAATTATTCGCTGGAACTGGAAAGGCATTCACATGGAAAGGAAATTTTAGGTTTTATTCAAATAATTTCATTGAAGCTTCTATTATTTTCTTTGCCGTTCCTTTCTTTTGCATTACTTTTATGGGTCATAATTTCTCTAGATTGGGGTTTGTGAGATTTCAATATTTCAAGATTCTTTCATTCATTTGAAGTTTCTGATGACAATCTCTCTCTCTCTCCCCCCTCCCTCCCTCTCTCAAGTTTGCTTTCAAATTGCATTTCTGAACTTGTAGGATTGGGTTTGTCCTGGAATAGAGTACTATTTGTTCATCAAGGTTGAATGGTCACTTTCGTCGGGTGATGTTGAAAGAAATCATTTGCAAATTACATATGAATGTTATGGATTTCCTTCCCTTGGCATGCCATGTTAACTTTTCTTTTGTTTTTGATATTTCAGAATATCTAAATTCTGGTGCTTTTGTATTTCTGAGATACTATAAGTTCAACCTCAATTGCAATCATCTTTAGTATGTTAACCACTTGGAAGTGGTCTGGTACTCTCTTCTCCCCTCTCACTCAGATATAAATCGTAATGGTTTGGAGACTAGATCACTTTTTTGCAAAAGAGGAGTTTATTTGCTTTATAATTCTTTTGGACATACAAAAATGTCTTGCTTTAGTAAACATGAGAATGGGTTGGAGGGAAATCAAAGATTCTCCATATTACATGGTGTTGGTCTCATGATAAAGTTTGTTGGGATTTGGGGATCAATTGATATTGGATAATATTAAATCTCAATGTGCAAAGTGGAATTTACATTCTCTGTTTATGGTTGGTTGATATGGCTGATATTCCTGAGTGGTTCCAAGTGGTTGGATTGTTTTTGATCAATTGAATTATACATATGGCCATTGTATAAATTTGTAATTTGTCTTTTTCAATTGATTTTTGAAGATTCATGTACATCTGCTCTAGTTGGGATCCTTGTTGTATATTGTAATTCAATCATGCAATCCTACCCTCTTGAAAACTGGGATAACATGGTTGAAGAACTAAAATTCTTGGAATACTCGGTGGTACATTTTGACTTTGTTTTGCCTGTTGAAGGACATTCAGAACATACTTGTTTGTGAGCAGAATTATAATATATTTCGTTACATTTCATTGCCTGGATACCAGCAGGTATATGTATATATTTCTAGCTTTCATGTTAGAAATTCCTGGGTTCTTCTCATTTCTTGTGTTTGTATCTTATATTTATATACTACGATTGTTGTATGCCTGTTCAAATTAGAAATTCTGTGTTCTATTTAACTCTTAGACGTTGGCGGATTGGAATTGTTATATCAATTTGCATTCTAGTGCTTGGCTTGGCTTAGCTCCTTAATCCACAAAAGTGGGCTCCATTATTCTAGGTTTGAGTTTGGAACATCATTCTCTCTTTTTTTTCTTTTTATTCATTAAAGTTCATCGTGGTGAAATTAAATGGGTAAACTTTGGTTGTTAAGTAAAATTATTCAGGTTCCAAACCTCACTGGCAAAATAGTAGCTTGAAGAATTTAGTTTTCAAAAACTTTTTCAATGCATTTTATTAAATCAAAAATACATATCCTTAGTGGTTTTAAGGTATATAATTAGAAATGAAGATATAAACTGTGAGGGTATAATAGGGTCAGCATTTAGAGGGAAAGTTTAGAATAGAGAATTGGAAGGCTATTTTGTGTGGGGAGAAATGAAAGGAAAGAAGAAGATTTGACAGTTTACTTTGTGGGTATTTTACACCCTATGCTGGTATAATTTTCTCCTTTTTAATGAATTTTTTCTTGTTAAGAAAAAAAGATAAAATAGAAAATTTAAGCAATAAATTGTTTTCATTTATTGTGCAGTATAATACATACTTTTATGTCAAAGAACTAACTCAACCGATCTCCTTCTCCAAAAGTCTCGAATTCAAATCTCGTGTATATATAAAACAAAAAATACATACTTTTGTTTAATTTTAAAATTATATTTTCATAAATTGAAATCCTCTATATGTAAATCTTGTGAGGATCAAAATATGTAACTTAATAACTATATATATTTTTGTTTAATTTTAATTAAGATCAACAAATATTCAACCTCATTAAATTAATGTTTTATAATACACTTTGGCAAATTGTTCCATTTACCATGTTAAAGCTCACAAACTTCTAGCCCCCTTTTTAAAGAAAGAATTTAGTTTAACCTACTAATTTAGTATGTAAATCAGTTAGACGAGGTGGTAGCATCTCCTCTCTCTCTCTCACAAAATCAGAATCGCTATTTGATTGATTAATTGAAGCTATAAATTTGCTGCAATATGAGGTGTTAGTCACTCAAAAACAATCCAGGGCCACACATACGAGATGACTGGGATTTCTGTAAGCTCATCAAAATCATTCTTATAGCATGTGGTTTGTGCTCTTTGAAGACATTGGTGTCTGATATTCATGATGCAGAGATTGTTTCTGTAGACTTTGCTCCTGATAATTGATATAAGGCATTGTTGTGTTCACCCCACTTAGACTGAACCCATTGAACAATATTTGATTGGTAAAAAGTGTTTCCTCTAACATCGGTTCATCTCTTGAATTATTGGAAGAGTTCATTAACAATAGTAGTAAAAGGGTATGGTAGATGGTCTTGGCAATTGTGCCTCCACATGCCTCTAAAATTTTGAGATTCGGTGCATAATTTTACTTTACCTCTACATACCCCTTGATTTTGCTTCGCTTGGCAAAGTTCTGTTGATTAACAATCAAAACTTAAAACAGTATTGGCATCATTTTTCATGTTGCGTTCGAGAATGCAGAATTGGGTGGTTGGACGTGCCCAATTAAGGTTCCATTTCTTGCTTGTGGGGACCTCGATGTACGTAGGCTTCCCAGCTTTGCAGAGCATCTTCTTACCTCAGCCTCCAATAGCTCCGAGTAAGAGAGATAAACAAAACCTTTTGTGATGTTACGTAATATCTTCTTGTATTCTTTGATTTTGAGCATTCCCTTTTTGTTACAACTAGTGGCTTGCGATCCCTATCTTTTAGACTTCTTTTGGCACCATGTGTTGCGCAGGCTTACAATTACTTCTTATGTTATTTGAATTTGTTATGTAAGGAGCTGTTAAACAGTTTCTGCAAATTGATTTAGTCTTGCATTGACAGAGAGAGGAATGGGTGAGTGAAACTAATAAAGCTAGAACGGTTCCGTGTTTTGTACTTATCAAGTTTTTTATGCATTCATATGCTTACAAATACTATAATCCAACTGCTTTGTGAATCATATGGCAAGATAATTTGGGTGCTTGTAGAAATATATCTGTCTGCTGACATGTGACCATTGAAATCCGACGAACACTCATAACTTCCTGTGCCACTAGAGTTTGCATGATAGTGCACCTCGTCAGTATATGTGGGATAATATTACCCTAAAGAATGTTGTATATGTACCTATTTTAAGCATCTGCAATGATGTGGCATTACTTTGTTGCTTTAGTCTGCTGCAGTGTTGGTGCCAATTTTCAGTAATGTGTATTAAAATCTACGTTTCCATTAACTTTGGCCCTAAACACCTCCGCCCCCAAGTTTTGCTTAAAGGCTTTTCTGTGCTTGTGATGTTAAATACAATCTCCTGAGTAGATATTATCTTTTATGTAATAGGTAGTTATTGCCCTCTTTAGGACATAAACTTTCACTAGGGCCATAAAGTTCCTACGTTATATTTTTGCAGGGGTAGTGATCTTCCTCTAATAGTGCCCATTAATTTGGCAGCCCATGGCTCCAATTGAAGGTGTCATTCAAATTCAGGGTGATATAACAAATGCTTGAGTGACAGAAATTGTGAGATGTTTTTTTTTGGTGGTGATACAATTACTGAAATAAATTAGCTTTTGGAATTAGGTCACTAGCACAGATTAAATTCCTTAATAACATGATAGAACTAGATAACTATATTGAAATGTTGCTTCACAGGCCCAGGAGAATGTGGCCCACGGTTCTTATAAGAAGCAACTTAGTTTATTATTCCCTGAAATGTAGCCTAGGTAAAGCAGAGTTACCTGCATATTCTTATACATGACTACCTTGTTTATAGGAATTGTTCTGAAAAACTATGCTATAATTCCATGGCTCTGATGGTATATTCTCGAACAAATATTTAATCACAATCCTCTACATATTGTCCTCTCTCATAATTGTAGAACCTTTTTCCTGTATTTTCTCCGTTTATGTCTCCAGGATATGGTCAGCGAGCTAAGAATTATATATACGTTATAATTTCTGGTCTGGAGATTTCTTAGGGACTTCCTCTTCCTATTGATATTCTGCATGACTTGCCTGCTAGCTAATGATTGATTCTGCTCTCATTTTAGGTCTTCAGACAGTTTGATGGATGCAAAGCTGACCTGGTTGTGTGTGATGGAGCTCCTGATGATGAGGAAACAAAATCATTTTTAGGATCCTCATTTCTACTATTTTTTGCCATTGCTTATTCTTATTAGGGTTTGTTGCTGATTGCAGTCTCTGTGCTTCATGACATGGACAAATCTGTCCGGTCCCTACTTATTCCAGCAGTATGTGTTCAGTACTTGCCAAGCAACTCTTTCCTAGATAAACTTTTCCTACCTTTTTATTATGCGTTTTTTTTTTTTGTTTTTGCGGCGGGGGTGGGTGTGGGAGTGGGGATGGTAATGCAACTTCTTTTAGAACTGCAGCAGGATGTACACGCTCATTTTTCCTTCTCAATTTCACTCAGACTTGTTATGAGAGACTGGTATATGATACAATGATATCATCAATCTTATCTGATTAAAAACAAAAATGTTTTCACTCTGCTTACTTACAGGGATCAACAGCTGTACTTAAAGGTGGGAAGTTTATTTTAAAAATTTTCTGGGGTTAAAGATACAAATCTCCTGTACTGCCAGGTAAATGTTTTGCAATGGCTATAAGGCACTGGCACATTCCATGATAAGATCAAGCTTTGACTCTGTCCGGAGAGAAGAAATTGAACTCATTTAGCATTTTAGGAAATTACTGGATATTTATTGTTGCTGAAAGAGCATTACTCTGGTTCAAGTGAACAAGTACCAAGTCCCAATTACGGTGTCAGACATGCATAGTCAAATATTATGTTTATAGTATGGCTCAAATAAAATTGAACTCATTTAGCATTTTAGGAAATTACTGGATGTTTATACTTACAGGGATATTTATTGTTGCATGGCTCTTAGTGAACCTTGAACGCATGATCATTTCTAACTTATTTTGAACTTCTATAGAGTCGCATGACAAGGACTTCATTTTAATTTTCAGACATGCATAGTCAAATATTATGTTTATTCATTCTACATGTAAGATCGGTGCTTGACTAGCCTTGTGATTATATGTCATAAAAGAGTTCTCATAATAATCTTTGATTTTGGAATATAGTTGTGATTTGAGATTGTTATATTAAATTTGGGGGGTGTTGCAATGCATACCATTGAAATTAAGATTAATAAATCTAATATTCAGCTCTCTCACAAGCATACATTGTGCTGGTGTGATGAAGATACATTCTCACAGAGAATAAGCAGTCTCAATGAAGTTATACAGGTCATATTTGAGTGGCAAGGCCATCATAAGAAGGGATAGCCGTATTTTGAAAACTCTTAGTATGTCATTTTTTGGTTTTTTACTTGCATTATTTGGGTTTTATATAACTATTCCAATTCAAGTATTATGGATTTCATTTTAAGGATAGACTCTCTTAAATTCTTTTTTACCATTTCAATGGCTTAACTCTCTTAGTATGTCTAATGTGTGGCTTATCGGTTAAGGACTATATATATATATATATATATATATATATATATTTATCTTTTTTTGTACTATATCAATCGGTATCCGTAATCATAATTCAACTATTCCGCTCTGAGACTTGTAATGGCTCATTTATAGGGTTATCTTACCAACGTAGTTTGCTTTATACTCAAATCGTGAGTTAAATTCGAAATCTTAGTTAAGGGAACTAATATCATATTCTATTAAACCAACTAAACGTTTGTTATCGATTAAGGACTTTGCTGAGCTCTATGAATTTGTAACTATAATTGAAGTACCATGTCAAAATGGTCGATGAGATTCAGATTCTTAAAGAGTATGGGTATTTAATCTTATATTTTAGATTAAAATATTTGAGATATGGTGTTAGATTCTTAATAAAGTTTTCGAATTTGACTTATAGATTGGATATAAAAAAAATTATGTTGGGAAGATAATCCCTTTAAATAGATTTTCAAATCGGATTAGTCAGAATATAACTCCAAATATCGATTGATATAGTATTAAAAAAAAAAACATATATCCAAGCATATTCATCTCAGATATATCCTTTTTTTAGCTCTATTAATTTTGAAATTCTTTTTTCCGTTGTTCTTAGAAAATACAACGCGTTAGACTATTGCAAACTTGTTACTTTTCTTCTATATTATTATTATTATTATTATTGCTTTTATCCCTTTTCAAATTATAATTTTCCTTATGATTTTCAATTTTATAATAATTCCTTCTTTTTCGATGTGTTGGTAATATGCTTTTTGTTAATTATAACTTTGTTTTTAACCCTTCTTTAACTATCTTTTCTGAAAATCTTTACTTGCTTCGACAAGTAGTACTTATAAAAATAATTGATATGCTTAAAAGGTAAATTTGATTAAAAAAAAAAACCCCTAAAGATACAAAAAGATTATAATAAAATACGTATAAGCATTTTTATTATTGTATTGATTTGCCCGATTTGACTCATAGCCGTTGTTTAGGTTTTGCTCTAATATCATACGCATCTAAATATGGATTATATCCAATTCAAAACTTAATTCAAACCATGGGTTTGGTCATATTTAAAAAATCTGATTCTCCTGAGCTCGAAAGGGTAATTATGGTCATATGATTCTTGAAATTCAGCACAATCTTAAACCAAATAACCATTGATTGGACTTCTTGTGAGTCATTATAATATGGCCCTTACCACCTGAAATGGGGTCCGTATAACACTCTCGATGTGGCTGTGCTTCGTTTTGCCCTCACTCTGTACATTTTGGGAGAGAACTCCTTAAATTCATTAATTTTAATTCATCTCATGATTTGGAAGTAGCATGCAAAACGACATATCCATATCTTAATGTAAGTATAGATATCATTTAAAGAACCCTTTATCATATATTTGTGAGGATGGCTACATAATATTTCTTACATTGATTATATGTCAACGTGATATTGTAAAGGATCAAAATATGTAACTTAATAACCACATACTTTTTTCTTCAATTTCTTTTTTTTTTTTTTTTTTGGTGCTGCTTTTTTCTTCAATTTCAATAAAGCTCACAAACTACTCTCTCTCTCTCTCTCTCTCTCTCTCTCTCTCTCTCAAAATCAAAACCCCTATTTGATTGATTAATTGATCCTATTCCCGTAGGTATTGATATCTATGGACAAACATCTTAAATAATCAGAATTTGTGCTGATGACCAGATAACGACAACACGAGTCTTTGTTCTCATTTTTTGTATATTATTTCATTCATGTCTGCAAAAAGGACAAAACTTCTATGTTGTCCTATAAGATATTGACAGCTTATAACAAATGAATTGTGGATTTGAGTTATCAAATTCTGCTAATTTAAGCAACATTACGCTCTCAAATCTTGTAAAAATCAAAGCCGATATGCCACGATTCACCCCTTAATTTTGCTTCTCTTGGAAAAGTTCTGTTGATTAACAATCAAGACTTGAACTCTATTGCCAGAATACAGAATCGGGTGGTTGATTGGTCTCGAAGGAAACAAACCAATGATCATAATCTTTTTTTTCAATCTGATGTTACGATCCGATTATTTTAGATTTCAATCTTTGCGTAATAAAAGAAAAGAATTTGGGTGGTAGTAAGGGCCCAATTAAGGTTCCATTTCTTGCTTGTGGGGACCACGATGTACGTAGGGGCTTCCCAGCTTTGCAGAAGTTATCTTCTTTATCTCAGCCTCCAATAGCTCCTCGTAAGAGAGATGAGAAAACCCTTTTGTGACGTTACTTAAAATTTTCGCGTTCTTCGATTTTGAGCTTTCTCTTTATTGGTCATCCTATCATCTATTGGCAGAGCAGTCTACTTTTCTTCTTCTCGTGTTCCCTATAACCTATGCAGCACAGACGCGACACAGATATGAGGCACAACACGCACGGTCATTGCTTTTGGTCTCGTTGTGAACAAGTTGAAGAATGTTCCGAAAATGGCCCTGGAAATGGTGGCAAAATTATTTAAGTTTGGAGTTACAATTTGGCTGACTAGATTGGAATCGAGGAATAAAGTGAATGGTAGAATATACATTATGTTCTCTCTCTTTTTCTCATTTGGGTCGAGTTGGCCCTGATTTGCTGAGCCTGACAATGTTTTTATCTTCTCTTTTTTAATTAGTGGTCATGATGGGAATCTTTCCTTTTGAATGTTGAACGGATTTTGGCCGGCAGAGATGCCAATTTGAATGGTCCACAGAATTCCATAACAAATGATAAATGGTGATCAAACATATTTAAACATTAATTTAAAAAAAAAAAAAACCCTCGTGTCAAACTTTAATTAAGACTAGAATAACCATTGCTCCTCGATGTAGGGATATTTGAGTAACGGAGAATTTTTACTCAAGTGTCTTTCCAGACATTAAGTGTTTGAATTTTTGGGAACTCATATATTTTTGTGTTTTTATGATCCTATGTAAAAAATTATAATAATAAAATAGAATAACTAATGCTCTTAGTGTGAATGTCTTGAGTTTTCTTAGCTGCATATGTATATTATATTTGTCCTTCATTAAAACAAATGTTCTTCCTGATTAATTAAGCACACTCAACTCTTTCTTCTTTTATTTACATATATTCTTTAACAAAAGAAGAATTCTCATAACCTTTTTAGCTACAATTTGCAGAAACAGAATTCGATCTCTGCAATGAAGAAGAATTCAAGAACTCTATACAATCTTCTATAGCTTCAGCTTGATGAGAGGCAATGGGCTCTGCATATGACCATGATCTTGGCAAGTTACACGATGAGACCTTACGTGAAGAAGTCCGTCTTCTTGAAGAGACTAGCTTTAGAGCTTGTGCTACCTCTGCTCCAACTCGTCGGAAGAGTCTTGTAGGTGAGAAAACTGAGGTGTTTGGTAATCTGAAGCTGCATATTCCTGCACCCCTCTACCTGTTTCCTGCAAGTTTTGCACTGTTGCTGTGTTTGAGGATGGTTGTTGAGTTGTCATGAACATCTGGACTAAAATATGCCTGTTTACTCGCTTTTCTTGACATTGAAAAGGATGATCTATGTAGCTAGCAATAGTTCTTCACTTGGAGAGAGAGAGAGAGAGAGAGAGAGAGAGAGAGAGAGAGTGTGTGTGTGTGTGTGTCGTCAACATGGAGGAAGTAGCAGTTAGGGAGGCTGCGGGTGGTATCTATTGGGAAATGAAGAAAAGGAAAAAGAAAGGGCAAAAAAAGTGGAGAGAGAGAGAGAGAGAGAGAGAACGACGAAGAGATAAATGGATGGGTGGGCTAATTATTTTTTATGGAATATAAATGAACATAATTCGATATCATGTCAGAGATTATATGAACACGGCTTTAATACCATAATAAGAATTAAAAATAATATAAAATATAAAACTTAATACGCTATTGTTTCATCAAATTATAATAATATATGTCACAAATATAAAAATAATTATTACAACTATAGACATAAATAAATTTAAATATTTTCAAAATTAAGTTAATGATTAATTTAATTTTGATCGATAATATCATCGTATGTGATATAATAAAAACTATTTACATTTGAAAGAATCGATAAATATATACCACAATATTTTTCAAAACATGGTGGATCGACTTTGGCTCTAACTTTAGTTTTGCCTATGACTCCTGGCTCTTGGCTCTGGATCCCTTATGGTTGTACCATTGATAGCATGATAGAAAATAAATAAACATAACTAGGATACAATGTTAAAAATTGAAAGCAATATAAAATAAAAAAACCTAATGTTCTATTATTTCATTGAATTCTTACATTATATTGAATTTATATAAAAAAATTCATTGTTATAAATATATAAACAATTATTATAAATATGAAAACAAATAAAATCAAATATTTTTAGAATGTATAATATTTTCATGATATATAATATCTTTTAATATTCCTTCAAATTTAATATGATATAATGAAAATCATTTAAATTTGAAAAAATTACACTTTGATTTTTGTCCCGCTCTCTTTTTGTGGCTTTGTCTTTCATACCATGATAGAAGATAAATAAATATAATTTTGATACCATGTTAGAGAATATATGAATACGGTTATGATACTATATTAAAAACAAGAAGCAATATAAAATATAAAATTTAATGTTCTATTGTTTTATCAAATTATTACAATATGTTATATTTATATAGAAATCTCATTGTCATAAATATAAAAGCAGCTATTACAAATATAAAATCAAATATTTTTAAAATTAAATTAATAATTAATTTGACTTGAATATATAAAATTTTCATAATATATATGATAATTTTAAACAATTTTAAAGGAAAAAAAAAAAGAGGAGAAATTGAGGTGTCTCGTGGGGAAATCAAACTATGGCTTATTTAATGGTGTCAACTACAAGACTGGAACAAGCAAAAAGCCTTTTGTTTACCAATTATCCTAGTAGTAAGGATCATAGACAGCCATCCCATTTCATAAATGCTTTATTTTTCATCATAGGAAAAAAGTCCTTATAGCTTAGGAAATGTCGAAGTCACGATGCACAAGGAAACAAAAAAGGGAAAGACATAAAATAGACCACAGTAGTTTATGATGAAGAATCTAATGGAGGGGTTTATCAAAAAATGTAATTAAGGGTGGATTTATGACGCTAGTTTTGTGGGTTTTGTGATTTGGGTCGCGGTGGGGGATGGTGCGGCAGGTATGAACAAATACGAGGTTAGGTAGAGGTTTATATGTAAATTTAAGGATTAATTATACGTAAAATGGAAATGGGTAACACTTGGGAGTTGGCCAAGAAAGAGAACAGTAGAGGAGAGAGAGAGAGAGAGAGAGAGAGAGAGGTGATACCCATATTATCAACAATCGTTTCTTTTGAGGTGTTATCTGTGAGGTCCCACACTTTCCTTTTGCCGGTGCTCTTGATTCTTTCAGGATATCAGAATACTCGAATACTGGACCAGCCCAACCAGAATGCGTATGTAAATGGAGAGAGAGAGAGAGAGAGAGAGAGATAATTTGTTTGAATTTAGCGATGTGGGGTATGGGGCTTGGCGTGAATATTGGGAAAACCGTGCCCATCTTTACATTTTTTTTTCCTTGGCCTTCTTTGACAAAAAGTAAATTTGAGTCGAATTGAAAGTTCCATCTAACAGGGGAGGAGAGCTGGGGAGCAAAGCTAACGTGACGCTTCATCTTCACAACCCGAAGACAACTCTCTCTCTCTCTCTCTCTCTCTCTCTACTACATTAGGAGAATGTAGCAGTCTGGATCAAAAATCGAATAGTGAGGGGCGACGGACATCAAACTTAAATGGATCGATTAAATTGTCCCAATAATTATAATTCAGTCAGTCTTGTAGGACAGGAGCTGATAGTACCGTTGGGTTTTGGCAATCAATCTCTCCTGTTTGGCTTTGTGTTGTTTTCTTGTTTCCTAAGTCCAGAGTGAAATATAATAGCATTAACTTTCAACATGGGCCAACTACATATCAAGCTTGCCTGACTCTTGCTCCTCCTTTCTGTTTTTCTTAAGGTAATAAGGTAGCACTTAAACACTTTTTTTTTCTTTTTTTCCTCACAAATAGTCCATTCATATTATAAAATTATTAAGAAACAAAAGATTGATTTTTTTTTTTTAATGTTATTATAGAAATCTATTACCTATATTTGTGTTACTTTTGGTGTGTAAGAGAAAACAGAGATTTGTGTGAAGCCAAATATTTATATTTATTAATTTCAATGGATATGATGAAATAATTTGAATTCAATTTTTGTCATATATAATTAAATCAATTATCTTACTTTGGCCTGTCCCCTCTTTTGGTTGTAACGAGGTGAAATTTCATTAATCCATGCTAGATGGAAATTAATCTCTCTTAGCAATGGAACCGGTTCTCCCTTTCAATTATCAATGTCTTCAGAATTTTGATTTTAATTTGTAACTTTTTATTGATCATCAACGTGAAAAGCAATATTTTACTCTCTCTCTCTCTTGTTTCTCCTCGGTCTTTCTCTCTCTATTCACCACCCTCAAAACCCTACCTTTCTCTCTCATTCTCACTGTCACTCTCTTTTCAATCATTTTCTCTTTTTCTTTATTACTAATAGAAGCTAATCTGCATGTGGCATTGATTAATAAAATTTTACCTTGTATTGGATCAGTAAGCTTGAATAAACTCTCAAAAGCTGGGATGATTCATCGAGCCACAAAGGTCCTTGCATGCGACTGAGACGCCCCTCTTAAAGTCCAAATTATATTTTTGGCTTTGCTCCCTTTTTTTTTTTTTTATACCGCCACTACTTAATATCTGAAGTTTCATTCTAATCAATCTTGATCGATCATTGTAAGGTTCATTTTGGAGACGGATCTTATAATATTGTTTTTTCGTGTTTAGAAAAAATCAAACTCTCAACTTGATTAATGGATAAAAGTGTCAATCTCACCTACGTCAACAAGTACAAGTGGCTTTACTCCCTTTCGTTTTATGTGTTGCCCTTCTCCTGCTGGCTGGACCCGCTTGAACCTTTTCCATGAGTCCCGAAATTCAAGTGGCCCTTTCTTGATCTAGCATTTGGATTACATTTCTTAACTTCTACATTTTAGCCTCCGCATGGACAACCCAGCATGAGCCCAAACTTTTCATTAGTAAAAGGCGAAAGAATAGTTCACTATGTAGGTTGCGTACGAGGCCCAAACTTTCCAAGATAGGGTTCAATTCACATACAGACTCTATTTTTTTTTTTTTGTTTTTGGTTATATAAGGGTTTAAATTTAGAATCACTAAATTAAGAAAAGAGATTTGTATGATTAGGCTGTCCCTTTAGAATTTCTCTCTCTCTCTCTACATGTGACTCAAAGTTCTTACGTTGAAACTTGTAAGCTAGACTAGAGATTTAAGATATAAACGAAATGAAGATGTCATTTTTTGGTACGTTATCATAGTCAAAACTCAAAAACTAAATTTTTTTAAATTGACTAATTGGATATTCTATCCTTTTAATCAAAGAATTCAAATTCAAGTTTTAAAAATAGAAAAAAATAATTTAAAAAAATCAATCCCTTAATAGATTTCACAATATTCAAATCGAATTAATTAAATAAAATTCAGATACTGATCGGTTCAATTCAAAAAAAAAAAATGTCAAAACTCAAAAGCAAAGCTTGTAATCTTTAATTGAAAGTTCCTTTGATGGACTCCCGAAAGCAAAATCTCAATCTCTATAACTTGACGATAACGATAAGATTTAAGATTGTTCATGCCCCATTTGCACACGCACCTCCACATTAAGCATCGCACGCCACATATTGCACACGGCATGGAATGTTTATACAGCATGCAAAATCTGCCCACAAAAATTTTGTACCACATTTTTTGTAGTCAGTGATGGCAAAATTTAAATATGAATTATGATTGAATTCGAATATTTCCTAATATATAGAATTCTGATCATTCCAATTTTTGACACTACCATTTTCAATTCGGCTAAAAATTCTTGAATATGTTTGGTTATGCCAAGTCTATACCATTCCAATGTGTTTTTTTTTAATAATTTTTTTCAAATCTACAATAAATTTTTACCCTTAAGGAGTAAATTTCCACATTTATGTACTGTCTCTTACCAAATAAAATGGGAAGCGAAGTGAAATTTTCAACTTATCCCATTTCATTAATGTATAAAAGACAATGTTGCAATTAGGTTGGATGATATGAATTGATTTTGATTATGCCAGTCGATAAATTCGAATATACTGATCATTTGGGCATACCAAATAGAAAATTTGGAAAATGGGTATTTCTTTTGTGGGATGGGATGGATTAATAGATCATATGTCAAGGAACCAAAAAGTAAAGTATATCCAATGGAATATGTCTTAAGATAGTTATACACTCCAAGTTGTCTGCGTTATATATCCAAAATTGACCCTCAACTGAAACACTGCCCACATCCCCATCATTTATATTAATTGTTCTTCTAACTTATTGGGTGTTGTATCAAACCTAAGACTGAGTCTGAATCACTCCAACAGCTCTCTTTGGACACTATTCAACGTGGCCCTCTTTTAGTATTCAATTCTAAGTTAAATAAAATCAGTGTAATAAGCAATTTCATTAATCCATTTTTGGTAGTGCATATGGTTTCTTTTTCTTGTTCTCTTCTTTATGTCCTTTTTTTTTTTTTTTGGGTGGGAGACGCTGTACATGGGAGTCATTTTCTTCCTGTCTTTATGTTCTGTTCCCATATTTAAAGCATGCGCATGTGCAACACTTTCCCTTCTTTTGTCAATTGCCTTGGTACTCAAATATACTTTTATAATTTATGTATCATTTATTTGGAAGGATAGGCATCCCCCAGTTGGCAAAGGTCATGAACCACAGCCTTACACAAAATTGTGATTGTTATCGAATTCTTTTATTTTGAATGATAAAAAATATTATATTTCTTTAATCAGATATCTTAAATTCAAGTTCTGAAAATGATGAAAAAAGATTTAAAAGAATCAATCCCTAAAAATGAACCCTACAGTACTCGAATCGGATTAATCAGATAAAACCTGAATACTGATAATGAAAAAAAAATTGTGATAGTTTGGGACAAAATTAGAAACGGGGAGAGAATTTTCACCAAAGATCAAAATACTTTTAGGTCTTTGAAAATAAAATAAAATAAAATAAAATTTTGGTTACCCAAATCGGTATTATTTATAACATCGTACGTATTAAATAAATTTATTTATGTGAGATAAAGAAAAGAAATGTCAAACTTATTAATTTGATAGAGTACCTTTAAGATTAGGCCTTATGACCAAATAAGCCCCAGTCAAATGTACAAATCATTCACGCAAATCACTTATTTAAGAGATTTTTTATGTTACCATTATATTAAGACAAGGATTATTAATGTGAAGTTGCAGATTTCGTACCCAACTCTTCGTATGTTGCCTTAAATTTATAACATACGACATTGTCTTTTCCTCTTCTTACGTTTGGGGAAAAAAAAAATCAAGTGGGTTGCATTCATTTTATGAACTATTTATATAAGTCTAATTCTTGGAATCGTATCAAAGTACCTTGCTTGTTTTTAAAATTCCTTCATGGCCTTTCTCTCTTGGAGCCGTGAAATGGCTTACATCTGTTGGTCTTGCTTTTGGGATTTGTTTTGATTTTTAATATTGTTTTTAAAATATGCGACGGGAGAATAATTATTTCAACGATAAATTTTAATTTTATATTTTTTTCATAAAAATTGCTTCGATAAATGTTATTATTTATCTTCGTATGGTTGAATGAAATATAATAAATTTTCACATTTAACAAACATACTTGAAGTGGTGAAAATTTGTGGGAGTAATATTTTGCCTTGATGCCTCTCCTACCCTTCTACCACAATGTCCTACAAAAGAAAATCGAGGGTAAGGGTGCTTGACCCGGGAGAGCAAAAATGGATTCGTACTATCTATTTTTTGAGTAGCTATTTTCATATGTAAGAAATAAATATTTTTCTCCTTCTCGATCATTATTAAATTTGACAAAGCTTTGTATTTTATATCATTTTAATACTATAAAATATAAAAATTAATTCAGATCTCAATTTAGATACCATAAAAAGAGGAAAAACGCTGCTTAAATAAAAAAATATCAGTCTCTTTAAACAAATTCAATAACCAATTAATAATTATACTAAAAAGTTTTGAATCTATTTATACTTTGTTCATCATTTTTAGTCTGTGCCGTTATTTCGAGTTACTTTTGATACTTGAATCAATCTGTATATAAAATTATATATTAATTAATCTGATCTGAATCAATCCTTTTTATGAGTGACCACTTTTAATGTAAATTTTTTTATTTTAGAATTTGAATTCGAGTTTTAATTAAAAAATTTAATGTTATTCTCATTAAACTAATTATTCATTTGTGCCTTTAATTGGGTTATTAATAAGAGTTAAAGGGCATTGGGGGGAGAATGTCAATTCACTTGTCGTAGAATACGTACACAGGTATAAAAATATAAAAGTCTATATTCAAAGACTTGAATCCATGGAGGATTGACACAAAGGGTATAAGAGAGAGAATTCAACCAAATACTCATATACTTCTACATTAATAAGCAAACCCATTTGAGAAGGTTCCCCTCTGAAGTGATTCAAGCGCCCAATCGAATATCTTGATCACACCAATCTTGGATTTATGTGGTTGGAAAATCAAGAAAAAAAAATATGTTTTGCTCGACAATAATACAATACCACGCTTGTACTATTTTCTGCCTTTGTTTTCTTCTGAGAATTTTTCAAATGGTAGGGTTTGGGGGTGCCAACAAGTACTGGCCCCAGCTTTTTTGAGGGGACAACTAAATGGTTCTATGTTTGCAGCCTAACTTGTTCATATTTTTCAATGTCCTTTTTGAAGATGAAATTGAACCCATTTGGTTAGTAATGAGGGCGAGGGGAGGAGAGGGATCAGTTGTCCTTGAAAAAAAATTATATATATAATTTTAAATATTATTTATTCTCTGAAGTTTATAATTCTTATTATTTTTTTTAAATTTATATCTTAAATATATGTTATATTTTATCTGATATACATTTATAGTTTTATGTATAATTTTAATGAATGCTGCTATCGAACCAATGGAAACATTTTATCTATTTTTATTTTAGGTTAAATGGTTGTCATTTAATTTGAGAATTTAATAATGAAATAATATTTTTTTAATCATCCTATTACATGTGATTTTTATCATAATAATTAAAACCGAAGATTTGTGAACAGCATTAGATTGTGGCAATCATTTTATCCATTTAGATCAAAGAATTATTTCTTAATCGAAATATTTTTTGATTAAAAAATAAGGTTATACTTAATAAAATTACTGCAATAGTTACTTTTTCAGGGAAAAGAAAAATTAACCATGCAGGTATTTCCAACGTTCCTCCTCTCTTTCATTTTTTAAAAAAAGAAAAAAGAAAAAAAGAGAAAATAGATGTTGACCCCAGCAAAAATGGCAACAAACAGTGCACGGTGGGAGAAAATGGAGAAATCCTTTGCAAAATACATGGGAAAAGCATATGCCAGCAGAGCTTCCTAATTGATTCCTCCAGCTTGAAAGAGAATATCCATCAGAAAAGCCTCCGTCCCATGGCCCATAGGATTCTCTCTCCCCGCCCCCCCCCCCCCCTCTCTCCCTCTCTCTCAAAATTAATCAATCATATCATAATCTTTCTTAAAAACCCCTCCTAACTCACCCCAACAAGCATCTATTTAACAATCACACACGAACATGACCCCTTCCTCTTCTCTCTCTATAAATCCCACTCTCTCTCCTCCGACTTTTTCCACCACCACCACCACCACAACCACCGCCACCTCCACTTCATCATCATCATCATCTTACTCTTTTCCTCCTAAATCCTTTCAAATATCCGGTCGTAAAAGAAAACCCATTAGACCCTTTTGCTCAAAAGCTCCTTTTTTGTGCTCATTTGAAGAAACAAACAATAGACTTAGACATAGAAGTAGGAGTGGTCGTTTTGTTGTTGCTGAGGGTCAGAAAAACAACAGTATGACTCTTAGTGAGCTCAGAGAAACTGAGGAGGAGGAGGAGAATCCTCCACCTTTGCTTGAATCTGATGTTTCTTCGAGGCCACGTAGAATTGCCCTTTTTGTTGAACCTTCACCTTTTGCGTGAGTATTTCTAATTTTTCCTTGAATTCATTGAAACCCCATTTTGTTGGAAATCTTGGATGTCTATTAGTAATGTTTTTATTCTTCTAGGTCTTTCTAATTTCAGCATTGATAGTTACTAGGGTGATCAAATCTGACATTTTCTGATTTGTTATGACTAACTGGTAATTTGATGACTTGGGTCTGATGAGTACCTAGGTTTCAGTAGGAAATGGTGGTTATCCATCCGAGGTTCTTCAAAACTGTGGGCAAGTTTTGGCTTCTTGTTGGATTACAGAGAAATATAAATCGGTTTGTGCTTATCAGGCTGGCATTTCTGCCACATGCTGCTGATGTGGAGTTCTGTAATGTGGTGATTGCTTTTGTCCTTTCCATTGAGGGTTTCATGAATACTCGTGTTTGACCTCCAATTGAGCTGGCTGTGCTTGACTGCTACTTGTGTGGATGTGTTTGGTGGTTGCTGCTTGAATTCTGCAGTTAGCCTTCGGTATCTGGGAATGTGAGCCTTGCTGCGTCTGGGTCTAGTAAAGTAGTAACTGCAAGTAGAGCGTATTTTGCTGTAGTTAATGTTCTTTCCTTGTCATTGAGCTGTTAATGCTCGTCTATTTTCAGTATTCCTAATTTCCTATTTCTCTTTAGCATTCCCCAATTAACTGGACAAGTTCTTGACAGGCTTCTTCTGGCCCTAATGAGCTTCTTTTGCTTCAGTGAATCTCAAGTATTCTTATTTCATTATGTTTGTAGTTCTCTTTCTCTAAACATGAGTAGTGGAAGCCTTAGGAATCATGAGTACTTTTCTTTGTGGTTTCTTGACATGAACTCGATTTGGATCTGTGTCTTTCTTACTGGATAACATCTGTCACGACACCTAAGTTGAATTCTTAATTCAAAGTAAGATGCTCTAACTGTAATATCCAGTATAGGCTTCGGCTTGTATGGTTACCCTGTATTTAACCATTTTTGTTTCTGCCAGTTCCAGTGTCTTGCCTCTAAATTCCATTTCATTTTATCCTATCATGTTATCTTTTCTGTATCACATTGCCTGACAGGATTATTCATGTTTGAAATTCACTCGACTCTTAGGACCCTTGCAATTATGAATTTCCAAGGGATGTGTCCTCTTAAGTTGAGAATTGGACTGGGTTGCGTACAGTCTTTTTCACTGCATCGGCAAACTCTGAATCTGTTTAGCTTTCTGAAACTGATGTCAGTTTGGATACTGTTATTCCTCTTATACTGCAGGTCTTATACCACTATCCACTCATTCGCACTTGCATTTAATATGAATACTGCAGTAAAATTTGTCCATACATAGATGCTTAGATTAGTTATCCAAATTGGATATCTCGGTTGGTTACAATTACATTGGATTCAGGTATGGATGTTGGGTGTGGGCAACATCTTGGATGCCCATATCGGCATGCCGTTGCAACGGTGTGACTAGGCAAAGTGAAAAGTCCATGTAACCTGGGTTGGTATCAAGCTTAACAAAAAAATTGCAATTTGAATATTCCTTGGGAAGCTTCTGCAATATTCTATGCAGTGGATGTCCTCTCCCTTAAGGAGTCCTCGAAGGCATCACCCTACTTCATTGCAAATAAAAATCAAGTCTCTAAACTTAGATTTTTTCAGGCTTTGGATAAAACCAAGATGAGTCCAGGTCTTGAATTGATCTTTATTTTAAAAAATTACACGTATAAGAACCTTTTTAGGACATGATTGTGGTCATGATAGGTATGCATCTCATAGAGAATCAAGATTTTTCTGTAGGCATAGACAGGAACATTTTGTGGATTGTTATTTTATTCCAAATAAATGACAATTTCATGAGACTAATCTCTGCATGAATTCTTCCCAACTTGGTTAGAGCTTTTTTATGTACTTCTCTCCCATAAACTTGATGAGATTTATATGAGATTGCATCGGTTGTTGGTAGATAGCAAAGGTGATGTCAATCATAAAAGACACAGTTCATTCTTTGTTTTTGCCTGTCTTCTCAAGGGGAAAATTGTAGATATAGTATGCTTCAACAGTATATCTGCATATTTTCAGCTTTCTAGCTTCATTTGTTACACTAGTAAAGTTATTGGCACAAGGATCCTGGTGTAGCACATAGTGTGACACGTAGAGGATGATATGGCCTTTTGCTCATATTATATGCAGTTGGAATTGTAACTGGCATATCCATTTTTGTAGTCACCAACTTTTCCCAACCTTTGTTGCTTTTGCAGTTATGTCTCTGGATACAAGAACCGATTCCAAAACTTCATTAAATATCTGCGTGAAATGGGGGATGAGGTATGCTAATAATCTTTTGTTGAATTATTTATGAGTGCTGTTCTTCTGAGATGAGTCTTAAATTGAAAAGGCATGAGTTCGCAAGTGATGCTGCTGACTTGTGAAGCTTATGAAGCATAATGTGGCCTATTATGTGCTAGGCATATTCTTGCTATAATCACATCCATTAGCTTGTGCCTAGCTGATGTGGGATGACAGTTAGGATGCTTGAATTATTCCATCATTGAAGTGTTTGTAAATCAACAAGACAAAAGAAAATACGGTTCTTCTGGGTCTTCTAGATTCAACCTCGGGTTTATATTACCTGGCTTAAGTTGGACTGGAGGCCAGCTGGTCTTATTGAAGTCTTATTCTAAGTCATGTTGTAAAATCAATGCCCAGAGTATGGCTTTTTCTTAGTTACGTTAGAAACAGAAACTTAAAAAATAAGATTTACATAGGTTAAATTTTATATGATTCAGCCATTTGCTTATAGAAATCACTAACAGCTGTTTTGATGCATGATGCAGGTAATGGTGGTTACAACCCATGAAGGGGTGCCACAGGAGTTCTATGGAGCAAAATTAATTGGATCACGAAGGTTGATAGGCCAACTCTTATGCATATCATTTATTGTATTTTCCGTCTTTGTCATATTTATTTGGTTGGCTCACTTTCCAGTCAACTATTCTGAAATTTGTTGCAGCTTTCCCTGCCCTTGGTATCAAAAGGTGCCGCTTTCTCTAGCCCTCAGCCCTAGAATAATCTCAGAGGTTGCCAAGTTTAAGCCTGACATCATTCATGCTTCTTCTCCTGGAATTATGGTAAAATTTCTGCTTTCCTTCTCTGCCTTTTGAATGTGCTGAGAACTTCAGATTTTGTTGTTGATGATAATTGACGATTTCCAAATGTATTATAGGTGTTCGGAGCTCTTGCTATTGCAAAGATGTTGTGTGTCCCAATTGTGATGTCTTATCATACTCATGTCCCAGTGTGAGTTTGCCTCCTTGAAGTTAAACCTGGGTAGCTAGTTGTGAGAAATGAAACTGCCTGATGTTAATGCTTAGTTGTGCCAATTTACTGTTACCTCTGATTCTGATTTTGGGACTATTTGCAGATACATACCTAGATACACTTTTAGTTGGCTGGTGAAGCCTATGTGGTTAGTTATAAGTATGTATTACATATCTTTCTTTCTTTTGCCTCTTACTTGCAATTGAAATGTGTTGGGTGCTAATTCACTTATCTTGTGTTCCAGAGTTTCTTCACAGGGCGGCTGATCTTACATTGGTTCCCTCAGCTGCCATAGGAAGGGATCTCCAAGCTGCTCATGTAACAGCAGGTAAATGGAATCTCTCATATGTGAAATTCTCTTTCTCCCTTTCAGCCTCTTCTCATGTTCTCATTTCACTAGCAGCTTTAAATGATCTTCCCAAGATCTATTCATTTTCAACCTCAGTATAACCATGTTTTGATGGTGTAAATGTTGGCTCAAGACAGCTTGTTTTTGTCTCTTTGTAGCAGCATCTAAAAGTGTCTTGTTTCTCTTTGTTAAATTTCAGCTAACAAAATTCGCCTTTGGAATAAGGGGGTTGATTCTGAGAGTTTCCACCCCCATTTCCGCTCTCATGAAATGCGAGTAAGACTCAGGTATGCTTCTCAGCAATCTCTCCTCGTCATTTCTTTAACCGTCATTTCTATCTTCTTATCACCTGATTGCGGTTTTTTATTTCTCTTTCTCTTCTTGTCTCAGCAATGGCGAACCTGAGAAGCCTCTTATAGTCCATGTTGGACGTCTAGGAGTTGAGAAGAGTTTGGATTTCCTCAAGAGGTATTGTTCTATCCTACTGAACCAAATTTCCTTCCTTGTACAACAGACCTGGTTGGGTATTTTTCCCATAAAAAATGGCTTCATATTTTACTTGTCTTTGCATTAGTTTGAGATTAGTTTGGACTTTGGATAAATGTAATGACTATTTTGAAACTTGTGATTTTACAGTGTCATGGATAGACTTCCTGAAGCACGAATTGCTTTTGTTGGAGATGGGCCGTACAGGTGACAAATTCAAAACTAAATTATGTTTACTTTCATAATATAGTATGAATATAATTTCTAGGACACACCACAGCAAATTTTTTCTTTGTTGAGCTGAGGCTGGATGCTTATGTTTCTTCTTGATAGGAGTGTGAAGCTGTGAAATTTCTATTGAAAGGGGAAAAATAATTTTTCCCTACATTTGACTAACTTTGGGCTCTAAATTGGCAGGCCAGAGCTGGAAAAGATGTTTCAAGGCATGCCTGCAGTATTTACAGGAATGTTACAAGGTGAGGAGCTTTCGCAGGCATATGCAAGTGGGGATGTGTTTGTGATGCCTTCAGAATCCGAGACCCTTGGGCTTGTTGTTTTGGAGGCCATGTCATCAGGACTTCCTGTTGTCGCAGCTCGTGCTGGTGGAATAATAGATATAATTCCTGAAGACCTAGAGGGCAAAACAGGCTATTGCTTTACTCCAGGGGACCTCGAAGATTGCTTAAGCAAATTAGAACCATTGTTGAACAACAAGGCATTAAGAGAAACCATTGGCAAAGCCGCACGTGAAGACATGGAGAAGTATGACTGGAGAGCAGCAACCAGGAAGATTAGGAATGAACAATACAATGCTGCCATATGGTTTTGGAGGAAGAAGAGAGCCCAGCTGCTGAGACCTATTCAGTGGCTTGCCAGACGAATTTTTAAGTCACCGGAGGTAACCTACAGGTGAAATAAACAATATTATCTGGAAGAGATTCAACATTGTTTGTTTGTATGATTGTTTTTGGGTTATGAACTAAAAGCTCCCAAGTACAAGTTAGATGTGTGGTTTGAAGTGATTGACTGCTGGTGCTGCTAAAAAAAGGTTCATTTTGTTGTATATTTGATTTGAAACGATTACAACAATGCTCCCGATACTGCTGTCTTTGGGGGGGTCATCAATTTAAAATTGATTTTGTTGTACATTTGAGTGCAATAAACCCTCGCAAGTTTTTCTAATTCTATTGTTGTTTATTTTCAACTTCATCCTAATTTGAACTTGGCTAGTTTTTGGCCTTTAAACTTATTATGGGCATTATGAGAATATTGTGTCTAGCTAGGTGACTTGTCCTACTAGCACTAGTATAAACTTTTAGGATAATAATGGTTTAGATAAGTTGACGATAAAAAATTTGGAAAACATGCCAAAATGGGAAATCATATGATGGATTTTAAAAGAATTTTGAAATGGTGCTAGTTTTTTTTTTTTTTTTTTTTGGTACAATGGCTTGGTCAATCCGGAGTTTTATCTTGACTAATCTGCATCAACTACTTGCAAGGCCCACTTTAGGGGATAGGTTTTTCAGCGTTGATTTTTTCGTTTTCATGGATGATCGAAACCACGATCATGGTTGAGAGGCGTCAGTTTCTGAATCAATTGAGCCCTAAAACGTTGATAAATAGTGTTAGTTTTGGATGATGGATGAAACGAGGGTTTTGTCTCCTCTCCCTTGATCGACCTCTCCCGCACATTTATCTTCTCTCTCACACAATTGAACAGAGAAACACAAAGGAGGGAAATGGAGTGAGAGAACAGAAAAGGATTATCGGCTACAATCTATCAATTCAAGATTGAGCCCCGGATTGTTGCCGACAATCAAAAGATAGCCCGACATACAGAGAGAGATGGGGGAAAATGAGAGGGACTACCAAATAAAAGAGTTCTTAGGAACATTGTCCAGAGGGTTCTAACATTAGAAATCTAACTTGTCTCAAAATATTTATTTTATATATTTGGACAATCTGGGATCACTTCCGTGGAAATGCAATCCCAAATTTATTTTTGAATAAATTTAAAATTTATTTTATATATTTTGATTATATATATATATATATATCTATATAAGAATGGATAAAAATATACTAGTATAAAATAATCACATAAAAATTGATCTATTTAATATTTAATTTATTTAGTCTAAATGGTATTATTCAGAGAAGATCAAGAGCCTTGCATTTGTTCTAGTTTGTAAATTTTTGTTTTTATTTCAAACTTTTTTTCCGACAAGAAGGGATTCATATTCAATTCAAGTATTCCGTCCAACAAGCAGTGAAAACAACCCAATTGAAATTGGTGATTGTACAATTCAAAAGGCCCCAAAACCATTGGGACCATCTTCACATCCATCCAATGAAACCCACTTCCCCAGATGTCCAAATGTCTCTTACGTTGGCTATATGTTGACTCCACTCAGAAACGTCTCCCATCACTCCAAAATAAGCCCCCCCTCCTCCCCCACCCCCTCTTCACATAATCAAATCACAACCGTCCAAACCCATCATATGATCATCAACTAAATCATAACCCCACTGATACATACTGCATGAATTCCTGATCCGACTCAAGACCCGACATAGTCTCGGGCTTGAGAACCACCTCAAGATCTACCGACCCATTTCCTTCCCTTCCAGGAAAAGCCGAAATCTTCCCGTCAAACTTATTTGCCCGACCACTTCGTACTGCCAAAGGTTTTCCCCACCCGAAATCATTCCCGAACATGGGAAACCTCGGACTACTCCCCATTGTGATCATCGCGCCGTCGAAATTCCCCAACGGGAAAAGCCTCGGATTCCTCTCCCAATCCTCTATTCCGCGCCTCACCGTGCTATCATCATGTGCCACCACATTCTTGTGCAGCAGATCAGCGCAGCACCGTAGATCTCGACTTATCACATCTCCAACCGAAGCAAAGGTCGGGATGCTCTGGATCGCATTCCCGAAATAGTGTTTCTCCATCTTCGGCTCCAGACGATGCCTACAGTTAACCGCCATTCGAAACGTCGTCGTTTTGCTCTCCTCCAATTTCCTCGCACGTGTCACAGATCTCCACAGCTGCGCGCACAGTGATTGGAACGATGAAATCTCGTCCGTCCGATTATGATACGATGCGTTTTTCAGCAACAAGTCCTCCAAAACGGACGTTATCTTCCCGTTAAACTGCACATTGACGCCATTACTCTGTTTCCCCAAATTCTCACTTTTCTTATTTTGATAGTTATTGGCTCTCGCTTTGAGCTCCAAAATCGCCTCTCTGCTGAAGTGGAAAATCCTCTCTCTCAACGGCTCGTCACTGGAGAAAGTCGCTTTTGGTCCGCCGGGAGGGAATTTCAACACGGCCGGCGAATCAAACACCGTATTCCGGCAGAAGTCCGGCGAGTGTGAAATCTTCTTAACACCTCTGTTTACTTCCGCAAAGGTGTTGAAGAAATGCCAGAACGAAGTCCCGTCAATAATCGCGTGATTAATGGTGCAGCCAATGAAAATTCCGTCAGCTAACTCGGTTACCTGAACGGCGAGGAGAGGTTTAAAATGGCCTTCGTAGCTGAGAGCGCCGTTAAAGGCGAAGAAGGCTTTGAAGGAGTCAGGAACGTCGAGAGGGGAGAGAAGGGTATGGAGAGAGAGATGAGGGGCTCTAGCTTGAATAAAATCGACGCCTTGGTCGTTACAAGAGATAAGAACGTGGCCGTGGGAGTTAGTTAGGAGGCGGCCGGCGAGGGCGGGGAAGTGGGTGAGAGTTGTAGAGAGAGAAAGTTTGAGAAGAGAGATAAGGGCATCAAAGGAGAGTGCGGGAGGTTTAGTGAAGAGGACTCCCTTTTGAATGTACTGGCAGGAGAGCATTGGGAGGTCAGAGACTGAGAGTTTTAGAGTCTTGAGTGTGGATTTCGTTTCTGGAATTATTGTGCATTTGTTGATCGACATAAATGATGTTGTTGATGCTGGCATTTTTTTTCCCGGGAAATTTGGTTTTGGTTGTGGGTGGGGAGTGATGGGTGTCTGATTTGAGGACGGGGGGGTGTTTATATAGGCGTTTTGAGTTCATGCATTTAGGGTGTTCTTTGGTTTTGTTTTGGGATTACAATTTGATGAAAATCTGCATGGAAGTGATGTGGCTAGGGTGACGTGGTGGGTGAAGAAAAAAGAGGAGTGATCGAGAGAGAGAGAGAGAGAGAGAGAGATAGATGGGTGCAGCAATACTAAAATCATTGATGTTATTGTTGATAAAGAAAGTGGGGGAGGATGTTGGGAATTGTGGTTGAAACTGAAGTTTTTCTGATTTTCATGTTGATGATATGCAACATGGGTTTGGATATGCTTAGGTTGGGCGTGAATCAGCAATCTCCGCGATCTCCTGTGGAATCACACCCGTGAATTCCCTGAGAAAAAAAATCGTAAAAACTCGGAACCTTCCCCCTTGTACCACCGGGCCGAGGAGCCAACGGTTATAAGTTCATCTGTTGGTACTTTGTTTGAATGCTTCTTAATTCATACGGATTCTTCTTTCCATTTTTCCAGTATTTTGCCTTTAGTTTTCAAAAATCAGTATCAACCAGTGGCCTCCAGATTGAAGTTTTTATTAATCATACATTTCTCGACGTTTTGGCTAAGATTAAGTGTAATATCTATTTTTACCGGTTTAATATCCGAAACGTTGGTCATTGGCCCACATGGTATTAAATTAATTTCTTAATGGAGGAGGTCCATCAAAGTAACTTGCTACTTGGGTCTCCACGCATCGCTTTTGTATTGCACTACTACATGGGCCTAGTGCTCCAAAATAAATAAATAAATAAATAAAATAAAATTTTTATTAAAAAATAATACTACATGAAATAAATAAATCAAGAATCAAATGATCAAAAACAATCTATATTAATAAAAATTGTATATCTTTAAATATGTTAAAATATTTTCAAATCGAGCAGAATGATTTAAATTGTTATTTAGAATTTCATTTATTTTATTTTTAACTTATTTGATATCACCTATAATATTTTTTATTGAATTAATATATCTAATATTTTTTATTCATTTCCCACTATAATTTAAATCTATCATCAAAATTAAAATGAATAGTTTTATTCAACTACAATAGAATTGAACTCAAAATTTTATATAACAGACTTTGTTTATGAGGAGTATGTGATGCCGATCCATTGCTGCGATGCTGTCATAATATTGACACACTTTCGTATGGAACTAGCACCCAAAAATTGGAACCCCGTTTGCCCTAGTCCTTGTGAAGGCCAATTGTCCCATTAATGATTAGTTTTATTTTAGGAAAAGGCATTCGACTCGGGCCTGATTTTCGGGATTTCCTACATTAGAAATGGAAAAAGTTGAGCATGATATCGATGGTTAAGAATAGTCGCACACCTTAATACGCAACTATAGTGTTGTTCATACTTCATACCCGAACTGAACCATAATTTTCTCTTGGAATATGGTTAAAACTAAACCCTTGAAATATTCTCGACCCGATACTCTGTAGTTGAGAAAATTTGAACTCTGTGTGTATGCGCGAGAGCGCAGGGCATATGGGTGGGTGAAGAGTTGTGAGTTGCAAACAATCACAAAATGCAGAGTTCCTTTCAATGGCTTTTGCATTGTTTCATTCACCGTGAAAGTTTTTGGAGTTACTTATCACTATGGTCATTTACACACGATGCTACACCAAGGGAACATAACTAAGCCAGACATTGCTAGACCCAAACTTGATCACTAATAATTCATTTTATTTCTCAATACCAAGTATCTAGCTTAAATACAAGGTTTATTTGATACATTATAGAATTAAGAATTTGTTTCCAATAATGAATAGATCAAAAGTAAAATGGTCCAAATCTTATGTTGCAATCTGTCTTAAAATGTTTTGAATTTTTTTTAAACATAATTTGAGATATTTTGATCCATTCAAAATTACTTAATTTTTTTTTTTAATTTTATTATTTTTTTAATATGTATTCTTAAGTGCATTTAGTCCATATAATATTGCTCGCGAGTATTTGGTTTGGACAGAAAAGAACAAAAAAAGAGAGACGAAAGAAAAGGGTAGACTTTCTCTAATTAATTTGGTAGGCAAGATTACGTTTTCCAATTGATGATGGGAGCGAACCCAATTTGACTAGTGAAAATTTGGATGCATAACATTCAACGTGATTAAAATGTGGGACGGCCGTTCTTTATTATTTGTCGTGTCATGCCATTCATGAATCACAAGTAGCAACAACTCAAGTTTTGTTACATAGCTTTGTGTGTGTGGAAAGAAGAAAGTAGTGGAACATCCACTCGTGCCCAATTTCACCTTCCCTGCTACTTCCTCATTCTACTTATACTTGTGAAAAACATGTTGACAAGAAGGTTGGGGTGGGGGGTTTAAACCCGAGCATTCTTTGGCAGCTTGCTCACTCTACTCAACTTGCTCCAGCATCGAGCTATAGGCTTGGGCAAGCTTTTCAAGGTTTGCTAGGATTAACCCAAAAATATTGTATACAAATCCAACTTGGTCATTCCCAATGGAACAGTCTCATGTTTACAATCTCCCTTTCCTAACTCTGAAATTCAGGATTTAATTTTTTGTGTAAAAAAAAAATAAAAAATCAAACTTAGTCCTCATAAAAAATATTAAAACGAAATTATGGCATAAATGCTTACCAAACAGAACTCTTTTCAGCACAAAAATTTTCATGTATAATCACTATTAGTTTCGTCCAATCCTAATCTGGTCCATGAATAAAGAAACATTTTACAAAATAGGTATGGGAAAAAATATGCCTATTTTAGCATCACTTAGCAAAGCAACAAGTCCAACATATAATAGTTTTGAAAAAGAGTTTTAGGACATCCTGAGTTGTTTTGGTGTTTTCCATTTCATTTTTTTTAAAAAGGTTATTTGCCCTTAAAAAATATAATCACCCAATACAACTTTGTCATTTCGCTCCTTAAAAAACAAAAACAAAAATAAAAACAAATAAAATAAAAAAATAAAAACAAAAGCAAAACAAGGCATAAGTGTAGCTTTTGTATTATTTGCTTGTCTTTTTAAATCATCACAATTAGTACCCATCGTGATTTAGGATACAGTTTTGAGTATAACGAAGACAAAGAATGTAGCTTTATTTTAGTATACCCATCACATCAGATGATGGAAAATCATGACAATTCACTACAAAAAAATAATAATAATAATGCAAATCTTTCAATATTTTTCAAAGACTAATCTTTACATTTCCCACTCTAGCTAAGTAAATTAGGGTACGGAATCACTTCCCAGCATGCTTTGAGACTCTTCGAAGCTTCTACTCCCAATCATAGAACACCCATTAAGACTTCTGTTGCAATTAGAGCAATTATTTCAAAAATTAAATTATTCTAACGCGGAAATGTGAAGTCCATAAGATCCTAAACACGTGCGAAAGGAAGACTGAACTTAACACCAGATGTACTCGATCTAAAATCTAACTTTTGGAAAGAGTTTTATACAATCCACATGATTGACAAATATATCCTTTCCCACGCTGTAATTCATTATTTATGAACTTACTATCAATGTAATCTTAGAAGCACGGATTCTGGATATAGTTGGATTAATTAAAATGAAAAATTATAAGACACTAATAAAACAAACTTGTATTTTGATTTTGTTATCATATTTGAAAAACATATATAATTTAAAAATTAACAGATCACACAAACGACAGACGTAGAGAAAGTATATCAAATAATTATTGAGCTAAACAGCATTATCAAATGCCCACTTAAATAATGTTCCAAAGTTTATGTTGATATAAGAATTATGATTTTTTTTTTGTTTTCATTATCGGTATTTGGGTTTTACCCGATTAATCCGATTTGAATATTGTGCGGTCCATTTTAGGAGTTAGTTTTTCTAAATCTTTTTTTTGTTATTTTCATGATTTAAATTTAAAATTTTTAATTAAGAGATAGAGTCTCTGATCATTTAATTTAAAAGAATTTTGTTAAGAATTAGGATTTAAATATAGCATAAAAGATGAGTAGCATTGAGAGGGAAATTGTTTTAGTCATATTTGGTAAGAGATGAGAGGAGGTACACAAATGTGGGGTTTCGAAAGCGACTTGGATGATGAAATAGGACAAGATGTGTCGTGTCCTCGTTCATGCATCTAAAGCACCATTATCCGGTTGATTACCCATTAGCCTGTTTAGTTCGCACACGAGCTTAGGCCGGCCAGGGCCACTATGACCACCCCACCTGTACTCCCACTCTTTTATCCCATATTTATTTCAAATTCACACCATTGATAACACTTAAACCAATACAAATACAAATGAAATGAATTTATATACACTTAAAGAAAATAAGAACAAATAGAATAAACCTTCTTTCGAATTGATTAAATAAAACCAAACTCTCAAACCAATCTTTGCTACTTATTGTCGACCTACACAACCTCAATCCTCAATGTTTTTACATTCGATCGCTGATAGATTAATATTTTTCTTATTTTATTTTATTTTATGTATGATTTTTTTATTAAAATAAAGGTTTTTTTATAAGAAATGCTTAAAAGACAAATTTTATTATAAAAATTATTATTATATTTATAATTTTTATATTAAAAATTAAAATTAATTTTAAATTTTTGCGTAGATAGAGATAATTTTAAGGAGATGATTTGTTATGCTAAAATAAAATTATATTAATAAAATCCATCCAACTCGGAGTTCAAATTTGCTAGGTTTGTTATGTAAGATTCTATGACATGATTAGCCTTATCAATCAAGATATATGTTGCAGTAAAGTCATGTGGTCGTGCCTAATTTCCATTAGCTCACTGAAGAGTGGAAACAGAGGTAGATGATAAAGTAGTCAATGACTTTGATTTATGTCGAAAAATAATGGAAATGTCGCCTTTCATTTATGTGCTCTCACGCGTTCTAAACACGGTGATATTCATCAATCGACAGTTGTTTTAAAAAAAAATATTAGAGCTTTTAATTGATACTCAATTTTGAATATCAATGGTGGATTGGTTCAACTGAATATGAAATTGAGTACTTTTAAACATGATCGAGATTCGACTCCTGAAGTATCGGACCCTCATGTGTATGGAGCGTTTCCCGTTCGGAGATCCGTCTTCCGAAATGAGTCACTACAGTGGTCAATTAATATTAGTCGGGACGAAACCCTAATTACTGAACGATGTCCAAGATATGATATAAAAAAATACTCAGTTTTAAATCTTAAAAAAAAAAAAATTATATTTAGAGAAATTTTTTTCTTATAAAAGATTTGATAATAGTTCGTATTAGATTAATTAGACTATAATTTTAAATACCGATGGATCAAAAAAAATGTGTTATCTAATTTTGAAAGTAAGTGATTGGACATTGATGATTTCTTTGGTACTTGTCCTCCATTAGCAATATGGTTAGCGACAGCCCAGTTTAACTAAGTAAACCCTTTGATTTTTTTTTTTTTTTTTTTTGATATTAAAGAAAGAACAAGATATTTGAACTATTAAAATCATGGTAAGAAATAAGATATCTACGCTTCTATAGTTTTTATAAGCTCGGTCCTACTAAAAAAAAAAGAGAGAAATTATAGTTCAAAATAAATTCTAGAAGAGTTTGTAAATTTTCATATAATTTTCTTGAAATAATATTCGAAAATAATTTTTGAATTAAATTTTAGAATCATTTGGTTATCTCAAATGTTAGTGTCTAATTGAATTTTATGATTTGCTTTCGTACTTACGAATAAAAAAGAATAGATATATATATATTATTTCTAAAGAAAGTAAATTAGAAAGTTCAACTAAAATAAACAAACTTACTTTTAATCTAATTCCAACATAGCAATATTATTGTTTGTTTAATAATGGCAAAGAATATGAAGTTCTTATGACGAAATATTGGCGAAAAGTTGGCCTTGACAACTCTAATAATAATAATAATAATAATTTTGTCGAAAAGTTGGCCTTGACAACTCTAATGTTGGCCCATTGATGTTGGACGTCGCTCCGGTTGAACGTAACCCAACTCCTTTTTCAATGTTTTATTAATTCTTGGTATAAGCTGTTATTGGGGTCCCTGTATGCAAGTGCTTCCACAGTTTGGGTTCAATGGCTTCAAAACCACTTTGGATGGAGGTGGCCAACAAGTTGGCACAAACAAATGCATCTCTCTCTCTCTCTCTCTCTCTCAATAATGAGGTTCAATTGACCTTTATGGATTAAGTGAAGGCAACCCAACAAGCACATTTGAAAGATCAACTGAAAAAATGATGGTATAATTTAAAGACTCTTTGGCTAGACAATTGGCCACGTCTCCCAATCATTTTTGGGTCATTGATTTCTCTCCCACAAAGTGGTACCTGACAGGACACAGGCCCCATGCACCACGCAAAGCTCAAAGAGGAACACCCACTGCCCATCCTTGCAATTCAAGTCTGGCGCATATGCATAACCAGCTACACTCTGGCCATTTTTTTTGTTTCTCAAAAATAGAACATCTTCACCGACATCTGATGACTCAGTTAGTTTGAGAATTAACGTCTCTTAACTATGATCGGAAGTTTAATTTTTTATAAAAATTAAAAAATCAACGTTAGGAAACCTGCCCCCTCAATTGGATTCTACAAACAGTTGATCTAAATTAATTGAGTTAAAATTACAGATACTGAGATGATGACTTAGTCACGATATAAAAAAAAAAATGAAACATCTTTGGCCCTTCAACACACTAGTTCGTTTGTCCTAACCAGTGTAGGTACATGTGGCTCATGTCCGTACCTCGTCCGGCCTAACTCCAATTTCAGTTCCAATTATTTTATGATTTAATTAAAAGCAATGAGCATTTAGAAAAATATATATGAATGGAGCATATAAAACATTAACAAGGAAAAAAAAAAAGGACAATAGAAAACGGCCTACATTTATAGCTAGATATCAAGTCTTTATGATTTAGATTTGTTGGCAGAGGAGAAATTATTTGACATGTCTTTTTTCCTTTTTTTTTTCCTTGTGGTTAGCACACGTCATTTTGGATAATTCTTTTTTTGTTTTGGCTTTATCTCTTTCTTTTATTGTACATAGGAACAAAAATGAGAAGGACTTCTCCCACTTGGCCTTTGTGGGTCGTACGGAATATAAGTTAGTCAAATTGATTGTGCTGCTAATTAATTAGCATAGGAGAGTAGTAAGTGAACTTGCCTACGGCTAGCCCACCAATACAAAGATGGTCATTCATTTTTATTTTTTAATTTGACTATACAAGATATGGGAATACCAAATTTAACAATACATATAACCTTTTTAATCAGAGATAAAAGATTCAAAGGAAGGTACTCTAACATAAAAATGCTAACTTTGCGATTTCAGATTAAATTAATCAAAAATTTATATACTTATTATCCCCATGAAATATATAACGTATTTCAATCATCAACCCTTTCCGAATCAATAAAATAGTATTATGCATGATAAATGAATCAGGGTGATTACCCAATTCTGTTCACTCTTTTATATATCATGCGTCTAGCTTCTCATTTCATGAAATTGACAAACGTAATTCTTTTTGAAACTCTTCACTCAAGAAGAAAAGCAACGTGGTGATCCTAGCATGTTGGTGTTGGGTCCATGGAGAGGTTCATACCAGTTAGCTTGTCTGTTGCTGGGGTTTGTTCAAAATAGTAATGAACCGTTGGGTGTGTTAGGCATTACCTTCTTTTGTTGCTGGATTTGGTATAATCAATACCACTTTTATATATGATCTTATGAATCACTGAGATCACATATTTATTATTTGCTCCTGCTTGCAAACTATTATGGGAGCAAGCACCAATAATTAATGTAACCCTATTTTTATTATATATTTTTTTTATTGTTATTATCTTTCTTAATCCCTATTTGTGATGCTAGTCAGACACACAAAATGCATGTACCGACAGTTGCGCACAAAAACGCTAAATTCGTTTCCTGTGAATTAACAGTTAAGCGATTGTCGTTTTATCTAGACCGGTCAATTTTGTAGGATTTGTCTGTCAAACAAATTGAAATAGACCGCTAGCTTGAATGGCTTGGAAAATTATGCCATTTGCGAAATCAGTGGAAATGGCTGATAATGATATCAAATGTTTTTTTTTTTTTTTTTTTTTTTACTTAAATTCCCTTTTTTTTAATTGGTTTTTCTTTTGAGGTGCAATGCATCAAGAGTTACGGACACAATCTTTGACTTCATTGTTTTTTAAATAATAGTTTGAAAAGTAGTTGGGCTAGTCTATGTTTGATATCTCACTTTTATCTACCAAATCAATCACTATTATTGTTATTATTATATCAACTGTGATATGGTAGGAATTATAAAGAGAGTGATCCTATACTTAATTTGAACATAATGTAAAGCATAGTTGAATTTAGGTCAACTCGCCCAAATGCTATATGTCGACCCAAGAAGATAAAGTCGACAGTTACACCCGTTGATCTATTAGCTAAATATTGATTTCTATCGATCAAGATTTTACATTCGAATCTAAAACATATGTTAAGATAATTTTATTTTTTTAAAATTTAATCCAACTTGGATCAGATTTACTCCGTTAATGTAATTATCGGATATCAAGAAAAAAAATACAAATTAGTTCATCTCATTATTACAAGATATGGCACTAACATTTGATTGGCTCAATAGAAAGAAAGGACATTAAAATCCTTTAATCATACTCAGATTTGACTTGGTATGAAAATATAAAAAATCATATCGAGAGATCCTCCAAAAATAACCTTGATAGCAGATTATTTCATATTAGTCGAGGCATCAAGTTAGGGACAATAAAATGGTACGGCATAAAGCTCATTTCACAGTGGGCCTACCCAACCGAGGTTGGACATAATGGGCCTCGTCAGCTTGGCCCTGTTGGAAGTTGGGCTGTGCTACCGAATTAAATTACTTCCAAAGTCACAAGACCCACGAGGTCGGTCTGTACATTCATCGGTCGCCTGTACATGCGTCGAGGTGGTGGTACAAACCCAAACCAGACATTTTACGGTATAATAATTCTAAATTTAAATTCTTATATAATTAAAAAAAAATTGATAGCTTTAAACTATCCGATATTTTCTTCTTTAACCAAAAATCTCAAATTAAAGTTTTAAAAATAATAAAAAAAATTTAAAAGAGTCAAACTTTAAAATGAATCTCTTAAATCGGATTAATAAGATAAAAGTCGGATATCGTGAAAATTAAAAAATTTAATCCCGTAAAAAAAAAAATTAAAAAAAAAAAATAAAAGAACATTCATCGATCGCCGGGGGCGAGAGAGGCCCGTCGACAATAATTTCTCCGTCGGTGTTTCTTCTGCTTCTGATTTTCTTGATTGTAACCTTCTTTTCTCATTTTTCTTCCACAAACACAACTTGAAGAAAAAAGAGCAAATTAATTGAAATGCCATGAGAGGGACTTTTGAAGATATGAGAGAGAGATTTTAATAAAATTTGGGGAAATCGGGCGAGAGAGAGAATTGAGAGAGGGGAGAGAGAATTGGAAATCAGAGGTATGTGACTTGAACCCTCAGTACAGATCGTCTTTCTTATCCAAAGAAGATGAAGAAGAGTGATCTGAGAATCCCTCGGTTGTGGGTGAGGGTGAAGAATCCTGATCGGAAACCTGCCATTTTTCTTGCGGGGAGAGAGAGAGAGAGAGAGAGAGATTTTGGAATCGAAGCCAATCCAGAAAAGGAGTAGAAGATCACCGCCAATGTCGCTGTTCTCATCTTGAAGGTAATCTCTCTCTCTAAGTCAGTTTTCTTGTGTTGTCGGTGTTTACATCTTCGGTGAGTTTTGGAGCTTCTTCAAAATCGAGTCAGTCCCAAAATTCTCTCTCTATCCGCTGTCTTTATGTTTGTAAGATTGTGTTTCCTGAGATCTTGATTAAAGACCACTTTGCTTGGCATGTTTCGTTCTGCTACCGTTTTACAACCTTTTCTTCGTTGAATTGGCGGTTCAATTGGTGAAACGCCACAAGTGTATTGGTTAATAACATTCCCCCCTCCCCCTCAAAAAAAGCTTTTTAAGTCAAACTTCGCTCCTCCATGCCCTTGTTACAAGGTTTATTATATCGATTTGGGATGGTATGCAAAACAAATTTTGACCATTATTAGTAAAATTTCAAATGATCATAATTCACCATTTCTATTGTATTGATAATGGAAGTCTTTTTGTTTTTTAATCGAACTAGAACTATACCATCTTCGGAAAGTAGTGGCCTGGCCCACTTAAACTAGCGCCCTGGTGGTCCTAGTATTTGGGGTTAACATATTATCCAGAATACGCAAAGATGACAGTAGGCGCTTGACAAAGTACTACATTTGGTTTATGAAGATTAATTACACCAATATGGTTTTTATCTTCAAATGTGACAGGAGGGTGTCCAGAGTGTGTACAACTTTGAGGCAATTACTTAGATTAGTTCCTCTACCTTTTCTTTGGTTTGGTTGAGGGAAGGGCAACAGTGAGGAATTTTGACTCACTGTTTTGTGGATTATTTGGTTTAAAATTCTCCCTCTTGGTTTTCATTGCAGTCCCTACTTGAATATTGTAATGTGGCCAATATTGTGGATTCCTTTGCTATCGATTATGATGATTAGGTTGTAAGGATAGGTACCCTTTTGGTGCCTTCTTTTATATATTTTTGATACCTTCTAAAAAATCTACACGTGTCTATAGATTTTGAAAGCTTTGCATTTCAAATGGAGCTCTTCAAAGGGACCTAAAATGTGGTTTAAAGTTGGGTTGCTGAATTCTGGAATATCTCAGTTAATTATACATGACTTTTAAGAGCATCTATATGTTGACTTATTATCCAGCAAGCGCTAATCATACTCAATGGCTCTAGTATGTTAACGCAATTCCTGGCTGATTCTAGTTTTACCTTTTCAGTGTCTCGTGTATGGGCTGAAAATTGCTGGCTAAAAGGGAGAAGCTTCATTGCATCTGAACTGAGCAAATTCTAGAGGAAAAGTGATGCTTCAGCTGATATAGTAGGGGTGGTATGTCCGGTAAGTTCCAGAATCTAACCACCTATAACTCTGCATTGGTAGTTCCCCCGTCTGTGCTAATGAAATATGAAGTAGAAGTTGTATGCCCAGTAAGTCTTAAGGAACTAAATATCTACAAGTTTATGTTGTAAATTGCCATTTGATTTCTTTTCTTTTTCTTTTTTCTTTTTTTGCTAATGTATCACATCACATCATATTCTAAGTTTTTAACCTAGAGTTTGCATGTTAGGTTCTACATAGAATTGTCATGTGATACTTTTGGGTCTTGTCTGCCACCACAGGTATCTGAATTCTTTGCCATTCAAACTTGTTTAGCTGCACCTTCCTGTATACCAATATTGTTCTATAGATAGGATGCTGAAAATGAACTTTTCACATATTTTTTATTTTTTTAATTTTTTAATGGTTGGATTATTGTTTCACTCGATATGATTGGTCCTTACTTTGGACTTGCTTCTTTGACATTTCACTTGGTAATCTGGGGACACGTTAAGAAACCTGGACGTTCTATGTGTTAGGGAGTTCGATTATGTTCCTTTTCTGTGTTAGGGGGTTCGATTATGTTCCTTTTCTTTTTCCTATGTGTTTCTCTGTTCTTGATATCAACTCTGAATGTGTTGTGACAGATCTATCATTAATGGATCTACAAAATTTAATTTGTTATCACCAAAATTATTGCTTAACCCAAGCTTCATGTGTATCTTTCTGTACTGCTTTTCTCATACTTATACTCTTGTATCCCTTATTAATCAGGTGATGAAAATAATACAAAATGCACACATAATGGAATTCTGAGAGGCAAGCAGCAACTCTAGTTGGGTTTCTGCAAATTTAAAATGGCAGCGAAGGCCATTTTAGTGCTACTCATGATTGCTATTATTCTATCAAGCAATTGAGAAACAAATAGTTATGATAGATGTACATACCTATATCTATCGAGCATAAAATAGCAGCATGGACAAATAATCTTTTAATAAATTTCTGTAACATTGGCAATACTCTAATCTGAATTAAACATGGGCAATAGTTGTATTACTGGTAGTTCTGCTACCAAAAGGCAACAACTTTAGACCCAGCAATTTTATTCAAGATAGACAAATTCCTGCTATCAGCTCGATGGTGGAGGATCACAGCCCTGGTCTTCTTGACACTAAACTTCGATAAAACCGCGGTCTTTAGATTTAAGAAATGGACCATAAATATTTTGTAGCTTCCTCTGATTTGGTTGTGATAGGACATGGAGGAACATATTGGTAAGTTTAGGCTGCAGATTTGAGCTAACTAATACAACCAAATTACCTTTTCACCTCCTGGTGCTGAACCAGAACAGGTTACCAATTCAGACCTCTAAAGTGAGGTCGAGCTGCACATTGAATTACTTGATTGCTTGCACTTCTTATTAATAGCTTCTTTTAAGTGTCCTTGATGGTTTAATGCATAAATTTTCCATCACCTTTTATCACTAGTTGAATCAGTTGGATAAATAACATCCCCTTTTGCATTCATATACTTCTATTCTTTTTATTGCTGTGAGGCTGATATTGGAAACTGATTCCGGGCTTGTGGAATGATGTGATTAGTGAATGGTAATATGTACTACTTGTTGGGATAATGATGGTGTGAAAATCCTAGAAACATTCATATTCCTCAAAGATTATTGTTATAGAAATCATATCTTTTTTTTTTGTCGTTCTGAAACCTATAGATTTGCTGACTTGGACTGAGATTATGGAGCATTTTCTTGGGGCACCAGATCCAAGACAACTATATTAATGTTTTTCTCAGGTAATCTATCTGTGACCATTTTTCATGCTATCTTATGCTTTAAAAAAATTTAAGGAAAAAAAAAAGAAAGAAAGAAAGAAAGAAAGCAAAAAAAGAAACATCGATGCCAGTTTGATATTTATGCATCTGGCAATTTCTTCTGTATTCTTCTGATATTTTCCCTTTTTTTTTTTGAACCCATTAGGCATGACATGGTGTTTAATGGGTGACCCCAAAGTGAAAAGATGACCACTTATTCTTTGGTGTTGAACATTATAATTGCAATACCGATCACATTTATTTCAGTACCCAAAAGACATCCTGAAACATTAGTTGGACTTTTGAGGATGTTTGACATATTCAGCAATTAGTAGGCTTCCATTTCTTATAATTTACTTTAACCACAATCAATTGATTGTTGAATGAAATTGTTCAACAACCTCCACTATACATGTCTGGCCAAATGCAATAATGAGACACAGACTACCTATAAATCAAACAGCTGAGATGGAAACATCTGATTTCACCTTTGCTATGTAATTAGACATGCTAAGCTTCAAAGTCTTTAGTTCTCATATTATGTTTAGGGGAGGAAATGATGCAAGTCAACCAGATAATTGTCTAGTATCGCAAATCTTTGGCTGATTTTTTAAGTTTTAGTGGAATGATATGAAAGATTGTCTTCATGCTATTATAAGAAAATTGAATGATGTGATTGATATCTTATTTTGTCGGCACTTAACATATTTCCTTTTCTCCTATTCAATTTTTCCTTTTTTTTTTCCTCCAGGCTTAGATTTCTTGAAGGTACTACCATTTCTGAATTCATTGTGTGAATTATCAAAGGCCAGATGCAAAGACATTACTTTGTGTTGCAAAATATCTAACTCCACTAACTAATGCACTTGACAAATTTCAACAGCAGTGTACTTGGGTAATGCAGAGGTTAGCATGTTGTCAATCATTCGACAAGTTCCTTTTAACATTTGTTTACTTTTTTCTTAACAGAATAGGAGCTCTTCTTTTCTGTTGTCTGAATTTCAGTGAGCACAATCATATTTTGTCAGGGCTTCACTGTTAATAAAGGTGCTACAAGTTTTTTGATAGACAAACACCTAAGATAAGATAATCAAAGTATGCAGACCGAGAAACAGTTTTTGCAGACCTCTTCTTGGATTAGCTGTTGCATAGCCTGCAAGTACAACCATAAAATTGTGATATTTGAATCATGTGATGCATCATAACATTTTCAGGTAAATAGAAAACCATCTTTTTCACTGTGAAGCCCTAATGTTATTAGAAGGTCATGTGACTATTTGAGGAAAAATTGTTTGTTGGAATGGATAATTTGGCAGGAAGGAAGCAAGATATGTGCTTAAAAACTACTATTGAAACTTTAGGTGGGAAACAAATAACTAGTGCAGATAATGTTTACTGCTGGAAAGACAGAAGATTTCAGACTCCATCCAATTATTGTTTCAGGTACTTTCAGCAGCCACTTTTGTCCAGTAGATCCTGGTGTAATTTTTATCTGCACTCTTGCTGATAAGTACTGCGTCAAGCATAATATATATGTGGTTTACTTTTGTTTGATGGTGTAGAAAACATGCATGTATTTAATGTTTAATGACTAAGACAATGTTTATAATACATGACCCTTTCTGTCTCCTTTTATTCCTTTTATGTGATTTGTATCAAAAGTACCCACAAGAGACTCCTTAAAAATCTATGTGGACCTACAGGGAAACATGACAAAAGCAATATGACTTAGCTCCACTATTTTGTGCATATAATAATTCATTTTATGTGCTATAGTAACATTATAAATTACGTTAGGAGAGCTCCCCCTAAATTAGGTCCGACAATGCACGAATCAGATTAGTTGGAGTATAGTTCAGATACCAGTTGGTTATACTAAAACAAAAAAAAAAAATAGTAACATTGTAAATTTTTTTTATGCTTTAATTTATTGAAGGGATTCAAAAGAAAAGGAATCAGAATATTAATTAACAGAAAGAGGGGAGCGCCAAATGACCTAAAAGTTGAGGTGTGAAAGAGACCTGGGGTAGGGTATGTGGTCTTGATTTACTTATGGTTTTTGTTCAAAATTTAGAATAAAGTAGCCAAAGTGCTTTCCTATGCAACTTGCAGAAAGGCTACCTCTTTCAAAAAGAAAGTGGGTAGTTTTGTCACATACCAGAGGAGAAAATGCTTATAGGAATTTTCATATTGCTCATGTTGCCCTGAATTTTTTTTGTCTAGTGGGTGGGACCAAAAAATAAAATTAAGCTATTGATGGGTGGGCACTACTAGGCTTTTCATATGATGGCTTCAATAGCAGTAACAATGGGAGTACCAACAACAGGCAGCAAAAACAAAAGCAATGGGCAAAAAGAGGGGGGAAAAAGAACAAGAAAACAAACAGATTGTAACCGTCCAATGCAACTTGGAAATTATTGGTTCTTTGTGTAGTCTGTCAACAACCACTCTCCTTTGATTGAAACTATCCGATTAACACTACAGATCTTGTTGAATTTCATCAATAGACAATGCCTCGATGGTGTGGTTGGAAACTGAACAAAATGGTCTTTCAAGCACCAGTCACCTGCAATAGAAATATGTTTCTGTACATGGTTTGATGGAGAAAATTTAGAGGTACCAAACATTTGAGATCGCTAAACTATGCAGAAATTATTACCTTCACTGTTACCATTATGCATGTCATTTATCTTCGGCTCCTCCTCTCTGCAATTTAATTCTTTGTCCTTACTCGCGTTAAACTATAGTCTGTGTTCATTTACTTGGCATACACTTCTAGCAAGATGATTATAGCTTTAGCACAACCTTTTGAACAAGTCGGTATTATTATGATTTTGTTACTGATGGCAAATCTCAGAATACATATGGAGTCATTAAAGAAACCTTGACCATGACAAATGTCTCTCTACCTCTTCCACCTCACGTCTTGCTGCCAAGATATTCTCCTTGTTCTCTTTTTAGAAGTCATTCGGCACAAAAACTTGAAAGAGTCTGAATGTTATCCTGTAGAGTATGGCATTATACTCATCTAAAAACATTGGTGCATTTAACATATCAATATTAATATGTATTCCTCTCTTACTCGATTGATAAATATACACTACATTTTTTCCATATATTATGGCATCATTTGAATTTCTTAATCTGCAAAGTGAACTTAGGGTCGACTTGGGAATGGAAGACTGAGAACGTATCTTGGACCAGCTGAACAGTGTTCTCTAATACATGATTCACTCCAATATTGGGGATCCGATGTTTTCTGAATCCTTATGTAAGGAATTACAAAAGAAATTCTTTCAACAAAGTTGTGAATTAGGAAGGATTGATCAACGAAATATAAACCATAGACTGAATCTTGATATACCTTGGAATAATACATTTTTATTACCCCGATGAGGATCTTCCTCAGTCCTGGGATATCATTGCCGCACAGAATCAAATGGAAAGGAGAAAAGAACTACAAAAAATACGATGACATTCTCAAAAAGGAAAGAAAGCACACCAAAATGGGTGAAGCATGAGATGCTTATGTTGTGGACCTCAGTCCCAAGAATGGTGGAGGTTGCCAATACCCAGTCAACTAGTTGCTGTTATGTATATGTAAACTCCGTTTCTTTTGCTCCAAGGGCACTTAAGAAAAGTGATCAAATGATACTGTCACTTCACAAGGTGAATCATGACCGAGTAGAATAGAACCAAGCATCTTCAGACATGGCTCTTGTCCAAATCAACTTCCACTATTGACTTATGAAAGCGTGGAAAGCGAAACAGAGGATTCCATGTTTTGAACTATGCCAGCTGTTGAAGAACAAATTCCCATTATATCAAAATTAGAATTATGTTGGCCATATGCTGTAATCTTGGAAACTTTTGAACTAAAAAGCTGAGATAACTTATTGCAGAAATGTGACAATAAAGCAGGGGTGTGTTGAGATCATCAAACAATGAAACCTACAACTTGGTTTCTGGAGAAAGGCTTTTCTCTGACTGATTCATGAAACTTCACAAATAATTCTATTAACAACTTAGGATAAAGCCTTCCCTCATAATCCTTTCTGAGTCTTGGCAGTATTTAGTTTATGTCTGAATTTGATCCACAACAAGAACTAGGAAGCTGCATTGCCCCAATTAAAGTCTCTCTCACTAGTAATCTTTGTTGCATCACGATCCCAGATAAGGTTCCATCTCAGTGACATGATATTTAGTTAAAACTCCCAACCAAGACAATAAATCGATTACTTCTAGATCTCTTGCAGGCTACTGGATATTCACATATAATCAACATAAGCTCTCAACAATCCAAGATGACTCATTGATGCTGTGCAGACTGCATAGGAAACATAGCATTGTAAGCCCCATACTGAGATCCATGAGAAGCGCCCCCATGATGATAACTTTGATCTTGTAGCATATACCCAAATGAAGAAATTCCACAAGGAGGTGGCACGAAAGGATTTACATGTAGGGTATTAAAGATCATGTTGGATCCCTCACTAGGCGAGTACAGTTGGACGTGTGTTTTAGACATGTCAGGTATATTAGTCTGCTGCTGCTGTGGCTGCATAGTAGAGTTTGAAGCATCTGGTGATGGGGTTTCCGGTGAAGTAGGTTTAGTGTCAGTGATGTTGACAGTTGTTATATCATGGATGCTTGATCTCCTTTTATCTTTTCCCCCTGTAAGTTGCCTGATGAAATATTTCTGCGCATGACTAGCAACTTGAGTTGGTGTTCTAGTGGTCACAAAGTTGCGGGAGATACTTCTCCAATCTCCTTTGCCATATTTCTTGAGCCCCATCAGAAACTGCCTGTGGTTTAACCATCAAAACAAACCACATCAGAAAAATGCAAAAACAAACAGTAACATGGTTACCTAGAACATTTTTGTACGGTCAAACAACTAGAGATCCATCCAAAGAAAACAAAATTAGGTAGAAAGCATTTTTGTCATATTATATAAGCAGTGCATTGCATCTATCATCAGAAAACATATTTTACCAGCATGATGTGTAATGCTAACATTATTAATCTCCAAAACGGAACCAAGCAAATGAAGCATTATGCTAACTTCACCGTAAATACAAATGTTAGGAACTCTGAAATATAATTAATTGAGCCAAAACCCGTCTCAATGCTGCTTTATTTATGACATAGACTTTAATGCCAAAATACCCTACAATAATAATCCAACATCAGATAACATACAGGCACATGAACATAATTATACACTTAAAAGGAGGGAAAATCTATTCAAGTAAATAACTTGAATTACCTATGTTCTTCTTCAGTCCATGGCACACCTTTCTTCCTCTCTTGATCTGAAGGTCGGGTAGCGGGGCCCCGCTTTCCCCCCGGCCCGTTTTGCCCAAACCCATCAAAGCCTCGGCCATTAACCCACTCCAATGTGAAAGAGTTACTAGTATAACCAGGAATAGGGATCAGCCCTGCCTCTATATCACTAACATCCTCTTCCAATTCCTGGTACTGTTTGATCACATCAGACACGGTCTTACCAGGTATTGCAGCAGCCACCTTAAGCCATCTATCAGGAGTATCCCTGTCATACACAGCTAAAGCATTCTCAAATTGCTTGTTCTCTTCGTGTGTCCATTTTGAACCTTTGCTTTCTTGATACAGCCAGTTTGAATTTGGAAGGTATGTGGAAGGGGATAGAATTTCCATTTCCCTATTCATCATCATCATTTCAATTGAAGAGCAAAACTTGGTTAATTTAAAAAAAAAAAAAAATCTCAAATTTCCTCCTCAACAATTTTCTTCTCTTTCTTAGATGCAGAGAGGGGGGTGGGAGACAGAGAGAGAACAAGGTTAGAGGTTTCTAGACAGGCATTAAATCAAATAGGCATAGGGAGAGAATCAGAATACAACTTTAACTTACATAAGCATGACTCAAGGAATCTACAAAAGACCAACTTTCCAAAATCAGAGGAAAATTCAGTAAATATCAGATAAATCAGATTTCTTTCTTGAAAATAAAAAACCCTAAAAACATAATTAAATGTTGGATCCAAAAGCACAAATATAAACAGTAATATGTGTATAAATCCTTAAACAAAAACCAAAACCCAGATAAGAAAGCAAACGTTTGAAGCTAACAAAGGTTCTAATTCTTAAGAAGGAGCTCAAGCAAGGAAGATATTAGGGAGAAAAGAAGACGCCCATTTGAAAAGAGACATAGAAGTGAGTGACCACTGGAACCCAAATGAGAAAAGACTTCAGAAAAAACCAGAAGGCGGTGAAAGTGGGAAAGACTTGTTTCTATCTCTCTCTTACTTTGTCAAACAGAGGACGGTAAAGCAAGTAAGCAAAGCAAGTGCGAAGGAAATGAGTATTAAATAGAAAGAGCCTTTGTTGCTCTCTCTCTCTCTCTCTCTCACCCTCTCTCGTTAAAGGGATCCGCAGAACAGAAAACAGAATAGAAAGGAGGGGAGAGAGAGAGAGAGGGGTCACCGAAGCGAAGGTGCTGCCTTGTGATTGGAGGCTCTGGTGTTTGTGGGCGCTGCTGCCAAGGAAAGCCTCCTTACTAGGGGTGGGGTTTAGGCCAATTACGAAGAAGAATGTGGGGTCTTGAAGTATATTAAACGTAAGACTCATCATATTTTATGTCATAAATGAATTCAAATTAAATTCATAATATGAATCTCTCATAATTTTAGGTTAGCATAAGGGAGGTTCACAATTTTGCGGACTAGCTAGCAAATTTTGGCCATGTCTAAATTACAAAATTGACCTTGTTAGACTCTTGTCACCTTCAATGAAATGCTATCCTATTCAGGAACTTAGGGGATATCAATCCAAGACCATGTTAGAAGGCCTTGCTGCGTTTTTGTTTTTGTTTTTGTTTGGACACTGCCCTCTCAAGACCCAAAAGTAATAAGAAAACAAAAATACTACTTACAAGGTACTGTTCGAATACCATGCTAAATTTGTGGTACTTGGGCGAAAATGTGAAAAAAAAAATAAAAATAAATAAATTGGCAATGGGGTTTTCTTGGAAAGAACTTGATAGAGTGAAGGTGGTAAGTTTAATTTTTCAAAAATTAGTATTTCTTGTAATAAAGCAAAATATATTTTGATTTTTTTTTCATTTGATGAATCCCCTGATTACCCATTTGTTGAACTCACGTTTGATGCAAGAAGAGAAGAAGTATTGCCTAAACTTTAAATGGGAAAGAAATATTACAGACTTAAATTATGTACTTCATCACTACTATTATTTATTTCGCAGCAAAGTGTTGAGAATAGTATTCCACCCTTCATGTTTGCGGTTCATGAACTATTGGGACTGGGAGGCTGCTTGACCCGAACACCACTTAAAGTCGTACGTATCGCAGAAAGCATTTTTGTTTTTTCATTAATCACAGCGAAAATTCTTTCTTATTTTACTTACATATGATAATTATTGCAGTAAATCGATAGTGCATGACCCTTGAGAAGAGAGTTCCTCTTAATTTTTGTGTACAGTTATCTTCACAAAAATTAATGCAATGTTTTTCTTTTAGTTTCCTATAGTTTATTTTTATGGCCATTCTGTTTGCCAATTATAGGCAATAAAAAGAACAAAAATGCTTATCAGAAAAAGAAAAAAAATTGTTACAAGGAAGTTCCATCTGGTGCAGGTGGCATTGGGTTCATCGCCTCCATCTGGTGCAGGACATTCATCTCCTTTTTTATGGACCTTGGTAGATTCAGATTGGACTTGAGCCCTTGATTTCTTTGAAATTTGCTGATACATTGGCAGATTTTTTTCGAACAAACCAAATATTGTTATGTATTTAATTAAAAAAAATCTTAGTTTTAGTTTAAATCACAATTATTGTTTAAATGATAGTCCCTAATCATAAGACTCCGAGAGCGCTTCATTTTTTATTATCATTCGTATAACACTTAATTCATAGCCAAGTAGATTCAAGAACTTGATAATGAAATAATGGTGCATAATTTTTGTCAAAATTATCATTGTTGTACCTGGGGTTTTCAAAATGAATAGCTTATAATAAGAGTACCAAGTTGGGATTTAGGGCTCCAATTAAGCAGGAAAGAAATGGGTTAGTAAATGGAAGATTCTTTTCTGTCCTTAACAGGGTAATGATAGGTCTAAGGCATGTTGAAATTATCATTAACAAAGTCTCAGAGTAAGACCCTGGGTTTTGTTGGAGTTCAACCCTTGTGTTTTTGTTAGTAGTGTACCACTGTAAACTTCCTAGTATTAAAATGGTCTCATGTTTGGTGTCCTATACTAGCTTTTGTTTTTTGAAGTTGGGTTTGTTTGTCTTTATATTCTCTACCATTTTGAATGACCGTATGTATATATATATTTTTTATTAAATTTTAATTTTAATTTGGTAGAAACCATTAGTTTTTTTTTGCAAGAAAAATGGAGCCCTGAAATGGTTGGCTTTAGATTTATATGACTAGAAAATGATATCAGGTTGGACTCCACCTGTATTCTATGATAGTATGAACACTTGTTTCCGCAGTTGGTCAAGGGAGCTGCATCTTATTTTTTATGCTCAGGTTTGATTCGGTATGGAAGTGAGAAAAAACTAATATTGGGAAATCCGTCCCCAAAAAATGGACCCTATAACGGTCAGTCTAGATTTAATCGAGTGAACTCTCAGATATTGAACGATGACGAAGTTAAGGTATAAAAAAAAAAATCTATGATGGTGGCTGATTTTTTATTTAACTAAACATTCTATTTTTTGAGTATTTTAAGGGAGCTTCAAATTTAGGAATACGTGTATTGATATCAAGTGTACCCAGAAAATTAGAGGGTGTTGTGAAAAATAATTGCTTTTGACTTCTTAAATTAATCACAGTTTCATCCATGTGCTCTGTATTCAGGTCCCAACTATTCCCTAATTGCCAATTAAATCAGTCCACCCAGCGACAGTCGGGCGTTGATAAATTCTAAATGAGTAATACTGGGGTCCCGAATTAAGTCTCCGAAATAATAAGTAGCTGAAGTTTATAATATTCTTGTTTTTTTTTTCCAAAAGGCAGATTTAACTTTATTGTGTAATTTAATCTCTTCAATTTAGAGAGATGGAGTGAATATTAATTTCTAACAATGGCATTAAGTGAAGTTAGAGCAACATTGTGATTTTTTGATAAAATTATATATAAAAAAAATGATTTACGTTAAATATGATAATTATAATTGAATTTGGATATCTCAGAATCCCATAAAACTCTTGTAGAACAGTAAGGTTGGTCACTCTTTGGTGATTAGAAAGTCAGAGGACAAAACACCCCATGTCGTGGCATTTAATGCCAACAGAGATTAATGAAGTAAAAGAGACATTACCTAAGCTTAAATGATTCAACAATAATTAAGATGGAAATGGAAATGTTGACTGTTTTTGGAGTGTAATAATATATATCAGTGCACTACACACCATGCTGAATTGCTAATGGTCCTTTACATTGGAAATGGAACGAAATTCAATCCCATGACCATAACCCACATCATGAAACCCAAAATACAAACAATTTATTGAAATAAAAACCCTTTTTCGATAGGCTCATTGTCTCCTAATACCCTTGAGGGGTCTTGCTTTTGGCCTTGTGTGGTTGGAAATGACAATGACAATGACAATTTTTTTTTTTTATTGTATGCTTAGTATTTAATTTAAAAAATTATTAAATTAGAATTATCTGTGTAGGTTTCCACAAGCGGTAAGATTCCTTCCTTTCTCCTTTTGTAAAAAAGTTAATGCCATTGTGGGCACACACAACACTCCTCTCGCAACTTGCTAGGCCGTAGCCTGCGGCATGTAGACATGAGAATACCGACCAAGAATAGAAAAATGCTAGATGGATCTCTAAATTTATTCATAGGGCCAAAATTCATACACATTTTGATCACTACATCCATATACATTTTTGTCATTTATCTACCAAAAATTTTGAAAATTGAACAATAGCCCTAATCACGAGAATGAATCTAATACTTGACTTCCGAAATTGGGTTAAATCTATTAGCTTTTTAACACTAATTTAGATGTAATCTTTTATTACCTCTTGTCATGCAATCAAAGCAGTTCATCTCCAAACTAAACATCTTCTAATCTTTTTTTATTTTCATCACAAATATTTAAATTTATACTCTGATTAATTCGTTTTGAATGTTTATAAAATCATATTTAAAAAATTATTTTTTCAACATAATTTTTTTAATTCTAAATTTTAAATTTAAAATTTAGTTAAAAAAATTAAAAGTCACCCTACCAACTTTAGAGCCGCCTTCACGATTGACAATGTGTATGGCACCATTGTTATGGGCATGGTGGGTCACTCACAAGTGCAGTTTCAATTATTGCATGCATAAAATGGCAAATGTTTGTGGGGCCAGGCCCTGTGCCCTATTAATAGTGTGGGGAAAGACCCAGGCATTGCCCTATAACTGGAGTCCATTAAATGGGGTGGACCATCTAAAGTTCTCTTGAATATTAGGGCTGGTTAGTCGTTTGAAATTTGGATGCTTGGGGCCTCAATCACACCGGCTCTAATATTTGTAGATCATCCATAATCAAGAAGGGTACAACTATTGTCTATATTTTGGTCACCGAGGTTGAATTAGGTTGGCTTATTCCCATGTTGCCATTCCCACTTTTTCGTTGGAGTCATGTCACAATTTTCATCATTTCCCAAAACAAAATCTTATTGCAATTCTGTTTTCGGAAAAATTTATTTTTACATTTAACTATAATCGTGAAACAATTCAATATTATCATTGTTCACAATCATACGTTTTACTTATCTAATGACCAATTTAACGATATTTATTACTGAATTGCTAATGAATTCCAATGATCATATGTATAAAAAACAAAATATGACATTAAACTAGGGCTAATATCACACAGACAATACCAATCGATAGTTGGTATAGGGAAATACATCTACCAAAAAAAAAAAGAGGTACATGGAAATACGGTGTTGGGTTCTTTTAAAATGAGAAAAATTATACTGAGTCCCTAAAGGGATAATCCAATGATACAAATCTCCTCCTCTAATCTGGTGATTTTAGAATCAAATTTTTGTATAACAAAAAAAAATTATCCCTAAAAAATCATCCTCTAAATAAGATATCGCAAACACTCGAACCATATTAATCAAAATATAATTTCAAATTCGTATATATATATATTCATATCGGGCAATAGAGAACTCTCGGCCCTATTATCCAATAGAGGTGAGAAATTTGGCGAAAGAAGTCAGCGTAAGTCCGACCCACAGAAGCAAACCGACATAACGCCTACACTTGAGGTTTCTAAATCAGTTTGGGAATCCAACAAAAATGAGATGTGGAGTTTCTGTACTTGTAAAAGTGCTTACTTTTGTCCAATGATCATGACCCGCTTTCTGGCTCGTTCTGAGGCATCATCAATGTCCATTTCTTACTCATAAAATACCATCCCATTTCTTAACTCAAAACTAAAAATTTTTTAAAAGAAAAAAATGTCAAAATATTCTGCCATTTTCCTGCACGTATACTCCCTGATATAAATAATTTACCAATCATACCACCGCACGGTCACGGAGACGAATTGAATACTTTATTAAAGAGAGATGAGAACATTTTACCAAAGTGGCTTTTTTAATTTTGGTGGAGGTTTTTTTTTTGGGCCGGGGGGGGGTAAGATAAATGATACAAAACAAAAGCCCAAGGCCAAGCACAACAAGACTGGGCCGAGGCCCTAAAGCTGGCAACGCCAGCTTCATTCGCAAAATGTAGAAAATGAAGGACCACAAGTTAAAGTGTTCCAAAAAGAGAAAACACCAAGGATCCTCTCCCTCACTCAGCAATAGAAAATGAAATTCTTGACATTTTCTTTCACCGCTGGTAGAGATCTCACCTCCACAATCCTGTCCCTCGTAGTCCTTGCCCCACCGAGAACAGATCCAGTGTCCATAACCTCACCGCCCTCAATGTAATATTGGGCTCCGAATGCTCCTAAACGTGCATAATACGCAGGTGGAACTGCACGTTTAAGGACATTCCATTAGACATAACTGCAATATAGAAAAAGTACTTTTAACTAACCCTAAAACAATCCACCAAATAATTCAAAATATGGAACTGAGATGGACTAACCTATAGAGACTGGGCTGGTGCACCTCACATAGCTGACAAAATATGAGAAAGATTCTAGTGAAGCCTAAGGCAAATTTCTATGACAACAACAGAACAGAAGAGGAAAGCCAAGAAATTATGTGCAGCAGAGGTTGTTTGTCAGCACTTGCCAATGGTCTGCAGTGAATTTGTGTTCATAGAACAACACATGATACTGGGTGGCGACTTATTCCTTCTATGGATTAAATTTCAAGTCATACAATCACAACAACTAATTCAAGTTTGCTTAGTCAGTTGGACATGCATGCTGGAATATAGATGTCCAAGAATACAAAATTTACCCACCGAAAGAAAACCGAATCTAATATTCAAAGAAACATAAAATTGGTCCAACATTACCTGGACTCCCACGTGGCTGTGAGGTATAAATAAAATTCGGTAGGGCTGCAGATTGTGGTATTGACAACGGTACCTGAGGCAGATATACAGAAGAGGTCAGATTGCCAATACATATACACATACTTATATATCACTCACAAACTCTGAGGCCAGACAAGAAACCTTGTAAAATGTTTCCACTCCTACCCATGAATTCACGATCTCTGTGATTTGCAGGAAGAAGTCTTGCATGATGTCACTTTTGCACTGCCACAAAGGTAACAGGGGACTGATAATTCTCTTCTAGTGTCATGCAAGCCTGAAATGGATATATTAAAACAAATAATTAGAAGGAGAACAGTAAGTAGGTTTCATGTCTTTGCACGTATTAGACCATCATTCAAGCAGCTTTCAATCAAGCACAACTACAACCAAGTGTAAATTTAAAAAGAACGGTTTTTCGTTCAAGGGATGTGTAACACAAGCAGAACTTCAAATTCCAGAGAAGAAGAAAAGAAGCTTACCCATTGAATTGTATCCATCTCATGCAGCAAAACTTGATTGAATTGGCCCTCACTTACCCCATCTCTGTGCATCGTTTATGCCACTGGTTAGAGAAGCAGATTGCAGTTTTACAAATAACGATCTTCAGAATTGAGAAAAACAACTAACTGTAGAATATGATTCACCATGGTTTTTGACTAGTAGTCCTCAAAAGCAATTAGAAGCTCCCTGCCAAGAAACAGAAAATTTCAAAGACTGACATTAAAAAATTGAAACAAACAGTAAAACCCCTTTAAAAGGGAAAGCGAAAAAATGTGACCCCACCTTATCATTCCTTTACTAAGTTGGCCCCGCTGAGGATCCACTTCCTCTTTATACAGGACATGAATAATATCATCCCTATGGGTCTGTGAAGAGACCAAACCTCTGTATGTGGTCACAAATGGCCAAAATTCATCAAAGCCACAGTATGAATCGATTCATTAACATGTGAAATTTCATAGATTAGAATTCATTAGGAAAAGTTTATTTCACTTTGTTTAAGGTCTGATGCGTGACAATATAAATGACTAACATACAGCTGCAATTGATGGACTAGAGTCCCCTCCTGGTTGTGGGTGAGTCACATCAGCTCCCAAGATGATTGTAGGTTTATCAGAAACATGAGGAATTTTTCTATTAATAGCATCACACAGCACCATGTTTCTTCCACCACTGTTTAAACCAAATTATCACATATCTGAATTGGAATTAGAAGTGAAAGACACTCTGAGAGAATCCAACCTTAACATTTATCTTCACTGACAAGCTCAATCTTAACTCGGAGTAATCGAAAAGTGAGAACAGATACCACTGGGGGCAGCAAAACACAAGCATTGAGTGCAGAAAGCTCAAATTACTTGAATCCCAAACTTATCATTGACAAGCTTATTGCTGTTGAAATGTTCTCCCTAACCGTCTAAAAGAGCATAAATTGTACACAATGATAATTGGGACAAGGTAGATGAGGCAAGCAACTTATTATACAAAGGCAAAGGCCAATTTTGAAACTTGTAAACTCTGGTTAAAAAGTTAAGAAATTATTAACCCTCTTGAAGCTGTTTTCCCTTTCCAGAGGTCGTTGACATATTAATTTAAAAGTGCAGTCACCGGCCTTTCATTAAACTTCTTTGCATATCTTCGTCCAGGAACAATGCAGCAATACTGTTACAAAAACAAACTCATCATCAAGTGCACAAGGCCACAGTTGCTTGTTTTCCAAGTGAGAAAATCAAATTAGATCAATTTACAAAGTCCAGAGAGAAGCAAAGAGCAACTAAACCCACCTCCATAGGCAAATAGACAGGTTTAGAATCTGTTCCAGCTTGAAGAGCTGGCAAAAAGGAATAATAGATTTCAACACCATATTTGTCACGAAAATTAAAACAATCACAAATTAAAGACTGACAGCTCACATCAATTGGCTTATTGGCAGAGAAGTTATCCAAGTAATCTGGTATCGTCTTGCATGATCCCTATAAGTAAGCCCAACTCTAACTCCTTTCAGGGCTTTCCTTACCTGGAGAAAGAAATTGAGAAAACATGCCAGGGTCAACCTTATTAACACATGAAAACCCGAATGGCCAGAATGACCTCTAAGATAAAGACCACCCTCCAATTCACAAACTTTCACCACATTGATCACCAAGAAAGTGTGTTTGATAAATTACAAATGGCCCATGTTTCAAAAACCGGAAAATAACTGAAGCAAATCAGAAGGTAAATTTTCTGCAATAGCCATTTTAATGCTGATATGTTTCAGCAAGCAAATGGGGAAAAATTTACAATACAAACTATTACTAAAATCTACTTCAAATCTCTCAACATTCTTTTACCCTTCCAACTAGTATAGTATTGACATGGGAAGATGAAATCCTTATGAACAACATGCGATCCTTGGTCAGATAAAGGCCTTGTTAGATCTCTAAGGTTGAAATACTTCCAAACAAACTCCAACACCAAGATTGGATCATAGAAGACTCTTGCTGATCACAATAAGGCCTTCAAGAAGTGTCCAAGCAACATAAAACAACAATACAAAATACAACAGAAATCAAAAGTTCCGTTAAAAGAATGGCTTCCATTATTTAGAGAAAGTCCCATTTGAACCGGGCACAAACTATGATAATATCCACGCCAATATTCCATCCCGTCCCCAAGCTCACCGGTAGGACCCAGGGCCGTAGACAGGAACGATCTTCCAAACTACGGTATATCTGTTATAAAAAATTTTAGACCACAAAAAGAATGTAATCATTATCTCAAAATCTTTAGCTTATTGTGGAATCTAAAGTTGGATTAAATTTAGAATTTGAATTTGTTCTCATCGAACAACACATGATAGTGGGTGTTTCGACTTGTTCCCTCTATGGATTAAATTTCCAGTCATACAATCACAACAACTAATTCAATTTTGCTTAGTCAGTCGTACATGCATGCTTGAATATAGATGCCCAAGAATACAAGATTCACCCACTGAAAGAAAACCAAGCTAATATTCAAAGAAACATTAAATTGGTCCAAGATTACCTGGACTCCCGCATGGCTGTTGAGGTAAAAATCAAATTCAGTAGGGCTGCAGATTGTGGTATTGACGACGGTACCTGAGGCAGATATATGGAAGAGGTCAGATTTCCAATATATATAAATATATATATATATATATATATATATATATATCGATCACAAACTTTTGTCTGACATTGCGAGTGATGGAGTGAATTTGAAGAGAGAGAGAGAGAGAGAGAGAGTCGTTGTGGTGGAGAAAATGAAGAGAGAGTGGAGTAAGAGAGAGGGAATCGCAGGAGTAGAGAAAATGGCCTGGAAAGTTAATATACAATAGGACGAGAGGGCTTCGTGTAACGAGACCAGGACGTGAGAGCCACGGCAGAAAAATGAATGGACGATTTTACCCTTTATTTTCTAAAAATGTCTTTTGGACTTTCCAAAAAAAAAAATCCATTAAAATTGAAAGATAAAAATACAAATCAATAATCCTCAAAATGAATAACTTTATAGATAAAAAAATAGATATACAAGTGAATAATTTTCGAGATTAGTAGCCTTAGAGCTACCAACAAGGATCGCGAGATATTCATATGTTATGTCAATCATCGTCGTTTAATTAATGGGATAGATGCATGATATTAATTATATTGAAATTCAAAATTTTAAATTCTTTTCTATAAATCCCTTTAATAGATTTCAAAAATGAAAATTTAATTTGTAATTAAAAGGTAAATTTGAATAAATCTGGATGGGTTAAAAAGAAAAGAAGCATTGGCATCCTAACTTTGCTAAACTTAGATTAGAATTTTAATAACTATTTCGTAATTTATAATTTAATAAAAGAAACAACCTGCTAACATGTCAAAAATAATCTTTTGGATGTAAACCTTATACATTACTTATGTATGCTAACTTGCACAAATCACTCATGATTGTTTACTATCAATATATTATATTGGGTATATTTTCACAAAATTTTAAATTATCAAATCTAAATTTATTTTTCTTTAGACTAACCATCAAATTTAATAATTTTTAATTATAATTTTAAAATACAATTAATTGATTTTATTAAGGTGATTATGAATTATACGAAGGAGAAAAAGAAAAGGAGATTTAACATTAATAATGAAATAAGTGAGAAGAAAATATATTGTTTAAGTATTTAATTAAAAATATATTTTTTGACCAGTAGAAATAAATTGTTGTAATTATTTAAGTGGTCGTCAATTATAATGGGCAACGGAGATATTACATGAGCATAGTCCCAACATCTCAAAAGCTTTTGTAATATTAATAAATAGTTGATATAATGAAATGAGATATTAACTTTTGTAATCAAATTTCAAATTTAAAATTTAAAAATAAAAAAAAATTATGATAAAAGAATTATCCTCTAAATAGAAATCCTTGTATGTGTTCAAATCTTATTAATTAGAGTATAACTCTGGATACAGATAGTTAAAACTAAATAAATAAATAAAGTTTTTGCAATCATCTCGGAATTAATATCTTTAGTTGAAAAAATAATAATAATAACTAAAAAAATGCTTGAAAACCAAAGAGGGACAATATCGTAATATTGACAAGTCTGGGAAAACGTCTGGTAACGAACGTGACCGGAGCGACTACTCAAAAAGAGTGGAAAGACTGGAAAATTCTATCTCTAGCTTCTCTCGCAAGATAATCGCAGTTTTCGAGATGAACGTGCGAGTGGCAATGGGGTCTGTACTCTCAAGCGAGTGAAACGAACTCCGCAACGGAAATTATTCCCCTGAACCGGCGGAAGTACACGAGTCCGGAAGTGGGAAGGGAAGTTGCAGCTAGAGTGGTAACCGGGCCGGACCCGGTTCAAGGGCGGTTCCCAGAACCGCGGTTCGGGCTAGTCGCGGTTCCTAGGCCGGTCCGGACCGGTTCAAAATTTTTTTAGTTAAACTGGCCCGGCCCGTTGAACCGGAACCGGCGGACCGGTTCGGCCCGAAAATTTTTTTTCCCTATTGCCTTTTTTTTAACTCTTTTTTTTTTGTAATTCTATTTTATTTTTATAACTCCATTTTTTTAACTTTGTTGTTTTTTTTATTCTTTTGTAATGATTTATTTCTTATTTTGTTTTTTTTTAATTCATTTTTTATAAAAATAAATAAATTAAAAATTAGAGACAAAAATTTTAGAGTGGTTCCACCGAATTCGGTGTACGTCCACTACCAAACTCATCACTTGAATTTTAAAATCCACTAATTTTTTTGTTACATTATTTTGATTTTTAGATCATTTTGATTTTTTTTCTATTTACAATGATTTTTAAAATCAATTTCTACTACTTTTTTTATAATCGGGTTGTAAATTTTTTTGTACATATTCTTCAAATACGGAACATGCAACTATATTAAGTAGTAATTCTTTTCTTGCTAACCATTCTATTTGTCTAATTTTTTTTATCCAAATTATATTTAAATATACAAGTTATATTACCCATATAACAATTTGTGTTTGTCTTATTTATGATAATTTATTTGGATGATTATTAATTAAGTATTTCCTAATTGTGTCTACCTCTAACCCTTAAAAAATTTATATTTTTGATAACAAATTTTATAAATTACTTTTTGTTCATCATTTTTTTTTAAAAAAAATGTTTATATATATCATTTATTTTAGTTCGTGTTGTATTAGATTTTGTAGCAAAAGCACCCCGAAAGTTCCCAGATAAGAGGTCGAGTTTGTCTATTCTCGTTTAAGTATCTCTTTTTTTTTCGATAATTAGTTGCTCCTAGACAGAATTCCTAGACATGTTATACCGTTATATATTGAGTCAATGGGTTTCACAAAAATTTAGAGTACAAATTTGAGAATATATTTAATGAAAATGTGTTTAATGAATAAAATGATGGAAATAAAGATAATGGTGAAAATGTAGATAATGGTGGAAATGATAATGGAAATGATATAAAAATTTACGGAAATTATATAGAAAATAATAATGAAAATGGTATAGAAAATTGTAAAAATTGTGAAAAGAAAATGATAATAGAAATAGTAATGAAAATTGAGAGAATATAGTAATATTGAGAGAATATAGATGTGAGAGAGATATTTTGTTGTGGAGATTTTGAAAATGTGGTGTAAGATATTTATATGAAAATTTTTTTATCTTATAAATTAAAATAGTTTCAAAACTAATCGTTTTATAACTGTTGGGAAAAGTAAAATTGAAAAAAATTCAAAAAAAAAAGGGATAAGGAGCCGTTAGAATCGACTAGATCGGGCCGGTTCCTGGTTCCAAAACCGGTTGAACCGGCCCAGACCGCTACAGTACCGGTTCGGGCCGAGTTTCTGTAGCTCCAATCCGGTTCACGGGGCCAGGCTTTTTCAGGACCGATTGGGTCGATTCTCAGGCTCAAACCTGTACGAGTACATCTCTAGTTGCAGCATAGGAGGTCAGTAAGGTTTTGGTCTCTCCTTTCATTTATATATATATATATACAAGAGAAAAAACACACAAATTGGACCCAAATTGGCTGTAAGAGTGAAAAGGCTTGGGCATCTTTTTCTGGCCAGCTAGACAGTAAAGGTGGAGGAGAAGTCGTATACCAATCTTTTCTTTTATTATTGGTTTCTAAATTTTACTTAATTAATTTAATTTGATTACTGTAAAATTTATTTTAGGGGTTGACTTTCTCAAATCATTTTTCATTATTTTTAGGACTCAAACTTAAAATTTCTGATTAAGAGAATAGAATATATGATCACTCAATTTAAAGAAATTCAGTATAATACACCTATCTTCGTCGGAGGATTTTGTCGTGTTGGTTAGGTAATTGCATCACAGCTAACGAACCATGATTAGGTTTTCGGAAAAAGCTGAACTTCAAGAAATAAACTGTTAATTTTAGGTTTGGATCATAGACTCATTATCCTATCTTTAAACTCATAAAAACTTAATTAATAAGTGGTTAAAAAATATATATTTATAAATATCAAATATAAATATAAATATAATAAAATGTTAAACTTTTATGGTAACACTAAACAACGTAGGAATGTTGATCGCTTCCGGTTACCAATTTTATATTAAAAGAATAAAGAAAAAAAAAGGTTTAAATGATTATAATTTATGCTTCAAACTGGGGCATGCTTATGTGATAACTAGGTCTGTCGGGGTAAAAACCCCTACCCTTCTCATCTTCGTGTAAAATTAACCTTATTCAATCATTAAATTTGTTGACTTCGACCGGTTATCATTGTTTAATTGAATCATCTCTAGCTCTCTCTCTCTCTCTGTTTTTTTTTTTTTGGGGGGAGGGGGGGGGTTCATGCAAGCTAAGGATGTGGAACATTGTATAACCAAGCAAGATAAAGAGACCCACCCATTGAAACTTTTAATAAAATAGAACAAGAAATTGTACAAAGCAAGCCCTTTGACTTGGACAACCAAAATACACTCCAATTTTTTATGGCAATCTGCTTGAGCTACCTTCTAAAGTTCACTCAAGAAACAATCAAACTTTCAAAAACATTTTTTTTTTCGTTTTCCCATCTTATTTTCTTGCTTTTTCAACCTTGTTTCTTTCCTATATAGCCTGTTGTCTCCGCATCTCTTTGTTCTTCATGGGAGAATTTCCATTCTCTTCCCTTGTAATTGGGAAGCACTTTGTGCTCCCTTTTAACACTTGGGAAGATCACTTGGAGGTGGTATTAATGATTCTTTTGGACCCTTTCCATTGTCCACCAAAAATGCCATCTTTAATCCCCACGTTGTGTGTACTTCCAAATGACAATGCATGAACCAAACGCCTACGCAGGTCCAAATGATTTCCAAGGAAAATTAGTATTACAAAATAAATAAATAAAACAAAGAAAATTTTTGATGAGATTACAGAGTGTTTTGCACGACTTTTCATACCTGGATTATCAGCGCGGAATCTAATAGCAACCCACCCACCAGAAGGCACACCGACAGTATTCCTCTCAATAGGATCAACCAAATTGAAACTCTTAGGATCACTCTTAGGATTATAGTTCCCAAGTCCTTTCCCAACAACAAAGAAGTTAAATCCATGAAGATGAAGTGGATGGTTTTCTGGGGCTATAATTCCGGTGTCCTGCAACACCAACTCTACTGTATCATTATACTTGAGCCTATAAACCTTAGTCCCATTAGTTGTCCCCAAATTCGCCGGTCCACTTCCTGTATAGTTAAAGGTATTGGGAGGATTTGCAGGGAAATCAGTGGTGAAAACTCCCTTAATGTTGAAATAATGTGCTTGAAGAAGAGCTGTAGTTGGCATAACAAATGTCACATTGTTGATGTCTGCAACAACTCTGCTACCATTAGCAGGAATACAAGTTGGGCACGGAATAACTCCAAGTCCAACAGTGAAATATAACTTATGTTTTATAGACAAAGGGACTTTTGCAGGGTACTTTTTGGAATTTAGGCTTTTGAGGGAGTCGGTGAACTTGTTGGCAATGGCTGTGGCATTTCGTAGTGGGGGACTGACAAGTTTTGTGAGTGAGTTGGCTACTGTTCCCGAGTAGTGGAGTGTCGCGATTGCTGTCTTGTTGTCTACTGCAACCACCAGAGTGTCCATGAAGGGTGAAGCTGCCACCATGAACTTGCCTGAGGATTGGTCTGCGGTAAGGAGGGCATTGGTGGTTTGACCTGGGCCTATAACTATAGTGTCTATTTTGAATGGCTTGGTGTAGACTGCATCAACTTCTACTACTGTAAGTTGGTGTCCTGCTATTTTGAAAAAGAGCTCTTCATTAAGTGCAGCATTGATTATGCGGAGGAGATAGGTTTTGCCGCTCTCTACATGCAATGTGAAGCCATCTGCACAGAAAAATGAAACAAACCCAAAAATTAGAATTTTATTTTTTTTGGGGGGGTGGGGGGAGGGATTTTTGGTTCGAGGAATTTTGAGTCAATAATTCATGTGAGGGGCTACTTGTTCTGGAACAATTGGTGACAAGGCCTGGATGGCCATTGATGGTATGCGCATCGGACACATTTGGTGCCAAACCAGATTTCAATGCTTCATTGATTACTGCTTCTGTGTCTGACTTCCACCATTCACCTGCATTTTTTATATGATTACACATTAATTTTCAAACTTTTAAACTAGGTTTGCTCTGTTTCAAATGTATGTTCAAGGCTTGAGCTCACCAAGTACAACCACCACTTCCTTGTAGGGAGTTGGGAAGGGATATGGAACACCACGTTTTGGAAAAATGACTATGGCGCCGTGCACAGTTGCCCTTAGCCAGTTAATATGTGCATGCCATAGAAGGGTGCCCCTTTGACCTGTTATGGTGAAGTTGTAGATGAAGCTCTGACCCGGTTGGATCGGGCATTGGGTGATATAGGCTGGTCCATCATTCCACCCTGTCCGTAACTGCCTAATTCCATGCCTAGGAACACAAAAACAAAATAACCCAGATGAGTAACATTCCTCAATAAAAATTATTATAACCCGGAACAGTAATTTATTGCTAACCAGTGGATGGAAACATTCACTTGAACATGGTTAACAACTTTGACAAGCACATTATCGCCTTCTGTGGCATAGAGAGTGGGACCAGGAAAGCGTCCGTTAACCGTGACAATGGGCTTGCTGGCGCACAGATTGGTGGCTTTTCTCATCACCACCTGCACATAACTCACCGGCACCACCAAACTTCAGTCTACCATATATGCATCTTAGCCACAAAGAAATTAATCAGAAAAAGGGGAAAAAAAAGAATCATGAAGAAGCCTTTTGAAAAATGTGCATGCCCTGAGAATACTTTTTCAATGCGGCCCACCGTTGGTGGACCATCCGCCGTCAGACTCATGCAACCGATTGATGAAGATTACACTTAGATTGATGAAGATTACACTTATATCCTTCTTTTTTATGTTTCAATGCTAGTCTTTTTTTTCTTTTCCAATTTCAAGCTAAGATTTTTTTAAGGAAAAAAAATATTCCTTCTTGGTGCATTGTCACACTCATTGTTCTATTTGTGGGGTTCTTACCGCTTGGCACTATTCTTTTTTATATTTATTCAAAGAACTTTGTTTGAAAACTATATGATGAGCTTTGAATTAAGCACTTGTCTTAAGAACCCAGAAACCTCGTACGTAATAATTGAGAATAGTTAGCCAAAGGACATAAGATGGACAAAGGATCAAAGCTCTTAGATCTATAAAGGTCCCAAAAAGTCACACTTTTATTATTTTAACAGTTGGTAAAACTTTACTAAACATGATAGAGGGGGTCTCCTAATAATTAATATTTTTTTGCTACGAATGATAATTAGTGTGTCTACTCACAATAATGCAATATTGCACAAGCTATTAGACTACACATGCAATATAAATCTATTGATATAATGGGTATCATGCATTTTTTTTAAATTAAAAATGTGTGCATGAGATGTGAGGATTGCTGCAGTTGATTGCAATTGGCAAGCATGAGGATGGAGCGCGATAGAAAGAGAACTAGGGTAAAATATTATTTTCCTAAATTTTAACTCCTTTTTAAGTGTTTGCCAAACATTTTATTTTTCTGCAAAAAAGTTATAAATAATATAAAATATGAAAAACCTATATTTCTCTCTCTTTTTTTTTTTTTTTTTTTTGAGAACTTTCTAATTTCCGGTCCTTTCTCTCACTTAATAAATAAAAAAAATGAAGAAGTAAAAATTATAACAAAAAATTGTAAAAAGAGGAAATTTCTCCTAATTAAAGATACAAATGTAAATAGCAATTTTGTGGGAGTAATTTTTATTCAAATAATTTTTTTTTTTTTTCAAATTGTGATTCTGCGACAACACGGGTACCAAACTATAATTATAAGGAAAGCAATTAACCATAGGACGAAAATTTCTCATAACAACTTTAATAAACTGAAATATTTTTTGGCACAATACGAAAAGAATGTGCAACATTGTTGCCAGCAAAATTTCTGGAACGCAACATAGAAAACTCGAGCACAATTGGTTTTGGGTAGAGGGCATGCAAGAAAAAGTTAAAATGCTTGCAATTGTAAGCAAAAACCATGGAAAAAATAGAAACTTACGTTGAAATGGTAATGGCGGACAATACTTTCAACCATAGCTGGATATAGGCATGCCACTAGAAACAAAACCTTAATCCAAAACGCCATCTCTCTCTATCTCTCTCCAGCTAGATGTTGTTTTCGAGTTCAATGTCGAGGGTCTAGCTAGCTCTTGATCTTGTACAATTCAAATGTGACTCGCCAACGCAACCTTATAAGGGGGAGGGGAGTGCGAATGTTTGGAGAAAGGGTCATTGCTCCAACGTCGTTTTTCCTCTGTTAGGTGGAGGAAGAGTTCCTTGAAACACAAGATTTCCCTTCACAAATTGTAAACCATATTTTTTGTTTTCATATATGAATATGATCCCTTAAATATTACATAAAGTTGGCTTAGATATCTCTATGGACCATTATCTATTTACACTGTTTCCATTCATTGATTATAAACTATTTTCATTATACAAACACACACATACATTACTTGGTTGGTATTTTTCCCTTTATGTAGAAACAAATTCAATTTGCCATACAAGTGCTGGGTGTAGATCGAATCAAGATATATTCCCACGTGTTCTTTGTTAGGCACTTAATGGGCTCGGGATGTTTGCTGCAATAATCCTTGCTGAAACCATCAGCATGGAAACATGTTGTTTCCTACATCATTAATAATAATAATAATCAACAACGAAAATCTAAAATAGTGAGAAAAGTGAACTTAGGATTTGGACACAAAAGGGTGCACCGTCCATTAAAATATTAGAAAGAGAACCGGAAATAACGGTCAATTGATCTAATGAAATGTGGTATTAAATTTATTAATCAAGATCCCGAATTCAATTCACGATTTAGGTATGGAGTATATTTCGTTGGGAAGGTAACTCCTAAATGAGTTACTATGAATCTTATATCGGATTAATCAGAATATGAATTTGAAAATATATTTAAAAAAAAAAAAAGGAGGACTAGAAGCGTACTTGGAATTGGGCATTTGGGGGTTGGCCAACAAATGCCATTACTATGGTTGAGAAATGCTTTTCAGGTCATATTTCAAACGCTGTCTGCAGCAACCTTTTGCCCTCTCAAAACCGAATATAGACCCATCATATCATAGCTTCTTTGAAAGCCAATACTAAACCAACGGTGGTTATCTTAACAACTCGAACTTATCCCTCTCTCTCTCTCTCTCTCTCTCTCTCTCTCTCTCTCTCTCTCAAAAAATGCCAACCGTAAAGTGAAAACTTCATTAAGAAAAAGTGATTACTCTTTTTCTAAAAAACAAATACTAATTATAAGAAAAAACCATCCTAAATTTCAAGAATTTTGAAAGTTAGTCTCTTCAATATCTCAACATAAAATATTATTTTAAAAAGTATGAAAACTACCATATAGAGTATACTATTTATAAGAATTAAAAGCTTATGATTTTATTTGAGACCCTAAACACATAATGATCAATAAATTTATTAGGGCAGATTTGTTTTAACATTAATCAATTAATTTTAAAATAATGAATTCGAAAATGAAATTAGAAATCAGAACTGGCCTGATATTATTTTTTTTAAAACACCCCTCTCTCTCCCTCCCCCCCCCCTCTCTCTCTCTCTCTCTCTCATACTCCAGAATTCTCGAAGCTTTTGACCACCATGTAATGGTCGCAATAAGCACCTAACATCGGCCAAGTGGATCAGGGAGAGGTAAGCAGTCGCTATATTTGATTTATGGGGGAAGGTGCGGCAGCTTCAACGGAGGACACGCCCGTCATATCCAATCATAATATCATCCCCACCCCCCATTGGTCAACTAAGCCAACCGATTGGTCTTTTCTGGGTGATTGTTCATGAATATGGAATACCACTATCGCAGGAGGAAAAGGTATGCATGCACATACACACGTGGAGCCAAAACCACAACAAGCACCCAATTGGAACATGAGTTAACTATGCCCCATCCTTATGGGAGAATCCCAAAATTAATAAGTGAGCCATGATGTTGATAAGCCCTTCAAAAGATCATCCTGTAGTGGGTGAGTGAATTTGACCTCTGATGATCCAATAAAGGTACAACTATGACTTATCTTTGCAGCAACCATGAAGGGATAGAAAAATTATGTGGTATTCATTAATGTGAACACAACTCTTTATCTGTATTCTCATTTAATGACATAACTTCACCGCCTTGCATTCAAGGTTGTGTTGTGTTGTGTGCCATGACTTAAATTCAACAAGGAAAAAATAAAAACATAAATTTTAGTTTATGTTAGGAAATATTACATAATATATAATTTTAAAAATTATTAATTTAAATATTATGCTTAAAAATTACAACTTCCGCCTTTAAAATATAATTCTGATATTATACATCACGTTTTTGTATAAATGTTTAATTTGGGTGTAGCAACTCTTTTAGCAAATGCTCAATCCTTTGGGAAGCCTTTTAAGAATCAGTCTTTAGAGCAACGTTTTCTCATCATAGGCTTTCAGCCCATTTTAGCTTCAAGATGGCAACAAATTAAAAACCTCAATATTGGTCAAGATACAAGCATAGCTGGTAAGTCCATAACGAACATAACAATGTTTTCAAATTTATCTTAGATTCTGACAACGAAGATGGTGTGTGAACTTTTTCATAGGCCTTTACTCTGGTCTAGGACTAGACCATGAAGACCCATAAATACCGGTCTTGGAAATTTAAACACATGTACACACCTCTCAGTTTCCCCTCTAGATTTATTGCACCATCCCACTATAAAATTCTTGCCCAGAGTTGAACCACACGCATAGCTAATTGCCAGAGAGTGAGCGAAGGAATTAATGACCACGTAAGGCATCTTTCCATGTTTGGAAAATGAAAACTTTTTCATTTTCCAAAATTCACAAATGGTAACCGATGGATTTGAATTAGTTACCATGTGTGGTGACGGAAATATATGAAAACTAGGGCAAACCCTAGGTAACACCACCATTTTGCACAACACGTGTGAAGAGGCACAATTGAGAGAGGAAGAAAATTCTGTGAAGAGAATTTGTATCACCGGATTTCGATTACGGTGTTGTGGCGTTGCGGTGATAGCTCGAATTTCGTGGTTATCATCCCGACGGTGAGATCGTTTATTCGAGGTTCGAGATTCGTGGTTCCCTGGATATTTTGCGATCTACTCTTAAGGTATATCCAAAAATCTTAATATTTTATAATTCTGAAAATTTCGCACGCTTCTGCATGTGTATGTGCATATAAAACTAACAGAGAGGAAGCGGGAGTGTGTGTGTGTGTGTGTGACAAAGGGTTCAAAACATCTTAGTCCAATATTCAAATAAGCCTAGCAAATTGAGCAATCATGGAGGAAGAGATGTACACTAAAGATGGGACTACAGATTTCTGTGGCAAACCTGCAATTAGGAACAAAACAGGAACATGGAGAGCATGTCCCTACATAATTGGTGAATACATTTTTCTGCTCAAGTTCTAGGTTATCAAGTCTGTCCTTAGAAAAACAAAATTCTGTTCCCCCCCCCCCACCAAATGTTGTGAACATTTTGCAGGAAATGAATGCTGTGAAAGACTAGCATACTATGGAATTAACACAAATTTAGTGAACTATCTCAAGTTTCGACGGAATGAAAGAAATGTTGTAGCTGTCAATAATGTCACAAGTTGGTCGGGGACATGTTATGTAACACCATTGATTGGAGCATTTCTAGCGGATGCCTACTTGGGAAGATATTGGACAATTGCTAAGTTTCTCAATCATCTATGTCCTTGTAAGCTTTCATGTCCTAAACTATGTTATTTTATATGTTACTATGATATTTTCCTTAGAGTTATGAAAAATTTGTTGCAGGGAATGACTTTGTTAACAATGTCTGCAACGGGACATGGGCTAAAACCAGTCTGCAATGAAACAGAAGTATGCAGCCCAACAGCATGGCAAACTTCAGTGTTCTTCACAGGACTATTCTTGATAGCACTTGGAACAGGAGGGACTAAGCCATGTGTCTCATCATTTGGAGCAGACCAATTTGATGATTCGGATATGAAAGAGAAGAAGAGCAAAAGCTCATTCTTCAACTGGTTCTATTTTTCGATCAACATAGGTGCACTTACAGCATCAACCGTGCTTGTTTGGATACAAACAAACGTGGGTTGGGGATGGGGTTTTGGCATACCAGCTGTGGCAATGGCATTAGCAGTTGTCAGTTTTTTTTCAGAGACAAGATTGTATAGAGTTCACCCGGTGGGAGTCCCCTGACTCGCATTTGCCAAATTGTTGTCGCTTGTTTTTGGAAAACTAATGTTGAAGTGCCCGCTGATAAGTCTCTTCTGTTTGAGACTGAAGATGAAGAATCAGCTGTCAAAGGAAGCCGAAAACTTGACCATACAGAACAACTGAGGTAAACAGGACTCTACAACACTAAAAACCTAGTGCTATAACCAAATTAGGTCTTACGTTACGTAATGATGGTTTGTTTTAGTTTTTAAATTTGAGGAAATTTTGGGTGGGGCCCGTATACACAATTGAACAATATTCTTAACTAAAAGTTTAAGCATACATATATACATGCATACATATTTTGACAAGTTTGTGCTCTATATAGATCTTGATTGTTCAGTTAGGTTTATGCCCTTTTTAGACCTTGATTTCTGTTAGATTGGTGAGCAGTTTGGGTTTTAGTTGGTGATTCTAATAGGTTCTATGTTGGATATCCTGGACCCCTTAAACGCTACTTTTACTCGCATGATTTTCACAGAGTTGTTACTAAAAGACCTTGGTACCATCTTGCAAACTACTGCATGAACAAAATTTAATCTTTATTGCTCAGTTTTCTCGACAAGGCGGCTGTGGAGACTCAAGCAGATCGAATCAAAGGCTCAATCAATCAGTGGAGACCATGCACAGTAACTCAAGTAGAAGAGCTCAAATCAATAATCCGATTGCTTCCAATATGGGCATCAGGTATAATTTTCACCACTGTATACAGCCAAATGGGAACCTTATTTGTCCTGCAAGGCAACACCATAGACCTTCACATGGGAAAGTCCTTATCCCTTCAGCCTCTCTCTCCCTCTTCGATACCATCAGTGTCATCTATGATCGCCTAATTGTGCCCTATGCAAAAAAATTCACAGGGCAAAAGAATGGCTTCACTCAACTTCAAAGAATGGGAATTGGTCTAGTGATCTCAATCTTTGCAATGCTAATTGCAGGGACACTAGAGCTAGTGAGACTAAGTATAGTGACAAAACATGACTACGATGAGCTCAAGCATATACCGCTCTCTGATATTTTGGCAAGTACCTCAGTACTTCATTATAGGGTGTGCTGAAGTGTTTTCCTTTATAGGGCAATTGGAGTTTTTCTATAAGCAAGCACCTGATGCCATGAGGAGCTTGTGCTCGGCTTTATCGCTTGCAACTATTGTGCTTGGTAACTATTTGAGCACATTGCTCGTGAACATTGTTACAGATTTGAGTACTAGACATGGGAATGCAGGGTGGATACCAGATAAATTGAATTATGGGCATCTTCACTATTTTTTCTGGCTTTTGGCCGGGTTGAGTATGATGAATTTGGGAATTTATGTCTTAGTTGCAAGTTGGTATACTTACAAAAAGGTATCGGACCTTGGTTATTCCTACTGATGGTTAAGGTTGAGAGAGTTTTTAAGTGGAGCTTTATTGAGTTTGGGTGTTTGCTGTGATACATTTAGCATTTGTCCTTTTTGTTTTGACAATATGTTGACATAGGATAATGTCACTAGATCAACAGACAGTTAGTCTAGTGGGATGTGGTGCTATGTCACTTAATCAAGTTCCCGAGTTCGACTCTTGGGTATGAAAAAAACTACGTTGGGAGGGTAGCTCTCTTAAATGAACCACTGCAAGTCTCGAACCGGATTAGTCGGAGTATGATTTCGGATATTGGTTGGTATAGTAAAAAAAATAAAGAATAATGTCATGAGTTCCAAAGAGATTGGTCTACCAATTGGTGGCTGTTCTGGCTAGTTTCTGAATGAATTAAGCTAATAGACACTGTCACTTGTTTTGTTTTATTTCACATTTGTTATAAATTCGTAGTATCCAGTCTTCTCTTGGTTTTTAGAGTTGGGAGTAGCCTTCCCTCTTTTTTTTTGGGGGGGGGGGGGGTGTGTTCTCTCCTTCCACTTGATTTATACTGCCAACAGCAACACTTTCGTTATACTAAAGACGAATATTTGGTTTTCTTAAGCCACAATCTTTATTCGATTCAAATTTTCATTTTACGATATAGTAATTGTAATAACAAATTAATAAATAAACTTGTACCTTGGAATATTGTATTCAAACTTTATTCGAAGGTAAGATTGTTTACATTTTACCCGCCATCACCACCAAGATCCATGTGTTAGCGGAATACCTCTTTCAGGTACCAAGTGAAATTTAAACTCCCAATAAACCCCTTCAGAAAAAGCCTTGAGGCCACTCACCTTAGCTTTTTTAGGCCTGGAGTTCTCTCTACAATTTTATCCAACTGATCCCCATCCAACGTCACGCGAACATTCAAATTTTCAAAGCATATCACCTGAGTTTCTTTTTTTTTTTTGGGTACCATGTTTTAGACTCTTGACTAATCCGAACCAACCGCTACAGTGGCTCATTTTGAAGGACGGGCCTCCCAACAAGGAACGCTCCATACATATGAAAGCCCGATGTTCCTGATGAGAGTCAAATCTCGATCATGCTTAAAGATCCTCAACCCCACATCCAGTTGAATCACTACGTTGGTTTTGAGTTTCATTTTTAGTATTATTACTATAGTTTCAAGCGTGTTTCCATAATTCTACAAGACAAGCTACAAGCTCTATGTACTGTGCCTTTCAGAGTAAGAGACCTGAACCCTAATAAAAAAATCAATGCCACAAGATAAGCCTCTTTTTGGATGCTTAAACATGATCAATATCTGATTTCCTGCATGATTTGCTCAATAAGACAGAATTTTCAACCCTACAACCCAAAGATAAACATTACCCTAGCCAGGCCATTCCCAAGACTTCAAACCCTTTGGGAATGATCAACAAGCTCGATCAAATCTAAATCAATTTCCTTGAGCTGAGAACCCCAAGCGTCCAAAGCTTTTCCAAATTAGAGTGAGCAAAAATAGTTCACGCAATGGATAATCTTTTGGGGGCAGGGCATCCATCGGATAATTACAATACAGTTACAGATTTAACCACCAAACCATTCTGGTTTCACATTTTCTTTCAATTGTTTTACAAACGAAATCAAAATACGCGAAAAAGTATATAAAATAAAGACAAAGAGGATCTCTATATTTTATTGGTACCACTTATTACCGTTGAATATGGACTACACTGAGACTAATATACCTCTGAGAGCAAAACTCAGCTTCCCTTGATGAATAAGAAATTCATAAATGGGGCAGCACCAAAGAGTTCACCGAAGGGAGCTTGTGAGGCAAAAATTTTGTACATCTTTGTTTACATTTAAACTTCCATATGCACCCCATTAACACTGGACAGAATCTCTATAACACCAAAAACCATAGAAGCACAAAAACGTCATGTCATTTTGTTTTGGATTTGCCGATGAATATGTACTAGGAACTCAACATAGGAGAGGCCGCTTGAGGTCTTGTCTTCAATCAGATAAGAGATGAACAACAATCCTGTAAAGAGAAAAGGTTCAAAAGTTAGAAGATACTCGAAGACAGCAATGCCAGGAGAAGACCACTCAACAATCACAGTACAATTTCCCTCAGTATTGTTAAATTTTAAAAGTATTATTCTTTTTCAAACCATTACATTTGAAGTCTCAATCGTCCATTTCACTACCAAATTAGTATTTGATAGAATTCATGACCACAAACTAAGAAGATCCAAAAAGGGCAGAAGAACAAATGGAATGAGCGTCAATTGCTATTTTGCAGTTACTATATATGAATAGTAGTTAAAAGCAAAGGAATCATTCTGTGTTCATCAAAAATCCATGAATGAATAAATTAGTTCCTTTGCACGGGAAAGAAAATGTAATAGGTATGAGACAAAAAATCAATTAGCAATTTAAATAGTATGATTGATAACATATTAGGTCAGATACGAGGGTCCCATTTGCCATCAGAAATTTGACAGACAGGAGTTTCTAAATAATTAGGGTGTCCGAACAGTTCTCGTGCATTATTTCAATATCACAGGAGGGGAGGAGGATCAACACAGATAATGTTAAGAGGGGATAGTCCAATCCCATTATGTTTTGTAGCCTTCATGAGAACTGTTTGGCTGTAAATCAAGTGTGAAAGAGTTTTTCTGATAAATTACCTGACGAATCTCCTTTCTTGCATAACCTTAAACTGAAAGAAAAAACGAAATTGGAATATTAGAAATGTCATCGTATTTAAGAATCGGATAATCACATGTAGCAGACAACCCAATATAAATATCAAGCACATTGGAGAGCACATTGATCATACCGGAGATATGAACATCTTTGGCGCCTTATCTCGTTGACGATTTCATTAAGTTTCTTTGATAACGGGTTGTCATACTGCTGCAGCACAAACTGAAAAGGCAAAACAGAGAAGTTGCAGAATCACAAAATGAGATCCAAGTAAAATTACAAGTTTGACATGTTTAAAGAATGCAACTATCAAAGTTCTAGTATCAAGAGAGTCACTTATCACGTGGTTCTAAGGAAGAAAGAATATTCCAACAACCCGACTAAGGGATTGAGGAGAGCAAAGGACATTGGAACTCTGAACATCAACAACTCAGTAAAAGGCCAACTTGAAATCATATAACTCTTCAAAGCAAAATAAACAGACCCAGAATAAATAAGTAGATCATGTTTAAGCAGACCAAAACATTTAGATTCTAGCTTTCTCTAATTTCAAAAGTCTGAAAGGCATCAAAGAAAACCTAAAGTCATCAGATTAAGCATGTTACACAATCGCCTAGAAGGGCTTAGCATGTTAAGGGAGGTACTTAACAGCAACAGTAAGTGAGCATCAAGTAACAAATACTTGAATGATAAAAGATGCTTTTGTGCAAGACCAAGTCATACATTATCCCATGAAAGTACCTGAGCCGGAATTTCATCAACCGAGGAAAAGCCAAAAAGTTGCTGCATAATATCAGGATTTGCTGAGTTCCCAACATAAATTAAAGCAATCTCACCCGTCTCTAGAAGATAGATTCCTTCATCAGTCAGATGTTCACTAGACAGAGGAACTGTAGGAGGGATAACAGACCCATCTGCTTCCTGTGAGTTCAATTCCCGGGAATATCAAATATCATAAAAGCTAATTTGTGAATATGGTGGCAGGTGGGCCCCGGGGGGGCATATACAGAGAGACAGATAGACAGAGAGAATCATCCCATAAAACATACCTTTGAATCGAGGTCATGAATTGTTATCATCCTAGGATACACCAGGGGAATCGCCAAAGGAGTTGGAAGGGAAGAAACATAATTGATCCAGAAGGACCGATCATCTAGGCGTCCTTCAGTACGCAATCCAATGCTTTTAATCAGTGCTGGAGAAAAAGAACATCCATAAACCAATTAACAACCGCAACAAAAACTAGTTTGCAATTACACCCTGCAGGGCGTCTGAATATGTACTACAAAATTAAGCAAAAGAGATATATTTAAAGGTCCTTTCAAGGACCTTTCTAATTCTGTTAATTCCTTGGAAAAAAAAGTGCATGCAACAACCTACAGCCTAAACCTCACAGCATCAGAAAAAAGAGTCTTACTATGCTGTTAAGGCATTGCACTCAAACAGATGTGGTTATTAGATTATATAAGGAAACTTGTATATTAAAGAAAAAAGAAGAGAGGATTAAAAAGGATGGATCATGCATATCTTTTTAAAGGTCCACAAAAACAGTCAAACTACTTATGGTCTGCATTCATAAGCTCTAAACAAGCATTTTATGCAGGAGCTAGTGGCCTTGAAGGTTAACCCGTCAACACACTCAACACACTGGTTAGTCTCCCCAAAAACATGCACCATCCTGCAACACCAATATTCTTGGAATAGCTCCTTGCATTTCTTGCAGCACACCAGTGAGTTACCTTGTTAGCTGAATACTTTTATTTAATTATTTAATTTACAATATTTTATATTAATTTATTTTGCATACACATTAGATGGAGGAAAATGTTAAGTAATAAAAAAATTTAAAAGACAAATGGCCAGGCTGAGTCCGGGTTTAACCCAGACAAACTCAGGAAAACTAGCCGTGTGAGAAACACGTACAGGCACCGCCAATCTAGAATCCCTAATTTACGACATTCTTGCACATTTCTTTTAGAAACAAAAGAAACCATCCCCAATTTTTTAATTCCAGCATAGAGACTTGAGAAACAGATTATCAAGAAAGAAAATGAAGTGCCACGCATCAACCATATTTATACCCAAACAAACACATGAAAAAAGAAAGGGTGTTACCAAGGGTATATAAGGGAAGAAGCTTCAGTGCCTCCGGAAGTATCAGCTGTCCAGATGAAGATACGGTTGCACAGAATTTACGGTATGAATGAAGAATGTTAATACTATGATTTGTTACTGCATCTCTAATTTGCAACAGTGGAATGCTAGGAATGTCATTCGCCGCTACACAGAACAACAGTAAGGTCAAGCAAGTATTCTACATGGGAAACCCACATAAATTAGGCAATGTAATTGAATTTTGAAACAGGAAAAAAAGAACAAAAGAAGAAAGAAAACAAAACACAAAAAAAAAAAACCACACACACACACAAAAAAAAAATTAGGCACATTACCAATCAGAACTTATAAAGCAATACTAAAAAACAGCACGAGAAAAACAAATCTCACAAACATAAAAGAGAAAAAGCATTATGAATCATAAAAATGCGAACAGGATCAAAAAACAGAGAACGAAGTGAAATACCTTGCTTCAGGACACATGCAAATTGAGTATCCAAGTCAGCTGTACGAAACAGATTACTTAGCATATTCGTGCATGACAGGGATAACGTATGAACTCGAATTCTTCTTTGGCCATAAATAGTGGTGTAAAGAAGGGCACACTGTGGAAGGAGATTAACAGATTGGTTAAAAGAAAGATGGTCATTCTTGTGTATACGGTACCAATATTTGCATGTTTCCTAACATGATCCAGACTAATTATTTTGTACCTGAAAAGTGCATTCAGATCCATCCTGCAACTTATCATCATGCTTCAAGGTAACCATTATTGTTTTATCACAGTCAATCTGCAACATGTAAAGGACTTGATCAGAAGTTACATACATTAAAGCAGCAACAAAAATCTGCTGAATCTCATCAGTGAAACAGTAAGAGCAAAGAAAGGAAAAGTGAACAGAAAAGCTAAAATATAGAAGCGATTGGCTTTGTAAAGGTCTATGGAGGGAGGATCAGTAATCAATGGACTGAGTTTTGCATCTAAATTTTAATCTCTGGGCTCAAATCAATATAGTACTACTATTTTCTTAATTTCTTTTGAACTTTTGATCTTTTTCCAGAAGTTTAAGGAATCTGAATAACAAAGAAATGAAGCACATCCTTAAGTTGATCAGAGTAGAGAAAGGTAGTACCAATGAGTTGCACCCTGTCAACCCTGAACTTGAAAGAAAGATTTCAAACAAACCAAATAGTAGGCATTATTATATCCAATCTGTACAGCACCAGAAAAACCCAGTCGCTCAACTTGGCATCTACAACCTATCAACAAGGTTCTTGGAGTTTGCAATAATGGTGATCTCCTCCATATTGCTCCTCAACACCACCTTCAACCTCTAGACGAACACCTCACAAATAAGTTTGTGAACACACATAACAAAAATTTATTCGCCTATAGTCCTAACCTAACGCTAGAAACTGCTATCAACAGTAGACTTCAAGTGTCACTTCTCACTCCTTATCAGCATTCGGAATGCCACACTAAACCCATCAAGCGCAAGAGCTTTACACCCATCATAATCATTTGTCTCAACCATTTTATCCACAATAGATGGGACCTCCCATCATTTTGCCATCTTACCATTTTATCCATAATCATTTGTACAATCTTGCAGGAGATTTAAAATCCACAATTCATAACTAACTGAAGATAAACAAATCAAATTTCCAAAGATCAAACACCCATTCAGCAGATAGATCTTACTTAGGTCATACACAATAAGATATTTTGTGAAAAGTATACAAACCCCAGGCAGATCAATATCTGTTGGAATCCGTTTGCAGAAGTTTCCAGAGTACTCATTAACTTGAAGACCCTGCAAAATATAGAACGAATTGAATTTGAAGAGAGCAACTTTACATGTATGAAAGAAAACTTCAAAACATAACAGAGAGAATTACTGGGCAGAAACTAATTTTGTCAGAAACTTACCTGGCTGCATCTTACACGCATCACAGCCTCAAATCCTTGAGGCCTCGTGAGGTTCCATCTAAGATCATTGTAAAGTTTCGCTGGATCAGAAAGAGCTGAAAAAGGGTGATAATAGTACACCTGGCAGAGAAAAACAGCAGGATGATGTGGCCTACTGAAAAAAGTGATTGAAACAAAATCTACAAAATGATGATTCAATTTAGTTTGAGAAGTTCACTCTAGAAAGATAATTCCTATCAGATGCTGAATTTTGTCTCGCTAATTAAAATGCAGAAGATCAATGCCAAAAATTTTCCAGCCTCATCCACCACAATATAACTACGTCTGTTAAAAATGCCCTTAAACAGTACGGCAGTGATTGCATAGTTCCCCAAATTTTATAGATCCTCCAGGAGCACGCAGTCAAATAACCATGCTTGATTGTCATCCCAAAATAAAAACTAAGACCTTACAAATTAGATATTAGAAAGGGCCTCAATTATTGGCAGTCAGTTTTATGTTACCAACGTACATCGGCACTGGTTAAAATTTATCATTTGTTTTTGGATCCTGGACTACATAAAATCATAAATAACATACTAAAATAGTCTTCTAGAAAAGTAAGATTAGTCACAGGAAATTTAAGGAAAAAAAAAAAGACACACAGCAAGGAAGAGACAAATACCTATGCTATAAAAGTTGTCACCTTTACTTATTTCAATAATTTTTAAAATCAACCAATTCATTATAATATTACTACCATATTTAAGAAATAATTCTCACTCAGATAGGACAGGTAGAAGCTTCAGATGAGTATTCCTATCCCACAAACAGAAGGTTTTTCTCCATACACATGCAAGTGAAGGGACAGAGAGAACATGGAACTGAATATCAAAGTAAGACCAAAGGCAAGAAAAGTTTCCAGAAAGATTAAGGCACAAAAGATCCTTAATGTAACAAACACAAAAATTAGATATGCACCTGTCCTCCGGTGGTTCTTGGAACAACAGATATAGAGGCAATATCAACATATGTTTGGGTCATAATGAATACATCAACACAGACCTAAACAATGTCGGCCCAAGATATTAGTTGACAAAATTCATGAGATTCAACTTTCCACAAAAATCTCAATCACGATCCAAACAAGCCGGGAAGTTCACCTGACACTCAGCAAATTCAATAGCCATTGTCTTCAAAGTTTTGTCCGCAGGTTGTAATAATTTATGGGCCTCCTGATGAAAGCAAATTAGAAACAATTTACAATCCACAGTATATGTTTCTATTGAGAAAATTGGTAACTTAATCCACACCACATGTGAAGCAACAAATGTTCAAAATTGGTTGGGCAACAGGTTAATCAACTGAATGGGAAGACAACTGATCAACCATAAATGATAATAACATGGTTTATAGACAACAGAAAAATATAGAAAAGGCAAATCTACAGGAAACCCAATGGAGAACTCTCAATAATAAAATTAAAATATCATCAGTTGGAATAATAAACCAAACAAAATGATTAAACAGAATTTTCATGGGGACAATCCAACAAGAACCAGAGCTCACTACAAACAAGAAAGTTCCAGAATCTTGGATGGCTGAAGGACCTACAATTCTCAGAAATGAAACATATAAATTATCCTGGTCACAACAAAATTATTATAAATAAAGAAGTACAAAATCTAAGCCAAGTAGAAATTAAAAAAAAAAAGAATAAACAGAGGATAAAAACACGATGAAATTAAAATTAAAAGAGGGGGAACATTAATTATATCTAGAAAAGTAATGGTCTCCGATATCTCTAAATATTCTCCATCCAGTTGGTATTTGTGGGACACCACAAAAAACCACAGAAGCAATCTCTTCAAGGGAGAGAAGCAAACACCATAAGTAGCCAGCAACCCATGTGTGCCATGCCTCCATACTACCACCACAATCCCTCAACTGCTAAATCTTAAAATGATAAAGCTACCTTACATCATTCAGGACAAGGCCAGGAAAGGAAATTCCCACAACTTATCCAGGTCAACACATGTTGCAATAAACAAGGATGAAGCTCTATGATACAAACACAGGCATGCAAACATGCACAAGCGCACACACAGAGGCATTCATGCATACAATGCAAGGGAGGATTCTAGGAGAAGCAAATACCTTCTCCCCTGCAGAAATATTAGTTCTTCCTTCGGCCTCTCTCGCAGAGAGAGCACCAATGCCAACTGATGGTAAGACTGCGAGTCATCACATACATCAATTAGAACAATACATAAAACAGTCGGATAAAGACAAACCCATGCAGAAAATAAAGAGTCCAAAAATGACTTCAATTGCCAGTTAGATTGCTGAAACATATATTTTAAGAAAGCAAATGAATTAATTAAGAGGGAAGCTTTGTTCATTTAACTAGATTCAAAATGGCTAAAAGCACACTATATACTATTTTTTTTCCAAACTACTTGGTGATGTTGCCAGCATTTCCTGGAAAATACTTCGTGAATTTAAATTATGCAAGCAGTAGTGTAAGAGACATTCTAAAGATGTAAAAATTTTGTCTATTGGCAAAAAAGCATGTTTCAATTTCCTTAGGGCACTATCTGACGCCCAAGTTGTCACCTTCTTCCAAACAACAGTTTTATGTAGCCTCTAGCCATCTCAAGAGAGACCAAAAATATCCATGTTGCATATGAACAGGATTCCACCAGAACAATGTGTAACATGAAAGAGCTGGAACCAGATAAATGTGTTTAATGTTTGATTCAGCTTCTTAAAATTGTACAGAGCTGAAGTTTTAACAGAGAAGAATATGAACTGCAAAATTACAACTTGCAACAACCAACAGACTAAGGTTTGAACCAACCGTTAATGGGTTCTATCCCATCCACAAATTAGATTAAAGCTTAAAAACTTGCCTGACTGGAAAACAAGAAGTTTCCCTCCAGTGCTCTTCATTGCCAAGAAAGCAGCCTGCAATAGTAAGAAAATTAAAAATTACTGATATATAACAAAAGGCATTTGATCACACTATCTTTTACAATGGCAGTTCTCTCGGCATTAGTTAGACTTACATAGACTAACCACATCAGCAAGATTCTCCACAAACTATCACTAATTCAACCAAATTGTCAAAGAGTTGCATATAATTTTTGTTTTCTTTCTTTTTTCTTTTTGTGTGACAGGGCAATAGAAATTCATGACAATTGACAAGCACCAAAATGGTGGAAAAAAGTATATACTAGAAAGGAAAACCACCAAAATCCATAACCTAAGATTTATCATGAAAACGGAACACATACAAACTATTCAAAATCCTAAACCATGATAAACAGAATGAAAACACTTTTCTACTCTAAAGAATCTCCCACCATTTTCCACTCAAAGCTTCCAAAAAATCACAAATCTAATCAGAAGAAATGTTATTCACAGTCTCTCACAACAATGTTCAAGCCTATAGTTAACTCTTGTAAGCCTATACTTGTTACAATATAGCTCAATGTATGAAGATATCATTTTCAATTCAAGAGAATTAAGTTAATTTTCCCATGAAGAATATATCATAAGCTTGTGTGCAAATAAATGATACAATTCCAAGCAACTTGCCTTGATAGCAGCACCAAATGCAGATTCAGCAACTCTGTTATTCTGAAACATGGTTGGAATGCTTTCCAACAATAGCTCCAGGTGTTGGCGGCACTATAATCCCAAAACAATAGCATAATCAACAATTATGGTACTTATTCACTTTGGTGGTCTTATTAATGATAGACCAATAAAGAAGTGTTCATCGGTGCAAAACAACACAATGACGGAGAGTCAAGCATGTTCAGATCTAAAATTATCTCCACTCACAGATCATAAACATCATAATAATGTAAGAAATCAAAAAATAATAAGTGTGAACAACCTCTGAAAGTTGAACAATAACATCAGTCTGCAAAGGAGTGTAAACGTCTTGTACATCAGGAACTATAAGCATCAATGGCTGCAAAGAAAAGTTTAAAAACAAAACAGTCAGGGAACATTTTAATTTTGAGATTGAATGGTAAACACAGTCGCAACACAAGTAATCCTTCACCCAATGATAAAAACACTAATGATTCAAACTACAGCCCTGCCAAAACCTCAAACCAAAACAAGATGCTTGACTAGTTATCAGTACCTAACAAAAGAAACACAAAATCTTAGAAATTAAATAAATAAATAAATAAAATAACCAAAAGGTAACGCCCCAATAGAATTATAAGCCATTGGCCTGCATAGTATTTGTGCATCTTTGCAAAAATTATGTGCAATATAAGCCATTGTGGTTTCTAACCCTAGAACTGAAAGGTAATTTAGGATTGGAAAAGGGGACAAAGAGAGAGAAAATAAAGGCCTTACCTTCCTAGCCAATGAGTTGATTTAGTGGAAGTACCTGTGACTCAAGACACTCAGATGACAACCCTACCCATACTTGAACATAGCTAAGCAAGTCACAGCCAAGTTGACTCTAGTGAACCTTATTTGCCAACTAATGTTGTAAAACCAGAGAGGACCAGCAAATTAGATAGCGCAGTTCCATCACCACCCTGTCTTACAAATTCCAAATAAGATTTAAAATGTAGCCTCTTTTTTTTTTTTAATACATGGGGAGCAAGGACCCTAGCCCCTAAAGGAAGCTAAGCCTCGAATATCTCTCAATAAAGCTCTATAAACCTCGCCGGGAGGGGACAACAAATCAAAAACACCATGAGGCATCAAGTGCCCGAGACGAGTTGGCCTTTTTGTTAAAAACAAGGAACCGTCCATTCTTTACCCCCATTCAAATACCTCTTAGGTTTACAGCACTGACCACCTAACTGCAATTACTTATTTGCAAATTTAGGGTTTTTTTTTTCCCTGTTACAATAACAACAAACTGAGTCTTAATCCCAATTTTTTTTTTCTTTTTTTGTAATTGAAAATAAATTTTCCTTTCAAAAAAATTCTGCAATTGCATTCTTTGTTTGACAAACTTGCCCATCTGTTTTTCGTCAGGGTACCACTCCACCCAACGCCAAGAGATAGCGCCCTGATGAGGACTAAAACTTTGTCTACCATTTCGCATATTAATCTTCTTGATCAGTTGTCTTAAACTCCAAAAAGAAATCCAATACTTCAAAATTTTGTGATGATGATAATATTGGCTGACCACAGAACGATACTTTTATTTTCTGTTAACTTCAGTCCTGACATGGAAAGCAAATTACCAACCAATTGGGGATTGACTTGCACAATTATTTCCACCATTCCATAGAAATTCTCTCCCATTTCAATAATATGTGACACAATTGACGCTTCTACCATTCAAAATATACAACTTTTTGCCATTTCCCCAGTCCACATAAGGCGCCTTCAAACTATGTGTAAAATCATTTCTAGAAGCCTTTTCAGCAACCCATACTTTAACTATAAAACCCTCTTGACTTCACCTCATTTTCTCATGAACTTGAACTGTCTTTAGTTTCTGTGATGTCACACTCTTGTTAACCGACAATTCCAGATTCACTTGTAAAAACCTAAAGCAAGAGAAATATTTAGCTACAGAATTTAAACCTGCTGTAATGCACGCTTCAGATTGTAAAAATGGATTGTTGAGTCAAATGTTGCAACTCCCACCATTGTGCGAGGACCCTCCTGCAACCACAAAGTCATTATCAAATATGTGACCGCCCATATTTTTCCTCAATCAAACAACAATGTGAAAGCCTCTGTGTATAACAAATCTAAAAGAATAAAATGGATCAAATTCAGCACTAGGTAACTGCAGGAAGGTTTAAACAGGTTTCAATAGATTTCCTAACAAATATAGTTAGAGACACGCATCCAGAGTATGATACACAACTGTGCATAAACATAAAACATAAGATTTTCCTATACCATGCATAAGATTTTTTCAGAACATCATCCTGCAAGTTGCTAGCTAGTTAGCTTTTTGTTAGTGTTACAGAAAATTATGAGGGAAAAAAGACAGTCATGGAATGAAAAAGAAATTTGCTAAGAACATGTAAATTTTCAAATTCTATTTTTAGTCTACAGTGAGAGGAACTGCAGGATGCCAGAGTTTTAAAAGAAAGAGAGAATCCAACAGAGTAGAAATTCAGATTTTATACTTGGCCTCGATTGCTCAATTTATGGATGAACTAATAATTTTTTTCCCCAAGGATGACATTCTGCAGATTCTCTTTCCCAGCTAGTTCCCAACTGTAATCAACTCACACCAATCTGGTGCTCCTCATGCTTTTCCCTTTCTCCTGTAATTTGTTATCGTTTCATGGGAAACACTTGCATGTATTTTGAAGAAATTAAATTGCAACCCATGGTGCTTTTGTGAGTTTCTCTCACCATAGCATCAGCTGGAATCAGCCTCGGGTAAATTTACAACAATAAGCTATATATGCTCCTCACAGCCTAAATGATAACTCCATTTCCTTTTCTTTACGAGCAAAGGCAACAGGACAATGAAAATGGCCTTGACTAAGACACTTCAATTGCTCTAGGTTTGTCTGTCCATATGACCAGTCTGCAACTGGAAGAGCCAAGCCTTGTAAAAGGGTATGTGTTTAGGAAAGTATGTTTCCCGACATTTAGGAAGCAAACTAACCTAATACATTCCTATTAAAGGGTAAAGGGGTAACAACTTTAGCATCATTTAAGTGGTTCGTGAATAAATCTTCCTCCTCAATGGGGCAAAATGCATGTTTCAAAAACATGCACCATTCCTAGCTGGCTTAGGAAACCTAGAATTTCCAACTAAACAAAAAGGCACAAAGACAAGGTTCTTACTCTTACACTTCACCATATTAATGCCAAAATGTGTAATTTTGAAGATTCGTGCAGCACTATGCACTAGGGTAGCCTTTTTCCACTAACTTGTCAAGTTCTCATACAAGCCAAGCAACTAGCTTCGAAGAACTAAGCCAGTATAAAAGAAAACTAAACATTCAAGAGCACCATATTCAGGGCAATTAAAAGAAAGACAGCCAAAGACAAACATAAACTCACCGGGAGGTCCACAATAACCTGACTGATTGCACTGCAAGCGGCTGCAGTTGCACCGGTCTGCAATGCATTCATGGATACATCGATAAGGAAGAAAAACACAGCCGGCATTGGTTCACGAATCTGAAAAGGAAAAAAACACACAAGAATAAGAGCATATCCAATAAAATGAGGTACATATTCAACGTGATTAGAAGGAAGATAGCAATATCCAAATAACGACTGCTAACACTGTCATTACAACTTAGAGAAAGGCGCAAAAAGGACTATTCGATAGCCATAAAGCTTAATTCTTATATATAAAAATGCACCTATTCTAGAGCACGCATTCTGATAAAAGTGAAACCTCTGCATAAGCCAGTAGGCTTGTAGCCTAAGGTCCAGACCCTAATTAGCAAGTCAAGTTATGCACCTTCCCATAAGCCCTACAGAGTCAAGATTACATAATGTTCGACAAGGCTAAGAGAACTGACCGCTTATTCCCCATTAGTTATGGGAGTCAAAATCAGAGTATTTACCACAAAACATAATGAAATTTGCAGACAAGCATTAATTCAGCACGGTACAAGATAAATGCGGCCTTCTGTTGCCGGATTAAATTAGACAACAAAAAAATATAATGTCGAAAGACCATTAAAAAAGAAGAAAAAGAAGAAAAAGAAGAAGAAGAAGAAATTATACATGAATTTGCTTTTATCTCCTTCAGAAAGAAAGTAAAAGAAAAAGGGTTGAAGGGAGATAGTGCATCAAGCTGTTCACAAGGGCCAACTTGATCCTCTTCCCCCAGGGATCCCAGATGAGGAAACCCTAGGAGAGCCGCCGACTCCAACTACCGTCCATGTACGATCCATACTAGATCTGTCCATCAACTTTAGAAATCGTGAGGGTTCGAGTCCCTCTATCCCCAAGCCCCTTTGAATTGACTCCTTAATTATTTATCCTATCCTTGCTTTTATCTCCTTAAGAAAGTAAAAGAGATTCTAAGTCCAACAAAATTGGAGTCTTTCCTCTTCATCTTTATTTAATCCATTATCAAGATATATAACACTGAAATTTGTGGCAAAGGATCTCCCAAAAAAAAATCTAAGGAATCCTCTGACCATAGTAGGAAAAGAGAGTATAGCACATTCTCAATAGAGGAAGTACAGTAGAAACAGAAGAAGAAAAACATATCAATGTAAGAGCATTCCTATTCAGATCAAATAATTAGGCAGCCCTGTCATTTCATTTTACAGTTCAGGCAATGACTATGGATCGAAACCACAGCTACAGTTCATTTGATTACTTTTGTCACTGAATCATGTGGTCCAAGTCTCATTTCTCGCAGGAAAATACTAGCACTCAAACCAAAATAGTCCCCCAATCACCCGTGCATCTAAAAGAGAAATGACCATGGAATTAAACCATGGCAGCAGTTAATTTGGGTGTTTTGTTTGCTGCATTATTTGGTCCAAGTCTCATTTCTCTTATAAAAACATGATAAGAGGTGTCCAAAATACTGTACATCTAAAAGGGAACATCTATAGGACAAAACCACAGCCGTTTCTCATTCAGTTATTTGGTCCCTGAATGTTTCTGTCCATACTCCAAAATACATTTCACTTATTAAAAGGCTAATGTTCAAACAAAAAGAGCCCCCCAATCCTCTGTATAACTGAAAGAGATATTCCCTTGAACAAACCAGCTAATTTAACAAGAAGGAAGTTAAAAGGGAAATCTTTTCCTAAATGCTGTTAACTAAAAGGACAAGGGCACCAGAAGTTTAGTTGTTTTTCTATAGCAAAGTACACCAAATACCCATTCTCCCACAGAGTAGATAATAGTCTGTTATGAGTTATGACCACTCAATATTCTCAAAGCCTAATGGGGGGTCATCAAACCAATTATATCCTACATAACAAAATCAAAAGGTGAAACAGAAACATTGAGACAATAACATGTTATTAACCCCAAAAATAATATGTCCTTCAAATGGACTTACCGAGAATTCCTTTGAAGCAACAAATTCAACTGTTCCTCTACATAACTCGGGCCTTTCATCAGCATCCCTACGCCTACCATCAGGGCCTAAATTGCAGTGGTAGTCACGATGAGTCTCATCAGTAAATCCTGCAAAAGAAAGAACGCATTCAAAAGCAATGCAATAAAAGCTTTTCAAGACACTTTAGATAATAATACCAGTCCAATGACCCACTCCGGTGTAACCAAAATAAAAAATATTTACATTTAGTTAATTTACTAACCACATAAATTACAGATGAAACGCCTGCCCTGATCAATAAACTTCATAAAGGGATTTATGTAGGCTCTGCAACGAGAACATCGAACAGGACCATTTTCCCCAAAATCAACAACCTATGAACAGAGAAAGCAGTGAAACTCGAATTAGTAGCTCGATTGCCCATAACTGCATACCCTAGAAAACACACACGGTTGGGTAAATGGAACAACAAATAACAAGGAGAATTCAGAAACTTTCTTCAGCTAAATTAACCAATTAAAAAACAAGAGACTGAATCACCATTGAAAACCAGTTAAAATCCCGATCTGGTAAGCATCTAAATAGGGACATATTAAAGAAACGGAACACTTTTGCAGAAGTGGCATCCTGGTGAGTGTTCCCACTTTGAAAAACTACAACGAATGAATTAACAATGAAATCAATAAATTCAAAAAAATGCCGGTACCCCATCTGTCTCTGATGCAGAAGTAGGAAGTGAAAGAAAAGCCAGTAGTCACTAAATATGTAAGACAGAGCTGAATATACAGCATGAATGGGCTAAAACCAAAACAATTTATTACTTGGATAGGTTCCTCTGATGGGTGAGGAAGAGCCAATGGCTGGACTAATAGAGCCAACTGCATTCCTGACGTACTTAGGAGGTCAGAAGTGCATGGAATCTGTCAAAAGAATAATACGCAGATATCAGTACAATGCTGTGTGTCAATTCCTACCAAACAAACTAAAAGTCACATAATGCACTAAGAAAATTAACCTGATTAATGGTGCACCTCATGAAGCGTGGACTGCAGTTTCCAGTGTCCCGTACAATGTAATCACTAGTAGCAGGCTTCACAAGAGAACAAATAGTCAAGAGAGAGACAGAGAGACAGAACGAACAGAATAGAGCCAAGTTGCTGCTGGTAGATGCAAAATACAGCATGCAGTTACAAGGAATTAAGTAATAAAGGCAGAAGAAAACGGCACAACACTCCCACATCTGGTATTTCTTTTATCGAGTTTGGGTGGTGCACTGCTGGTGCAGATGGTGTGTGTGGGAAGGATGGGTGCAGTGTGAAGTTCTTACTATTGCACAGCTACCCTCTTAACAAGACCATAAGAAATATTATTACCAAAGAAGAGCTATTGCAGGTAAAATTTGCAACTTAAGAACAGAGTAAATACAGTGTCGGCAGCATATGGAAAGTCAGGTAGCTTACAGGAGGAGAAACAGCCTGATTGCCTTGACGAGTTTCATACAGAATGACTGAAGAATTAGGATGTGGGCGTGGAATTTGATTTGGATCGATCTTTGATGGACCAGCCACAGGTGTTCCAGTTTGACCAAAAGGTGGCATCTGAGCCATGGTTTGAGTAGGGGGTGGTGGTGGCATTCCAAACATTCTTGGCGGGTGCATAGAACCTGGTACAGGTGGAGCCACCTAGGAAAGCCAATAAGTTAAAGACCTTCAGTTAAACTTAATTAAAATTTAAAAAGAAAGGGAAAGGCTAGTTCTACACAAATCCTAACATTAGTTAATTTAGCTGCAGAAAGCTTCTATAAAATGTCAGAGAAGAGGGTGAGAAAGATAGATAAATAACAGGGTGACTTTTAGTCCAACAACAATAAGCCCACCTGTTGGGGTTGTGTCTGCCATGCCTGTGACCCATAAGGAGAGCTTGGAGCTGGTGTCATTCCTTGAGGTCCAGTAGAAAAGGCTGGCGGTGCTGTCTGCACAGGACCTTGAGGGGTACTTAGAGCCTGACCAGCAATGGGATACCGCAGACTAGGAGCCTGCATCGGAGATCTAGCTGACGCCATTTGTGGCAGAGGCCTGGTAGGTGTTTGCTGAACAATGTAGATTCAGAAAGATAGCATATTATAACAAGATAAAAACAAGTTTACATTCCCAAGGGAAAACTGTCATTAACTAACATATAAATCATTCCACAGTGACAATAAGCTCACCTGTCGGGGTTGAGTCTGCCATGTCTGAGGTCCATAGGGGGGACTTGGAGCAGGTGGCATGCCTTGATGTGTGGCTGAAAATGTTGGTGCTGATTGGGCAGCGAGACCTGGTGGAGTACTAGCAGGTGGACCAACAATGCCCAAGCGAGTGCCAGGAGCCTGTGTAGGAGCCCTGGCCATAGCCGCTGGTGGTGGAGGTACATTAGGCGCTTGCTGTGGAAAGCACATTCAAGAAAATCAAGATAATATTAAATAATATGCAAAAGCTTTTAGAAAAATAATATACAATAATTTAATACCCAATAGGGAAATGAAAAAAGAGAAAAGAAAAAAATCAGCACAGACAAGATCAATCCACTCACCTGCTGGGGTTGTGTTTGCCATGTTGGTGGTGCAAAAGGAGAACTCTGAGCTGATGGTTGAGTTGCAGCTGAATATGTTGGCCCTGGTTGTGCAGCAGGACCTGGCGGTGTACTTGTAGGGGCACCTGCCACAGAAGATCGCATGCTAGGAGGTTGCATTGGGGCCCTGGCCACCGCCATTGGAGGTGGTCCACCAGGCAGCTGCTGCATTCCACCCGCTGGAGGAAATCGAGGCCCACTAGGGGAAGGACCTGATGAAAATGATGGTGGTCCATTGCTAACTGGACCCATCCTGCCTGCAGTAGTTGGTACAAATGGACCAGCACTTGGACGTACAGGAGCATATCCTTCAGGCTGGGTACCTGCTGAGGTCACAATAGAACCAAAGCTTAAGACCAACAAAATCCAATAGGTGTGCACATTCACAATACTATTTGATACACCATTTCCTTGCTCACCAAATTCCCCAATCCAAGATGATGGCTTCAAACCCATCCCAAACAAAAAAGGTTCAAACTTTCCAAAGAAGAAAGCTATATATCCAATGGAATGTTATGTCATGTAGTTAAGTAATAGGGAAGGATTTGGAAACCACAAACTCTAAAAGAACAAGAAGTAATGGATGCAACCTTGGTGTCTAGTTGATGTCCATGCCGCTTTCCACACTTATTCTAAAATTCTTTGGGCAATCAAGTTCATCCTCACATTATGAAACATATTCAGCACCATCCTTTTAGCGAGGACCCCAATGATTTTGCTTTTGTCATTTGTTTTGAGCAAACATTAAAAATGAAAAGAAATGGGAGGAACCCACTTTTGTGGTTTCAGAGCCAACTAACATAAGTACCCTTGTCCTACATATCGCAAGTAATAAGCCATTGTAAAACAAATTAATCCTTCAATCCTACATGAGTGTCACACAAAGCACATATATCATAGGAAAGAGATTTGCACTTCCTACATGTACCAAAAGCACCAGTTGCTTCACCAAGAATATTGGAGAACATAAGGGACAATCCTCAAACACCAAGACACCTGCCCTGCCACACTCATATCTCTGATCCTTAAACTTAGACATTGTTTGGCCAGAAATCTAAACCCTAAAGTGAAGTTCCTCAATGTCTGTCTTGAAAAACCCTCCACTCAGCCCTCCGAGATCAAGCATCAAACACTTCTTAATCGTTGTCACTCATTCAATAATGAAAACGGAGAGTTAAAAAAGATCTTTCCGCATTTACATATTAGGTTACAAAAATTTTAAATCCAATCATCCGATTAATTCTCTTAGTTTTGTTTCATGCTGATCCAATGTGTAATAATTTGTAGTTTTACCCCCACTTGATGTCTCTTTAACTTGTTTCGTTATTGATGAAGAGTTAGACTGCACGTTCTCAATGTCCAAACCCTAATTTCAACACCAATGTCCAACATAAACAATTTACAAATTGATCAATTCTCCTTCAAATTTAAGACCTATGCCTACCCCATTTGGGACACAAACATCATCCCTTGTACAAACCATCTCCTTTTTTCCAAATCAATCCAAATTGTTAAACCCCAACTTGATGAATTCAAGAATCCAAACCAAATCAAAGAAAACCCGCAAAAGATCGCAATCAAGAAAACCCAAAAAAAAGAAGCGGTAGAATGCATAATACCTGGCTGGACGTTTGAAGCATCTGGTGGTCGTTGAAGCATCTTGAGCGAGAGAGAGAGAGAGAGAGAGAGTTGAAAATCAAGATCCGAAGATCTGATTATTCAGGTGATGAAAAGACAGATCTAAATTCTCACTCTAAAAAGAGAGAGAGAGAGAGAGAGAAATCTGTCTGATCTGAAAATAGGGTTTTGTTTGTGCTTAATTAAGTCTCTCACCGTCTGCTGATAACGGTGCCGGAGATTTAGAGAAACGGTCGAGAGAGAGTTATAATCATAAGCTAGCGAGGGTCTCTCTCTTCCTCGAGACCGAGAGAGGACCGATGAACGAAAAGGAAACAGTCTGTGCCCCGAGGGATTCAGAGGCCGCTGGGAATTTTTTCTCATTTTTTCAAAATATATAGAAATTATTTACATTTTTTTTTAATAAACTTCTATTTTTTAATTTAACTGATTTATGTCTATTTTATTTTATTTCAATTATAATTTTGATTAATTAAAATAAAAGAAATTTTTTATGTATTTTTTAGAAACTTCTATTTCTTAATTTAACTAATTTATATTTTTTATTTTATTTTAATTCTAATTTTGACTAATTAAAATCAAAAGTTTTTAGTTAAAATATATAATTTAAAAGTAAAAATTTAAAATATTATCGTAAAATTTTAAGTTAGTATTACATCAATGTTTTTTATATTTAAAAGTTATCACAATATAGTATTTTATTCAAAAACTTTTTTTTTTAATTGAATCGTAAAGAAAAATATGAAAAAGGAAATGGGTGGGGCAAAGCATCCAAAGAAGATATGAACACTTAATAATAAATAATAATTATACTTAATTTTTGCCCATTTTTCTTTATTTGTGTGTACATTTGCTTCCTTTGCCTATTTTGCAGGAAAACCTACTTTAATCATCACGAAATATATGAAAATTTTATTTACTGTAATATCTTTATTACTGTTATCATATATTTTTTACGCACATTTAAAATGTAATAAATAATGCATATCAAATTTTACTTGCATATGTTTCTTTGCAATACCAAGGATACATTTTTTGTTAGGGTTTGGATTTGTTCCAAAATTCTAATTTAGTGATCCACCAAACTATAAAAAATTTCTTAGGGAAGTGTTTGTCGTCATGATTTTGAATGAGTCATGGTGATGCAGTTTTTGTTTTCTGGGTAATATATAATATAATTTTTCATGTAATTGATGTAAATTTTGCCATCCAATTTTGAGATCGAAACAGATGAGGCTATCCTGAATTGCTGCTACCGTCAAAGGTTAATGTCCAGTGGCTGAATTGGTTAAAACTCTTCGGTTTTGGGTCGTTTTACAGTTGAACAAATCGGTGGGCCAGACATTTTTTTTTTCCTTGACACGCATTAGTGGACTTTCATATTGCTCTTGCCAGTTGGATGACGTCGATATGTCTTGTTACTCTATGGGTGTTTAATAATAGTTTATGGAATTGTTAGCTAAGATTAAGAATTTCTATGGGAATTCTGGTACAGCTTATGGAACTTTATTCTGGACAATTGGGAGTTTCTCCTTCATTTATGTCATTGTGAGTTCATTAATACTTTTCTAGTTGCTTTCCAGTTGAGTAGAAAATATTTGTCATTTTTGCTTGTCATCTAGACTCGTTGAATCATAGATTTTTCTTGAAAAAAAGAAGGCTTTTTCACTTGAGCTTTGAAGTTTTATTACTAGGCCTTTTCTTTTTCTTCCAAACTTCCAACGGATTCATATCTGAAAAACTCTTCGTTTTTGGATCGTTTACCTGAAAAGTGAATGCGCCTTCCACTAGCATCCTCTACCAAGTGCTTATGCTGCGGTCTGAGCTGCTAACTTATTTCCATGCTGTTGTAAAGGGTTCTATGACATTCGTTTCCATGCTGTTGTCTATGTAGTCATATAGATGTGTTCTTTCTTGCAGGGAATGGCTCTCTTAACCATGTCAGCTACTGTTAGTGGACTAAAGGCATCTTGTGACTAAGATAATTGCCAAGCCACAGCTTCACAAACTGCAGTGTGCTTCATTGCTCTATACTTGATTGCTCTTGGGACTGGTGCTATCAAGCCATGTGTCTCATCCTTTGGTGCCGATCAATTTGATGAAAATGATGATAAGGAGAGGAAAAAGAAGAGTTCATTCTTCAACTGGTGGAGAGGAAAAAAGAGTTCATTCAACTGGTTCTATCTTTCAAGTAATTTTGGTGCACTTATTGCCTCCTCAGTTTTGGTCTGGATGCAAATGAACTCGCAGATGATAAGTCAAGGTGCACTTACTACCTGGTGGGAGTCCCTTGACAAGAATACTCCAGGTCATGGTGGCATCCTTGAGAAAACATAATGTACAGTCCCAGAAGACAGGTCTCTTCTTATGAGACGGCAGATGCTGAGAGCAACATTGAAGGGAGACGCAATCTTGAGCACACTGAAGAGCTAACGAAAATCAAGTTACAACCGTCCACTGCCATTTGATGATTAAAAGAATGGTTATCATCGACATTTATGTTGCCATTATAGAAAAATGAATTAACATTCTGAGTATTCACTTGATATATCAAAGACAAATGTTGCTGATGTTTTGACAAGGCTGCTGTGGAGACAAGAAGATCGCATCAAGAGCCCACCAAATCCATGGAGACCGTGCACGGTAACCCAAGTCGAGGAATTCAAGGCCATTGTTCGATTGCTTCCCGTATTGGCCTCTGGCATAGTCTTTGCCGCAGTACATGGTCAAACGAGCACCTCGTTTGTGTTGCAAGGAAACACTATGGACCAACAAATGGGACCACACTTCAAAATTCCATCAGCTCCCTCGCCCTCTTTGACACACTGTGTTATCTTTTGGGCACCAATTTATGACCAAATCATCCGGCCATATGCCAGAGAGTTCACTGGCCATGAACGTGGATTGACTCAACTACAACGAATGGGCGTTGACCTGGTCATTTCCATTTTCTCTATGGTCTTTGCAGGAGTCTTGGAGGTCACTTGAATTGGCAAAGCGAGAAGGAATAACTACTATGATCTTGAATACATTCCACTGAATTTCCTGGCAGTGCCTCAGTATTTCCTAATTGGCTGTGCTGAGGCTTTCAATTTCATTGGGCAACTATAGTTTTTTTATGACCAAGCACCGGATGCCTTGAGAAGTTTGTGCCCAGCTCTCTCTCTTACAACCATTTCCTTGGACAGCTACTTGAGCACTGCACTTGTTACTGTTGTGACTAAAGTGACCATTAGTGGTGGGAAGAGCTGGATTCCGGGAAACAACTTGAATAGAGGCCATCTTGACTACTTCTATTGGCATTTGGCTATTCTGAGCTTGATCAACTTTGTTGTACGTGTGGAGATTGCCAAGGGGTACAAGTACAGGAAGGTCACCCCCAATCGGCTTATGAAGCAATGAAGTTGGGTGTATCACCCATGTCTTCTGACTTTGTTCTGTAGGTTTCTGCTGGGAATTGTCATCGATGTGCCTATAAATATTGCCACAAGTCAGTTCTCGTCATTTGGTCATGCAATAATGATGATCTCCAAGTTAATGTAAACCTCTTCTTCTAGCCTAAGCATCACTGATACTAATAACCATTGTTAATTAATTTTAAATATCTCAGTAAGTGAGTGAAATATATTAACCCATTAAATCATTGCAGAGAAATAAGAGTCAATAATTGCACAGATTATGACATTTTGGCATGATAAACTGAGTATTAGAAGTGAAATATCTCTTGTTAGGGTGGCAATTGCTCCTCATAAATCAACTTTCCAATACTTCTGCTACTTGCAGAAATGATGGTTTGATAAATTTGTTTTTCCACTTGTCAAGGTCTAAGGCATATAATCCATATTTCAAGTTGTGTTGTGGAGGCAGAAAGAATGACCCATGACATGCGCTTCCTCTTTTGTCGTATTGGGCGTTCCCCATCAACTTTCAAAAACAAAACAAAAATAATAACAGCACAACTTTGAATCTTCCATGTGAATCGTCTATCTTTTATAAAACTATTGAAACGGATAATGAACTTCAAACGAGTGGCTCAACAACCTTGGACCAAATATATTGTCCGTCCACCCTCTTTCTCTCTCTCTCTCTCTCTCAACAAAGAAAAAGAGATGATTGGCCTCAGAACCATTCAAACTTCCTCCTTCACACCCGCGAACCAGGCACTTTTCCAGACGATAAGATTTCCCAGGAAGAAGAATTCCACACTCTCCTTCTGCAAGTCCAGTGATGCAGCTGATTCAGAGCCTACTCCACCTGAAGGCGATACAAGAAAGCAGGAACTGCTGGCCAGAATAGCACAGCTTCAAGCACAGAAAGTACGTCTAACCGATTACTTGGATGAAAGATCAGCTTATCTAACCAAATTCACAGAAGAAGCCAATGCAGAATTTGACAAGATTGGCGAGGACGCTCTCAGAGAACTTGATGAAGCTGGTGCCAGGGTCTGTTCAAATTCTTGTTTGCCCATCTAATGCATTAAAATACATGGTCTCTATATGGATTAACTGCTTGTTCCTTTGTGATTGGCAGATAATGGAGAAAATAGAGAGCCAGATGCAAGCATTTGAGGAGTCATCAGAGCTAAACAGGCAGGAGATTGAGAAGAGTGAGCAGAGCGTACTGGACTTCGAAGAGCAACTTGAGAAGGACAAGAATGAAGGGCTGTTCTTCAAGAATCTAAGGCAGAAGGCACCTACAGACAAAGCAAAAGCAAAGGAGGACGCAGAGAGGATTACTCAGCTTACAAAAGCGAATGCCGGATCAAAAATAAGAAAGAACATTTACCTTGCTTTGATTAGCTTGCTGATTCTTGGGATTGTCAATGCCTTGATTACTTCATCAGATTTGAGAAAAGTTGCAGCTCTTGTAGTGATTTTGGTGGGTTTGGTTGCCCAAGTTATCTATGAGCAAAGCATGTCATCAGGTACTGAAACAACAGACAAGACAGAGGAAAAGAACAAGTAGATGCTTTGTCACATTCTGTCCCGAGTAAACTGTTCCCCAAATTTCGTTGCGGAAGTATATAGCATGACACATAAGCCCAAGCATTATCTTGCTACTTGGGTTTGATACATCACGCAACCTTAGTATTGCATCAACAATATCTGATCCTGGTGATATATCTTTAACCACCAAAACCCTGGTGCATTAGGCTATGATTTCTGATGCTTTGAATTTGCCGTTGTTTTATCCCATGAAGATAGAATAAACAAAAGTAAAAGAGGTAGTAAACATCATGCTTCACTTCAGCATGCAAAGCAAATCTATAAATTACCAAAAGAACATTTGGACACGTCAATATGTTGGCACAAAGGCCAACATTCGAACATGTTTGCAATGGTAAGAAAATAAAACAGAAATAGATGTTTGGCAATTAGGATCAGGTAATAGGCTGTCAGATGGTTCTAACCTTCCAACTCTCCTTTAGAGCAGACTGGCTTGGAGGTGTTTGCCAAGCAACACGTGCGATACTGAAATTCACCTGAAATAACAGTTATTAATAAACACAAAGTCAAGACAAGGTATAAACTAGTTCAACTTCAAAAATGCTATAAGCTATGCTCTTGGAGTAGTTTAAATCATACCAAAACAACAGTATCCTCGGTTAGTATCCATAGTCTCATAATACACTCAGAATGTAATTTTAATGGAACTTAGTATAAAACAATCATCAGAAAAGCAAGGGCCAAGCCGGTAAGAGTAATTCCTATATTGAATAGTCCAAAAGCCACAGGAATCTGGATAAGTACCTCATTTCTGAATTACAAACTTAATCTGATCCACCTATTTAAATGATCCATACCATGAATCTACAGGAAGCTGAGGGTGCATCAGTTGAACCCAAAACTTTCAGATTAGCCCAACATAAGACTGTTTCTAGCCATTCAGTTGGTGTCCAGCAAGGTAATGCATTTAACCACCAAGAATAAAGCTGGAGTGACAAACATCAGTAAAAATAAATTAGCTGTGTGATCCTTAAAGAGCTTTTTATATCATGAAAATGAGCCACATGCGCAGGTAGTGAAGGTGACAGAACCCAATGAGGAAAGAAAGACTACCACTGACTTGCAACTTCAGGAAGATTTTCCAACTGCCGGGCTTATGTCAAAAGCTCCATTGCCAATCAGTGGTCTAACAAGTATATACCATGTAACAGCAGTTGGAAGAATCCCCTTATCCAAAGCATCATCTAAGAATCTAATGGCATCTGATAGTCTGTTGCAAGAGCAAAGCCCCTTGAGGGATATATTATAGGAGATAATGTCTGGCTGAAGACCGTTGCTTGAAATGCAGTTCCAAATCTTTAAAGCATTTTCACAGTCTCCAACTCTATAGAGACCGTCTAAAAGGATGTTGTAGGTCACAAGATTTGGGACACAGTTTCTCGGCTTCATATGTGAATATAGCTGCAAGGCATCTTCAACTCTACCCACAGAACAAAGGCCATGAAGTATAATGTTGTGCATAACAACATCAGGCTCAAATCCCTTGTTAAGAAATTGTCTCCACATGTCCAGGGCCATGCCAATCTTCTTGTCTCTGCAAAGACCATCCATCAGTGAGCTATATGTGATCATATCTGGCTTATGGCCTGTTTCCAGCATTTTCTTGACCAGTTCATAGGCCTCTCCAAATCTTTCAGCTTTGCAGAATCCATCTATAAGAGTGTTATAGGTAACAACAGTGGGATTCCAACCCCTGCTAACCATTTTATTAAAAAATTGAATTGCATCAATGAGCTTAAATACTCGGACAAAGCCCTTGATAAGTGCATTGCAAACGGGAGAATCTAATTTAAAACCATGCCCATCCATTCGGTCAAGTAGACCAACTGCTTCATCTAGCCTCCCTCCTTCACACAACCCACTAATAACTGAGCAATATGCATATGGGTTCGCATCACCACCTCCATTTTCCACCTCTCTCAGTATCTGTAAAGCCCTATCCAAATACCCATTTTTGCACAATCCATGAACCAAAACCCCACAAGTTGTTGAATCTGCATGCCGGCCTTGCTCTGGTAAGAGTTCCCAAATGGAAATAGCCTTATCTACCTGCCCATTCTCAAACAAACCTTTCAGAAATATATTATAGCTAACAATATTACGACAACCATCTTTCCCCATCAATTCCCACAGCTCCAAACTATCATCAGCCCTCCTTGCTCTACAATACCCATTAAGCATTGCATTATACGTCACAACATCAGGGTGCACCCCACTTTCCATCATCTCCCTAAAAATCTCAGAAGCCCCGTCAACATCCCCTGACTCACACAACCCATGTATAAACGTACTATATGTAAATAAATCCTTACAACGCTCATTACTCTTCATTCTTTTCCATATCTCCAAAGCCTGATCATATTTCCCACACTTACACAACCCATTAATCATAACATTATAAGTAACTACATTTGGATAAACTGAAGACCCTTTCACCAACCTCTCCCAGATCTCACTAGCCTTCACGAAATCTCCTTTTTTAAAAAACCCATCAATCAAAATGTTAAAACACATCACATCAGGCAACACACCTCTCACAATCATTTCATCAAACACTTCTAAAGCTGAAACTAATTTCCCAACTTTCACAAACCCATTTATAACACAGCCATAGCTAATCACATCCGGATTAAAACCCTCTCTCCACAACCAATCCAGCAACTCCTTAGCCTTCTCAACTCTCTTCCTCCTACAAGAAATCTTAATCAAAACATTGTAAGTCTGTAAATTTGGCAGGACCGCAGCCTTTTCAAAATACCCAAAGAAGTTCTCAGCTTTATCCCACTGATTTGATTCAATATAAGCATTTAACATACAATTAAACGATCTCACACCCGGTTTGCAACCAAAAATCTCTTCCATATTTTCAAACACGTATAAGGCCTGTTCAGGCATTGAATTCTTCGAATAAGCCTTAACGACTGATAAAGCAACATCTTCAGAGCAAATACATTTCTGGGTCTTGATTAGTTCGATGATTTTTGAGACTTTGACTATGAGTTTTGGGTCGGAGAGTCGTTTGAGGATGTGGTGGAAGACATGCGAGGAATGGGCGTAACCTGGGATTTGAGTAGCAGAATCGAAGAGAGAGAGAGCAGAGGGTGTGTTTTTCTCCGATTTGAGGAGCTTGAGGAGGTGTTTTGGTGAGAGATTTCTGGGGAATTTTGTTGACATCGTGAAGAAATGAATGCTCGATTGGAGCCAACATCGTTATGGCATATCTTTCGTAGAGAATGAGGAGAGTTTTGCGCTAAATTCTCGTGTTAGGGCCGTGTCAGAGAAATAAATCCTTTAAATCGGCAATTTATGAAAAAGAATTTTCTTTTTTTTTGTTATATTAGGATTCTATTCGAAATTGAAAAAAAGTATTATAATCACGGCAATGTGAAAAAGAATTTCATATATCAATACTTATTAACAAATGTGGGATAGATACTTTTGTCTTTAATCAGATTAAGAGTTTGATTTCTATTAAATATGAAAAAAATAATATTAAAAAATTTATTCCCACAAAATGAATCATGTAATGATTGATTTATATTAATCAAGACGAAACTTAAGATATTGAGCATCGGTTAATAAAAAGAAAACAAAAGAATTTCGTATTAGGATTTTCGAAAGTGTCGGGCCAGTACTCCTATTCTGGTTGGCCCAATGCGTGGCCGAGAATGTTTAGGAGGCTGAACGCCCTGGCCAGGCTCCATTTCCAGAGGAATTATGGGGGATACGGACTGTACCAAAAAAAAAAAATGGGGGATACGGATACGCCTACCGGTTCATTTTAATACCTCATTTTTATAATTTTATAAATATCATAAGTTTTTTTTTTCTTATTTTAATGAGTGAAAATTATATTTACCCTTCTCGCTTAATAATATGTCAACATCAAATTATAACACTAATGATCAGTCGATCTAGGAGATAAGTCATCTATCCCTTAATTGGTAATTTTGAATTCTAATTTTGAAAATAAAGTGGGTTATGTTAGAAGAGTTCTACTTCCGGACCTAAATCGACTCGATTTGAATTAATTAAGATAAAACTTTGAATACCGAGTGATAAATTAAATCCAAAAATATAATAAAAGAGCCGTTAAACTATAACTCAGAACCCAAATGTACACATTCTCTTATGGATTACTACATGCTAAACCCTAATGAGACCGAAATTATTGTGCTATATGATCAGAATAGCAATCATAAACAAACCACAAATGAACTATAAACAAATTGTGAAAGCGAATCTCGAATGGATCGTTGAGGAACCGGTCATTCCTCATGTTTTCTTTTCACAATTTAATGGTCAAAATATTACTCGTCTCTTGTTATTTCCAAACAATGTATTCCTTTTTTTTTTGTAATTTGATTTTAATTTTGAAAAAATTAATTGATTTAATGGTCAAAATTTTCACTTTTTTTTTGTAAAATTTATGAATATCCAAATCAACAAAAGGATTTTGAAATTTGCAAATGAACTCTACAAAAGTTTGTGAGATTCAATTAACTTTTCTTTTTAATTACCACTTTATCTTGATTAACCCTAAAAAATGTCAAAGGTAATTAAGTAAATATTTTTACGTATAGAAATAAATTTCATATTTTATTTTCTATTGTTTGAGGATATAAATTATATATATATATATATTTACTACCAGTGGTGAAATTAGTGAAATTTAATAAAAATGCATATCTAAAAATATGATTTTTTAAATTCATAGATTAACAAACTCTATATATAAGCGACTTTCATAGTCTCTCTATTATTCTTTTTACTTGATAACGTAATTAAAGTGTCTAAGAAAAATTAATTAATTAATTATTTTTTGTTAATGGGAATCATTGCTGTTATTTGCAGTTTATTAGCCTCTTTATGATACTCATTAACTCTTCAATTATTAAAGTTCAACTCTTCAATTTCATCACAATTTCTTTTACGTGCGATGGGCACAAAGCATTAAACGTCCTTTTTATGTGCTAAGAAGGATTATGGTAAAATAATACGATAATGTCAAAATAAAAGGTCATTGGGACACCTAGAATATAGTTTTTGAAAATTTAGAAATATTTAATAATGTTTTTTTTTTGTTAGTAGGACTTGGAGGGAGGACTCGAACTATCATTTTTTTTTATGTATAAACAAACGATTAAATTTGGTTTGAATCGTATTGGTTTTTTTAAAAATAAAACTTTTTTGACGTAGAATAATATTAGTATATTTCTAATATAAAAAATATATATTTTTTAATTAGTGGGATTGTAAAAGATGAGTATGAGTATTTTACGTTTTTTTTATAATGGTTTTACTCTAGAGAAAACAGTGGTTGGTTTTACTCAAATCCAATCAAATTTACCTAGAAATACTTAAAATCAAAGTTATTTTCACTTTATCCTATTTTTACTTTATTTTTTGTTACTGTTCCCAAATATTCTTCAAAATATGTGTTCACTATATGATCTCCTTATTAATCCTAGGGGATTGGTGAAATAATCATTAACGAAAATACTATATCTTCACGTCTCAGATTCCAATTTATTGTTACTTTCGAATTTATATCCAACACGCTAAGGAGAATTATGGTAAAATAATACCAAAATAAAAGGTCATTGGGACACCTAGAACATGGTCTTAGAAAATTTAGAAAAATTTAATAATTTGTTTTGGTAAGTAGGGCTTCGAGAGAGGTTTGTATAAACCAATAGTTAAATTTGGTTTGAGTCATGTTTACCTCTTCAAAAATAAAACTAAGGACATGAACTGCCTAACACACTGCTAGGGTTCTAGCTTTTGTGACATTCATTAAAAAAAATTATAAACACATGTTTTGAAAAGCGTAATATAATTTTGAAGAAGTTTTAATTAGATAAATGCAAGTACTTGATTTATAATATAGTATGTTCAAAATAATTAATGAAAAAAATTAGAATTCTATAAAATCCCAAAATAAGAAATTATTATTTTTGTATTTCACTTAAATTTCCTAAAATTTGGGATTAAAGTTGTTGTTGTTATTGTTCACTTAAATTGCAACTCTCTTAGAACATTAACACACCAAATTTAGTTACACAAGAATATTAAAAAGGGTGAAATTGGAATTTTACTAGATAACTTGATTTTGCTAGGTTTTCTCTTTTTAACCCTAATGTATGTGATTTGTTCTCTTAGATGAAGGAAGTGAAGAGTTGTTCTCTTTGAAGAGAAGAGAGGAGAACAAGGAGGAATAGATGTAATAGGACAGGGCAGGATTTTTGGGACGTGCAGATGCAGAACCCAACAACATTCCAAGAACAAGCACAAGGTATGCTACTTCCATGTATTCATTTTATACATGATTATCCCAATAAATTTAGGTTTTAATGTCTTAATAACTTTCCCCTAACATATTTTAGAATATAAAATTCTCCCCTTTATAGTTTTTCTTATGAACAAGAAATATATATATTTTTTATATTTATCGATAAGATCAATCAATACACGAAAAAAAATTTTGAAAAGAAAAGAAAAGAAAGGAGAATAAAGAGGCTCGACGATTGAGTGGTCGAGAGAGAAAATTTTATTGATGGGGAGAGAGTAAAAAGAAAAGATAGATCAATTGATTTACTATAGAAATCAATTAAGATGAGAGAGATTTCTCATTCATATGTGTTTTAGTTCCTCTATCTTTTTTTTATTTTAAGAAAAGAGTGAGTAACTTATGGCATTAATGGGTTTCGAAGATTGAGATGGACTTTGATCCACAATAGATACAACAAAAGATACATACATATGTATCTTAAATAAATAAATAGTTTAAGTGCTACAATTGTTTGAAAAATCAGTATGGTACAACAAAAGATACATACATATGTATCTATATGCATATGTGAATATATATCGACATAAAATAATATGATATTTTCAGAGTTTAATTCACTTATATTATCATCCTTTTTACCTATATTAAAAAAAATTGCCAAGTTCTGGCTCACCATAGGGGGCGGGTTATCAACTAGTGTATTTACACATTTATACTCTAACACCTAATAAATTATACTCATGATTAGAGCTCTCAATAAGTACCTCTCCGTTAGGGACGGTCGGTCGTGTTTCGCAGGCCGAGTTAGGACAGGAAGGGTCTGCCCTCGTAGGAGCCAAAAATAAAAAATAAAAAGGAGCAAACACGGAAGAGTCAGGCTAGGGTTCTGTCTTGCGACTCACACTGTCTCTCTCTTTACCTCTCTCCTTCTCTCTCTACCTAGCAGCGGCAATATCTTTTCTGCTCTTTGAAGATGATCTGACAATGGTGGCAATCTCTCTTCTCATTCTCTTTTCCTTGTCGAAGACTAAACTCAGTTCAATGACGATGATGATCGAAACTCTAGTTTAGGGGAGGTCTCTCTCATCCTTGAAAATGATCGAATAGACTAGGGTTTCGCATCTCTCTCTCATCCGCATAACTTTATTGCTCTCTCTCGATCTCTCTCTCTTCTGTCTCTCCTTGATTTTCGTTCTCCGTCTATAGACTATGATTTGTGTTCTCTGCCCCCTATTTTCTATCCCGTTTCACTTTCTTTGTCTGTAGGTTAGGGTGTCTGCTCTCTTTTTCCTCATTCTTATCATCTTGACAGAGGCGAGCATTATTCGATTAAAACCAAAAAATCGTCTTATCCAAACTCTTCTTTTAATTTTTTAGTGATTTATTAGATATTTGATTTAGTTTAAATAAAACCAAATTAATTGAATATTATTATAATATCTTAATTTGTTTTATTTCTACGATTATCAATTTTAAAATTTTTTATTTCGATAAAATAGAAATAAATAAATAAATTTAAAAAATTACATATTTTTTAAAATAATTTTTATTCATATAAATATTATTATAATATTATAATTAATAAAAATAAAAATAAATCTAAAAACTAAAATCAATATAGTAAAGATTGCATAATTAATGAAAAATTTTAATTTTAATATTTTTTATTCCAAATGTTCAATATTCGGTCCGATTCTTCCACTTCCAAAGCGAGACTTTCACTCATGTCTCTCACTCTCTTTCTTCTATTTCACTCATTTTCCTTTCTTTTTTGTTACCTTTTTGCTTTGATTTCCCTTTCAAGCTACTCTTTTACATAACATCATGATGAATTTTAAAAACAAAAATAACTATTGTAATTTTCTATGGTTTATTTTTTTGTTTTTTATTATTTTTATTTTTATTTTTAAAATTTATTATTTATTTATTTATTTATTTCTGAGATAAATTTCAAAATGTGAGATTAGGGATATTTTTCTTGTTGTAGTATTTTCCGCGGCATATTTCTGTAACTTTTAGTGGCAATTGCCCGTAAAGGAGGGACGGATTTAAATACGTTAGTGTCGGAACCGTCCTAGGAGGAGGATAATCTCTGTCGAAGCCGACATCATTGATAACGAACCCCCCCCCCCCCCAAAAAAAAAAAAACGAACCTGTTGGGTTTGGCGGCAGTGAAGTTATCAAAGTCATTTTCTAGATTTTGCTGTCGGTTTTGACAAATAGGTCGATCGATCACCAATCGACACCATGGGAGGGACATTCATGGGATGTACGTGAAGGAAGGATAGTAACATATGCCAAACGGAGGTATCTTTGACGACAGAACTAGAGTTGACCTCCATGGTGATTTACAATGAGAATGGGGCATTCGCGCTCGTAATGGAGGTCTCACTGATGTGGTGGTGTTGCCATTTTTTGATTAAAAAAAGTCACAGATGGACAGAAAGAGAGTCTGTTCAGACCTGCAATTTCTCCTAAATTTTCGAAAAATTGTAATTTCCCAATCTGAACGTAGTTGTGCTTTTACTTATAAACGATTCTCTACAACCTCAAAGATCCAACTTCCCCCCGAAAATGATTCCCTAAATTCCGAACCTCAAAACCCTATTCTAGTATCCTCAACTGCGATTCTTCTCCATCGCCGAGGAAGTTGCGTTGCCACAAGAAGCAATTCCAAGAGATGATCCAATTCTGAGTCCTTCGAGCCCATTAAAGATCAATGCCGACAAAACCAATCACATAGAAATGAAATGCTTCTGAATATTCGTCAAGTCAACGAATTTTAACCTCACTAAAGAAGACAATGTTGATGCCCTAATTGGAATTTCTGTTGGAAATCTAGTCGATTCTTTGATTGAAGAGGAGACTGAAACCATGGTCTCCTCCCCCCCCCCCCTCTCTCTCTCTCTCTCGTGGCGAAAATGATTGTCGGACTGGAAAAGCTTTTCGGAAACTCGAGGGCAAAACGGGAAGAAGGTTGGGCATGTTGAGGGCAAAATATGAACAGATGTTCGAAGTGGATGAAAGAATTAGCCAGCATATTTAGGGTTAGGGGTTAGGGGTGCAATTTTCAAAGTTTATGAAATTATTTAACGGCAATCGAAGTTTAAGAATATTAGAAAGAAGCTCCAAAATTTGAAGGGATTTTTGTGATTTTAAAGCCTTAACAGATAAGCACACTTGAAGCCTTGTAGTTTTGCGTATTGCCACTAAAAGCCATGCAGTTTTAAAATTGTTACTTTGCCCCCCGACGCTTGTAATTTTTGTTGGTTTGCCTCTTATGATTTGCTCCGTTTCGATTTTTCATCAATTTTCTCCTTCACCTCACGCATGGAGTCATGCACCTTCTTCATTCTCTCTTTTCTTCAAACTTACAACATCCCTCTCCTTTTCTATCCTTTCTCTCTCTACAATTCTCTATGATAGAGCATGGCTCAAAGGCCTATTATCACAAGACTTAAAATCTTTATGCACAGAGACCATCGGACATAATACATCTGAAACGTATCGACAATGCGGGATTTATTTTCTAGAAAGATAGACACGACTCATTCTCTCAATACACCTCGACAGTCCCTCTTAATAATCGCCTGCTCAGCTTTTAAATCTGCTCGGTGCTCCACACCCTCTTTTAGTTAAGGGTAACATTCACCTCCTCTGGGAGCACGGAATCAACCTCCCGTAATAAAAAAAAAAAAAAAAAATTTACTATTACCGATAAGGAAAAGATTCTCCTAAGATTTGAACTTTTCAAAATGATAATATTTCAAATTTTCGGGAATCTCTCACGGTAATCCTTGTGATCTCAAGACGTTCCTATAAGGAAACTAGATTTTTAACATTCCGGATGTATTGAAACTCACATGAGTGATCTATATATTACCTTTGCTAGAGCGACCAAGTAAGTCCTCTGACTCCTAGAACTCACACAAGGCACAAAAAGATATACAGAGTTTTCTTTCGGTCTATTTTTTCTCTTTCGAAAACTACTCTCTAAACTTGAGTATCGAAATCTCCCCCACCGGAACACCTCTAGCGGTCTTTTGCAGGTTTCATCGATCAAGACCTCCCAGCAACCAGTCGTCCCGTTTGAGTCAGCAGAATCTTCATTTGTGGAGTTTAGACCCATCTCCAACACCCTCAAATCACTGAAATTATTTTTTTAAATCAAATTAACCTTCAAATTAGATATACATTATAAAAAATCCTATGATAAATAAAAAAATCATCACTCACGTTTTCTATTCACAATATTTATGAATTAAGAAACAAGTTTGACAAGTTAAATAGTGTTTCAAATTATACTTTTATAAAGTACTCTTTTATAGAAATCTTCTACCTAGAAGCCATTTCCATGATCACCGAAGGTAAACCTTGGTGGCTACGAATTGATGCTTGTTTTTAGATTTCCTCAACCCCGTAAGTTCAGTTAAGGCCTTCAACAAGTTTCGTATCATCACCTTATCTCAATTCATACATTTTATCCCATCTTTTTTCTCAGGACCATCCACTGAAGCTTAAAAAATGGCTTACAACCTTTCTTCAACCTTTTTCCACCCGTGGTGTTGCAGTTGTCTAATGTGAAGTTCCATGCTTTGGCAGTAAACTTCAAAACCCTATTTCTAGTTTTAATTTTTGAAGAATTTATCCTTTTTTATTATTATTTTAAAAATTGTTTTTTAAGAAATATTTTAAAATTTTCGGCCCATGTGACCTGTACGTGTCAAAATTAATAAAATCCGTACAGAAAGCCCTAATGAATAGATTGGTAATAAAATAGTAAAAAAACCAAGAAATCGACAATTTTTACACTCGAGAGCGGAAGGAAAATCTCCCGGTCCAAGTGACGGTGCGATGCTGGAAGAGAGGGAAAAGGGTAAAATTGGGAAACTATGCGATCCCACTTCACCGCGCCGGTCCAGAGGTCAACCTCACCATATATCCTTTTGTAACGGCTCTCCATCGATGTCCGAACACTAAAGCTCGGCTACTAAAAGGTTCTTCTTCTTCTTCCTCTTCTTCTTCTTCTTCTTCTTCTTCTTCTTCTCTCTCTAATGCTACAGAAGCGAATACGACTAAAACGAGATATGCCGCCTGTTTCGCCATCTCATGATGTTCCGAATCTGTGATTTCAAAAGCGTTTTTTCTTTCTTTAATCTGTTATGTCTGATCACCTGCTTTCCTCTCTCTACTTACGTATTTGAAGGTGTTTAATCGGCAAATGTGACGTTAGGCAATGTTTTGGCATAGCGAATGGATTTTAGGGTTAGCTTTCGAAGTCCATCTGTGGACGGATTCTACGAGGAGTTTGAGCGATATGTTGATGATGAAATGTGTGTGAGAGATGCGAGGACTTTAACTTTTTCATGTTTGATTAGTATTTGTTGGCTTATAATTGAGAAAAAGTCCCTTCAAAATAAATTTCCATATTCCTTTTTGGGGAAGAAATCAATTTATTCTGGGCAATATAATTTTATATTTTATGAATCACATGATATATATCATTCTGCTATGTTTTTGTCTTGAATTTGTATTTTTTGTCCTTTTACCCTTTTTGAACTCAAATTGGGAAAGAGAAGGGGACATTTGATGTTGATGACCGGGGGACGGGTTGGGCCGACCCACTTCAGACTTCAACTGTGGGTTGGTCACCCCAAAATATATGATGTATCCCTTCGGGTTTTGCATAGTGGTTCTATTTTGTCCTTTGGTGTGTTTAAGGTTAGGACTTGAGATCTTGTTGATGATTCTCCGACATGATTGTGCCTATTTGGCCATGAACTTGGTCTTTTAAGTTGAACGATGGGTGTGTGTGTGTGTGTGTGTGTATTATAACCAAATTGTTTATTATCAATTTGCAAGTGTAGCACAGATTGTGTTTGTTTTCTAATAAGTATTATTAGGACGGAAAATCCTTATGTTTGATATATATATGTATGTGTGTGTGTGTGTATTAATATTTTCAACTTGTTTGGAGTTCTGTGAAGTTATATGGAACGATATTTTCATTTCTATTTTTGGGAGATTTTTTTTTTTTTTTGGTGTCCTTTTTATTGCCAACTTTGGATCCTCTGTTCTTGCCAAATTTAATTTCTTGCTTTTCCTCTATGCTCATAAAATGACATCCAATTCCATATTTTGTTTCCTTTGGAAATGGTCCTTGTGGATTTGAGGAGATTCTAAGAATATCAAGACATGATTTTCCTTTTTAGAAGCTTTTGACAAACAAACACAGCCATAGCTTTCTTCTTTCAGGTAAACGCTGCATTACATGAATTTGTACAAAATATTTGAAATACTATTGATTTAACAGTGATTAACTTGTACAATTTTTGTGTGGATTCAATCGTTTCATTACTACCCCGAATTTGTTCAATATAGCATTCTTCTTCTTTTGATTGGTGTAATTTCAAATTTCAAGTTATTTGCATTGGTTCCAAGATGCTGCCAGGACTTTTGTGATGTTAGGTCTAGTAGCATAACACTAGTTAAAGTTGTTAGCTCTACCGGCACTTGCTAGGGTAGGCTCATATTTAAGTAAATGGATGACTTTTCTTGGGTGCGAAGTTTCTTTATTTGAGTTCTATTATTTTTCCTATTTAGAATTTATTTTTTATTTAGGAGAAGGACAACATTATAATACTTATGTACAAGCCTAGTAGGTGTGAGTGCCTATGGGTAAAAGGTTGTGTGAAATACTTTAGGGGTTCATAATTCTGTTTAGTTGTTGTAGAGGGTATGGAGAGTTCTTTGGCATTTGTGAGATAGTGTACATCAAGTATTTAGGTTTGGGTGGGTTCTCAAATAGACCATTACAACTTGTAACAATTCATGGATGTAGGTAAAGGGTATCGTGTCTCACTTTATTATTTTTAGTTTGGTTGTGAATATTGTCTCTGCTAATTTCTTTGTATATTTTTATTGAGTTTATTCAGAACATTACTCACTACACAGTGGATTTTGCTTAGGGTCAAACTTTAAGGTTCCGATGAGGAGATCTATAAAGATACCCACAACCAAACATGTGAAAGGCAGGTACCATCTTGATGGCAGGAAGAGGAAGCATGGTACTTTTGCACAAAATGGAGTGCAGATGACACAAAGAAAATCTATATTTGGTTTCTATGCGGACTCCATTGTATTATCATTCTTAAAAGAACTTGCTATTGATCAATGTGTTTTGAATTCATCAGAATTTTCAATCCCTCGATTGCGTAATCAGATTCTTAGGGTGCGGCAAGTTATTCGTCTATCTAATCCTGAATGTCCTCGGGTAAGTTCAAGTTGGATCTCTCTTTTCATATTTTTTACATTCTCTCTGGGGGTGAAGGAAGTTTTCTATGGTCTCTCTGTTTTATGTTGTTACTTTAAAAGGAGGATCTTCCGATATGCATCCAACATGACTTGTTTTTTGTGTGTAAGATTTGATTAGAATGTTATGCTTTGGTAAGAATCGATGAGAAAGTAAAGTGACCTATCTTTTGCTGGTGGATGTTCTAAACCTTGGACAACTTTCATAAGGGAATACATTAAAAACAGGAGCTTTGTACCAAAATATACCTAAAAGGACAAAAAAAATTTTTAAAAACCCTGAGAGCAAAATAATTTCTGATCTAACCCATGTTTGTCGCGTGTTCAACCCGCAATAAGCTATGTCGTGAGTTGAACTCGCGACATGGCCATGTGGCGGTGAGTGGATGGTGCCGCGTTTTGAAAATGCGACACATTGTGCCGCGTCTCCTCGTCGAGTCTTCAAGACGCGACAAGGCTCGTCACATCTCCAAGACGCGACATGGCGGCCCTCCACCACCCACGGCGCTACGCTCTCCCTCTCTCCCTCCCCCCGCTGGCGCTGCGCTCTCCCTCTCTCCCCCCTGCAGCGTTGCGCTCCTCTCTCCCTCCCCCCGCGACGCTGCGCTCTCCCTCCCCCCTGGCGGTGCTGCACTCTTCCCCCCTCTCTCTCTCCCTCCCTCCCTCCCCCTGTGGCACTCCTCCCTCTCCCTCCCTCCCCCACTGTCACGGAAGCAGTATCCCTCCCTTCCCCACAGCCGCAGGAGCCTCCCTTTCCCTCCCTCCCCCACTTCCGCCCACTGCTGCGGGAGCCGTCTCCCTCCCTGCCGCACTGCCGCGGGAGGCTATGTCGCGTCTTGAAGACACGACATAACCTTTGTCGCAGGTTGAACACGCGACAAATATGGGTTAGATCCGAAATTATTTTGCTTTCAGGGTTTTTTTTAATTTTTTTTTAAGGTATATTTTGGTACAAAGCTGTTAAAAAAGAGGTGCCTTTTATGTTACAAGAGGAGGAATCAGGATACAATTTACTATTTTATTGCAGAAAAGAAAATGATGGTCGTGAAACTTGGTCTCCTCTATCTTGCGTTTCTGTTGGCAAATGCCTAGTACAATTAAAGACAGGTAATGATTTTGGAGAGGCTTGAGGGTGTACCAAAGAGGAATAGTTCTTCCTAATCTCCCTTATATCACATTACCCTTAGTGGGAAGGTAGCCAGATAGGACATTTCAAGCATTCCTTGTGGAGATCATTTGTCTCCTTTTGACGCTTTTCATTTTTTGGTTAGGAGTCCTCAATCTTCATGCTTCAAATGTTCATTTTTTACTGTGCTTAGTTCCAAGGATACATTGTTTTGTTGCTTCTTGTAAAAGGAGGAAGAAGAAGAATGAATGTTAAGAGAGGAATGGGAGGAGATGTGTGCAGTGGCAAATCACTTTGCCTCTATCACAATTGTCAAGTTGATATGGGTGTGCCGTGAAATCTGAAGAAGAATAGAAGGAAAAGATGAGTCTTGTCAGAAACTAGTTAACCATTGCATTATTCATGGTGTCCAAGTATGTCACTGTGGCTACATCCATCAAATTTTCCTTACTCCTTTGTGTCTTGACATGAATATGTTTGACCTTTCCTATTAGGAATGCATGAAAGTATTCTTTGTGCCTAGATTTGTAAGGAAGATCTGCCTGTCTATTTTACTGTGAGACACAAGGTTGATTAAGAACAGACCAATTTGTCCCTTTGTAAATCTTAGCACATGGTTGTCATCTTATGTTCTCGACAATGATGTTAATGAACTTTTTGCTGCTTCCTTTCTCAGCGAAAGCGGAAGTTTCAGGAGTTTCTAAAAGGAAAATTCCCTGCTTTTTTTGGGCTGGCATTGAAGAATTCTAATCAGCAAAGTTCTGAGTTGAACAAAAGTCAAGTTTCAATTGCCTCCTCAGCTTCATGTTTGCTCAGTTCAACTATTACAACAGACAGTTGCAGCCAGCAAATTGCCTCAAGTTCCCCCAATACTGTAAGTTTATCACCATTGGAGGATAATTCTGAGCTTAAGCATGAGAATACCAATATCTTCTGTACTGATATGGTGGAATTGGGCCTTCCTGTTCTTTAGTCACCATTGGAGGACAGCTGCAAGCCTAAGCAGGAGTATAGCAATGTCTCCTTCAGGTGTAATGAGATGGAATTGGACCTGTCTGTGCCTGGCAAGCAATCTTCGGCTGCAGTTGATTCTATTTCAGTTTATGTATTATGCCCTTTAAGCCCCAAAAATCTCTCCCCTGAAAGCACACATGTTTGGGATTTTGATGATTCGGTTCAGAGTTCAGACTCATCAAGTTTGGAGGAGTTGGACCCTGTTAATGTCCAAACACCTCGAAGATCAATCAGGTTGTTGAACTTCATGGGCGATTATCTGCCAAGGATCATTATTCCTGTTGGCCCCCGCTTTCAAGCTGATGTACCTGAGTGGACTGGTCCCTTAAACTTAAAGTATCTTTATAGTGATCAGAGGGAAAATTCAAGATTGTTGGGAACTCAAATGTGGCCCATCAAAGGTATTTATGCAGATTCAAGTGGGAAAGGAATTGGAACAGGGAGACCCGAATCTTGCTCTTGTGCTTCTCCAGGAAGTACTTCTTGTGTTAGACATCACATTTGTGAGCAAAGACAGCTGCTGCAATCCAACCTCGGTCCTGCATTCTTTAGTTGGAAGTTTGACGAGATGGGAGAAGCAGTTTCAAAATCTTGGACCCACAAGGAGCATGACAGCTTCAATTCGCTTGTGCTGATGAATTCTTTTTCAAGCGAGAAGTTATTCTGGAGGTATGCCTGGAAGTGTTTTCCATCCAGAGGCAAGCAAACCATCACTAATTACTACTTTAATATGTTCATCCCCAGACGTATGAGCATGCAGACAAGATTATCTTTTGATAGATTTCAGAGTGATAACCTGGATGCTAAAAGGTGTCCTCTTACAGAAGAGAAATCTAGAAGTAGCAGCTTGTGCAGTTCAAGAAATTCAAGAACTCGATATTTGCTCCGGCCTAATTGATTTCCATTGACATCTTAATAATTAATTTCATAGATCTGCTATCACATAGCTGCTCCTTTTTTGCTGTACGTGCCTGGTTGCCATTTCCTGTGCTTAAAAAGAAATTTTTTTTTTGAATTATCATGTCCTTACCTTTTTGATTGTATAATGTTTCCCAACTGATCCATAAGGTAGTCCTGTTTCTCTTTTTTGGCTCCAATGAAGAAAATTATCTGGTATAATCAGTGGTTATCTTGTCTATTGTTTCATTTTTCCGGCATCACCCAATTTTTGTTATCAAGAATTTAGATATGCAGGCATGCATACAACTACTTATTATAAGTTTGTTGAACTTAAAACATCTGTTGTCCTTTATTAGAAACCATAGTTGATTGCCTATGTTATGATAGAAATGGGGATTAATAATACAACCTTGGATTTTCCAAAGTGATCTATTTCTCAGGCCGTTCTAAAGGATCGGCTGCTCTGTCTCCACGGGTGTTAGCTATTTGTTGAGAAAAATTTAGGAACGTTCATGCACAGATATATCTGTTGTAGGGACGGTGGCATATAGGTAAGCTCTCCTTTGACCTAACTTGGCTAAGGTGCTCCACATGGTAATGCCGTTGTAATGTGCTTAGACAACGGAACTTTTTCTTGGTTGTGCTCTGTGGTTCTTTGTTTCTCTTGTGCTGTTTGGGTCCATTTTGTGCACTCAATCAATCCCTGCTTTCATTGTCTCGGGGCTTGATATGCGACACTATTTAGGATTTCCATCCCCATATGGCCGTGGTTAGGGACAAGGGCATTGAAATTTTCATCCCCTTTGAAAAGGGCTCTTGCCTTTGCCATGTTTTACGGGGTCATTAACGTGGGATAATCATTCATGAACTGTGCATAAAACTAGATAGATAAAAGGAAAATGCGGAAAAGGACTCGATGTCTCATGACAGGAAGGGTTTGTCCTCCTGGATAATTAGAATCTCCTGTTGTTTATACATATGACAACAAAGAAATGAAAAGGTTGATTCGATAACTTTCTGCATCAATTCATCAAGCTAGGCTGCTTGTTGCTGTTAAGTAATACTATTTCTTTTTATCATGAAAACAACTTCATCCCTGATCAATTCTCAACCATGCAAACTTGGTACATAGATCAGTCACCTAGACAATGCTTTATGATCACATGGAAGCAAACTCATCCGATATTTGACTTTCAAAAAGACTGGTTGGCCAAATCTCATCGCGCATATTATGCCGAATGATGACTTCAAAAAAGGGAACCAACCTTGGAACCATGATATTAGGCTTTTGTTAAGAGCAGGGACAGTGAAAATTTTTCTTGACTTGATGGGGCACAAGGAAATGAGCTTTGGAAGTTCTCTTTTCTATGAGATTTCCATCATTTTTTCCCTGCGAGCAACAGCTCAACACCAATTATTATCTGTGACGGGCATGTTAGGATGAAAGAGGCATCAGTTCTTTTTGCACTCAATTGTGCACACACATGTTCAATTTTCATATAGCCTCGACATGAATATTACAAATTCATTAAGGTCGCCATACCATACTTTGTAATTTTTAACTGTGTAATAAATCAGAAACCACACATACCATGTAGGATAAATGGCAGAACTTTTCACTGTGAATTTCAAAAAATCGAATCTAAAATATCTTCCATTGCAAGTTAATAAAGAAGTTGATGAATGGGTGCGACATTGGACTATCTTTCACAACTTGGTGATGAAAATCAAAAGTGGCTAGACATAAAGAGACAAAGGGTTTCCGTTGGCGCAGGCCTTAATATATGACCGTTGACGAAAACCCCCAATTAATCACTTGGAAAGAAGAAAAAATAAAAGGGCAAAAACCAGAAGGGAAGAGGGGCTCACAATCACAAAGCACCTCAGATACAACTAAAAGTATACGGGGGCGCTTGACATTGCATTGGAGTATGAGCCTCTTTTTTCCTCTTTTTTTCTTTCCATTCATTCTTTCTCCCTCTTTTATTTCCCAACGAAGGGTTCATGTTGGGTTGTTTTTTCTTTGCTCGCTTTTGACTTTTGAAGCAAATTTCTTGATCATAAGTCCTTTAATCTGCATTGAGAAAAGAGAAAAATCATAATCTCTGAGAAATAATTAAAAGAATATGATTAGTTTTATTTTTTATTTTTTCGATTTATATTGAAACTTGAACTCAACTTTATTACATGAAGAAAGAAAATGTGTCACTTAAATCAAAACTCATTGACTTTGATTTCTTCGCCTTCACTGTAAGGGAAAAGGGGGCAACCCACATGAAAAAAATAACTCCGGAAAAGTATCGCCAATTAAAAACTGCCACATCTCCACAGTGTAACTGCAAACCCTAGCTTGGAATCTTCATGAAATTACAAAAGAAAATCATGATTAAGTAATAACGTGTATGAATACAACATAATCTTAGTCTAAAGACGGTGAGAATCCTTTCATATATGTTGGAAAGTCAAAAGGAGAATGTTGCTTTTGATCCTCTAAAACCCACCCAAAAAAAGGAAAAAAAAAACAAAGAAATCAGCTGATTGGATGCCTAGGGTTAGAAACAACACATTTTATACTAAACTTTTCTCACATCAAAGGGAGGCAATCTAATGTTGCAAATAGACCACAAGATCACCAATCAAAAAGCAATTTGGCTACATTGTGATAAGCAAAAAGTTTTTACTAATTATGACATTGATTTGTGAGACGATAATCCTGAGCCACACCTTTTGACACCAACACTAGGCCAACGCTAATGTTTTCACATGCAGCAGTATCTAGTACAGGATTGCACAGATAAATACAAGAAACAAGGGTTAATGAGGATGACTTTCAGATGAGAAATGGTCTCTCCAATGAATTAAGTTAATCTTCCCATCCACGATCTTTAAGGCTGGATGGAAGCAAAGCTTGCTAGCATCGATGCATAACTACCATAAGCTCACTCTCTCTAATCAGAATCAGGGCCGGGCTGTGAGTTGTTGCGTAAAAGAGCCATGCCCAGCTAGCCGATGAATGCACTATTATTTTGATGAAAATGGCGAGACCCTTTTGCAGCTAGCAGTCCCACTAACTAATGTCTTTCAGGGAAAGGCAAAAGGAATTTTGCCTTCGCCTCGTACTTCGACTGGATATTGTCCTGAAGAACAGAAAAATTAAACGTAATTAAGGGGTGTCACCTCAGTGCAACTGAATAAGTAGGAAAGAGGATGCTTCTTACCACTGGATCTCCATATTGATTCGTATCAGCTTTTGATGTTGGAAACGAACATCAGTGCTATTATGCTGATTGATTGATTGCGACCAAAAGAACTCCAACAATGAACCTACATGTTTGTGACAGAAATGTACTAAAAGGAAAAACAAATGCATAAGATTCAAGTCCAATGAGCATTAAGGTTTAGAATACCTAAACAAAGAGTGTTATTCTGGAGTGAGGTCACCAACGTAGACATAATGCAAGGCTTGAGCCCCATTTAAAACAAAGCAAAGCGGCCTTCACAATCAAGATCTTTCATTTAAACAAAACAAAATCCTTTGGGCAAGGAGCAAGTATTACATCTCAGAAAAGGACGGCAAGCAGGACACAAAGAAGGAAAAAAAAGAAGAAAAAATATATCATGGTTTTTCAAGACAAAGGGAATGCCAAAATTTTTGTTATTAGAGTAACCAAAAGGTGCAAAGTGCTCACAAGAAAGGGCAACAATTTGATGATGCTCTTATCTAATCAACAACAAGAATACAAAGGCAAGCTTTGATTACACAATAATTTTTTTTTTTCCTTTTTTTGGTTGGCAAATTGAACATGAAGCAGAAAGAACACCTGATGGAACTCCAGAACTCAGTATAATCGCAGTACACTCCTTGCAATAGAATGTGCGTTGTGTGGCTTAGCCTTCACCGGTCCTCCACCTCTCCTGCTCCCTCTCATCGGTGTCAAGTAAAATCTCAACAGCCCATTATCAATGTTGGTAGGAGAGTATCTAGCACTCCGATTCCGCTCCAAAACAACATCATCTCTCTTCTTTCTCCCATATCCATTGGCCTCAGCACTAGGCTTTCTCATACTCCCCCCAAATAATGCTCCACCACCCACCATGTTAAATGAATGCCTCGAGCTAACACTGCTATTGCTGCGAAACACTCTTCTGTTAATCCCTCCTTGCCAAGATTCGGAGTAGGATCTCTCAACCCCATTTCCTCTAGCACTATACCTGTCATCCTCATCATCCTTATTCCCACTTCTCCTATGGATAAACCCCCAAATATTCCATGACATGCTCCATCGCCTCGACTTCTTAGGCTCTCCTTTTCTCTCACCATCCCTAAACCCCATTTCAAATGTCTCGGAACAATCATCCCTTAACGAATTTGAGTTTGAATCTCCTCTCAAATCCCTAAAATCTCTACTATCTCCTACCACCAACTTACCATTTCCATGAAAGTAATCAATAATTGCAGGGGATACCTTAGCATTAGCATTAGCATTAGCATTAGCATTCAAAACCAACTTCATTTCATCGGTCTCTGCCACCGCTGCAGCTGCTGTTTTCTTTATGGAATTAGACCTCTCGAATTTCCCCTCAAAGCTTTTCCTCCCCCTAGAAGATGAATCCGCGTAGTAATCCCTAGTCTGAGCTGTCCCACCAGGTGTTGTCTCATCCTCCACAGGAATTAAATTATCAGACCTAGTAACTGGAACTACAGGAGCATCTTCAATAACTGAAACCATTGGAGGCATTCTCGGAAAATTCGTTTTCCCAATCAAATACCCATCCCAGGATGCCCTGGGCTCGTCGAAAGAATACCTCGGATCATCAAAGGAAATCCGACCGGCATCCAACGAAAACCGAGGATCAGTATCGCAGGATCTCCGACCAAAACCATAGTCTGCGATTTCCGACTGGGTTTCGCGGTATTGTCGGCCAATCGGCTTCTCGATGGGCAATGTAGCCGAACCAGAGCCGTTAACTGAACCCCTTTTCTTCATTTTTTGCTTACTGCGCCATTTTTGCAACTTCTTGCTGAATACAGAAGCCGCAGAGAAGAAGCTTCCGGCGATTTCTTTGAAATCTCGCTTTTTAACATGTGAATCAAGATCGATGTGGTCTTTCATCGTCTTCAGGTCCTCTACTTCTTCTTCGACACGTTCCTCGACAATTTCTCTCGCTTCAACAGCCACATTTGGTGCTTGGACGTTCTCAGAAACCCTAATTTCGTCCTCTGTTTCTTCTTCCTCTTCTTTTAATTCGAAGACTGGTTCGTTCACTGCATTCGTTGTCGTAGAGTCGTCGACGACTTCAATTTCGTTTTTCGCCGAAGCTTTTCGCTCGTCGTCCAGATTAAACAGAGACCAGAGCGTGTTCCGGACCCTAACGTCGCACGACTTTCTCTGTGGCTCGAACACGCCGGAAAACAAACCCTCGGTAGCTTTCGTAGCCGAGAAGGACTTCGTTCGCCGGAGCTCCGGGAAGAGGGAAGAAGACGAAGATGACGTGGACGGCTTGTTGTTGTTGTTATTTTTGAAAATGGCTTTGATAGCAGCGGCAGCGGCGGAGTTACCAGAGGACTTGCGGCCGCCCGTGGCCGAGGAGGAGGACTGATCTAGGACGGCAAGGCGTTCGCAGAGGCAGGAAGAGCAGAAGCCGGTGAAGTTCTCATCGGGATGGCGGTTGCAGGTGGTGTTAGGACGGTGAAGCTGGGGCGGAGGGGGAGGAGGAGGCAGTTGGGAGTCGGCGGTTGCCGGAGGATTCATCACCGGTGGTGGTTAAGGTTTGGAGTTCCCTCTCTTCTCATGTTAGTAGCATTCCCAAATAGTTTTAGAGAGAGAGAGAGAGAGTGTGTGTGAAGTCTCTGAGTGAGTTTAGAGAGAAGAAGTTTTTGCGGTTTGTATTTGCAACGGGCCGTAAAAGAGAGAGAAGGAAACCAACAAATGAGGGAAAAACAAAAATAAAGGGCAAGATAAATCAAAATCTCTCCGGGAATTACAACCATAAAAAATCTCTCTCTCTCTCTCTCTCTCTCTCTCTCTGTATTTGCTTTTTGTTGAAGCAGAATTTGGGAAGAAGCAAATGTATTTAAAAGACGATTATACCCTTGTAAATTCCTTAAAACAAAAATAGAAATACAAATTATCCCAGGCAATTACACCGAGGAAATCCTCGCTTTTTTCTTGTTTTTTTGGGGGCCCCGGGGAGGGAGGGGGGGGGGGGAATATACGAAGACGATTTTGCCCTTGAGAAAACCATTTGTAAAGGCCAAATCCCTTTGGTGTCCGAACAGGAGAGGGGAGGGAGGCAGAGAAAGAGAGGTGTGGGAGAGAGTGTTCATATCACCGACTTTATAATTTTTGTTGTTTGTCTTTTAATATTCTTAGAAGATGATTTTCTTTAACTTTGAAGTTCAATAGAATTAAATAAAAAAGAAAATTATACACTTTAAATTTTCAAAGATTCCTGTCGATCATGATCGTGATCGTGATCGTGATCGTGATCGAGATCGAGATCGAGAGAGAGAGAACGCGCAAAAAAGTAAATCACGCCATCCTCTCTCTTACTCACACGTTTCGCTTTCTTTGCTTTTTCTTTTTCTTGTTTTGGTTCCCCCCACCCCCCCCCCCCCCCCGCCGCTTGCTTTTCTTTTTGTCTTTCTTTTCCCTCTATTTTTTGTGTTCTTCCATTATCTTACTATGAAAATTATTATTAAATATAAACTAAATTTTACATGTCAATTCAGTCTGTATATTTTAAATTTTTTTTCCACTTAATTTTAAATTTTAATTTTTACAAATTTAATATTTCTTGATATTGAAAATTTTTATTTTATTTTTTAAAATTAAAGCAGAGTGCCATATAAACTTCAGATCCTTAACTTAATTTGTCCCCATTCCATGGTCGTGTAAATTGATTGAATTGTTGTCTAGTTTTATGGGATGGATTGAGTTTAGAATATTACATTTATTTTTTATTTTCATCGATCGATCGTTATTTAAATTTTATCTGATTAATTCAATTTAAGAATTATGAAATTCATTAAACGATTAATTTTCTTAAATTTTATTTTTTTTATTTTTATAATTCAAATATGAGATCTGTGATTAAAAAAATATCACTGTCTTATTGTTAAATCCAGAAGAGTTTGGTTGATATTACCGGAATGAGACCTGGTTGGACCATGGAGAAACTTGACCAATGTCAGCCTTAACTTTGCCTTGCAAGTTGACAACTCTTTGCCTTTGGCTTTTAACGCGCAATTTGGCAAAAGCCAGTGTCCGATTTCATGGGAATTCCCCCCCCCCCCCCCCGCTTTCTCTTTTTGTTAAACTAAGATTTGCCAAATCTATTGGATTATCTCGTGTGATTATAAATATAAACCTATATAATTTTACACATGTTCATTTAATATAATATGCGAAGAATATCAAAATAGTTGAAGAGCCAGGGAATGCTGGGCTTCGATTTCTACACTCAAGTTCCAATCTCAATTCAATTCATTATGAGACAAGATCTAATCTAGGGACCTTTGCAACTCATTAGCTCCTTTCTTTTTTGGCCTTAGATAGATACAAATGTACCAGAGCATGATACTTTTCATGCATAAATTTTCCAAGCTGCAAGATTTGCTAATCCAGAAATCCACCCGAAAGTGTCCCACGAAGATTCATCTCGATCCAGTCAAGGCCTTTACACATAAGGGAGGTAAAAGCCACCAAATTTGTTATTTTTTGTGAACACCACTATATTAATTTTCAGCTTAGAAAAGCATACAACTAGAATTCTATCAAAAAGTTATCGGATCATAAAATTTTTTATCATTTTAACATCAAGAAATATTCAATTTGAACTATAACTACTGTTATTTCACCGACGCTTAAACATTACAAATATATTTTTTATAAATAATTTTTATTTTAAATTATAATTTAGAACTCTAAGTTTATAAATTGCGTTACTCATTTATTTACACAATTATTTGCACAGTATTTTTTTTTTGTTTTCACCGTCGGTATTTGAATTTTACTCGATTAATCTGATTCGAATACTGTGGGGTCTATTTTAGGAGTCGACTCTCTCAAATCTTTTTTTATCATTTTCAGAACTCAAACTCGATATATTTGATTAAAGGGTAGAATGTTTTACTATTCAACTCAAAAAATTCGGTAATTATCTCCACAGTATCAAAAGATATATATACATATATTTCTTCTCCGTACAATAATGTCATAAAAATGTTACACTGCAGTGTCGAGGTGGGTCAATTCGAATCACAGAATGTTGTACAAGGCACAAATATTATTTAATGGGCCTATTATCATAATTTTACTGAAATAATAGAAATTTTAATTTTAAATTACCCAACTGGTCTGCACACTTTTACCAACAATTTTAATCGTGACTAAGATGTATACATGACACATTAATATAATTATAAGTCCTTAAGCGACTATATCTTGGTAGTCCTTATATAGACCATATTTGATAATCAGAATAAGTTATCTCTTTTCTTTTTTAAAAAATGTATGTACTATCTAATATGAAAATATATTAGTGAAATAATTATTTTAAAAATAATATTCATAATTTAAAAAAATAACCTTTTTCAAAAAAAATTGTATTTTACTTTTAAAATATCATAAATAAAAGAAAATAAAAAATTAAATGTATAGAAAAATTGTAACAAAAAAATCAAAAATTACCTAAACATCGTAATTGGTTTTGATAGAGCATGCTCCAACGGCTCATTATCATAGGGTTTGGAATCCCCCAAGTCTATGGTCTAACAGACAAAACACCCTAAATATGTTGTTTATATGGGATATATCTCCCGGACAAATAGATACGGCCTACTTTTTGGGTATCTATCAATCGCTTCCTTCTCGGTAGTTGGTTAATCGGCACCAATGCCACTTCTGAACACTTAGCATACAAAAGGTTACATAGAGCTCTCTCCCTTAAATCACTTTGTGAGTTGAGCATCAGAGTTTTCTCGTCAGAACACTCTCCGACGACTTTTTACAAATTTCATCAATCAAACGGTTCAACAACTACTTACCCGTTCAAATTAATGAAGTTATTATCTATGGAATGAAATCCACGTCTAAGAGGTTTATATACTCCTTATTCATACTAAAATAAAATAAATAAATCTCAATATAGATAAATTATTATAAAATACACGATTTTTGAAAAAAGAAAAAAAATATCATAATTCATATAGGCGCTTTTTTTCCCATGGGGTAATTCCACCCTCCACGCATGGAACTTGTTTGGCATAATCTAAATTATTGGGGAATAGAGTATGTACGCAGGAATTTCGTTACTGGCGATGAAATTGCATAGGTACGCATGTACACGTCATCCTCGTTGTCCCAAGATTAGATGGATGCGGGTCCATAAGTGTCAAAAGTGAACCCGCGTGGAACTCTGAAAAATCCAAAAAAAGGAATTAACGTGGGACCCAATCTTTCAACTTCTATCAACACTTCTCAGAGTCTCTCCGTAGCACTCTCGTCTCATGTGGTCTGGTCTAGGTGATACTTTTCATGTGATTGCGGTGAGTGTGGGCAGCTGTATTCGCACGTGCAAATGCCGAGGAAGCTCGAGTAATTCGAGAACTTAATATTTTTTTTTTTGTGTACAAATTCGAGAACTTAATTCGACACCTGTGGCATTGTGTTGTCAATTTAATTCAAGTTGGCATTTCTTCTTTATAGTTCCCTAAAATATTTTTCAAAATTTATTTATTTTTTTTACTAAAACCCCTTACAAGAGAGGAAAAATTATAATAAATCTAACATTTATTGCTAATAATGGATAAACCCTCTGTACCCATAGCAGTATTATTATTAACTTGTGTGCTCCTAACATGATTAACATTCAACGTATAAAATTTGTTAAGAAAATTATAATCGAATTTTAATATTTTGATAATAATAAAATCTTTTATATATTATTAATCAATTTATTTAGTGTGCAGATTATTAAAATATTTATTTTTTAGAAAATTTTTAAAAATAAAAGTTCAAGTTTTAATAAAAATTTTATGAAAATTTAAAAAAGAGCTGTATAGAAAAAGTTGTCATAGAATTTGAATAAAAACAGTTGAATTTCAGATTTTCAGAATAGTTGTGTACTATTACGATTTTAATTTATTTTTAAACCTAGCTCAGTATATTAAGTATAGATTTGGAGTTACACTTAATTCTAGACATGTTTAAATGAATTATTCAAATTCAAATCATTTGGAAATTTCAAAATCAATCTTTTATTAGAGGTTAAAAACATAGTTCACGTTTTGAAATAATTTTTTCAAAAATCATACCATGATTTTTAAGAGGTATTGACTTGAGTAAATGTTTTCCCCTAGTTAAACTTTTTGAAATTTGGATTCTCCATACTTTAAGGAGATGATTGATATTTAAATTTGAAAAGTTAGAACAATTAAAATGGGATTTCAATAGTAGATTTGAGGGCTGAAAAATAGAATATGAACATATTTTAGTTATACAATCAGGTGGTTTTAAAGGGGTTTTGAAGACTTTAAAAGACCACGAAGGAAACAAACTTTTAACGGAACTTAAAGTGGGTTTCAAAGAAGAATATTCAGAAGTTTTTGCATAAATTATTCATGATTTGGTTTGAGAGAAAACTTCACTCAAAAAGTCTATATAATCATTATTTTTGGACAAGTTTTTTTTATTATTTTTCGGTTTGTTGTATTTTTCTATTATTATAATTTGTTGTTTTGATTCTGAGAAGTCTCAGAAAGTTGAGGAGAGTGTGAGAAATATTCTCTTGAGTCGATAGATTAGGTGTGAGAGAGTTTGGATTGGGTTAATATTGGACTAAGTCATACTCAAAGATGGAATGTGCAGATTGTTAACATTACAGTATTGTATTTGTTTCTGTAACTCTTTTTGTATAGTAAATATTGATTATCGTTGGACACCGATTTACTTAGTTGGAAGAATGGACGAAAGTATAAGGCCGAACCAATAAAAATTGAGATTGATCTCTCTATTGCTATTTTTTAATTTATATATTTACACTTACATATTTCATATTGTTTGGTTATATATTTAATTAAGCATTCAATGGAGTAAATTTTAGAATTCGAAATCAATCAATTCGATCCCTTTTTTGTTATGTTGGACCAATAAATTTAAATTATGATAAATTTAAATAAATTAATTTTTGATAAATAATATTTCTCAATTTAAGTACTTGTTTTCAAACAAGAGTTGGATAATGAAACTTTAACGTTGGTTGAGTTTAAATTAGAGATCCAATTGAACCCCCCCCCCCAAAAAAAAAAAAAAAAACAAAAAAGAAAACAGAAGTGCGAGAGAATATAGGAAGAGATGTTACCGGTAGTAACCAAACATTTATTGAAGAGTTAGGGTTGAATTAAAAGAGGTGAAGAGAGAATACGATTGAGATTGATTGATGCTCATGTTAGTGTTGATGGGCTTTCAAGTGGGCCATCACACCAGCCGCGGAGTCACGAGGCTAAAATCGCTTGCTTGAAGCCCTGCCCTATTCACTCCTCCCTTGTCTGGGTCCACGCCTTTCGGTTGCACTTCACGGGGTCACATTCATACCATTGGCCTCACACACACAGACACAGACACACACACACACACACACTCTCTCTCTCTCTCTCTCTCTCTCTCTCTCTCTCTCTCTCTCTCTCTCATGTGATGTTGAAGAAAAATGAACTTTTTAGAGTTATCTTAATTTTGATTTTGCCTCAACATAAAATAATTAACAAAATATTGTTATTTGTTAATTTTAAGATAAAACAAATTTATTCGATAAAGATAAATTGCATTCTATGAGAAAGGAGGGCCCGAGATGGCAACTATTCTTAAAAAAATTTAAGAAGAAATATTTAATTCGCGTAAGTTAAAATTTTTTAAAAAAATATTTCAACAAATGTTTTAAAAGTTTAGTAACAATTTTAAATACTATTAAAATGTTACTAAAATCTTATATAGTATTATTTAATCATCTAATAATTATAATCTTTATTCCCTTCGCTCTTTGTGTTGTATTTTATTTTATGATATAAATTTCTATTTCGGTTTCAGTGGATTGAACTTTGAAGCCTAATGCTACATAATATGCGGATTGAGCTCCTTTACCTTTTCATTAAGGAAATATATGTTTTGAAACTTCAAATTCAAAAGGAAATAGCATTGTCATTTGTCTCTCTCTCTCTCTTCCTATGAAATTTTTTCCCATATGGGGTTTTGTCTTTCTCTGGGTTTTGTTTGTTTGATATATCAAAAATGCCACATGCCATAAATCCAAAGTGGATATATAGAGATATATTGCATCCTAGTGGCTTACAAAGATTTGAGACATAAATTCTCATATGTCGCACTTTAGCCCTACCACTCACACCCTTCTCTGATTGCATAAAATCCAATACCCCATTTCTTATTTCACTCAAAATCTTATACTTACCACATGTCTGTGTATGTACATATGATTTGTTAGACTTTCCTCGGTCCTCTTGCTTACCAAACAAGTGCCTTTTTGACATGGAGAGGACAGGCTTTTTTGTACATCACTTTGAGGGTATGTTAATTAATTGTCAATGGCAACATTATGAGTTATGGCATCTACCACTTAATCTTGTTCCATTGTTTCTCCATGTTTTTTGGTCAATTTCCTCGGTGTTGGCACCATATCTTGACTGCTTTTTGATTTTTCATATATTGTTGTTTGCCAAGAGTGAACTCCTAAACCTTAAGCGTGTGAAATCAAAAACCTTAGTTTGGCAAAGTTTAGTTCGAATTAGAATTATACTGAGGAAGACCCAAAAAGGGTTGTGCCGTTTTTGACTTAATACTCGAGGGAAGTAAACATTATATTATATTTCTTTATAGAACCCCTCATATGCAAAAGACCATGATTGGAAGAACATATAAAACATTAAATTATATATCCCACAAAATTAAGCGTGTAGCAATCTCTTACAGCTAATCCGTGCTTTTCAGCACAATTAATCAGTAAACCAAAATTTTCTACAACCTAAACAATTGAAAAAAGAAAAAAAAATTGTGTGAATTGACTTCTTAGAGATGCTCATCTCCCGCATTTTGAAAAATAGTAGAAACTTTCAGTAGGACGCCGGCCAAAATTGTGGCATAAAAAAAATTTGAAATTCTAGCAGTGCAATAAAAAAGTGATGATGATGTGACAGTGTGAAATCAAAAAGCAGTCTTATTTTTTTCATAGGTGAGGGTGAGATCTCGAAACGCCGGTACAACCACCCCGCCCAAAAAAAAAAAAGAAAAAAAAAAACCCTCTCACATAAAGGATTGCCCTAGATCATAGGGCCCCTTCCATCCAATTATAATTATTTATTAAATTCCCTAAGAATGAAAAAGCTCAAGTGAAATGGCGAGACATACTCCCAAAAGATGCTATATATATGAATTCATGCTAAATTAAAGGACGAGTGGACCCCCAAAAGTTTTGATGTTGAGTTGGCTAAGGGGTGTGGCGAAGGAAAAAGAATTGCCAATGGCATGGCATGCCCATCAACCCCAACTGCAATTATTTCGAAAGCCTCTTTTGGACTCTCCACTCAAAACTATCATTGGTCTTAAGATTTATGGGACGGACTTTAATGCATATCATATGTTACTAACATTTTAGCATTACAAATTTATGATCCTGAAATATAGGTGACACTAATTGCCGTATCAGAAAAGGCATTAAAAAAAAAACAGTTTAATGTAAATAAAATAAAATCACGTAATAAAGTTGTACATTCCTTTATCCCTCATAAGAACTTGTCCCATTTACATGAAATTAATTAACCCATTTGTAGGGAGACTTACCTTAATAGAATAAATGTACTATTTATATTTCAAGATAAATGAAGCATCCATTGATCTCTCTTTTGTTCCCTCTTGTTTAGATTGGTGGAAAAAACCCGGAATAGATCAGAAGGTTTAATCATGGTTAGACATTACATTTTTAAGAACGCTATGAGTGTAACAATTCCTAATCTACCTTGCTATTTTTTACCTTTGATGATGTTCGTATGATATAATAATGGGATCCATGTTCCTTATACTGAGATTAGGCTAACATGGGATCATGTATAAGACACACCACCGGCCTATTGCATTTTACATTTGATAAAAATTTTAGTTACATGTTATCTGAGCACTTTCGTAGTGCGATTCTAAGATCGGTGGAATCATAATTTTATCAATTTCTGAATTTATAGTTATTTTATTTTGTGCATATAAGAACACATCACATTGATGAACTAGTTTTTAATTTTTTAATAAATTGGATGTGTTTGAAAAAAGGTACGAGATTGGCTACAGACAACAAGTTGGGGAGGCTCAAGTTCTGGGCAAGGATAATTCTTTTGGGGGACCAAATGTATTGTTTGAGATTGCAGCATGAATTAGTGGTTTGGTGTTACTGGGGCTGAATCTAAACTAAAGCTGCTGATGGGTTATGCTATGCAGAGAGGAGTCAGTCAGAAAACAGTACCGGTATGTTTCCTTCGTTTTCTTTTAATATAAATAACTAAATCATTTTATAAACAATGAGAACATAAAAGAGCACGGGGCACCGTACCTGGCCAAGCATGCAAAACAAAGATTATGATTGTCACACTTTTAAGATTGTGTCTTGTCATTATTTTAATTTATGTTGTGTTCTGAGCAACTGAAGATTCTGTAGTCAGAGAGAGAGAGAGAAAGAGAGGTTAGGCTTTATGCAGTGAGAATGAGCTTTCCTTCCTTCTCTCCCATTCTTTATATTTTTTGTCATTTTGTTAAATGAAAAGAACCAGTATATAAAAATAGAAAGTGTAACAAGAAAACATGAAAAATAGATAATATGCCCGCACGCATGTTCTTGGCAGTATCATAGGGCAATATAGCAAAAGAAGAAAGGGGTGAGACGCAGGAGGAGGCAGAATGCAGATAGATGCTGCTTTGCTGCTGCTTCTCAATAGTGTCGTCTCGCTTACACCACAGTTTTGCATTGCTGAAATTTCTGATGTCTCACCAGCATTTCCAGAGACCGAAGTTTCGTTTTGGTTGTGCTTTTACGAAGTTGCCCCTTCATCCATATTTTAGTAAAGGTTCACCTGGTGTAGCTTCAATTCAGAATTATAACAGTATTATTTTTATATTATATATATATATATATATATATATATATCATCCATTTTAAATAGAAAGCCGACATGATTTTTGTATACATTTATAATATAAATATAATAATTATTTAATTTAAAATTGAAAATCAAGATAAAATTTTTACGACAGTATCACCAAAATGCATGACCAGCGAGGGGCATACAAGCCTTCAATGGTACAACACGAATGCATGAGTTAGAACTACTACCTTGGAATCCTAGACCATAATCGGCTTTAATGGTAGAAATACTGGACAATGAACCGGTTATTATGCCAATCAAATGATGCAAAGGGACAAAGATTCCACCAATTTCGCAAGTCTTCAAATTCCATAATGCTGTCTTAGAATATTGAATATATCATTATATTCCATTATTACTTCCAATGTTTCATTATTACTTCCACAAAGAAATATTTATACACATAGGCTAGGTTTTTTTGGCTGTGGTTTCTCTTTCTACTTCTTCTATTGCCCGTGAACAAAACCTAGTGAGAGAAAAACAAGAAATGGGTATCTATTCTAATTCTAAATACATGTCTTGCTGTGAATAAAAGAGTGCTATCGTTACAAAGGGATAAAATGAGTGCAAAAGGACAATCCCAATTGAAAACCCTGACCCCACAAACACAAATACTAATAAAAACTAGAGCTCCTTTTCTCCCTCATTCTTTCCTTAAAAAATTGTTTCTGAATTGATAGCCCCCCATAAACAATGCAAACCCACACACCCCCGCGGGCCCCCGCCAAAAAAAATTTTGGACCCAACATGCCCTATTCACTAACCTCATTCACATCTTTGAACATTTACGATTTATTTATTCAGATTCTCATTTTCACTTATCTATTTTAAACCAGCATGTGGATTGAAATTTGGAAACAATGAAGACAAATGATCCCTTTTTTTTTCTTTTAAATATAAGAAGATACAATTAAATGAAATAAAATAAAAAAAATGGAGGATGGAAGTGAGAAAGTTTACGGTTTGAACTGTCTCTGGGATGACTATAACCCATGTGTGTAACATTTCATTCCCCATTTATTTATTTTTCTTTGGTTTTATTTTGGACAATTTTAAAATAAAAATTTGGATCCGGAAACAATAATGTGAGATTGACTCGAAATAAGCAGAACGCAATCTCAGATAAGATAGAAACAACTTGATCTTCGGATTAAGATTTACCTCATTTGAGATAATGACCCTTCAATGCCTGCTTTCTAAGCCTGGCCATGAACAGTTTGATCAATCATTCGCATCACTTGGTTTTTGGGGATTATTACAGTAGACCGGAACCCAAAATGTTTTAATTGTCACTGTGGGTCTAATCGCATAGCAATTATATGAAACAAGTTTCCAAGGGCAATGATTTCATTATTAGAATGATTTTTGGGGTGATAAGGAGGGTTCACATAAAAATGGGGACTTTCTTGAAACCACTCGGGGCTATACCTATCACAACTTTTAAAAACCTCTCTAGGGTTCATTCAAGAAGAGTGAAGGAATCCCAAGAAAGAATGTTGATTTTTGGCATGTTACTAAAAGCAGGACAAAGGCGTATATAGATGCATACAAGAGGATAATGGTTGTGGTTGTAGAGAGCTAAAGTATTGCTGACATACCTTGAAATTTACAAATAAAGTGCCACGCTGTAGGGATTTTTTGTATTTAAGAAGTGCATGAAAATCAGAGGAATCGGTTTTCAAATTGAGAAGGGGGGATTGGAGAAAGAAAAAGTTAGTCTTTGCTTTTTTTTTTCCCCATTTTTCTCCTTATTATTTTTTTTGGAACCATTTTTCTCTTTTTGATGCAAAAGTTTTTTTTTTTGGGGGGGGGGGGGGGGAGAGACCAAAGAGTGGTGCTTATGAAGGACGTCCACAATATATATATATATATTTTGGTTGGATGGGAAACCAAACGAAAACAGGCCAAGGAAGACCCAAGACAAACCAAAACCAAAAAAATAACAATCAGCCCATGGGCCAAGGATGTCCACAATATTGAAAAGGAAATTGTGCTCACCTAAAGAAACAAATCACTAGGTTTGTTGTCTTTTGGGTTGATCACTCACTTTTAGAGAATGAGACCAACCCAATTGAGCCTAGTGCTACAAGAGATCAATCTTTGTTCATTTTCACATCAATTGCCATTGCTGAGGAACAATTCATTGTCTAGGCTTGAGCATACCCCATCATATCCAACCCAAGTATGAGCAGAGTTTAGTCCTCCTTGGACTTGGTCCAAGGAAAAAGTAGGCCTGAATCTCTACTGCTCGCTCTCTCTTTAGATCATATTAGACAAGCACTGTACACAGTTTGTAAGTGAAATTTTTTATACAGTATTGATATTGTTCCTCAGCATCTCTACAACTCTTTGTGAAGGCTCGCAGCAAACGTGTCTGACAAAGGTTCAAAACTTCGAACATCCTCGCTAACTATGTTACAGGAATCAGTACCGGGAAGTCTTACCAGTTCAGCAATTGCATTAACTTTCTCTGCTATTGACGGAAGCAACTTCACTGCTTCATATAACTGAGATTTGTTTTGATCTGATATTCCGTCTGCAGAAGAATCTAGATTCTGCAATTCAAAAAATGACTGCAGTGCTTTCTCAGCCATGAGGTTCAGATTGAGCAGTGCTTTCTGGCATGAAATAATTTTATTCTGTAGTTCAGACTTTTCTATTCTATCCTTTTGGACTATGGCTTTTGCTGATCCATTTCTTGAATCAACTATTGAGCAAGTTGGAGATGCCGTCAAACTTTTTTGATTTACCGTACAAGTAGAATCCTTCCGATAACTACCTTTTGCTAATTCAGTATCCATCAGATTATCTGTTACTGAGCTTCTAGCCGAAACACATTGCAGGCTGCAACTTTGGTCTACAAGATTTTCTGTTGAGCTCTTTGAAACCTGCATTGCAGGAATATTGGCACAGTTAGTTCCAAAATGTATCAATAGGGAAAATTTCTCATAAATTGTGGCATGTCAAAAATTTAAAATTGATTATCGAGCAGTCCACTTCATTTTTTATATTTCATTTTCAAACATAAACATGGAATGAAAATAGCCATCTACCATGCAAAGGTTGTATTTCCAAACATACCTGTATAGGTGAACAAGTTATCTCCACCTTTCCTGGAAGCTGAAATTGGGAATCCTCCACTGTTCCTGTAGAAGTCGTTTCTTCCGGGTTCAAAATTTGACCACTAAAATCTTGAATCGGTGAGCTGAAAGATCTATGAACACCTCTTGGGTGGTTGTCCTGCATCCTAACTTGAGCTGAATTATTTCTCCTGCTCAACATCTTCTTTGCCATGTCCTAAAAGCAGAAAAACATGTATCAAGGAGGTGTTGAAAATATGGACGCTATAGGAACTCATAAGAACTCAATACAACAATTTCAAGACTTCAGAAAGAAAGTAAACTGAAGAGTTTCAATTTTATATGGGACTGAATTTATTTTAGTACACCTATTAAAATTTTAGGATTTCTTAATGGATTTGTTGTGCAGGAAGACAGCGCTCAATTCTAGTTCTCTTTTTTTGTTCCGCCCCACAGACCAGATAGATGGCGGAATCCTCAGCCTTATGAGAAATGAATCTAACTAGTGGCAAATTAAATTCCATACTCCATAAAGTATTATTGTATTTTGGTTTCAATAACTGACAAAATAAGGAAAACAAAACTTTAGTCTTGCCTTATTCTTGCTCCTAAAATATTTCCAGTAGAGATGTGCTGTTATCTTTGTCCTATGCTTGTGGTATGCATAGGGAGTTGAGACTACTAACCTTTAGAGATGTTAATTTGTCAGATTGTTGGCTGAGCAAACCTCTGCTTTCAGATCTCAAGTTGCAGTTTTCAACATCTTCCATTGCTTGTGCTCGACTTGCCCTTCTGCTTGACTTCAATTTTCCTCTCACCTTGGCAAAACCCGCTACATGACAAGCACCATCAGAACCAGTTTGATCTGTTAGCTTGTACAGACCACCAGAGTCAAACAATCGAGGCCGTTGGCTTGATTTGCCCCTCTCAGCATCCATTACTGTCAAATAAAGTTATCCAATAAAATTTTTTGACCTGATTTGACCCAATAACACCTGCATGCAGCAAATGTATATGAACAAAGATACAAAATAATGCCCCAGATTGCATTTGTCCTATCTATTTGGGTATTGTTTCTAATTACTTAGTGACTGTAAATTTTTTAGCACCCTCACCCTCCCCTTGACCCCACATTAGTCCACCTAGAGCATCGTCACAAATATGAACCTACTTGTGATTGTAAAGTCAGTACACACCAAACCATGATCTCCTCGTGTGACACACCAAAATTGACATAGTAATTAATGAATGACCATCAAACTTTTATGTCATAGACTTTGTTGTCATGTTTTATAAATATATAATATGATCGGTTGCAAGAATCAGCAACCAGTGCAGATCTAAGCAGACATACCCTTGCTCATGCACAAGAAACCTAGGAGTATAGTAGTGACCTTACATCTCGGCTCCTAGAATTGAAGATATGATCAATATGCTACCACATAACTTTTATAATCGCATCTGGGCAGGAAGGCCTATTTGGGCCCTACGGATTTAAAATCCTAACCACTTTGTTGACGCAAATAGACCATGACAATCAGATGGCTAACTGCTGATCTTCTCAAAGTTCTCATTTTATGAAAGATTTTAAAATGGCATCCATCTTGTATCTTCATATCTTCTCAGATAAAGTCTCAATAAAAAAAAAAAAATTTACGTGCATAAAAAATCTTGGCCTTACCCAGCTTTGGTGCAGCATCCGTCTTCCTTGTTTCCTCCAAATAGGAGCTCTGTGGTGTATCGAGTAGATCCAGACAAACAGTATGTACAGTGACCCAGCGATTGTCCAAGGCAAAGCCCCTGAAAAAGAAAAACAAAGATCTGGAAGGTAAATGGCCATAGAGGCTTCAACCTTTAAATTATAAGAACAAAAATATTGACAATTTTGTACCTACGCTTTTCTGGGGGAGTTGGAGAAATTTTGCTGTTATCCGTCTCGGGTGTACTCTTGGACAGGCTAGGAAGGCATGTTTTCTTGCACTCCCTAGCATGCTCAGATGATGTTTGAACTACAGAGCACACAGGACCACATAGCCCACCATCACCAACCATGGGAGAGAGAATTTTCAGATCCCCTTGCTGCTAGTAATGGAAGCATGCATTAGCAAGCAGTAATACAATAACAACAAACTAATCCTTAATCCCAAATTTTGACGTCGACCACTTGAGAGACCAATATAAGAGAGAGAGAAAATAGATAAATAAAAAATAAAAAATAAAAAATAGAAATAAATAAAAAACATAAAATTAAAGTTTGAAAGCAAAAATAGAGAAAATGACACTAAAAACAAAATAATAAAAATAATAAAAGAAGAGAAGTACAAATAAACTATTTGTAAAAATTTAAAACAACAACAACAACAACAATTAATAAAAAAAAAATTAGCAAGCAATAATAAAAACATAAAACCAAAAAAGAAAAAAGCAAAGTTTAATGTCTTGAGAAATGTATGTGCTAATGGATTGTTGTTGCATTTTGGCATAGTAGTTTGCAATTTGATGCATTGATTCAGATAACACACATGTGATGAGGTGGATAGCGGACTCTGTATGTCAGTCTCCGAGTTCTTCAGTTTGGCTTGTGCCCACTTTGGAAGCCTTGAAATGCTAAATTTGAAAGCTGAAATCTCCACCGACCTAGCTCCTTCATGGTGGATTCTTTCATCAACTTGATTGGAGCTTTGAAGCAAAGATATATCTTCAGCTTTAGTTTCGCATTGATCCGATGTATCTTCATGGAACATGCTAGTACTTGAAGCAGATATTTGGGCCTTGCTTGCAGGAGATGGACCAATGTTCTCCTTCATTTTATGCACCATCCCTGAAGAAAATGCATTAGGCACTTTCCAGACAAAAACAGAGCCACCGCCATCAACCTAAGAACATTGAAAGAACTCATTTATTGAAGCAAGAAATATAAAAGTATATTATGAAGTAAGCTGTTCAGCAACAAAAAGCATTCAATGCAAACCAGCAGCAAGTTGGAGGTACAAGCACAAGGAAATGTCCTAAGTTTCAAAGCTGCTAATATCAGCAAAACCAGCAGCAAATTTGCAAGTGGCATCACAAATAAGTGAACTACAAAAAAAAAAAAAAAAAAAAAAAAAAAGATGACAAATTTTAAGGATGAGTTAAAAACATGTGGATGGAGTGTGCTTGATGAGCACAAGAGGAAATAGGCAGACTGAAAATTTATTGTCCAATGGGGTGTCATGTAGCAATTCTTCTTATGAATGAAAGAAATGTACTCTACAAACACTTCATACATGAAGAATTTCCCTTAATTACGAAACATAAAACAAAATCTGTCATAGATGCATTACAACTAAAGTAAAATTGAAGGAAGTAAAATAACAAGAAAAAAAATACGATAGAGATAAAATGATCACCTTCTGTGCATCATGTGTGTTCCATACATGAAAACTATGATCTCCATAAACCACAACTGCAATGCAAGAATGTAATCAGTTCAAGGTGAGTATTGAGTTGTAAGCCCATCAACATGATAATTATGTACTTGACACTCACCGAGCTTTTCTGAAGTAGAAAATTGACAGGCAATTGCATCAGGAGAAGGCAGAATCTCAGAATCCATTGGGATCTTTACATTTCCCATGTGATATTTTCCCCTTTCAGAATACATAAAGCTCCCAGCATACCTGAGAGTTTCAACATAAAAGAGCTTTACTACTCCTGCACTGCATGAACAAGCTATTAGCATGTTTGATGCAGACAATGCAAATCCTTTATTCACCTGCACATTACAGAAGTTTGAATTGTCATATACAAATACTATATATTAAGCACAATATCTGGCAAACTACTTCGAGTCAGATCATGTGACTAAGTGTGGCCAATACAGACACCAAGTTTTATGTAAGATACAAGCAATACACGGTGGGGCCTGGATATGACTTCTGATAACATTTTGCCATAATATTTATACTTCAAAATAGTTCAAGGGGTAATATACTGCAATCATCTAAACTTTTCTAACTGATACATAAACTAGTAATCATAACACTTATTGGTTTGAGATGCTAATCATCCAGTCTGCTGCATCAGCACATTTCAACCTTTCCTAGCATAGCTATGATATGCACCATCATTCGCCTGTGCCAGTAGCTAGTTGTTCCACAATTTGTAAGCAGAAGAAACTTCTCAGGGCCTGAAATATGGTTTCCTTGAAGTTCAAATATAATCAACTAAAGGATTACATTAGCACATTCTCTCCTCAGATGTTATGGTGTCTTTATCAGTGTTTAAAGCAGCAGGTCTTTGGTACATTAGATACAAGCAATTCTCCCATTGTATACTTCTATTGCAATTATATAAGGGTTTAAGTTTGTTCCTGGTATCAGAACTCAATTGGACCATGCTTGAAATTTCACACTGACACAAATGAGAAATGAATAAACTACCTAAATCTTTTCATGGATATATCCATGAAAAAAGGATCACCATTATAATGCAACAGGAGAAATCTAAGCTCTCAAGCTTAATGTCCAAGTTTTGAGTAGTGAAAGTGGAAATTCTAAGTAAAAAAGTTAATGCTAGGATGACATCCAATCCCAGGATACTATTGAAAAATGACATTTTATTCATGAGAGAGAGAGATTCAATGGTCATAAAAATGCTTACTTTTCTATGGCTAGGTTTGACAGAATCTGCTAAGAGGAGATCAAGTAGCATTGGATGTATCAATGTAAAGCACAAAGTAACAAGCACCTAGTGCAGGGATACACACTCATATCTACACAAACATTGATAGAAACACCAACATTAACATACATGAGCAAAGATGGCACATTCTCATCATCCTAGGGATAACTTGTCAAAGAATTTCCCGGTTCATCCTGTCCATATGTCAATGCCCATACCAAAAAGAGTAGGATATACTCCCCACTTAAACATTTTGTGAAACTATTCAGTCATGAGGTTAGGTAAGCCTCCTAATGGATTTTCTGAAACTAATAGTAATCATATGCATCAAGAATTAACCACACGTACCTTTAAATCCACCGACTTTTCTACTGACAACTCAGAATTAAGAAGGCACAAAACACCTGAACAGGAAGAGAAAGAAGAATATATACATATTATGTATATACAAAATTCACAATATCAGATTTTATGTAAAGAAAACACACCTGAATCAGTCAATGCATAAATAGGAAAAAATTCCCGAGCCTGTTCCTGGCAAGCAAAAGCTGTATTAATCCAGCCGGGGGATGTAATACATACAAATGAGCTCTCCTTTAGAAAGCCAGATTTAACCGGCTTTCTGCACATAGCTAGTGTCTCCACCAAAGTACTAACAGAAGACCTTTTAAGTGACCCAATGGTCCATAACTTCAAGTGCTTTTTTCCAGCTGTCACAATATATTTTGCATCTGATGAAAAACAAACAGATGCAACAGCAGAAGAAAGAAAACATGCTCTGAGCTTTCTAACCAACACTCCTCCATGCAGGTTCCAGAGGCAGATATATCCATCCTGAGGAGCTCCAACAGACACAAGATATTTCCCTGAAGAAAATAATGCATGACACTTCGCATTAAAGAAGAAAGAGGATCTTTATGAAAGCAATATGAGTACAGTGATCACAAGCCATAACAAAGAAAGAAGCTTGACAGGCTGGCTCATACTGACCATTGGGTGAGAATGCAATGCATGAAATGCCATATTGATGAGTTTTCAATTCATACACAAAAGCTTGAGTTGCACAATCCCACACAAGCACTGCAGATTGATGACCTGACTGCAAATCCATGGCAGGGTAAGAAATGATAGAAAGGTAAAAACCCCCTCAGAAAGTCTATCATGTACAAAAATTAAGGGAACTCAGGAAAAATACTTTTGGCAGGTTATCATCATAAAGAGCGATTGTCACCTTAAAATCACTTTCCAAAAGATTATCCTCAATGAAAGAAAAAGCACAGAAAAATATTAATTTGCTCTAGTGTTAATGAGTGGTGGAGATGGCCTTGCAATGGGTGTTTATTTTTGTGGTGCAGACAATGGTAAGGGGCAAGAAAGGTTAAATCATGGCCCATCTCTGATTCCAAGCCTTGAAATTAGCTCAAATGGTGACATATATGCATTAGCCACACCGTCTAGCTTTAATGAAATATGATCTTCTTGCAATGGGATTTTTTTTTCAGGTGCAGGAAATGGTGAGGGATTAAATCCTACTACAATACAAGAGAGGTCGATTCTGATCTGTCTTCTAAATCACCTTTAAATTAACTTGAGAAGCTGCATATGCATTGGAAGTGTTGCCACATCAATGAAAGTCCCAACAGTTTGCTGTTGAAGTCATGTGTAGCTGATACAAGAGATAAAGATGTTTGCAGGATGCGCAAACAACTTGATTCTTCATGTTATATACCGAAAAAATTACTTCATTGAGTAAAAGTCATCCAAGGTCAATCTCCAAGGTTATGGGAATATCCGTCAAGGAAAAGATTGGAGAAATAGAATCATATTTGAACATGGTGCCAGAATCGAGATTATGTTTTGCAGCATGCCATTGTTGCCAGAAATATCACATTGAGTTTGCTCGGTAGGTATTGTCCTTCTATCCCTAACACAAACTAAGCTGGATAATTGTAATCTTTGAAACTAACACATTACATAGTGAAGCAAGCAAACATAATGGAACCAGCAAAACTGAATAGAGAAGAACAGGGCATTATGTTATGTTTATTGGCCCCAGTTAACAAAATCCTCTTGAACCAGGTGGTTCTCCCACTCTCGATCCCTATACATATTAGGAGGAAACTTTCTCTCGGATCCTCCCTTTCCATAAGTTTGGGACCAAACTAGTGGGAACCCCAACTGATCTTGCATTCACCAACTATTAAATTTGTGCATAATCAGAAAAAAAAAAAAAAAAAAAAAACAAGGGGGGTTAAAATCGAGGTGGAACCAAGGGTATGAACATAAAACATTAACAAATTACAAACAACCCATCCATTTAATTGTGAAATTCTAAGAGTTAGCAATAAATTTTTACCTCTCCTGCCGCAACGAAGCGTCCGTCGCGTGAAGTCTCAACACAAATCAGAGTCTTTGGAGAACGATGAGACACAATGAGACGCGACCTAATCCCGGAGTCAACATCGTAAACCCCGACACCAAATCCTTCGAGAAATACGAATTTCCCATCAGAACCGCTCGATGCCAAACCGTTCGCGTTCTTGGTCGTCAATTTCGTCGTTTCTTTACGATCCAACTAGGAATCAAGAGCGAGAAAATCTTTACCCTTTAGTAATTAAAAAAAAAGTAAAAGAATTTAGAAATCTTTCGAGGATTTTAACGAATGTACCTTCGAAGATTCGTTAAGCTTCTTGGGTTTGATTCGATACGATTTCATGTTGTTTTTCGAAAAACCCTAATTTTTGGAGACGAAGACGAGGGAAAAGCTCACAAGTTCGAAATGACGTCAGGTAAAGAAAGAGCCGTTGGCCTAAATAAGAGAGAGAGGGAGAGAGAGGAGCATTGATAGCTGGTTGACCATCGCGCATGTGATCAAAACTCGATTTTGAATTTTAAAAATGTATGGGGCGGACGAAGGTATATTCTTGGGGAAAAGGATAAAAAGAAATTGGATATTTCTAATTTATTTTTTCCTTTTATTTCCTTCTTTCCCTTTATTTATCTTTTTTCTTTTTGTGTAAGGGAGAGGAGATACATATCGGTGAAGGAAGTTTTTTTTTTTTTTTTTTTTTTTCATGTTACTCATTTTTTTAATTACACAGAAAAAATAAAAAGATAAAAATTTATTAAATAAACAATAATTTTTAGTATATATCAAAGTCTCTTAATTTGAAGGACAGAAAAAATTTAAACTCAACTTTTACAAAAATAAATATAATCGTAATTAAAATTTTTGGGGAGAATAGTTTTTCTTATATCAAAAACTCTCAATATAGAAGGCCCCAAAAAAGAAAAATTGATTGAATAACAATGGGTAATAAAAATTTTTAGATAATATGAAAATATTTTCAAATTAAAATTGTATTTGGAACCTAAATAAGGGGTTTATATATAGGAAAAAATTATTACATAAATTATTAATACAAAAAATATTAAAAAATTTATCACAATTTTCCTAAATTTGAATTTGATAATTTGATTTGATTTAGATCTTTTAAAGTAAAAATTATTTATCGGAATAAATTTAGTGAAAGTCGTCAACTATGATCGGGTGATTTAACAATTACTCATATATTTTGGTAATATCTTAATGTTAAGGATTTAATTTAGTCTAGCCTGGTTAGGTCCAGTTTTTTTTTTTTTTTTTAAATAAATTTTAAATTTCTCTTTTTATTCAAATATTCATTATGTATTAGGCTTGTATCCTCCGAGTAGGAAATCCTCGGCGGGTGCATTGAATTACTCTCTGTGGTCGATCAAGTCTCACACAGCATCAAAGTTGGACATGATATGGCTCTCAAACATTAACTTCAAAGTAATTAGGAACATTTAAATTTAGGTTTTCATTCGTTTCTCATTCTTCTTTGCCCTCACTCTTAGTTTAGGTTAAAATGATATAAAATTATTTATTTATTTTTATATATACAAGAGACTCAAAATCAAGAGTTTTATAAAAAAAAAGAACGGTGTTGAGTGTCGGTTCAACTTGGCGTAAAGATAATTTATTAGCATCACCTAATTTAGTCGATAAACTAAGATGGTACCAATTAGTGACCAAAGTTAGAGGGTTTATGACTCAGAAATTATAAGTGAAAAGAAAGGCATTTTTACTGAGACTAATAAAAAGATAAAAGGTTGTTTTATGAAAAGTGAAAATGTTAATATATTTTTAATAATATAATATGAACATAATATGTTTATAATTTTTATTATTATGATAATATATTATTCGGTGAATATTAAGAAAATATTTTGTGACTCTAAAATTAGGGATACATTTTAAAATGTATAAAATAATCCAATATTTTTTTTCATTTTCTCTATTTTCTATATAGAAGAGGAACTCAAATCCTTTTTTTTTTCAGTGTAATTTTGGTGTGTTGTTTTGATTGCCATAAATAATAAAGCCCCTTAAACTTTTTTAATGCGATAATATATCTCAAAACTATGATTCACGAAAACTTCTCAAAATTAATATTTTTCTATTTCAGAAATGTTTTTCATTTCTAAAATATTTTAACATACTAAATTAATATATATATTTACATAAAAGTTCTTATATTTTTTTATAATTACACATTTTTCATATTTAATAAATTATTTATTTATGATTCTTATTAATTATCTTATAATTAATAATTACATATTTGATCATTTTAGATTTCTGTTATAAAATATAATTATTCATTATTTTTATAAAATAATTTATATTTATATAAAAATCTTTATATTTTTTATATTTACATATTTGCTCACGTTTTTATTTTTTGTATTATTATAAATTATCGTTTCGCTATATCATTTCATATCTATTTTCGTTTCCTAATTTCTGTTTCCATTCAATATAACCCCAAAGTAAAGCACCCTAAAAAGGAGCTCAAATCATTTTTTTTCATAAACAAAGTCGCCAACTAAAGGCCACTTTGAAGTTAGGAAGATTTGTAATTTTTCCTAATAAACCTGAAAATAATTTAAAATCGTCTAGAGTTTTTTTTATTATTATAGGAAAAACAAAAACTCAAAGATATCTGTCTTGCTAGAAACATTGGCTTTGCTCACTGAAAAAATAATCAAAATGTTTGGGCACTCTATCTCTCTCTCTCTCAGCTCAATCCATTGATTGATCAATTGATGAGTGGATTGACATTCAACCACTCTCTTTATATTCTTTCTCTATCTTTTTGTGTCTTTCTCTACTCTATGATTGTTTTTGAACATGGAACAAAAGACACAAAAAACGAAGATGAGAAAAAGAAAAAAGAAAATTGAAAAAAAATTAATAGTTATTTAAAAATGATTGAACCATTAAATTAGATAACTTACTCCTACTTATAATTCTTATAATCCTACTCTTCAATCATTTCAGATTTAAGAAGTCTTTAATAGTTAAATCAATTAGTAGCATTGAGGGTTTTTTTTTTTTTTTTTTTTAAGATCATTGTCGTATTTACCCATTAACATTATTTACTTTTAGAATTTTTATTAGCAAAAGCACACTTTTGTTGTTTTTGGTTGTCGCATAAAAGAATGTCTGTCCAAAACATGGCCTTGCCCGGCAGAATGGGATACCGGTGGCTCTTCCGGTTGCCTGTAATTGGGGGGTTGTTGAGGGCACCCTCTGTGTTGTTGGTGACGAAAAAGACACTTGACACGTGGCGCCGCGTAAGACCCTTAATGTCCACAATATTTAAATGACCAAATGTCCTTCCTCGTCTCTACAAGGATTTTTAAAACGCAACCTGTCTCTTCACTTTAACCTCTCGCTCTCTCCCCACCCCCCCAAACGGTCTCACGAAACAACTCTATATATCTTCGTTTATTCTATTATTTGATTCACTAAAAATCTGTTTTTTATATTCTTCTTCAGGACAGTACTTGTATTTTTTTGCCAATCGAGTAGGTAGAACAAACAAAACTAGCAATGTTTTAAAGAAAGACCCATTTAACATCTTCTTCATTATATGCACTTATTGAGGGGGGAGAGAGAGAGAGAGAGAGACTCATGGCGACATTAGTTCCATCAAAATCTCTGCTAAACAACCCAAATCCAAATTCTCTAATTTCTACAAATACCAAATTCAATTTAATCAAATCTAGGAAATCCCATTTGGGATTTGAGTCAAAAATCAAATCAAGATTGTTAAAATGTGGAGATTTGGTATTGGGTTATGATGAGAAGATCAGGGGAAGAAGAAGGAGAACAGAAACGGAGTGTTTGGAGAAGAAGAACTTTTCAGTAAAATGCACAGCAGAGGGAATAGAGAGAGGACTGTTAATAGGAAGGGAAGGGAAATTCAGAGTGCCGGAGAGGTTCAAAGTGGTGGCTTTAATGGCGCTCGCGATGTGTTTGTGTAATGCAGATCGTGTTGTTATGTCTGTTGCTGTTGTTCCACTCGCTGCCAAACATGGTTGGAGCAGTTCTTTCTTAGGAATTGTTCAGGTATATTCTCAATCTTTCTGGGTCCTCTTTTTTTTCCTTAAATCTCTTCATAAATATGTTTATATATATAAATATATAATCAATAACTTTAGAAAATATATTATATATCAAATTCAAATAAAGCCACTTTTTTGTTGGTTAGGTTTAATTTGTTTGGCAAATTCTTTGAGGAAATTCTTTGAGGAAAGTTGTCTCTGGTATGAACTTTTATTTATGATAGTTTACCCCAGCGAATGGGAAAGCTATAATTTTTCTGCAGTGGTTAAGCTGTCCTTCCATCTTGTGGGTCCCCACCCGTAGCCCAAATCCAGGCCAGTGGCCATTGAGCTGGTAACCTGGTTTAAAACCTTCAGTTGTAATTTGGTACTTGATTGCAGTAATATTGGGTGAGTTAGAAATGGTTTGAAAATATTCCTTGGTAATGGCTTCAGTGGAGTTAGAATACCCAATTCAACTCATTAGTCTATTTTTTGCTCTAAATTTTTACTCAATTCAAGAATTAGTTGTCATCCTTTGTTTTTTTCTCTTTTTATTTGTCTTTAATAAAATAACATATTTCACTGGTGTAAAGTTTAGGGTATAGAACACTCATAAAAAGCTATATAAACCATATTTAGAAACTCTTATGCCGATTGAAGTGTTTAAACTTTTAATTAGAATGACCGCCACTTCAGCGAAATAATATTTTCGCCATTAGTCAGCTGTGATCGGTGTTAAGATCGGGATGCCCTGATGGGCTGTTAACCTGAAAGGATTGGGAAACGTTCGCAACGAGAGGGGGTGGCTTAACTTCATTTGTACTTGGACCAATCATGCATTTAGATGAGTCATGGTGTAGTTCGGTAAACTTAAGACTCTTTCATTTCAAGCACATACTGACTAAGTTTTATTTTCTGAGGTGGCTTCATATTATAAATCATGTGGGTCAAATTGAGAGTCCCTTGTGATTTGTTAGATCATCAATCTGGAAACGTGCTATTATAGAGGCTAGAGCTGAGGTCACGGGGACCCATATTTGGACATAGAAAAGTACAGAGGAACATGCTCACCGATCACCATCTGATGCCAAATTGGTCCAGCGCCAGATCAAGCGGACTCGTAATCAATTTTCCATTGATCACGAGGATGGATGATTATTTTAATTAACGTTAAAGTGGGTGAAAGGATTGATGTCTGGTCTTGGTTCATTAAAAAAAAAAAATACAATCTTGACTGCTAAGATCTAACATCTGACTTATGTGCTTAAAAAATTATGAAAGCATGTCATGCGATGTATCTTAAAGTTCAAAAAGACCACAATAGCCCCCCCAAAAAAAAAAAGGCAATGCTTTTGCTTGTTGGAAAATGGTGAAGTGTTGACATTATTTTGGCATGTGAGTCAAGCCCATCTTATTAAGCCCACTTTGCTGTCGGGTAGACTTGAACTCAATAAGCAAGCAAAAGGGAAGAACAAGAAAGAGAGCACGTGTATTACTCTCTTCTTTTTTTCTTCTCCATTCAACTCTTTTCCAAAGTTAAAACAGAAGTAAATGGAAGTTTCTTGGCAGTGTTTGATGAAGTTAACAGAATGTTAGAAAGTGCTGCCTATTTCCATCAAAGGCCAAGCTCTTGGCTTATCAGAGCGTGATAATGAACTAAAAAGAAAAAAAAAAATTATGGAGAAAAAGGTTCACTTAAGATATGGATTAGTTTAACGTACACAGAGCTTGATGAAGCTTTTTGTAGACGGATGCTTGTTACTAGCTAAATATATAGTCAATCTAATATAACATATATGACCTGCTTGTGGACATGCACTTTGAGAATGAGCCTGAGAAATTTGTTACTTCAGTTCTTTGTTTCTGAACTTTTTTTTTGTTCACTGGATGGAATTTTCATTTCGTTATTTTGGTGACATACTCATGAAGTTTATCTGAATTTGATCTCTGAAGTCGTCATTTCTATGGGGATATTTATTCTCATCGGTGATAGGAGGAGCCTTGGTAGACAAGTATGGGGGAAAGAGAATAATGGGATGGGGTGTAGCCTTGTGGTCTTTGGCCACTCTTCTCACCCCATTGGCCGCAAATCACTCAACAGCAAGCCTCTTGGCTGTCCGAGCATTCTTTGGACTTGCAGAAGGAGTTGCTTTCCCTTCCATGAGCACCCTTTGTTCAAGGTACAACACTCAGTTACTTATTCCAACATGGGGACAAGTGTTAAAGACTGGGTCAGTTTACAAGCTTAGGCAAGTTTGCTACATTGTCCAACTGGAGATCATAGTTCAGAACATAGAAAGAGTATCTATTTTGAGAGCTTTAATTTATTTTAGTATCTTTGCAAATATTATCTTCAAAATCTTAGTCTCACTTTCGCACTAAATCTGATGGGTGTCCCTAATTGTTGATAAGATCACATTGTTTTTTTATCTTTTGTCCATGCAAATAGATTAAGATAGTTTAAAAAAAAAGGAGGCCTCCAATGTCATTGGGGAAAAAAATTAATTTATGCAAATGGAAGATGCTGCAAGAGGTACATGTTAGTTTTTTAACTTAACCACTAATATGACTATAACTAGGTTTGAACGGAAAGAATGGATCTGTGAAGCAATATTAACTAGTTTTGGATTTAAGACTTAATCAAATCTAGTTGAGTTTTACAGAAATCGCAAGGATGTTAGGATCTCTGCTAACTTGATTACCCTATCCTTAGGTGGTTTCCAAGCCATGAACGATCAAGCGCACTTGGTGTCTCTATGGCAGGGTTTCATATAGGCAATGTGGTGGGCCTAATGCTGACCCCAATTTTAATGTCATCAGTGGGAATTGGTAGTCCTTTCATTATGTTCTCTTCCCTTGGATTATTTTGGGCAATCAGATGGGCACTTGATGTTACAAATGACCCTGAAGAAAGCTGTGCCATCAGCAAATCTGAGTTGCAACTAATTCAGGCAGGAAAGAATGTTTCTGCTGTAAAAAGTAGTGGATTTCCTCCAATTGGCCTTTTATTTTCTAAGCTACCCACTTGGGCAATTCTTTTTGCTAATGTTACTAATAACTGGGTAAGTTTTTGATGAAGACAATTATTCGCTCTTGGCCAAATGCTTTTGTGTTTCATTAACTGAACATGCTCTTACTTGCAGGGATACTTTGTCCTCCTTTCATGGATGCCTGTTTATTTCAAAAGTGTAAGTCTTGTGATTTTTCAGTTGTGTTTTTCAACTTCCTTCTAGTGTTTTGCTATTAGCTATAATTAGAAACCCTGCAAGGTCTTTCTTGTTACTCATTTGATACCTGATTTACACTGGAGACGTCGGGAGTCTAACGAATGCTGAGAATAAAAAGGAGCTGTGTTTTTTTCCTCTTCATGCTGTAGCTGCATGTAAAGAATCTGCATAGAGGTTTTTCTTTTCCTTTTTTTTGGGGGAGGGGGTGGGAGGCGGACGTGGCCCGAATAGTGAAATGGTTTTCCATACAATGGGGAATAATTGACTTTACTCAATGAAACCACGTTTAAGGTTACTCTTTAGTATATGTGACCAAATGCTTTAAATGCTCGAAGTTGCTTCAGAAGAGCAATGGCACAGTATTACGAGATTGTAAGCTGATGGATTATTCAGTTAATAATCAGGAATTGAACTTCTTTCTTATGATTGTAGGTATTTAATGTGAATCTAAAGCAAGCAGCTTGGTTCAGTGCGATCCCTTGGGGCATGATGGCAATATCTGGCTGCATTGCAGGGACAATATCAGATTTCTTAATCAAATCAGGCTTCTCTGTAACGTTAGTCCGGAAGACCATGCAGGTAATTTCATCTCTTGAAGGGGCTTCTCATAAAATGTTCGAGATCCCATTGCAGATAAGGAATATGTTTTCAGAATTTTATGCAAAAAAGATAAAATTAAAAATGAAAACCTAGACCACAAATATAACCGCATAAAATCTACAGTGTTTCATTACAAAAACCATCAGCAATAGTTTTCTATTTAGTCAATTCATTCAGTTACAAAAAGCTCATGCATGCAGTTTCTGACTTTAATAAACCGCAATGCACACTACAGTCAATTGGTTTTATGGGGCCTGGAGTGTCATTGCTATGCTTAAATTATGCCAAGACACCAGAGGTTGCAGCCATATTCATTACAGTGGCTCTAAGCTTGAGCTCATTCACCCAAGCCGGTTATATGCTCAATATGCAAGTGAGATCCATGACATTTCTCTGAATTTGAATGCTTATAGGTAAATTTGAAATGCTTGTTTGCCAGATGTTTTGCTGATTAAGCTCATTCTGCCTCTCTTAATCAGGACATAGCTCCTCAATATGCTGGATTACTCCACGGTAAGTTCACCGAATCTCTCAATATTTGTGACTAGCTTCATCATAAACTGGAAACAGAATGGTAATGACCCAAAAGCATGACATTTGTCTGTTGAAACTCTCAAACAGGTATTGCAAATTCAGCTGGGACATTTGCTGCAATAATCAGCACAATTGGTACTGGATACTTTGTTCAATGGCTTGGATCTTTCCAGGCATTCCTTACTGTCACCGCAGTACTCTATTTCATGGCAACCATCTTTTTTAATCTCTACGCCACAGGCGAGCAAATTTTCTAGGAATAACTTACGCATGATCAATTGTGTCCCGCTTGGGTAAAGGATATTTCTAGGCATTCTCAGTCTATAGAGACGAGACTTATTTGATCTCTGTATAGTTTAGTGTTGCTGTAGCAGAAAAGGAAGTGATGTGCATCACGTGTGCCTAGTAAATTACAGTATTTGTAATTAAGGAAGTGATACGCATGATCATGGTTGTTAATTCAAGATACTCATGGATTCTTATCACTTTTGTTGTCAAATTACTCGTTATACCCTTATATACATGGTTACCAGATACTCACGGCGAAGCAAATTATAGTATTTGTATACTTCTGGCTGAAATCTTATTAAAAATGAGAGCATACGGATTGGTGCGGACAAATATAAAATTATTATCTCACGTCCATTATATTTTTTCTCCTTGATCGGTGATAGTAAATACAACACAAATAATCTATGCAGCTTTAACATTTCCTAGTTAGTGGAATTTAAAATATTAATCACTACCATTGGAATTACGGTTCTTATTTATAGTAATAATTATACGTCTCATGATCAGGGATATTTGAAATTTTTTGTTTATATGAGTTTTTTCAATTTTGACGTATTAAAATTAGTTATTTTGTTAACACTTTTGTAATTAAGGATAGTAATGAGAGTAGTTATTCTATCTATTTCGATATTAAAAATCAGATTTTTGATATTAACAATGATCATTATTTTTTGAATGAATGAGAAAGTTTTTTATTTTTTATTTTTTTATAGTTATCAAAATTTTAGTTATTTGAATAATGGATCTAAGAGGTATGATTCCTACCATGATTATTATATATATATATATATATGATACTCAATTTGGTTAGAATAATCACATTAATAGTTGTATTGACAATTATCTTCATTTTCAAATCAGTATTAATAGTTAAATTTTAAGTGGTAGTCACAATGACGATGATCGTTACATTTATAGTTAATTTGGAGTGAAAATATTAATTCAATACAAGAACTAATACAAATGATAGTGATTTAACTGTAAAAGAAAGTTTGAATGATCTCAATTTAACTCAAAAATATAACATTTGTATATTCAATACGAAAATTGTTACGAATTAAATTTCAATTATAAGAAATTTTTTTAAGTAAAAAATGAATAATTGTATTTGCTTGCAACAGCCCTTCCTATCTAATGGAAAAGGATCCTATGATATCTTACTTGGAATCGCAAATCCCAAGTTTGTTTATGAAAAGGGATCTAATTGGATTAGTATATAGAATTGATTTCTTTTGTATAATACTAATCGATAGAGTCTCATTGGTAAGTGCCACAAAATCTCGTGTATTGGAACCTATGGTTATGGATCCAAATCCATTAACATAGAACATTTTCTTTTCCAAGTGAAATAATAAAAAATAATCAACAAGATAAGAATATGTATTAAAAATAAATAAAAATCAATTTCAATTTAGAACAAAAAAAAAAATAGAATTGTAAATTTGAAACAAAGATGGGGAATCCTATATTTAAATCGTTTTTCTTTAGAAATAGTCTCAAGGAAAGAGTTTTATTTGTAATAATATATAAAATATACGAATAATATATAAATATAGAAATATATCAATAATTAATTATTAAATATAATATAATATAATAATAATAATAAATATAATTATAATAAAAAGTAAGACACGCTCCCAAAGCAAATAAAGAAAACAGTCGATTCAATAAAAAGAAATTATTGTTTTAATTAAACAATTATAGATTATTTGTGAATTCTAATTTCAATCGACCAATCTGGTATTTTTTTCACATTTATAGGAGTGCATCCCTTCAAACACAATCAACATATATTAGAACTCTTTTTACTTATAAGAGTATATATTGGATCGGTCAATTATGTTATGGTCGGAATCCTACTCGTGGTAATCTAGTCGAATTGGGAGAAGCTGTTGGTATTATTGCAGGCCAATCTAGTGGAGAACCATGTACTCAATTAATATTAAGAACTTTTCATACCGGTGGAGTATTCACAAGGGGTACTGCAGAATATGTACAAGCCCCCTTTAATGGAAAAATTAAAATCAATGAGGATTTGGTTCATCCCACATGTACACGTCATGGACATCCTACTTTTCTATGTTATATAGACTTGTATGTAACCAACATATTAAATCCATTTTCTTCCCAATAAGTTCGAGTCTCAATAAGAACGCTTTAGAAGAAGCAATCAGTTTTCGAGTCATCTTATTAGGAATCATGAAAGTATCTCTGAATACTCAAAATTTTATATCTTAAACGAGTTTTCAAGAAACAGTTTGAGTTTTAACAAAAACTGCTCTCTGAGACTGTATTTATTGGTTGAAAGGCCTAAAAGAGGACATTGTTCTAAGAGGATGATGCCCATGGGTACACGCAAGAAATAAGCCAATTCCCTAGCTTTTTGTTCAATTTCTCATGGAGTCAAATTCTCATCGGTACAAGGCAAAGGAATGGCTCCCTCGCCTTGGATTTCCATATAAAGGACACGAGCATAAATACCATCTTTAAATTCTATTCTGATAGACTAAATATATTTTATAAAGAATCAGAGAAAGATTCGACGATTTTATTAAGAATTCAAATTAAAGATTTTACTTTTTATATTATGAAATTTACATATCCACCCTTCATTCCACTTACGATTCCCATAGGGCTGGGACTTTTCTTTTTTCCAATGGGAACAAAAAATTTTCATCATATATGGGCTTTTCTAAGTGTTTTATTGTTAAGTATAGTTATGATTTTTTGGATGATTTATCTATTCAACAAATAAATGATAATTATAGCTATTAATATGGTCTTGGACCATCAATAATGATTTTTCTTTGGAGTTTGGGCACTTGATCGACCCGGTTTCTTCTATTATGTCAATATTAATCATTACCATTGAAATTATGGTTAAAGCCTTTCAATTTATATATATCAAAGATATACTTACGAAATTGTTTCAACGTATTAATTCGCACTGATCCTAGATTCTTGTCCTTATAAATAAATTAAGGGTTGTATTTGCCAGAGAGTTAGGAGTTCCTATCATGATGCATGATTACTTAATAGGGGGATTCATTGTAAATACTAGCTTGGCTCATTATTGCCAAGATAATAGTCTACTTCTTCACATCCATCGTGCAATTTGATAGACAGAAGAATCATGGTATGCATTTTCCTGTATTAGCTAAAACGTTACGTCTGTCATTACGTACTTACAAAATATGGTCTCAGTTCATCCTACTTCATCAAATCCGAGATGTGATATGGTTTTGAAGGATGAACCAGATATGTACAGTTCCAATGACATATTGAACAAAAATCCAAGGGAGTCCCCTCGTGTGAATTGCTTTGAATGGACAAATCAATCATTTGTTCTTGAGGATTTGACATCAATCCTCTCATACCTATTAATTGGTGTACCTGAGATGCATTTCCTTTAACTCCCGAAAAAGATATTATATGGACCGGATTAAAGAGATCAATCATCTTGAAATTATGATTCATTTCTCATCACAAATATTCACTTGTAGCATACTATATCTCAATGGATTGCCATAATTTTTCTACCGCATGTACATTCCCATAATAATGGTATTTTTTCAAATCAATATTGATATACCGATTCGATTTGAGATCTTGGAATTGGAATAAGTTCGACAATGGATCATGAAATTTTAGTGATCTTCTCTATCTAATGAATGTGGAGTCCACTTTGAAATCGTTCGCTTTGCATCCACCCCCAAATATATGCTTCAACATAAATCACATGAGGGTAGATTGATATAATAGAAACCCCTGTCAAAATGCTCATACATAACCCGGCAGATAAAATACATTACTGCGGATTCTAGTCCACTCATTTCATTTAAGATACGAAATTTGAATCTTTTTTCTTTTTTTTTTTAATCAATCATCGATAAGAATGAGGAAGTCAACTTTAATTTAAATTAATTATTTTGATTAATTGTTTTTATGTATATGATAAGTGAAAACACCAAAAGAACTAGAATTAACAGTGCAGTAACAATAAATGTGAGAATATTTACTTCCACAATCTCATCGTTTTTTTTTTTTAAATTCATTATAACTCGGGATTTAATCTCATAGAGAATAAATTTTTTGTTCATTCCAACTCTCAATCATTTATTTTCTAGGTTCATAGATATTGAATCAATTGAGTGCACTTCTAAAACTTGTTCCACTTTTGGAAGGCCCTGTATTGTATTAATGTATCTCCTACATAAAATATTTCCCCGTAACTTCATTTTACTGAAAATCCTCAATTTCAGTCACAGAAGTCCGGAAAATCAAGAGTTTTAACTTCTGAGCTCTCCCTAAATTAGTAATTTGATCAACACCCATCAAGCAATTTTCATCAAATTAGTGATCTGGGTATTCAGTTTGGGGCTTTGGAGATTTGAACTTGTTCATACTGTCTTTGTTTATGATTTTTTCAAATTGTGTCTTCAATTTGTGATCTGGCTTTTCAATTTGGGGCTTGGGAGAACTTGTTCAAATTGTTGTTTATGGTTCATTTTTCTGTTATTGAGTGTGATAAATCTGTTCATTGACTAAATCTTACCATGTTTCTTTTAGCCCCTTTTGTGATTGAATCAATCTACTAGGATGTAGACTGATCTGATAAAAAGGACCAAATTTATTAGTCCTTGAGATCTGATAAATATCTCTTCTGAACTTTTTAAGATTTTGTTATGTTGAATTTGCTTGATGTTTGTATGCATGCCTCCATAACTGGATATGATGAAACTGTCCTGTGATTGAGATCATGCTTAGAATGCAGAATTGTAATAAAAAAGACTGAAGTTATTGGTCCTAGATGGTCTCTAGTTTAGTGGTATAGAATGGTGAATATGCCAACAAAGTTCAAATCCATTTGCTACACAATAATACCTTACAACCGCAACAGGCTCAAAATATGAAGTGATTTTCAATTGTGCATTGATTGGACTGGCGATCTTTTTGCCCTCTTCTGAAACAATGTATGCCATTGGTTCCCCTGCATTGATTGTTTGGTTTCTTCCTCAATCGTGCAAAGGAAAGATCTACATATCGCGTCTTAATTGTTGAGAAGATATTCATCGGGCTTAGTCAACAATCTATTACACTTTCGGAACGATGGTGTGATCCGAAGCGATGAGACCCACACAAAGAACTAAATCCTTGGACAAATTAATCAAGGGTAGTATAGTCGCATTCAACTTGCAGCACACTTGGGTTGATTGCGCTCAAAGTCTTGCTCTGGTGTTACCTGTGATTAGACATTATTATTATTATTATTTAAAAAAATTATTTTTTCCCCTGCTCTGCTCCTAAGGTTTGGTGTACCTTCTGGAAGCGCAGGCCGCACTGAAGAGCAGGCTGTAAACTACATAAAAGCATCACAGTTGCCATGTTCAGGGTATGTATGTGCGCTTCTGTACATGTGAGTGCACGCATGCGTCCGTGAGAGAGAGAGTAATATTGGAATTCTGGTGTTAATAAATATCTACTTTAAAGCAAAAATTGAAATCCTATTGAATTTCTGTATCTGGTTCCTCAGATAGCCACTCCACAATTTACTCGTTTTCACATTTTACAATTCGAGACTCGTCTGACCAGTCAAAATGACCCCATCCTTGACAGATTACTGCAATTGGCACAGAAGCTAGGTGAGAAGAAGCTCCCACAAAGATCAGAATGCAACCCTCCAACATGTTATAGGTCAGCTGAAATCCCTTTGCCTCCATTAGACATTGTGCGATTTTGAACCAGGTTTCATAGAGGAAAATCCCTAGTCCCTGTTTCGTGAAAATGATGGCAATGGCATGGCCTCCTGAGGACGGAGGATTACAAGCATAACAAACATCCCAAGCATGGGGAGGACAAGGAGCCACTTCAATAACTTGTAGTAATACATATGGAATGTAAGGGAGAATTCATCAGAGAAGTAGAGTCCATTCTTATCAACCATCTCAACGAGGACTGTTCCTGTGGTCCTAACACCCACAGTAGGAAGTTTTATTTTATGCTTTCCGGCATGCTCAAAAATCTGATTATGCTTAATTCTCCTTTCTCCTAGGTAATTACCAGGAACCAACAATGTAGTCTGCAATTTGCATGATAATTGACTTGAGCACATAATAAACAATGAGTTCAGAATCATTAGTCGGGAAAACACTATACTTACAGTAACATTATAAGGTGCTTGAGACCCGGATGGAAACCTGTATCTGTCTAAAATTTCAATCTCCACCCAAAAGGTCTTGCCTTCTTCGTCACGGAAAGCTCTTGATGGGGCTGTGATGTATACTCCTTGACGGTTGTGTCGATTTGCAACACTGTTTCTTCCTTGATTTTGTGATCTCCAGGCCTGAAAATATTTTAGTGTTATAAGCCATATGACAGCATGTATTTCTTCAAAAATAATAACATTCAGATGTATCCTGCCTTGAGAGGATGATGCGGGGAAGGAGTTGAGAAACAAAAGACATTTCCGTTCATTGTTGTAACGATGAGATCAAGGTCATCTCCACCATCAACATTGTCTGCTAAGACCATGCTATATCTGCCACAATGAGAGCATCGTATGAGTTAAAAATTCTTTAAGTAAATTCTCATAAAAAGGCAATAAAGGAGAGATCTTACGAAGTTTCACCAATATCCACAACATCAGCACATGATGTGGGTCCATCAATTAGGTACATATAACCATCAAATGATGTAGTGACGATAGTAAGCCCCTTCTTTTTCTCATCACGTTTATTTAAATCAACCAGGAGAACTTGGTTCATTACCCTCCCGTGAGTTCTATATGGGTATGGACGAACTTCTGATCCGTCTTTCCCACTCAAAACAAATATATTCCCAGATAATGTTGGAACAACAACATCAGTATGGCCATCCCCATCAACATCGCCAATAGTGGGTCCCTGAATCATGAGCATTGTTGGTCATTGTGCATAAATATTAGTTCGATATTGCAAAATCACAGGAGCATACATACTATCACGCGCTTCTAGATCAGCCACTTAAAACTTCCAAAAACTCTGTGCATGTTTAGCATGTCATATCAAGCAAGAAAGATGTCCTCATACATATTCCACACTCAAATAACGTGAAAATTCTAGCATTTCAAAAAGTACCGGCAGGTAGATTATCATGTAGAGCAGAGATGAACATGCAGAAGTTTCAAATAAAATAGGGCATACTTCAAGGATAAAGCTGCGCATCCCCACAAGAAGAAGTGCAAACACACTTAATTCAGACAAAGCAGTCCAGCCTGTGGCTCCAGATTGCAAAGGAGCAACATTACCATATTTCTGGTTTATATGTATCAAGAAACAGACTTTTCAACATCTCTAATCCAACATTAAAAGATAAACAGCTGGTGATCATGAACTATTCAAGTGATTGAGATGGAATATAGAGAAGACGGTTTTATGCTATAACAGCAGGCAGATCTGCAACCACTAAAGTAACATACTTGTTATTATGTAACGTAAAAAGATTTAAACTGCTTAAATTATAACACCATCACTACATATCAAAACTATAGACCAAGCAATATTATAACTTCCTTGTCACAGAATGGCTAAGTTGCCTGTTTGTAAAACAGACTACAATGTATATTATCTATTGGGCTAAATGTGAGTATTTTTGCAGGATTTCTTTTGTATCAACCATCCCTCTTGATATATCTATTGAAGCATATGCATGGGGTGGGTGCAGGGCAGACAATTTGAAAGCGGATTCCCATTCATTTGATGCAGAACATTTTTTTGCTTACAAATCTTTTGTTGGAGAGAGGGGAGAAGAAATACCTGCGGAATTAGACTCTTAAGATGCTTTTCCCAAATTTCAACTCCTTGAGAAGTCCATGCAGCTATATTCCCATGAACATCAGTTGTCACCAATTCAATTTTGCCGTCATCATTGATATCAGCTGCAACTACCGACCCTTGAATTTCAGCCATTTCCAGAGGAAACTTTTCTCTCACATGTCCTGAACAAAGAAACAATTCTAAAACACATTCACTTTGGAAAAAAAAATACATGCAGCAAAAGGATAACAAAGAATAATACATAGGCAAAGAAAATGATGGAGCTAGGGGCAAATAAGAGTGGAGAATAGAAAGAATAAGTTTGGAGGGTTTTATATGTCCAAGTTAATATCCATGAGAGGTAGCAACCAAGTAACAAGCCACTGAGTTCACATAATTAGCAACATAGTGAGTCAACAAATGTTACCATATTGGATTAGATATCACAAGCGTACAAAGAAGAAACAAGTGATAGCATAAGCAACTACACTAAAATAAGATGTAATTAAATAATGATCATAAAATGATCAAACAGTGGCCAAAATTTAAAATTACCATTTTTTTTAAAGGATGGTGGTATTAGCTTGATTGCTGAGTACTGCATACAACTTGGCATGAATGACGTAGCGATAGATAATGATGTGACTACAAGTTATTTAAGAATCAAAAGCTCTGTCCAGTCTTAGAAGGTTACCTTTATGATCCAGGACGTAAAACAAGCCAAAGGAAGTGCCAACAAGAATGTCCAGTTTCCCATCACCATCCAAGTCAACGACAGTTGGAGAAGAATATATATAGGCACGGAAATTTCCAGAATCAGTACTCAGATCCAAGTTTGCGGTCCACTTCACTTGCTTCGTATCAAGATTGAAGACAACAATGGCACTAGCAACATATTTTCCAATATCAATATCGCCCAGTTCTTTTCGATGCTCTTGGTTGTCATAGTACCTGAAAAGTTAATTGTTGCCCCATCGTTACAGTTCATTACAGTAGTGCAGTCCAAAATTTGAAAGGGAAATGGTCTATTAAAGAGCAACAAAAGGCTGCAACAACAATGTTGGTGGTACGAAAAATGAAATGGAGTGCTTACTCGTGATCAAAGAAGTAAGAGACAGCAACAATCATTTCTGAGACACCATCATTGTCAATATCTGCTATGACCTGATGCAAATAACAGTACAAAAAATGGTTACAACCAAATCTATCACAGATGCATCAGCCCTGAAAGCTCACCATTAGCTAAATTAATGAAGTTCAAAAGCCTACAGTTCACATACAGGAGTGCACAGAATATGGGAATCAATGTGTAAATAGTCTTCCTCTTTCTCGTGCAGCCCTTCAATCCACTCCTCATCTCCCCATAGGGATTCATTGACATAGTCATCATAGTCATAACTATACTCATCACCAAGCTCCTCATTTTCACGAAATAACTCAAAAGATGAATCCGCATCTGCTTCCAAACCTCCATCATTTTCCACAGTTGCAGCCTGAGTACCCCCATTACTGTTATCACTTCCAGATTTGCCATCCTGAGACCCCTTCAAATCACTGTCTTCAAGTAGCCTTCTCCCAGTACTTGTGGCATTCTCTACATTGAGACTTCCCATTGTCCCAGCATTTATAGAAAAATTGTCCATCCTTGTAGGCAGCTTAATATTTGCTTCCACTTGACTATCATTCTTTTTCCCTTCATTGTCCACACCGGATGCAGTTACATTGCCAGGGTGATTTTCTGTTGCTGTTGTATTTGTAATATTTGCTTCCGCTTGACTATCATTCTTTTTCCCTTCGTTTTCCACATTGGATGCAGTTACATTGCCAGGGTGATTTTCTGTTGCTGTTGTATTTGTAATATTTGCTTCCAATTGACTATCATTCTTTTTACCTTCATTTTCCACATTGGATGCAGTTACATTGCCACGGTGATTTTCTGTTGCTGTTGTATTTAAACCCAATGTACTTCCATTCATGTCTACAAGGGCAACCAACAGTTGCAGTTGAAAGTTGCATCAAAAGAGATACAATGAATGCATTTTCGCACAACTACTTTTCAGGACATGGTACATAAGTAATTGTCTTTGGAATTGTTCCTATGGCAACATATAGGGGCATAAATTTATCAACTTTTGCAACATATAGGTGCTATTGGTAGCTTAAGTGCTTTTGGAGAATTTAATTATCTTGACATGCAACTCTCAGGCATCAATCACCAGTATTTTGCACAATTATCATAGAACGGACTCTTGGCATGCATTCTTGACACAAAAAAATAATTAAAAGGGAAAGGTTAAAAATAACAAGCAAATGTGAAACAAAATTAGAATGACCGAACAAAATTTCTGACATGGAAGGAAAGAGAAAGAAGAAACCAGCAGTATAAGAATCACTGTTGAAATAAGTAGAACAGTTCAAAAATTTTAAATTTGAAGCCAATAGTTTATCCTGATATGATTTCCCAGAATGAGGAGTTTGAAAAATTCATCCTCAGATTGCAGGACAGCCTGTCCCATACTTTGCAATGCCAATGACTACTCTGCATTGATATAATTCAGATACAGGATACAACAAAACAGAAAATTGCCAGTTACAGTTATAAGAGAATCAAGGGATCTTGCAACAAGTGTTTATGATCCTAAATATACGCACAAAATATTAAAAGGTGTGTGATTATTTTGGGTACACATGCAATGCTGAATTTAGATTGTTATATTAAAAAGGAGCGGGGCAAAGAACCAAGGGATTGAATGAGTACTTTTCACATATCAACTGGCTAGAAAATAAAAGCAAACTGAGTAGTGGAAACATATCTAGTAACACAAAAAAAATGGCTATGTAACATTTGAGGCCTCTGAAGATAGTTTCTGGAATAAATCAACAAAACCAGCATTCCATTAATATGGAATAAATCAATAAACCAGCATTCCATTAATAGTTTGACTTGGTGTATGATATCCATGACAAATTCATATTGAAAACATGAGCAAACAAATTATAGGACCATGAAGTAGTTGAACTTTGGCACATGGAGATGAATGGCTGCACCAGAAAGATGCATAGCACTACATGCATGTATGATATCAGAGCCTCAAAAAGCTTAGATCAGAGTCTATTTTATTTTTCCTCTCTTTCTTTTTATCATTGATGCTGGGGATAGGGATAACTTACATGAGAAATTCATCCTAGCAGCCTCCTGGACTAATAGATCATCATGAACATCAGGGTGAGAACGGTCCACTGGGTCTGTATGGAGACCCACGTACCAGTCTTTTTTAACTTTCCTCCGTGGTACCTCAAGTTTATCTGTCATCAAGTACCCTGAGACCCTAAATCAAGCAAGCAAAATTATCTTAAATTTGTACTAATGCACATCAACCTTCATATAGTAAACCTTTAATGCAAATGTTACCAAGAAACCTACCTGAAAAAGAGCACTTCACCATTGTAAGTAGCCAAAACTATTTCCCTCACTCCATCCTTGTCAATGTCATAGAGGAGCGGAGATGAATGTACAGTTGACTGGTGGAAAGCAGGCCATCCTGATGAAAAATATGCATTAGTCAATCCAAGATCATCTCTTCTTCTTTCCTATTATATGGAGCAGAATTGTCTTTTTAGTCCAAATGTGATTGCGCCACACAATGCTGATGGCTTTCACCCTACCTGTAAACCCCAACCCCAACGCCAGCCACCCTCCATCCCTCCCCACCCAAAAAAAAAAAAAACCAAATGCATGTGGGAATTGATCCCAGGACACCTAATACTACCTCAAGAATTTTTTACAAACTAAAATAGTAAATATCCACAAAGTTAGATATCCTTAAATCTAGTTATCGTAATTATAAAGATCGCATATGATAATTCAGCGTCTTCAAACAACACTGTTGCATTTTCACTGAGAAAAACTCAGCTATGGATCAAAATCACAACAGCGAGATTTTCTAATATACCAGGCATTTTGTCTCCATCAGAACCCTCAAGCACTTCCAAGTAGTGAACAAAAGACGGAACCACTATATCGAGCTTTCCATCACTGAAGAAACAAGAACACCAAAATGTCAATCCATGCCATACATACACGAATACCCTCTTTCACAAAAACACACACAACTGAAGTCATATAGGTCAAACCTGTTAATATCAGCAATCAAAGGGGTTGCATATATGCTAGAACTGACTTCAGTCTGCCATCTTAGTTCCAAATTTCTAGGGCATTGCGTATTCAACAACTCATCCTCGTCTCTACGCACACACCCATCAATCAAATTTGAAAACAATTAACATTCCAAACACGATTAATTGAAATTCGGTCATAGATATCCAAAGTTAGGGTTTCAAAAACGAAGATCGAGAGACATACATGTTGGGATAACCGACGGCATCATCGGTGGCTTGTCGTTCTCGGAACTTGTTCTTCTTTGGTTCCTCCGGATCGCCATGAATCGAATGAAGCGAAGAAGAGAACAAAAGTATAAGTATCAAAAAACATCTGAATGGTGAGGGTTTCATAAGTTTAATGTTACGAATGACTAGCATGCTAGGTCAATTGAATCGAAAATAAAATGTGTAGAATAAGGATCCGTGTGTTGGATCTACCACTGTGTAATTCTCAAAACCCTAATCAGGGTTTTTGAGGGTTTTACTGTATTTGATTGGAGGAAGAAACCCTAACTAAGAAGAACCTATCCGATGATCTGTGTGTGTGCTCAGGTGCGAAGGCGAGGACAGGTTTTGGGCATTTTCGAAAATTTAATTGTACAATTAAAATTACCTGTTCCTTTGACCATATAGCATCACCATGAACTTTTATATTTCATTATTTTATTTTAAAATTAAAAAAAAATAATAAAAAATAATGGGGTAGAAATTAGAATTAGGAACCTCACTTCGTCCTTTTCTCTAGAATATATGGGTAACACAATACGATCAACCGGGAGCACTTTTTTTTTTTTTTTTTTTTTTTTTAAGCAACTGAATCTCACTTGTACTTTCTACGAGTACTTCTTTTGGACAGAGGACGCTTGGATTCAAAATTTCTATAAAAAAATATTAAAAAATTGATACCAATTAAATTATAATTTTTAATTCGATAAATATATTAAATTAATTTAAAATCAAAATTTTTTAAATATAATTTTTAAGATTAAAATTGTAAATTTATATTTTTTATTAAATATATAATTTTTTTTATTTTGATTAATTATGATCTCTAAATAAAATATAAACAATAAATTGGGGGAGATTTGAATGGTTTAGTTTGATAGGTGGGAGTCCAAGATCTGGTTGTTCAAGTTTATTCATTGATCGGAACATATGGGTTTGGTTATATTCTTATTGATTTGATTTTTAGGTTTGAAAGTAAAATTATTTCTTTAATATATTTTTGTGATGTGGGGAAGTGAAGTATATTGAATTTAGGGATCACATATATATTAACATAATACATATAAGGATGTGAAATTGAGTTTTCTTAAATATGACAGAGGTTAAAATCTCGTTGGGAGTATCGAGTCTTCATGTGTATGGAGCGTTCTCTCTTGAGAGACTCGCCTTCTGAAAATGAGTCACTGTAGTGGTCGATTCGGATTAGTTGAGATGAAATCTTAAATATCGGATGATATCCAAAACATGATATAAAAAAAATAATATATATAACAGTATTAATTGAGAGTTGATATAGTAAAATGAGATGTTAAAAATTAATGAATAATTGATTTAAATAAAATTTTTATAAGTATTTGAATAGACTTAATTAATATATAATTTTAAAAATCAGCTAAGGTCTACAAAATAATAATAATAATAATACACAGATTCCTCTGGGATATTGGTAACTTAGTGGATGATATCATCTACTTGAGAATTGTGCAGAAGTTTTTGCGGCGCTCTCTCCCTCTCTCTCTCTCTCTCTCTCTCTCTCTCTCTCTCTCTCTCTCTCTCTCTCGGGTTCCAAGTGCTCTCCCATCTAGCACTCGACATTAGTTGTACATTTCTTTTGGGGTTGACCTTAAAAGTGTCGTGTTGCTTGTATGTCTTTAATAAAAATAAATTTAAATATTATTTTAATATTATATTAAAAATATTTAAATATAAAAAATAATGATAAATAAAGTTGACTCTGATATTAATTAGAGATGAAAACAATATAAAACAAGAATCCTGATACTTTATTATTTCGATTAATTATTATAATAAATTAAGTTTATATAAAAATTTATTACTATAAATATAAAAATATAATATTATATAGAAATATAAAAATAAGAAAAATCAAATATTATCAAATTTAATATGATATAATAAAATCTACTTAATTTTGAAAAATAATCTAAATACATGATCTAAAATTTTAAGGGTATTTTTGCAATCCTGAAGAGTATTTTTTTTTTCCAGGAATGGACTAGTTTTGGCTTTGTTGCCGATTGCCCTGATTCATGATAGAAAAAGATGAAGATGACTTTGGTTATACTTTTGTGAGCATACAAATGATCCTTTTATAAAATGAGTTTTGATAATGATGAAAATAAATTTGATTATAATTCTGATATCAACTTTAGAATATTTGAATATGGAAAGATAGATTATGAAAGTAATATAAAATATGAATCCTGAGACTCTATTATTTCGATTAATTATAACAATAATTTGAATTTATATAGAAAATTTATTATCATAGATATAAAAATAAAATATTACAGGTATAATATAAAAATAAAAAAGTTAAATATTCTTAAAATCGATGAGGACCATGATATTAATCAAAATGGATGATAATTGAATGTTAAATAATGGTAGGTTAGTTTCAAGCAAAAGTGGGACTACAAGTGAATTTGCTTTTGTGATTTGGTCATTAAGTATGACATTAAAAATATTTTGAGTATTTACTAGAAGATAAAAGGAGTTAAAATATCATCTGAATAATTTTTTACCTTGTATTTGATATTTCAAATATATTATAAACGGAATATTATTATTTCTTAAGGGTAAAGAATGTGACCCCTTGGCCATGTTCAAAGCGGATTCTCCAAAATAATAAAACAAATGGTTAGTGAGGTCTCTTTCCTTGTTAGTGAAGTCTCTTTCCTTATCAAATTTGTCCCCCGACGTCTCAACCATTTGCGTGACAACTTTCTCTGTCTTCTATCTTTAACAAATTGGTCGGTCTTTCTCTCGCTTTTCTCCTTGTGATTGAATGAACCGAAACACTCTCTCTGCACCTATCTACGCGATTGAGGAAGGCAAACCAACCCTAGCTAAATTATATTGGTTATTATCACCAGCGTCGTCTTCTCGAGAGAGAGAGAGAGAGAGAGAAATCACTTGAATCTCAATAAACCTTAATGACTTTCTCAGACCAAAATCTGTTCAATCTCAGTCTCCTCGCTCTCTACTTAATTTCCGCTCCAACCTTTATCGCTCTCCACTTCCTCCAAGCCCCTTATGGCAAGCACTACAGATCCGGGTGGGGCCCCACAATTCCTCCATCACTGGCTTGGTTTCTCATGGAGAGTCCCACACTTTGGCTCATTCTCATCCTCTTCCCTTTTGGGCAACACAGATCCAACCCCAAAGCACTTATCTTAATCACACCCTTCGTTTTTCACTACGTTCACAGAACGTGTATCTACCCTTTAAGGCTTAAACCCTCCAAAAAACCCAAAACTTCAAAAGGGTTTCCTCTTTCAGTTGCCTTGATGGCTTTTGGGTTCAATTTCTTGAATTCTTACTTGCAGGCCAGATGGGTTTCTCATTATCTGGATTATGAGACCGAAAGGTTTTTCTGGGTTAGATTTTTTGTGGGGTTGCTGATTTTTGGTGTTGGGATGGTGGAGAATGTACGGTCAGATTTGATTTTGGTTGGATTAAAGGGTGAGGATGGTGGGTATAAGGTGCCTAGAGGTGGGATGTTTGAGTTGGTGAGTTGCGCCAACTATTTTGGTGAGATTTTGGAGTGGTTGGGCTGGGCGGTGATGGGTTGGTCTTGGGTGAGTTTTGGGTTTTTTGTGTACACTTGTGCCAACCTGGTGCCTAGGGCTCGGGCCAACCATAAGTGGTATTTGGAGAAGTTTGGTGAAGATTATCCCAAGCAGAGGAAAGCTGTCATCCCATTTTTGTATTGATTGATGAAATATTTTGTCACTATTTAAAAAAAATTAATAAAGTGAACTTTATGTGCCACTGGGTGCACTTAGATTGTTCTCTGAAATTCTTGAGCAATTTCTCTTTTTCCGTTTAAAGGTTTGAGGCACAACATCAGTTACGGTAATGAGCAAGCAAATCCTAGCCCATAGTAAAATAGCTTTGCATCATTATCTAATGTTTTAGGTTCAATTTTTAGAATCCATCTCTTCCCTAGATAAAAAAATATATGTTTGCTTATATCTTACTCATTTTGAACTCTACATATTTAAGCACACTGAATGCACAATCCGATCTCACAATGGAAATGGTTACCTCAGTCAGGTCAAGGCCCGAGGGCTTGTGTAGGTAGAGGATTCCAACCTCAAATACTTTCGATGTTGGATCCGCCGAAAATACCATTATTTATGCGCGCGATGGCAGATGGCATGACACCAGCGTATCTAGGCCAACTGGAAGCCTGCTGTTCATGAGAGGACCAGTAAAATGAATAATTGATTCTTTTGCTAAATTAACATTCACGTTATAATCCGCTATCCATCAACCATTTATACTTGCAAATGGCTCTATAAGTGATTTATCTGGTTTTAAAAAGCTCTACCACTTATGTTCCAAACAAACTCAAAAGAGTAAAAAATGTCATGCAAAAATTTTTGTGAAAAGATTTTGTTTTGTTCAATGGTTGACGTCAGTTCAATTCCTTTCCATGATAATCACACTATGCGTTGCTATCGACAAAATTCTCCTGATAGCATGATGTAAAATTCCATAGCAGATCAAAAAATATATTGCCTGTGTAACAAACAAGAAAACTATGAATAGATAAAATTGTATTAAACTCTAGGAAATTGTCCTATTTATTATATCTCAGAAAAAAGGGAACATTCAAATCCATCCCATGGCAGTTTACCGAAATAGCACAACACAATCAACGGAAAATTTTAGCCAGAAGATTATGTCGGATGGTCCCAGTTTCCTAGCTTCCCTGGCACTCACATAGGCTATACATAATGTTCTGCTTCAGCTAATAAAAAGTGAAAAACAGATTCCGCTGGTTAAATAACATCTAACCCGAATATAGCAGGATGAAATAAAATTAAAATTATGAAAGTTATGATTTAAAAATGGAAAAGATGTTGCTTCAAGTTTCCTCCACCGGCTTCTGGTTTTTGAAGTCTCATGCTGTGTGAACTCTTGCAAACTTGGACAGGAGATGGTGATAGCGAGTGTGCATTGGTAAGTGTTGTACTGATTGAAAGGATCTCATGCATCAATCAAACATCTTGAACTTATGAACGAACCTCACCTGTAACATACTGATCTTATGTCAATGCAATAATACAACAACCACATAACAAATTTAGTTTGAGGATTGACTGACGCTAAGAACTTAAGTTACACTAAGACCAGTGCAAGCAGCAGTTGCAGGTCTCTTTTCATCCAAAAGGAGAACAAGGTAGACAAAAGCCGTGCAAATAGGAAGGGCATGTAGGTCCAGTTATTCCACAGGGGAAACATTAATCTGGTCCTAGGGTGGGGAAACAAGGATTTTGACAAACATTAAAGATCGGACTCACATTAAACATATGTGCGCTCAGCACCAGCACCTGCGGATCCACCATGCTTGGAGCTGCTTTCATTCAGACCTTTGTTGTTCACTGTTTCACTCGATCCTTCAGAGGATTCTGTTGCCCGAAGAATCTCTCCTTTCAGCATTTCATATTTTGATGCCAAAGGTGAGGAAGTGAGTACAGCCGCAAGGTTTTGCTCAACTTCTTGCTTGAGAGCCTCAATCTTATTTTTCGTTTCTGAATTTGGTGTCTTTCCAGCTTTGGCTACCTCAGTTTGCAACAATTCAATTTTGCTCTGCAAATCTGGTGATGACTTCACAGCTGCTTCAATTTCCTTATGAACACCTAGGTCCAATTCCTCTATCTTGGCCTTGATATCTGGGAATGAAGCCAACTTCCTTAACTTTTCTACTTTTAATACTGTGGCCTCAACGTCCAGACCTGAGGATCTAACAGCATTGATCAGTTCAAATTCAATCTCTTTCTTCAAATTAATGATATTTTCCTTCTGTTTGTCATCAAGTGGACTACCAGTCGCCTCGGCCTCGGCCTCGGCCTTCAAAGCCTCAATTTTTGCCTTAATATCAGGCCGATCAATGATCTCTTTGTATCTCTTATTCATCTCATCCTTTATTAACACAGCTTTCTTTGTTTGCTCTCCAAGATTCTTGGCTTTCATTATTTCTTTCAAGATGTCACGCTTATAACTTAAGCTTGCATAATTAGGTGCAGTAGGTAAAGCTTGTTCAAGTTCACCTGCAAGCCTATCAATTTTGTACTGTAGTGGATGCAAAGTTTGGCCCTGCAGCTCCGCTTTTGCTATTTCTTCCCTAATCATCACAAGCTTGTCCTTGAAACCTGTGGCTTCAACTGCCTCATCATATTCATGATCAAGTTCCCTCTTCAATTTCTCTATCATCTCATTCAGACCCAGCTCTGGAGGCATAGTTGCTGAATCCTTTGCACTTAATATCTGTTGCTTCAGCTTTTCAACCTCACCTTCCAGGTTCTCCATTTGAATGATGGGTTCATCTTTCTTTTTCATGTTGGCTTTCAGGCTAGGATCTACAGGAATTCCTTCTTGAAACCCTCCAAGTTTCCGGAATTTAAGATTCCGATGCTTTAGTAGCTCTTCTGTGTCCATTGTCATGAGCTCCTACAGAAGAAAATACATTTTTTTTTTCTGAGAAAGAAGGAGAAGTGCATGCCCACTGAACAATCGACGGACACATGCTCAATTATGAAAGAAGAATAGTGAGAACACTCACATCAATTGATTCATTAATAGCCTTCTTTATCTGTTGCGAGGTCCAAGATGGATCGGCATGTGCACCACCCAGTGGTTCCTGAAGAAAGTCCAGATAACAAGTTATCACTCTGTTGCAACAGAGAGCTCAAACAACAAAAAGCTAACTAGTGATGCTGTTATTTATGTTGGCCGATCAAGAAGTACAGTAATTCCTAGACATATTTGCAAGTCCCTGGCCCTCACATGACCAACATCTGTCAACCATTTAACAATATCCTTTTCACAATAAATTTGATTTGACCAAGGAAATGTCTGGATGGTATTAATTTACAGTGACACTTCTATATTTTGCCTTCTGTGCTCCCTTGTTTGCAGCATATAAAAGTCTAGAACAATAAAGATAAATACCAAGCATCATAGTGACATTACCGGGATAACACCATCAGCAATTTGCAGTTTGCACAACTCTGTAGCTGTTATCTTCAATTTCTCAGCTGCCTGTAGAGGGTAGGTGGAATATTTTGTCAGCAATTATAATTTATGAAAAAGACATGAAAATTGATTGTTCCGGTGTAAACCTTTGGAGATGCTTTGGCACTTTTCCACAAGATCGCAGCACATGCTTCTGGGCTGTAATGTGAAAGGAATAGTTTCAGAGCAGGATCATTAAATTAAGGGGAACAGAAAGATGTCCCTTATGAGGATGACAATATGCACCAATGCAATATAAACAAAGTGATAGGGGAGAAATAGGCAAAACATTTTCACTGTCACCAAACCAGCAACTGAATTATGTCCACAAGAAACTGCCTCCGCAAGGCACTTTTAAATAAAATGGGAGAATGTGGTATCCTTTTTTTCTTTCCTGGGCATTGTTGGGATCCCAGACCATATTCAGTCCTTGGTGTGGCCCCACAAGGATCAATTCTTTTGCGGGGTGACAACAATATAAGCTATTAGAAATCTTGACTCTATTTTTCAGAGGTTGCACAAGATTTCCTCAAGAATTTATCATGTCTGCTCTTTTTTGAATCTAGACACTCTAGCATAAACTCCGTTGATTCCATTGGGCATACAGCATAATGTGTGAATCAGATCAATTCAGATAACCAATACTCTTCAGTGAAAACCTTAACACCCTTCTTTCTCACAATCATGGAAAACAAAAGTATGCAATGCCAGGCAAGCTCTCCATTTATCTCGTCACCCAATCAGAAGCAGATAATACATTCAGATATAAGACGAGGATAATGATTTGTTGACAAACACCATCTTCTTCATAGAATAAGATGTTATAACTGATTCTAAAACAATGGAAAAATAATAGATATATCAAAATAGATCAAAGCATATGGTATAGAAAACAAGAATATCACAAGTTACCAGGCACGCATGTGCACATTCTACAAGAGTTGAACAAAATCAAACCAGTCTTAATCACCTGGCAACGTAGAAAACTGCATTCTCAAGCATCAACAATTTATTAGCACATCCAATGGCCAAAGCACCACCAGAGCCACCTTCCCCGATAACAATAGAAACAATCGGTACCTTCAGCCCGAACATCGTCCTCAAATTGTGAGCGATGGCCTCACCCTGAAAACCAATGACCAACAAATTATAAGGAAAGTGAAAGATTCAATGTATGTTTAAATACCTTCATATTTGTCCACATACTTGGCCCAGTTCCTCTGATTTAAGGTCTGCAAATGCACCAGGTGTATCTATGAAGGTGATAATAGGGAACCCATGATGATCTGCATAATACATCATGCGCATGGCCTTCCTGTAACTGTTTGAGATTAAGATTCTAACATAGTGAGAAACTGAAAATCAAGTCTTCCACAAGACCATCATCGTCATAAATCAACTATTCTACAAGACTTGCAATTGCAAATTAGAAACAATAATCTTCTAAAACAGATGTTGCATCTCACAAATAATGATACCTTCAGTATCTCCAAAGCAAACGCATAACTATGACATCAAGCATCTTAAAATAACATACCCATGAGGAGTAGGCATTCCAAAATTCCGCTGAATGTTCTCCTTGGTGTTTCTACCCTTTTGATGTCCCATAAACATGTATCTTCTACCATCTATGGTTCCAATACCAGTAACAATGGCAGGATCATCATAACCTGCTCGGTCTCCATGAAGCTCCACGAACTGAAAAAGTAAGGATGTAAGCAATTCTATTCCATATGGCTGAACCTGTCATATACAAGTACGGATGCCCTACCTTATCAGTGATGCTAAATACGTGGTCAAGAAAAGTTGGCCTGTTAGGATGGCGTGCAATATTTACTCGTTGTATGGGTGTCAGATGTGTATATAGATCCTTCAGAGCCTGAAATATTATAACTGGTGAGGAGTGCTGAGAAGATGTAAATTCTTTCTGAATATAAGAATGAAGTATGAAATTGATATCTAAAATTTTCAAATGGGTTTGCACCATATGCATGAGGCATCACGATAATGGCTTGCTTATATTTGAAATATAAAAATAAAATAAAATAAAATTGTGGAAGCGACCTCAATCTGTATTCGAGGTCTTCAACAGAGAAGCAATTTATAACATGTGTAATTACCAACACTAATAGTCAAAAGAGTCAAAAAGAAGAAGAACATGTGTGTACAACTATACTGGTCCATTCTTAGTTTTTGTTTTCTTTTCCAAGGTATCCTGATGGGAGCCATACCTTTTTTTTTCTGTTTAAGCTAGTGTTCTGTTATAACCAGCAGCTTCACCAAATTACAAAGAGAAAAACAAGGGCAGAAGAATCAAAAGTAGAGCATACTGCTAAGTACAAAACAAGAAGAATTACTACAGATGATGGTAACACCACCATGCGCATACCAAATAACCTAAATTACAAAGTTATAGCCTTGGAACTTCATAGGGCAACAACCTATGATGCACTTCAGCATAAAAAGTTCATGAGTCTTTACTGTTTATCCTCGACAAAATATGCCCCCATTACAATTTATACCAAACTGATTAACTACAATCATCTATCAATCAAAATAGAATGACCAGGCATAAAATATAACTCAAACCTGTAGATATTTAGTCTCTAGTGAGGAAATCTGATCACTGAAATCCAAACCCGTTTCATTTGCCATCTTCTTTACCTGCACCAAGAAAATCAAAATTCCCAACTGAAAACAGATTCCCAATCCAACAAACACTTCACAGTGACAGAAAAACATAATGACTAACATCAATGATCTTCTTCTGAAGATCCATGAGAGGCTTCTCAAACTCCAAAGTCACAGGCTTGGGCTTTTCTTTCAGAGGCTTGAAAGGTGACAGATGACTAAGAATGCCTCCTTTAACATTGGGATCGGGATTTTCAGGCCATGGATACTCGTGCTTCTTCACTTTCCTAATCTTAGCAGTCACCGTAAAATCTCTCCTCTTCGTGCCCAATCTCAATCTTCCTAGGGCTTTTAGTGGCTCACCACTCACGCCGTTACTTGAGCTCCGAAGAAGATCGGAAGCTGACGCTGATGCCCCAGCAAATCTTACTGGAGATTGAGTGATTGAAGCCATTCCTCAGGATATCCGCCAATTAAAGCTGTAAAGTTTCATCAAAATATGGGTAATTAAGCATAACCCTGTTTCTAATTCAAATAGTTAGCTAACAGACTAGAGAATTTCGAATATATGAGAGAGAGAGAGAGAGAGAGAGAGAGATGTTATAAATAGCATCGCAAATGAAGCCATTACCTAAATCGAGCCTATCAAAACTGTGAAATTTCGACAGTAAATCTCTTCAACTAGGCAAAAAAAATCCTTAAAATGAGCGAAACATAATCAATTAAGATCATATTCTAATTCAAGATTGTTGAACAATCAGACCTAAAGATCAAACCATTAGAATGAAGATTGTTCTAGAAACCTTGAGAGAGAGAGAGAGAGAGATGTTATGAATTGCATAGCAATTGAAGCCATTACCTATATCAAGCCAATCAAAACTATGAAATTTCAACACTAAATCTCTTCAACTAAGCCAAAAAAAAAAGAAAAGAAAACCCTCAAAGTGAACGAAACAGAATCAATTAGGAACGTATTCTAATTCAAGATTTTGTTAAACAAATAAACCTGAAAATCAACCGATTGGAATGAAGATGGTCCTAGAAAACTTCAGAGAGAGAGAGAGAGAGAGGGAGAGAAAGAGTGGGAGTGAGGAGAAAAATTTTACCTGAAAATACTGGAGATCTCTCCTGAAGAACGCGGCAGACAGTTGGGGGGGGGGAGAGAGAGATTGTTCGGAAGATAAAAGCTCTTTTCTGAGAGAGAGAAGGCAAAATATTTAAACGAGGGGGAGAGCGAGAGAAAGAAGTTCTACATCGAGAAGATCGTCGTGGGGGCTCTCATTTGGGAATTTCTATAGGGTGTGGGCGATACTTCCAATGCGGGGGAGAGAAAGGGAGAGATGTAAATAAGCCAGCCTTTTCCGGTTTGGCCGTTGAATGGAGAGGAGCCGTTCGCTGACTCTAAAAACTCCACTTCGACTTAACTAATTGCTGTTTTCATTTTTGTGTATTTTTGTCACACTCTCCTCCTCTGACCTCGCACGTGTTGTATCACTCAATGACACGTTAACGGGGCTCGACCTCGACCTACGTCGACGCCTTCAATGTCGTCATCCTTTGCGTTCGACAACGCACCCTAATCCTACCCTACATTCCCAACTGGGACTGGGACTGGGACATGCATCATTCCGACTTCCTTGTTTTCCTGCACATCCTCACCTCAATCCCTTCCTTGTTGGAAATTTCCCCATTTGGTTTTGCTATTTTTCCTTACTACCTCAAAATTCAACCCAAAATTAAATATAATAATATTTAAAGTTATAATTTAAGGATAAAAAATATTCGGGATTCAACTTTTAAAATTACATAAATAATTTCTTTTTAAAAAAAAAAAAAAAATCAAGAATAGCTCCCTCTTTGCCCACCCCGGCAGATATGTACTGTTTTTTAGGTGCAATCCAAGAAATATTTTATTTAATATCAAAATTAGAAATATTGAAACATTTATAAGTAAGAGGAAAGGAAAAGTGAAATAAAGAACCTCATATTTTACTTGACCTAGTATTTTAGTGCTAGTAGGCGACTTCATTCTTGTTTTTCACCAGAGGGGCGAGTTTGTTCCGAAGATATAGAGACTTTGCGAAGGATTTTTACAAATGATAAGCTTAGGTGATTCATTACATGCAGTCTTATTTCCAAGTTCTATGGAAATACGGAAAGAAATTTGATTAGAAAAGTTCAGTGAAAATGAGGATGAATCTGTATTGTTAGCGTCGCCAAAGCCAATAGCTACCAATGGAAATGATCAAATGTGCAACTTATTGTTAGATTAGGTCGTTAGTAGGTGAACCATCACATAGAAAACTAATTCCTAAAAATGATCAATGCACGTAATTGATGTCCCTTTCTCCATCTTAATAATAAAAGACCAATCTTTGATAATACTCCCTAAAAGATTAGCACCAAAAAATAAAAAAATACTCCCTAAAAGATACTCTTATTTTTTTCCTGTGAACAAAATTTCAATCACATTCAAGAAAATGAAGGTAAAGTCCCCCACGCCCTTTTTTTTTTTTCCAGAACTTAAGCAACAACATTCCCAAGTACAACAAATAAGGACAAGGTAAATGCCTCTTTTTTGGAGGGGGTTGGGGTCAACGGGGAACTAATGCCAATGGTACAAGGAGCAAGCTGGAAAGCCGCTGAGATCATGAATCGACAAGGCCCTGATCAGCCCCCAGAAAACAATTTCACACAAACCGCCACAGTGACATCTCTAAACAAGTAGGTCATAATGGTTTCGGCCACTATAGAGGAGCCTCACCACTTTCCTGGCTTTCCCTTTTGTTGAAGTCTTCTGAAACTCCGCTCCATATTCTGCAATAGGAATAAAACCAGAGCCCCATCCTTTCGTTGAATGCTGCAAGCCAATCGCAAAATTATTTTCATGATGGAACAATGTATCAAATGTTATTGCACCCATCACAAGGAAGAGAAAGTTCGAGAAAGATGGTCTGTGGGTGTTTTGCCCTTCTTAGCAGGCGAAGGAAAAAGTCGTCACGTGCACTACTCCACATCTGACCATGTCAAGACCCATGCACAACTCATGTGCGAACAGAAAAAAAGGAAAGAAAAAGAGTGAGAGATTATGATGAAGTACAAACAAGCCACTGACAAGCGCCTGACTCGGAGATATTGTCCCAGGTAATCCTCTTCAATGTGGAGTTCAAAACCGAACTTCTCATAAGGAAAGATGGGAGATTTGGGTGAGTTCTAATGATATTCCAGCCGGTCGTGGGGGGCCACCATGGCTCCCCTCTCTTTGAGAATTCCCGAGTTTGCTTCTAGCTAAATTGCGCAAAACAACTAACTTTTCCAATTTACAATAAACTAATATTATGGGGTATAAACAATAAACCGATGACCAATTGTAGTCTATTGGATCCCCGTACTTCACTCACAGACGGCCAAGATAACATCGCAGTTGGTACTGCTGTGTCAATTGAGTCATATGGAGGAATGGGGCTGTGCCAATATATTGAGTAAACAAATCACATTTCATATTTTATCCACTGCCAACTTCAACAACCACAAATTTGCATACAAAAGGAGCTGTCATGTAAGCATGTCTTCATCCAGTAAAAGTTATAGCAAAGGTCATCAAGCCCACATAGAGACCTTAAAATCCGGGCTCCATACATTTTGTGAAGGAAACATACCTCGTGCTCGGGTATGTACACAATGACTGGTTGACAGCATAACTTTGACAACACCTGGTGGAGAATTAAACACAAAGATGAACAAAAACATTGCTTTGTATTTACAAAGCTTAAGACTCTATTCCAAAGGATAAAGCACAGAAACAAATGAGATGTAACAGATGTATCGGATTCAAAATACTAAAAAAACAGAAAAGTTGGTGTATTATAAAAGAAATCTCACAGAAAGTTAGATTCTTATGGAGTACACATCCTGTATGTTTGAAGAATGGAGCTTACTCAAAGAGCCTCAGAAATTTACTTAAAAGACTGATTTTGTTGAAAATAAATAACTCAAAGCCACAAACTAATATGTTTGTGCCCAGTGCTGTTCAAAACTAGTGTGTGAATGTCTGAGAAATCTGATTTATTCTAAGTAATTGGTTCAAAACACAAATCCCAGCAAAAACACAGAACACTGTGCAGCTGCAACCTATTGTTAGCAGAGTAAAAGGCAAAACAATGCAGAAAATTCATCATACAGGGCGTTTTCAGATTTATCGTATCTGTGATATGCTTTATTAACAACATGTAAATATATTCAGTAAGGACGTCTACTTTTCTGTACCTAAATTAGATCGTGAATTTCTTATTGGTACTTTGGAGGAAAATTTTGAGCAGGATATTGTGTCCTCGGACAATATCCCCCCCCCAAAAAAAAGGGGGGGGATTCAATGTTCCCATGTTAGTGGTATTCTTTGTCCCCAAGGGATAAACAGTCTCGTACACTTATGTGAAATGGATGCAGGACCAGAACTATTAGTCCAAATCACATGATTGAATCCCTAATCCAGCTGGGGCCTATCAATAATGGACAAACTGCACCACCGAACAGACACAGAATAAGAAAGTACTATACATACCAGTAACTCTGACTCCCCTCCCCAAAAATCTGGCCTTCTGATGCGTTCACAATAACTGCAGAAAATATATCAAGAAAATTTCAATAAATTTCCATTATAACCATAAGAGAACAATTGGGAAATCAAGCCTGGAGGGTCTTGTCTTACTGTTTCAAAGACTCCTCTACTGTAATAGAAATCAGTGCTTCCTCGTATTGATCTCGTTCATTGCCATTCTCACACAAAATTTCTCTCACAGCCATCCTCAAGTCATCTGCATTTGCACCAGGTGAAGACTTTTGTCCATCATTAAGCTCATTTCAACCCTACTATAACGCATTGTGAAACTAAAGATTTAGTTGCTCACTTCAAGGAACTATAGAAGAATGCTGCTTGCATGTTTTATAATTTTCTTAAATCCAAGAAGATATGTCGAAGTCACTTTATCCGTACATATTTCTAACTTGACTTCCCCTGATAAAATTCATCAAGTTAAAGAAACAAAGTATACTGGCCATGGCCTGCCCTGCTAGTCTATCAGATCCAAAACTTACACTACAAAAGTTTAATGGGGGTAAGAAATCAAATTAAATCAACTTCATTGCAAATCTTATGAACAGAACAGCATTATACCATTCATAAATCTGAAATTATTAAATAGAAGAGAACAAATTCTTCAACTTTTATCCCATTCTATGAGAGAGAGAGCTTCTACCATGTTCGCATGAACATTTGACTACCTAGAGGATTAAGGATCACTTTAATAAAATTTGAAGGTGCCACAAACAATCCTATCAGAACTAACCTGCATTTTCTCTCTCTTCTCTTGGCTTAAGAGCAATACCTTTGTTGAAAGCCATGCCTTTCACCTTATGACATAATGAGAAGATAAGTCAAATAAGCAAAAAGTTATTGTCCTATAATAGGTAAATACAACAAGTGTGATCGACAATTCTTGATTAAGTCACAAGAATAATGGATCATTAACATTGTATATCATTGTTTTGTTGCCCTAATAATGTCAAATCATACAACAAACAGCATATTTACCAGTAGAGGTGCCACAGTAATATTAGCAAGTTCAAATGGCTCTACTGGCATGCCTAGACACAATTTCTTGTGTGCTTGCCTGGTGCATAAGCATGGCCAACCATTGAGTTCACTAGCACAAACCCAGAAGGCAGTGGCTGAAATTCTCATTGTTGTCAACATGTTGTAAAAGCATGCGAGCTGCTGAGCCTTTGAGCTGTAAACTAATCAATCCTTACAGGGGAAAAGGGAGGTGAGGAGTTGGCCTCTTAAAATTTTAATACAAAATTAGCCATATTTTGTAATAAAAAAAATAGCCATATCTCAACAAATGCACTAAAAGTCTCAAAAATGCTCCCAAAAATCTTAGAAATAATGCTAAAGGTATTAAAAATGCCACTTAATCTTTTAAAATATTTTTTATTCCCTATCCCACTGCTCCCTCCACCCCCACCCCCTATACGATGTACTTCGCCTCCAAATAAAAATTTGTAGCTTCGCCCTCACTCACTAAATTGCAGAGGTTATGCATTCATGGCTTCCTCCCAAAGCAGGAATCAGACCAAACCCCCTTACCAACATATGTTCTTAAGTGTGAGTGCTTAGGTAAAACAGAGAAACCTAGAAACCATACCAGTGCGCGAAACATGCAGCGGCCGTCTCCGGTAACCTTCTGAATTGAGTAACGCTCCACTTTCCTCATTGCAGGAGACCCTCCGCCCCTTTGTTAATTAAAAAAGGAAAGCCGGAATTACTACCAGGAACCATTCTGAGAGAGAGAGAGAGAGAGAGAGAGAGAGAGAGAGAGAAGAGAGGGAGGGAGGGAGGTACAAGGGTGGTCCAATTCTAGCGAAAAAAGGTGGGTTTAGGCCTCCAGAGATTGAAGAAACTGGCGGAGTAATAAGCTCGAACTGTGCAATTCCATTTTTCAATTGCTCTAGAACTGACTCTGCAAAATTAAATTACACGCAGAAAAAGAAAATGGAAATTTACTGAGAGTTGGAACTGGGGTTTAGGAGATTTGACTTAGAAAAAGAAAAAGGAATTTGAGTCTTGGGATTACTGTTTGAAGGCATTTCCCCCATGAGAGTCTCCCTTGCGGCGCCCAGACGAGGACGTTTCGAGCAGGAAAGAGAGAACGATCTTGGTTCTTGCCTCCTCCGAAATACAGGCAATGGCAATCGGGTGCAAGTAGTAACAGCAATTAAACGACGTCGTCTTTTTGAGCTTGATGCCTAACACGATACGCCGTCGTTTCTCATCCGCGTGTTAAAAATAATTATAAAGAAATGCAACTAAATGACGTCGTTTATCGAGCTTGAAGCGACAGGTACAGTCACTTTGAAAGTTTCATTTGATTTTCCCCGAGATAAAACTAGAGTAATATTCTAGATTACGGGTTTTTTTATTTTTATTTTAAAAGGAACAGTGTTTTCTCTTTTGTTTTATTTTTATCATTTATTAGAAAAATTAAACATGATGAAAATAATATAAAAATATAAAATTTTAATAGTTCAACAGAATAAATTATATAAAATACTTGTTATTATAAATATTAAAATTTAAAATATAAAAATTAAAAATTTTAAAATAAATTAATTATTGATTTGTTTTGATGTATAATATCCTTAAATATTTTTAATACGTTTCACAAGTAAATAAAAAAATCGTGCAAATATGTGTAGTTTGATTTAGTTATCTAGCGGTTAAGGCTCTTATCCAGCAATTACTTATCCCCAAGTGATGACGATTACTGAGGAAGTAAGGGGCAGATTCGTCTCACTCCAAAATAAATATCTGTTTGACTCTCCTCGACCGCAAAGATTTCAAGACAAACCGTTGACGAAACTCTCTTAAAATCAAATTTTGATCCCTTTCTCTCCTCAGTTCTAATTTGGCCAAAAAACTGAAACAAAACCGATTTATTCCTTTTCTTCCTTGTTCTACCCTCGTCCATCGTCCGTGAACGCCTTCTAGGGTTTGCTCTTACAAAAACGGTTTTCGATTTCAGTTAGAGAGAGAGAGAGAGAGAGAGAGAGAGAGAGAGAGAGAGAGAGAAGAATTGAATCGATCAATTAACAATGGAAGGCGGCGAAGGTGCGAGCAATGGAGGAATGCTGTACCACGAAGTACAAGAATCGAAACTCTGTGCCGTACATTGCGTGAACACCGTTCTACAAGGTCCTTTCTTCTCAGAAATCGATTTAGCGGCTTTAGCATCCGATCTCGATTCCAAAGAGCGTCAGATGATGCTCGAAGGCGCAGGAGGAGGAGGTGATGATCTTCTTCGATTTGATTCTGAGGAATCGCATAATGTTTCTATGGGCGGTGATTTCAGCATTCAGGTTTTAACTATTTTCTTTACTTTTCTTTATAAGATTGCGTTCATGCTCAATCTTTGCCAATCATCTTAATATGCTTATCTTGAAAGGGTGAGTTTGGTTCTTGATGCACTAGGGTTTGCAGTCTTGTGTTTTAGTTATAGTTCTCTAGGTTGATGAAATATCAAAAGCTTTCTTGCTATCTATGGTGATCAGAAATTCAAGTTTTTCATATTCTGGTTGTTTGTTTGTTCAATGTTTATCCTTGTATGTGTTGGTAATATAACATATACCAGTTTACCAAATGCAGAAGGAATACCTTTGTAGTATTGGTGTTGTTGATGTCTATGATGATTGTAGAAAATTTTGTTTCTCACGTTATGGGAATTTGCTCAGTGTTTCTCTTTATGTGTATTGGTGCTAAATGCAAACGTTGAAAGAAAAGGATACAATGTGAAAATTTGATGGCTTTATGGGTTTTCCTTGGAGTGCATCTATTCAAAACCCTGCCTTTTTCTTTGGTGTGGGGACTGGTGTTCAGGAATATTGCAAGAGAACCTACTCAGGTGAATGTCTTGTCATCCTAGAATATCATGACCGGTTATTCATAGACTGTCATCAAGTAGTCTGGAATTCTTTGGTGTTTTGGAAAGACATTTTTTGAACACTCTTGTTAAATTTCAACTTTTGAACTATGCATCTTGAAATTCCTGAAAAGAGGCAAGATTTTGTTGAGTTCAGTGATCGATTCACTTAGCCAGGTTGGTTTAATAGTTAAAGGCAGCATGCTTGCCAATAGAAACCACTAAAAAGGGATGGTTGAATAATTTTATGACATGTTTAGCTGATAAGATAATTTTACAGTGAAATAATTGGCCACCTGGTGGTTAAATTAGCCACCATGTTACAAAAGAAAAGCGGAATAATGTTGGTCATCCCATATAATTCTTATAAGCCTGTTCCTTGTCAATAATCAGTCATACTTTTGCACATAATATCATCTGTAATTTTCTTGATGCATAAGATAGCCATCTCTAGGACTTGGAATTTTCCTTTTCCCTATTTGGTATGCTTTAGGTGGGGACGGGGTTTTGTTGGGGACGGCCAACATCACACTGGCTTCAAGAGTCTGCAGCTTGTGTTAGAGGCTGCTGAGAAGGGACAAAACTTTTGAGAACAAACATAGGTGCAAGCCCTCCTGCTTGGCTTCAATTGTTGTATGACATGCAAGAAGTACCTACTCTGCACTAACAAAGTTTAAGATGGTTTCGTTGGAAACAATTGAAGATATTCATTCTGGGAGTGGCACAAAAATGAGCAAGTGGATTGTGTAGAACTTATGGAATCACCTGCAGAATTACTTATTCTCTCGTTCATGTTGGCTGAAGGTAGTAGGCATGCTTAGGAATTGAGCCTGTTCGCCTCGGTAGTTTGGGATTTAGGGAATAAGCTAGGACTATGTTGGAGGTCTGAAGAATATGGTTTTACATATTATTCATTGAAATTCTCACATGATATTTTGGTGTTACATTGCTACTAATTAAGAAAGAGGGTTTAGATTTGTCACACTTGTTGATTGACCTTTGGAAGTACCAATGAAATTGATAGTTTTTTAGCTTGTTGCATAAGCTTCAGACAAGATAAAGTGGTGCTTCTCTGGACATATTATTATTTCTGAGGAAAAATGAAACAGGGATCTTATTTAACCATGCTGTGAAAGGGCTGTGGGCTGCTGCATTTGGAGCTTTAACAGCGTGTGATTAATGCTATTGTTTGAGACGAACATGGATAGTGTATGTAGAGTGGCATCTTAAATAAAATGAAGAAGCTGCTTGATATTGGAAGAAGTTCAGACGGGATTGTTTCCCTGTACCCATGCTTAACTGCACTTGTTTCCTCTATAGATTTGCTTTTGTAGTTTAAAAAGACATGCTTTGAGAATTCTGTTGTTTTAACATTTGTTTAGCTTCAAGGGTTTATATTATCCTAAAAATTTTTGTACCATGGAACCATAAACTTAATATATTACATCCGCTTCTTCTGGAAGGATTTGTTGGTTGTCCACAGTTTAGTTAACATGATGTATGAACTTTTTCTTACAGGTTCTGCAAAAAGCTTTGGAGGTGTGGGATTTGCAGGTCATTCCCCTTGATTGTCCTGTTGCTGAGCCTGCACAGATCGACCCAGAGCTGGAAAATGCATTTATTTGCCATTTGCAAGACCATTGGTTCTGCATCAGGAAAGTGAATGGTGAATGGTATAATTTTGACAGCCTTTATGCAGCACCGCAACATCTTTCGAAATTCTATTTGGCAGCATATCTTGACACTCTAAAAGGATCAGAGTGGAGCATTTTCTTGGTGAGAGGAAATTTTCCCAGGGAATGTCCCATTGCAGCATCTGAAGCCTCCAATAATTTTGGGCAATGGCTGTCACCTGAAGACGCAGAGAGGATAACCAAGTCATGCAACTTGGTGCAGGCTCCTCGTGGTACTGCCCCAAGCCAGCAACAGCTTGCGAATCCTTCTCCTTTATCTGGGGAGGCAGAAATATTATCCGACTGCGATGATGAAGACCTCAAGGCTGCAATAGCTGCAAGTTTGATGGAACCATATCCACCTGTGGCCAATTCAGCAAGTTCCGAAGCTGTTGCTTCTCAAAATGACACCCAAAATAGTAATACAGAAAATGCATAGGAAGAATTATTTTTTGATCTTCTTTTCTTCTGGTAGCAAGGAGTGATCTTTACTCCCCCGGAGTTTTATGTCCACTTAAAACTGAGTTTCACTTGCACATTGCCGGCATAAAATCTTAGCACCATGCACTTTGTACATGTTTGGTTGTAAGTGATATTCACTAATGTCAAGATTCAATTGTCAGGGACCAACAAGGAACCTTAAAGCAGTTCTTTGGTGTAGGCAATCGTATGTTCTCTCTTCTTCTCTTTCATGCTAAAATAATGGATGGGTAACCTTGCATGGGGGCATGATACTGCCAAAGTGGTCCTGGTACAAATCATGAGACTATGGTGTGAAATCATGATTGACCAGGTTCGAGACATTGGATCACAGAACTGGTACAAGTTTAACACTTAATTTGGCATTATACAAGCAATATTCATTCAATTTTTCTATTATTTGGGCACTTCGATAAGTGTGATTATTCACAAACGTGGAAATTGCTGACCGTTGAAAAGGGGAAAATTTTGGGAAAATACCGGGAGTTGGTCATAGAATGATAGCATTGACAACAAGACAGCCCATAGATGAGAAGCAGAGCAGCTGTATGCGTCCAAGGATGCCTTTTTCCTCTCTCTCTCTCTCTCTCTCTCTCTAAGTTGTTAACTTTATACCGTATTAAACTAATGGTAGAGAGTAGGAAGGAACTGGCAAAAGCTTATGGGTATTTGAAAGCTTTTGGGCTGGAAGTTGAGACCATCAGACCCCACCATCCAAACATATTCCTCTTGAAATCATATAACTTTCGGGGAAAAAAACGGAAACAAGTTTAAGGACTAAAAAAGGCAAGTGGGTTTTCTGGGTTTTAGTCAGTAGAATCGAAATTGCTTTCTTTCAGATTTGAATTTGCAATAGATGGGTTCGACTGATCGGTTGTTTAACCGGCAAAAAACAGTTCATGAGATCCTTGGAGGTGGACTTGGTGCGATAATTACTTCATTCTGTTTCAATTTCGGTCAAATTCTAAGTAATGGGTGGTTGATTGATCTTAGATCCAATTCTTAATTGTTTTGCTGTTGAATGTGATCTCTTTTGATCAGAACTGGTTTGATCTAGATTGGATTTTTGAGGGGGTATCCTATTTCTGACAAAACCTAGATTTTCCTATGATCCGAAAATCCACTAAATGTAGCATGTCTTACTTTTTCCAGTCCTAGAAAGTTCTCGAATCTATCTAGGATTACTCAAATTAACCTTAATAGTTGGGGACAAGGGTGTGTATCATTTGATTTTTGGTTCATTACATGTACCAGTTTTAACGTCTATAAAATTGGGTTTAAGATGTTTCGTTTTTGGTGCAACAGTTGCAGATGTAATCTTACGGAGGCAAAAGGACCGGACAATGGGAATACTGATGGTAACTCTAGCAGCATGGATGGTCTTTGAGAGATCTGGTTATACCCTTTTGTCCCTCGTGTCTAATGTCCTCTTGCTTCTCTTTGTGATCCTTTTCCTTTGGTCCAAGTCTGCAGCAGTTCTCAATCGGTAAGGCATCTATTTATTATGTGCTTTGATTAGATATGCATAATGGAAATTTTTTCATTTGCCTTCATTCTTTGGCAGCCGCATAATAATTGTTTGGTTGTCCACCCCTTTCCATCAGGCCTTGACCATGGTTTTAGTTTTTGTTGGCTTAACCTAGTTTAGTGTTTCCTTTATTCTCCCTTTTTTTTCCTCTTTCAACTAGCAAGGACTGCTACCAATTTTATTTATTTTAAAGGAAGATGTAATGGATTCATCCCGAAGAACTGAAGTGATTGGCATTTTCTTTCCTTTTTTCCATGGACTTGATGATTCTTGAGAACAACATTATTGTGTAATCAAATATTAGGCTCTGAATAGCCGAAAGTATACTAATTCTCCAAAATGGCCTTTGACAGGCCTGCTCCTCCATTACCAGAGCTGTATCTGTCTGAAGAGATGGTAAATGAAGCATCAGCTTTCATTCGCACTCATGTGAATTCGCTTCTCTCAACTGCCAAGGATATTGCTGTGGGCAAGGATTCAGGGAATTTCTTTAAACTAGCTGGTTCTCTCATGCTGATTTCCGTGGTTGGTGGCCTCTCTGATTTTCTCACTTTAGGATACACCAGTAAGTCTTCATAGTTATAATCCATTTTTACAAAAACTAGTCTGAATGTGGTTATTTGTTAAGGATGATTGATCAAGAATTTGTGACAACAGATTTCTGAAATTACAAAGGTGGCTCTCCTCTACCCTTAGATCTCCTGACCATGCTTTTGGCTGGATTAGATGCCATGTTCCTCTGCTATTTGCATTACAATGCAGGTCTTTGTTTATCTGTAAATAAACTTTTGTCTTCCATTATGGCAGGTCTCCTGATTGTTCTTTTATTACCAGCACTCTATGAACCATATGAAGATCATATTGATCATTTCGTGATGATCGGGTGCCAGAAATTACCGCACTTGTACACGAAATTTGATGAAGAGTGCATCAGCAAAGTTTGGAGTTGGATACAGGAGAAGAGAAAACTTAGTTGATTTTCCCCCTTTCTTTGGGTTGCAGTGCCTCTCTTTTTTTGGGTCGAGGGAATTGGAAATTTTGTTTGCTCTTTTTACACGGTTCTCTCTGTATTGCATTCTCACAAGCTCTTCAGTGTAGAGAGAATTTGAGAGGAATGTTGCCATGCACTAGGGCTCTGTTTATATTGCTCAAAAGTGTCCTATAAACATGCTAATCTTTCTATGACATCCATCACAAAGAAGTTGTCGTCCTGGCCTTTTAGCCCACGGTAATGTATCAAGAGTACCCGTGAATGTTGACGATTCCACTTTTGGAATTTACTTTTGCTTCTGCCAATTATGCACATGGATGTACATACATTGGTATGTAACTATTTTACAGCCTCTACAGGTTCACATTTTTATGTTGGATGTCTAAATGTTGAACCTGAAGTGTACACTTTTTTAAAAAAATATATATATATACAAAGCAAAAGGCAAAATGTTCAAGGTAACCGAAGATTATCCACCTGGACAAACATGAACTGCAGAGATGAATTGCAACGGGACAAAAGATTAAGCACCTCGACAAAAATAAAATTAACTGATTTGCAAAGCACTGAAATGGACGATTCGGTAATAATGATTACAGTTTGGCACATGCGGACCTTTTTTATGGGGGGGGGGGGGGGGCGTGCATACAATCTAAGGACGTAGAAACATAGGAAGCTACCGTTCCTGCCCACTACTAAAATTATCTCGTTGCTCGTGCTGCCAAGCATAGCTTTGTCCATCACGACTCACGTCACCAGACTCAAACTTACCTCGCCTGAGCTGTGATGGGTGAGGGCCTGGTGGAGGAGGTGGGGGTGGCATGGCCCCTGGTTGTGGTGCCAATATACCTTTGCTATCACGGGAAGCCATGGCACTGCTACCCTGTATTGATTCCATCCCTTTGCTGGCCAAAGGTAGAGGTAGAGGATTCTGAGGCAAAACCCCAGCATTCTGACCATAATCACCTTGAAATAAAACTGCTCTTCCTTGAGAATACGACACGTTAGTAAATCCATCTAGAATCACTTGTCCCCCTGTTGAAGGTACAAAAGGCATACCTCCAGGTCCTGCGCCCCAGGGCCCAGGATAACCTTCGGCAACACTCATACTTGCTGGACCTGGTGGGAAGCCCAGCAATGACCCTTGCTCTGCTGATCCAACTTGTGGAGCCGAATCTTGCTGTGAAATTTCATACGGAGCAGCATACATCTGCTGAGCTCCTTCAGATGGAAAAGAAGGATAATGGAATGGAGGAGGCAGGGTTAGCATAGGATTTGGATTAATTGGAACCACAAAATTGGGTTGCTGAGGGGCATGCATAGGTGGGTATTCAGGATATGAAGCCTCAGGCAGGACTCCTTGTTGTTTGTCAGGAAACTGGCCAGATTCTTGTTGCTGACCACCAGTTTGCACATCAAAGTTCTGTTGAGGGAAACTATTTTGGAGGATTGACCTATCAAAGCCTGGGGGCCTGTCTACTAGTGGCTCTGATGGATGGTTTTGGACTTGTCCATAAAATGGCGGTTGCTTGGGCATAACTGGCCTTGATGGTGTTGGCTCTATGGGCTGCTGCCATCTTGCTTTATCATCAAGGTCATGAAATTGAGAGCTCAAATTTGGAGAGAAAAAGGGCCTTGGTGGAGCTCGGACTGTCGAATCTGAAGCTGTAGACTGCTTGGTGCTAAAAGCTTCTGATTCATCTCGATCTTCTTTCTCAGCATTTGGTGGCAGAAGATCAGTATGTGTTGAATGGATATGAGATTCAAATTCTGTCCTATTTAGGAAGGACTTGAGACAATGAGGTGCTGCACAGATGAAAATTCCTTCCATCATTTTTATTGTCTGTATCTTCTGGATCCTTTCATCACATCTGTAACATGAAAAAGAGAAGGTAAGTAGATTTTTCATCAGTTTCATCGATGGTAGAGGGGACAACTTTCTTGGAAGGAAACCGTCATCCATCAATTGTGCATGGAAGGCATCCCTTAATTATGATATTAAAACAATTATCGAATACATAGACAGAAATAACAATTTAAGACATTTAGTTGGTAGCTTCTTTTCATATGCGAAATAACATCAAGTCCAATCACATGGAGCTTTCACTCTCCCTTCACCCATTTTAATACCATGTTAGCCATTGGATTCTTAGTTCTTACTCACATGTTATTCATTTCTGAAAGCAGTTGATTTGAAAACAAGTCATGTCTTGTACATTTGAATGGACATTGGATGTTTCCACATGAGATACATCCCCTTGTAATAAAAAAAAAAAAAAAAATCCCAAATTCATTGTTAAGTCTAGGATAACTAAACCTTAGTCCTTAGTTGTCACAAAATCGTGATGTTTACAGGACCCAAATTTATACCATCAGCGATAATAAATGGTTATTTGTGTTAGAGGAAACAAAGCATGTGAGTTAATCTACTCATATTCCCAACTACTTGGGCTCAGCACATGTTCTGAAACAGCCTACAAATTATTTCAAGATTTGATCCTTCTAAAGAGTGCTCCTTGGTTGATATTTTAGGCGGATTATCATAATAGAGAAGTATATACATATATATATGTACATATATGGATTATAGATATTTTAGTAGATATAGATATTATATATGTAGAGAAACTAATTGAGTTGGGGATGGGGGTTGACATTGGGACCAAGATGCATGTCAATAATATGAGGATAGGTAGCAAGTGTTCAATAGTATCATAAGTAATGGAATTACTCACAGATAGCAGATGGAGTCGCTCCTGGCACAATCAAGACAGAAGGCATGTTCACATGGGCTCTGCAAGAAGGCAACATATCCACATAAGAGAAAAGTTAAAAACAAGCACTTAAAGATAGTTGCATCCAGCGAATTACAGGACCATTCATATGGGAAGCAGGAACCCAATTTTTAGGGTATGAAGTGTTTGGTTACTATTCTACAAGAGAAAACATGACACAGAAAAAGAGGTAAATGTTAAGCAACAAGGAATAAAAGCTGAAGAGGTGGTTAACTTCTTTCCAAAGGTACCATGATGACTAATTTATCATGAACTACTCAAGAACAAGTAGCAGCAGAAGAAAGTGGTCTTTCAAGGAAATGGCCACTAACAAGCATCCTGGCTGCTAATTGTTTTTTCGACATCAGTTCTTTCTCATTAAAAATTGTATCATGGTCATATTCATAGTTAATTGAATCAAAACAACAGGTGGAAACCAGCATCACAAAAAGCCATAATCTCGTAAAATCTATAATGTGTACAATGAAGCAATAAAAGAGAAACCACTCTTCAGGTATATACCAGGCGTCCATAAATAGCGATAGGGAAATCACAACGAACACAGAAATGGACTCTTTCACCAAGCTGACGACGGGACCGACGACCCACAATCTTGACAAGGGAAGCAGCAGTTACAGAAGCTAGGCTCTTTGCAACAGGAAGATCAGCAATTACAAGGTGGTCAGGGCATGCAACTGTGACTGTCTCCACCGGCAACTGCTTTGCCAGCCCACCAACATCTGATGATGTACCTGCCTTGGGATTAAGCCGAATCTGCAGCATCTTCTCCTCGACTGTTGCTGTCTCTTTTTCAGTCTTATGAGATTTAGCTATTAGCCTTCAACTCAAACAAATTCCAATATCTATCACCTCATTTATCCTTCTGAACAATCATCAGAAAATAAAGATTTCAAGACCACCATCACCTCCCAAAAAACGAACTTGTCTTTGAAGACAACAAGATCATAAAATGCGCACATATACATAAACATGGTAAACCCTATTTTGTGAGTGATTAGATTTTCCCAGAATCCAGAACCAAAACTCAACACACAAACCCGCACAGAGATAGTAAACCACAAACAGGAGGGACTAGGTCTCCCAATTCCAGTGCTAACACTATGTCTCTAATCGTCTATCACGTTCAATGTTATTGGCATCACTAATGACTGTTTTAATCATTCCTAATACTTAATTCTAATAATTCCCGAGAATAATAACACTAAAATTGTATTCTTTACAGGTCCAACCTAAAGTATCAAATATGTAAAGACCTAGTAATTCATAATCCTCAAAAAATATAATTCAAAGCCCAGACAGAGACATGAAGTCGAGATCACGTGGGGAGAAAACAATATCATCGTGTGTTGATGGATCAAATACTGTTGCCATATTATTCTAGTTACTCTTTATCGTAAAATTAAAATACTCAAACAAAACCCCCTATCTCTCTCCTACCTCTATCTCATGAAAAAAAAAAATCAAATTCTGCAACAACCTCACCAATAAACCAATATTTATCAGATTTACCTTTGCGGAGAGAGAGGGAGAGCACCTGAGGAAATCGCATATCGAAGCCTGCTACTCTTTCAGAGAGAGATAAGATCCCGCTTTTTGGCAATGTCGGTGCTAGGGTTTTCCCCCACGGTGAAGATGAAACCGGAGCGTTTGATTTTCGAAAAACAAAAGGGTAGAGTTTGTCTTTTTACCAGATTTCGATTTTATTTATTTTTTAAAAAGGAAAAGGTATTTCTGTTTAATGACATTTTTCCCCAAAATAATGAATAACTTAGACCTTATAAAATAAGGTGATATTATCATGCACCGGCCGTGACCCTTTTTTCCTTTATTTTTTTTAAATACTAATAAAAAATGTGCAAACGTGCAGTTAATCAAATTAAATGAAACATGAAAAATAATTAATTTTCTATTAGCAGAAGGTTTGCTTTCTATTAGATATTGGCGTAATAATTACCTTAATACTTGTAATTTGCTACCAGACATTGTGATTTTGAGATGTCTATATAAAAATTAATATTTTCTTAAGATCTATACTCTTGATTTATATTAACATCTAAATTACGAGTTAATTGAGAAGATATACCTCTTTAGGAAAATTTTATATTTTAATTTTTTAAAAATTATACTTGAGATATTTTGAGGGAAGAGCAATATTGATATATATGGATGCGTCACTGAATTTTAATTTTTAAAACATAATTGTCATAGTGAAAAAAAATATATGGAAGGAAGAACAAATACTCAAAAATTTTCAAGAAAGATGCAAATATGCTTGTGAAAAACTCAAACACGAGGACTTTGCGTGGAAATGCCAATGCCCTTAACCAGCTAAGGTGGAATGGCTTGGCAAATGTATTTTTTTAGGTTAATTTAGATTAGTAGGAATGTAATTCAAAAGGAAAATAATGTAGAGAGGAATAAATAAAATTTCCTCCTAGATTGATTGTCAACAACTTGCGATTCTAATGGTTCGAAAATTCCGATGAGTAGAGAGGAGATTTGAGATTTAAAAGTGAAATAGGGTTTTTTTTTTTTTTCCTTAAGCTAGGAGGAAATTTTCCTTTTGAGCTTCTATGATTTCATGGTTTGAGGTACGCAGTAATGATTATATTTTTCCTTGAATTTGTAAGATTTGTAAATTCCAACAAAAAATAAATTTGCAGTATAATGCAACTATTTATATATTGCCACAACTATTTTTTTCATTTCTCTTTTTATAGAGTTTTATGTATTCAATGTTTTCTAGTTGCCCTTGGCTATTATTTTATTTATATGTATTATTTTTAAACTAATTTTTGTTGTATAATTTTTTATTTTAACATTGAAATTTTAAAGGTATAGCTTAAGCCCCTTTTGAAAATTTCAGAGACCACCACCTTCCACGAGGGTCCGCCGATAAGGGCTTTGATCTCGCCCTTTTGCGTGCCCCCCAACAATAGCAGATCCCCAAGAAAAGATCCAGGGCAACGGATTCGTTTTGCATTGAAAATTAAGAATATGAACCACGAATATTCCCATGGCTAACCCCGATGTTGTTTAGGTTAAAAATTGGGAATACTCCAGCTCTTATGCTTTGGCCACGGACCAATCAAATGGTGTGACCATGAGTATGAATTGCAAATTGTCTAGAAAGAAAATTTAAGAAAATCCAATGGTTCTGCTCTGCAAAAAATAACTTATTCCCTTCCTTTAAGGGCTCTCTACTGATGAAAATAAGAATGGCGGCACGTGGATCATCAATCCCTCATGCTAGCTCTAGTCACTCTCTGCTTGATGTCAATTCTTTGATTCTAAATTTTTCACAAACTTCTTAGCCTGCCAAGGAACAAAGCAAAAAGGGAGTGGGCATGATGACACTGGAGGAAGATTGGCACAGATTCTATGGATCCAATTCTTCAACTGGTTGAACATATGGAGGCAACAAAAGTAAAACATGTAGAATTTGGAAATTATACCTGCTCTAACGTTAGGAACATGATCACATTCCAAGAACCAAGCCGCCCAAAGTTTGGTATGAATCCCTTATAGAAAGCAAAAGGACCCTAGACAAAGAAACCAGGAAAAAGGGAAGAAGGATTACAATTCAAGGGACAGTTACCAAATGGGGCTCTTCTGACTTAAATATCTATCGCAGACAACCATTATCATCATTTTCCATTTGAAATATTTTTAAGGAAGATACAAGATCCCTAACAAGCAAAGTGACAGTTTACATGCATGCTCAAATACACATGGCTCTTTATCCCATTCTTACATCCACTTACTATCCTATTGTGACCACTAGTTGCATAAAAACTAAATGCATGTGGCTTTTTATTAAAGAAATAAGACAGAAAGTTCGCAAATATATGATTGCTTATAAGCACCAAATTATAACAAGAGAAGAAAATAATGCACCTCATTCTTTAAAGTCTTGATAAAACAATCAAGCGTATTTTTGTACGCAGTAGAATCTCCCATCATCCTTGATTTGACCTGCAACAGAACCAGAAACATCAGTCTACCAGTTCCTGCATTTGCATCATCATAATTTGTCAATACTATGAAATCGTAATAGTTTTTGATATTTATATATAAAATCATAATAAAAAAAATCTTGTCATTGCTGAATGGCATCATGAAACAGAACATTTACAAGCCAATTTGAATTCCAACATATGTGCATTACAAAGGTGCAAATCTTTTAACAACTGGTTTCTCCACATCTTGTCTTAATGAACGGTATTGGCAAAGGAATGTTGAGCTAATGATATATACAGGTAGATTTAAAAGAACTGAATGATTAACTACTTAACAAAGAGAGGTGAGCTGAAATAGGTTATAAAACATACCACATCAACTGGGGAGCCAATGCAAACTGCAAAGAAGCCAGCCCCCAAACCAGCAAAAAGATGGGTAACTACATTATCAGTAAACCCTGGAATCTTCAAGATAGTCTGCATGGAAAGGATAAATCGGCTGATAGACATTAACATTGTAAGGCTCTTTGCCAATGAAATTATATCTCAGTTTACCTGCTTCACTTGGTCATAGCTTGCTAGCTCAGCAGCATTTATGATAGCATTTCGTGCCACATTAGGACCAAGCCCAGTCCACAAACCAGCAACTCCTTCCTAAAATGAGTAAGTCAATGCATGAATATCAAATGAATTCAGTTTCCTCAATTTCTGTTCTCTATTTATTATTCTCAGCTAGAAATCAGACCTGTCTTGCTATGGTAGAATAAGCATTCAATGAACCCGAATAACGCCTTGGCACCCCAGGTGGCAGTTTTCCTTCTGCTTGAAGTCTAACTTTAACAAGATCAGTTGGATTTGCGATTGTGATCCCCAAAGCACCTGTTTGACATGACAAGAGATAAATTAATGGATATACAACTGCTAAAAAGTGGCACAGGAACTCCCAATCGAGTTGATGAGGAAAACAGCAAAATAACATGGCATGAAAGAGATGAAAAAGTAGATAGTACATGTAAGCAACTAGATGATTATTATAGAAGCAACTGAGATCTATGCTCACCAGTTGTAAGCGCAGCAAGTATTTTCTTGGTTAAAGGAATATCTCCCACATGATCCTTACCAACATACAAATTCCTAACCTGCATAACATTATCCCAGAAAACGGATGATGCAGTAAGCGAAGAAAAGGGGTTCAGGAATTCATATATCCGAGGAGAAATGACAAAAGATACACAAGAAACCTACAGGTTCATAGAGCCCAATTCTCAAACCACCAAACAGGCATTGACGATGCAATCCAGGTACAATTCCCTTCCATAGTGATGCCAAGCCTTCCTCTCTAGCAATTGTTCCAACAGTACCCAGCAGGCCTCTGTACTTTGGTAGAGCCACATTCCCTTCAACTGCTTTCTTTTGTAGCTGAAGCCTGACCTTAGCAGTATCCAAGGGAATCGTGCATATCTGTACCAAAACAAGATCAGTCCATATTCATTTTTTTTACACTTAAGAGAATCTAAATTACAAAAATTTGACTACCGAATTCACAATGCGAATCTGAGATTCAGGGCATCCTTAAGCTAATTACTCAACAGTGGAAATGGGAGTTAGGGGCCAAGAGACACACACACAAATTATAACCCCTTAATGCATGTTATACTTTTCCAGCATGCGAATTTCTGGTTTCACCCTGGTCCTCAAAACTAGTCATGATTCCAAAACAATGTAACAAAAATAGGAGGAGGACCTCCTTATATCATATTAAATATAAAATTGTTCATCAATCCAATTAAATGCTGAAACAAGCTCAGATCTATTGCATTAGATTAGCAGAATGCCACTGATTTTTACTTTCCTGTATAATATCAACTTCTCCAACATGCAATAATTTAGGGCAAATAACACCGAACGCGCACATAACTTCATCACATGCTATTAGATCTCTCCTAACATGGGTTCAGCCAACAGAGCGTATAAATTAAAAAGGATACCAAAACCACAATTAATACAGAGAAACAAGAATTGTTTCACGAATCAGCATCAGATCACCACACAAACACCTGAAAACTCAAAAATTAAAGCACCGAATCTCAGTCCACGAAGCCAAACCGAAACAAGAAATGCTTCGTCAATGAATATCGGATCACCAAACAAAGACGTAATTCATGAACAAAGAATAGTGCTCAATGGAAGTAAAACCAAAAACTTGGCTCAGAAACTTGATGAACATAACCACGATCAACACAGAGGAAACTAGAAATGCAAATCAATTCGCAAGACGAGAGAGAAGAGTACCTCAGCAAAACAAGCAGCGAAAGAGCTGCAAGCTAAGGTTCCACCGAAGGAGATATCTGATTTTCCTTGCTGAACCATGTCCGATTCTCAATTTTTGCTTGCGCGCCCGCTAAATCTCTCTCTCTCGAATTCAGGAGGGTCTTTCAACAAAGACGGAGCTAGGGCTTTATAGAGAGAGAGAGAGAGAGAGAGATGCAGGTGACAATTAATGAGAGAGAGAGAGAGAGAGGAATCTCGGGAAACGGATGTTGCGCAATAGGGTCTATTTTCCTCGTCACCCTCCACCTCTCTCTTTCTCTCACTCTCTTTTTATTTATAGTCAGTTATTTGTTGTTGGTTGCGTGCGCCACTCGGACATCAAATCAATATTTTCTGCTTGCTTTTTTTTTTTTCAGGTTCTTTTCCCCTTTTTTTGTCCGATGCTCAGATATCTATTGCCACGTGGACTAGACGGATCAAATTCATAGTCGGATAAAAATTCAAATAATATTTTTAAATTTGCACACGGTATGCATGAAAGAGCAAAAAATATATAAATAAAAAAAAAAAAGTGTCCATGGATTGTTTAAACCAAGAATATTAAGAATAATTCGAGAATATAAATTTTACATAGATAATATCAATTACCACTTTCAAAGGTGAAACCACATACTGAATTAAGTTCATTTTGCCTATCCATGGGGAAAAAGAGAAAAAGAGAAAAAGGTGACAAGATTCCATGAATGGAACCTATTCAGAACAGGTCCACATTGGGGAATTACACTTTTCTGGATGGATGCTGCGATGCTTCCCACAAAGGCTGTTGCTTTGTTGACGCAGAATATTTTGTATAAGACAGAAAAGGGTGTATAAATATTGTTCTCTCACATGGTTGTATGTATATATGTTGGTAATAAACATTCTAGTCCATATACAACAATGTCGGTCCGTAATTACAAATACATGAATCATGTGTAAAGGAAAGGGAGAGAAGAATAAACCTTAGACATTAATCAAGAAAATGGCACTCAGCTTTTGATGAAGAATAAGCTTAAAGACTTGGTCTACCTATATGAAGAATATCACTGACTTTTACACGGGAAGAAAGGGCCTATCAACGCTTGAGAAGATTTTCTCAATTCCCTCAACTTCAATCGTAGTTGGTGTACAAACATAAACCTCTCTTTGAGAGCAAAAGTTTCGGCATCTGCTCAAAACCATGGCTGATGCCATCACATCGTGGAAGATGTATTTCGCTCAAGTAGCAAACACGGTTCATTTGCTTCTCTTCTTCGACTCACTGTAAAGAACTACTCCGATCACAGTGAGCATGTAACCGAGCATCCCTGTTAGCGAGACAGGATTCCTAAAGATTAGAATCGAGATTACCACAGCGACAGCACCTTTTGCATTCCCCAGCACCTGGAAAGTATGACAAACAATAATTATAATGACGATAATCATTTCTCAAATTCATGGGCTGGAATATGTAAATGCTTAACTAGAAAGCTTATTTGCACATAAAATTTACAAGGATGATGTCTGCAGGTGATACAAATATGCACCAAAGTAATCAAATTGATGTCTTCTTTTTCGACAGCCAACTGCTTTTATCAACACACAATTACTATCATGCTGTAACTGTCAACAACTATTTTTCCCTTGCTTTTCAACAGCACACTGTTTTTCAATGCTGGAAAGGACATTTTTCAGATCAGATAGTTGGAGAAGGTCGATCCACAAGTCAGGAAATCAGCTGTAAAAGGGCATAATGCAATGAAGAGCAACGGACCTCAGTCCTTTCTTCCGCTGGCTCCATTGCTTTGTGAAGAAAGTGGATGGGCTGCTTAAAGCTTTTTGTGAACATAATTTCCTATGTGGCATACAGCACTAGTGCAACAATGAGAATGATTGTTGCAAATCTATCAGTTCCCTCCTCTTATCAGTTATTGAAACAAAATAGGAGTATCTTAAGGGGGAAGCAAAAAACATACAATGATAGGCCTGGAATACAAGACCCAAAGGGTTAAGCAACAGAGTTGCCCAAGCGAAGTTTTTGGCTATCTATACCACAGAATATGGGGTTTTAAGCTCCTTTAGAGTATCTGCTTGTATCTTCATCAAGTTCAAGTCAAACAAACCAGTTATTGACTCTTATTTTTGCTAGTTATATTGAAATTCTAAAAAAGGGGAATCATCTTAGCTTTGAATGTGAAATTATGATATCCAAATTTGGTGATTTTGAATGTTGATGCAGACCAACCAATATACATGAATGAATACTAAATGCCAGACACTTAAGATGCCTACCGCAGGTGCAATGCAATGGACCATAAAAGGTGTCAGTTCTACAAATAAACTACAAAGACAGAGACAAAAACCAGTTGTCAAGACCAAACTAATTGAGTGTAGTGGCGAATAAAGTAATTAATGATGATCATAGTCATAAATGAACTGCAAGTTGTAAAGAATTAGACACTAGTTGCTTGTGCAAGAATTACATAGAAAAAGAAAAATAAGGAAAATGGAAAAACCTGTAACTTGATAATCAGGATGCATGAAATGTCAAAAAAGATTATTGAAGAAAAGGGATGCCAAAAATGAGAAGATATGATTGAAGTATAAATCCTTTTTAAAGGTATTGTAAACAAATAGTAAAAATTTTCAGCTCATAATGGAAACAATCAGCCAAATTACCATATCACTGAGAATAAATGACTCTATTCTATAGTTTTGAAAAGCAAAAAAAACCCTTGTGCAGAGACTCAGAGGAGCATACCTGGAGAGTCAAAGCACTCGTGTGTTTAGTGACCAAGAAATTGGTCAAGTTTACAAAGTACGCTAAAGCAGAATTGAAAAGCAGATACCAAATTATTTTGGTATCAGCTCTTGCAAGAGCTATAGTGATCCCCACCACATTGTCCTCCATCAAAAGAGTAGCAGGAAGTAGGAATATAACTGCAATAGGAGCCATATACAGTAGAAGGTTCATAGAGTTCAGCTTTTCCCTGGACAAGTTGAGGATCATTGAGTTAGTTTTGGAAGTCTAGATGAAACTAATTGCAGGCTGAGCTTTAGTTCTAAGCAGTTCTCATTGATGGATAATAAGAAATTTCTAACCCTTCAGATGACAGGAGAATTCCTTGAAGCACAGATTTCAATGCCCTTGCTGCCGTAGCACCAACACACATCACAAAGCCAAACAAATGGAAACTTGGCTCACCCTGAACCCACAAGATTTGATAACTACAATAAATTATTTGAGGATGCAAGATATGCCAACAGGAAATATGAGGGAAAAGCTTAAGAATTCATTTGCTTATAAGTTATTAGCATGAATGATTCGCAAATGACTTCAACAAATCAAAGATCAAAATGATGAACAAAAATATTGAATCACCCACAAATCACCTTCTTCAGTTTTTCCTTTTTTTCCCCCCTTTTTTCTAAAAAAAAAGGGTCAAAGTGCATATGATGACCAAATTAACATTTTTTTTGTTAATTTTTATAACGAAACGAGCAAGAATACTTTAATGGTTTTTTATTTTTCTATGGAAGAGAGAGAGAAAACCTTACTATAACATTTTCCTTTTTTAGCATCGGATCCAAGAAAACAAAATCGTAAATGGTATTTAGCAATTAGTATGCATATGTAAACTGATTTCCATATTTTTCATTTGTTGTTTGTTCAAAGTACCAGTATTATGCAATCTGATATTTTGGCATTCAGATATGAAATTCCAACCAAATAATGATTAATGCGAAAAGCAATTGTCCAACAGAATTGCAATCAATTGCAATTTCCATATACCTGATTTTCTAAAACTTTTACATATTCAATTTTTTATTTTTATATTTCAATTTTAAGTATGTATATTAAATATTTAAAAAACTTTTTAAAACAAAAATTTTAAAAATATATATTAACAATGGAGTAAATGTTTAGAATGAGTCTTATTAACAAGTGGTAGAAATTTTCTTTTTTCTTTTTTCTTTTTTCAGGGCCAAATTTGTATTGGCAGTTCAACGGTGCATATTCATCACGACAAAAACCGGCATAACCACAATTTCTAAAACCAATGAAGTCAATGATATAAACCCACCATCCCCGCATAGCAAATAGCCACAATCTTTTGAATTTTGACTAGTTAATCTACACCCATCATTCAAATCAGCTACTTTCAAAGAGATAAGGACACCATTTTGTACAGCTAAAGCACTTTACGCATCAAACCCCCAATAAAATTGAATGAATCCAACAAAGAAAAAGAACAAATAAAGTTAAAAAGATATACCCCACTAGCGATGATCACGCCGGTCACAACAGGAACAAGAGTGAGATAAGTAAGCCAAGCCTCCCTTTTGACAGTCATCAAATAAGCTAAAACCGCAGTGAAGAACGGCGTAGTAGCCCCAATTGCCTGATTAAAGGACACCGGAATAAACCTAAGAGACACATTCCCACTAACAACAGAAGCACAAAAGATAAGACTAAGAGCCGAGATCTTGAAGAACTGAACGCGTGACCTAACCGTCTGCATAGGAACAAATCTCATCCAAGCAATTGCAACGTAACTGAGCAAAGAGCAAGCAGTCATGTGACACATGGTGAGGAAAATTGGGTACTTGAAACCATAATTGGACAACAAGTACTTGTTGAGCAGCAAGACCCCAATGTTGGAAGAGTACCAACTGGCCACGAGCCCAATCGTGAACCACCGGCTCGTGCCCCCCTTCATTTAGGGTTTGGTGGGAATTTTGATTGGGGTTGGGGGGGGGGGGTAGATCCAGGGAAACGAAAGGCGCGAGTATTGGGAGGTAAAGTAAGCTGGTGGGTATCATTTTTTAACATCTGATATAGAGAGAGGAGAGAGAAAGAGGGGTGGATGGGAGGGCGAGGGGCGTGACTTTGTGGGAGTGTACCCGACGTGTATAGACTCTAAAGGGTTCTCTCATGTCAATTGCATGAGAATGGTGGGGCCTACATGACCCCAGACCTTTTCGTGAGACCCTTCTCTCCCAGGCAAGGGTGGGACAACTCACAATTCCTTCTTCTGTTTTATCATAAGAATCCCTAATTTCGTTTGAACAATCTGGTTTTTTTTTTTAACAAAATAATCATATCAAATTTGAGATTTAATAGAACCCAGTTGGCAATTCCCCTTTTTAATTGAACAATATGGAATTTCTAGGACTCGTCAAATTTGCAATAACACTACATTAAAAATTTATAAAAAAATATATAATTTAATATATATAAATATAAAAAAATTAACAAAATATTAAAAACAATCGTACAAACCAATAATTATTAGATATCATATAAAAGTGAATCAAATCGAGTTTGATTATTTTTTATTTTTATTTAGTTTTTAAACTCCTTTTTTCTAATTTTAAAAATAATAATTAATGAATAATAAAAATTTATATTTCGTTTCCCGTCATTTTCATTTAGTTAACCTTTATTTTCACATTCTCTCAAATAGTGACATCTTACCTTATTCATTCCTCTCCGTTGCTTTCAACTTTTTTTTTTTTCCGTATTATACCGATTGATATATAAAATTATACTCCGACTAATCTGATCTGAGATTTACATTAATCCATCTAGGAGATTATCCTCCCAACATAATCTGTTTCATATCCAAATTATAAGTTAAACTTGAAATCTAATACTACATCCCACTAACTTAACTTATTGTTGCTTTCACCTCTTTTTTGTTTGCTTTTGTTTTCTATGTTGTTCCATTATTTGTAATAATTGAGCTTATAATTAAAAAAAAAAGATATTATCATTTTTATTTTTGTAATCATCAAATAATTATTTATTATAAATTATATTTTCATAATTATATCAACCGGTTGAATTAGTCAACTTGAATGAAATAATATTCAATTTATTGATAAGTTTAAAATCCAATTCAATATTTAAAATGAGAAGTTGAACTTTTCCTTGAATTGGATTCGATGGAGCATTCCTAATTCCTAAGTTCAGGGTTTGTTTTGACTTTCAACATCAACCGGAGGGTTACAAATGTAATCACCGTTAGTACTACATAGTTAGAAGCCCTCGCCAAGTTTGACTGCCCCAAACTTTAATCCATAGTTAGGTGTTTTGCTCGTACAAGTTAACTTGAATGGTGTGAGCGATTTCAACTTTCAAACGTTGTACACGAAACTACGTGGAGACATCACGGAGTAGATGTATTGCCGACCGTTGAATTATTTTAATTTTTTTGCAAGAAGTGATCAATTTTCAGGTAAGTTCGGTGTAAAATATTGCGAGGAATTGATTGATGCATTTTCCCTTTCTCTATAGCTTGATATTTTGAGCCCTTGTTGTCATCAGAATTGAATTTCCTGTATAATGTCAAGGAGACCCCGCTTAGTTTGCAATGATATGACTTTGTTTTCCAACGAGGAAGAGGGATTGCCCTGGCGGGGTAAGATGTGCCAGGTGGGTGGATCTTATGGGCAGGGACGATTTGATTTGAGGCTTCATGGTACCACTTGTTCTTCCTCCTTGGTAAAAATAATCAATAACATATATTTTTTTTATTAGGCGGAAAAGATGGAATTTTTGAAGAACAAGAAGTTTGAGAGGTCATCCTTGGAAACGGACCGGAGCTGCCGCCCACTCACTTATGTGCTTGCCTTACCACGCGTTTTTCTTCATAGTTAGGCGCCTCCTTCACCTCCCTCCCACTTGCACCTCATTATATGAAGCTCGTAGGTTAATCAAGGGAATTGCTGATTTTTTTTCTGTTTAAGATTAAATTTATAATAATATTTTTTATGTTATATTAATTAATATTTAAAATTATATTTTGATTAATTTAATTTAAATATTTATAAAATACATTTATAATGAAATCCATCGAATAATAAATTATGAAGATTGCATTTGCTTCCTTTCACGCAATCCTAGATAGGCCGCAATCCACTAAATGACTAGCATTGGTCGACTTTTTGGTCGTTGGGATTGTGGCACTACACCTGTCCTTTTCTTTTTTGCTCATTTTTATCGATTTGATCGAAATCCATTAAAAGATTATTACTTTCAAATATTATTTCTTCATTCTTATAATTAGAATCGAAGACTTATAATTAAAAAAAATATAATACCCTATTATTATATTCATGAAAATTTGATATTATACCTATCTTTTTGCCTATAATATATAGAATAAGACTTCACTTAAAATAAAAAAAATTAAGTTACACTTTTTAATATAAAAAATAATATATAATAAATTAAATATTTTTATATAAAAAATTAGACTTTTACTTATAAAATCCCTTTCCCTACATATATATATTTATTTAGTTAAAAGATATTATATAGAAAACAAAACTTTATACAAATAAGTTTAATAAAATTGAGAAAATTTTCAAACCCTTCTGGATATAACAAATGTAAATTCATCACCAGAATGATAGTTCATAAGGTCTCATAGTAGCGCAGATGCACACATGTTTATTGGGGACAGCTTTTATGGTCAAATTGAGGATGAATGTATGTTGACATTGAGACTTTACAAAGTTGAGCTAATACGAACCATCCATTCACCTTTGAGTTTGGCTCATACCCATATAATATAATTTCATTCTCCAATAATCCTAAAGCGTGAGGCTGTTGGACCGTTGAGTGGAATTTGAATTCATTTGACCATCTATCTTCATTTCAATTTCCTCTCTATTAATTTGAGAATGACTTTGTTTATATTCTTTACAATGCAATGACCCTCTTGGTACAAACATGAAAATTTTGAAATGTCTACAAAATTACCATGTGTTTCTGCAAAAAGTTCTTGGTTTTGCTCTTCGTTTACCACCATTTCAAGCCATTTTATCATTACAAGGAAAGGTTGTTGACGCGCATACCTTAGCCCTTAGTAAAGGAGATGCAAACTGGGACCGAGAACCGTTCAACGTCAGATGCTGCTCGGAAATAAAAAAGGACGGTGGGTTTGGGAGATTATGTTTCGGAGACGACCCAATTTAAGGAATATGAGTCCAAGCGAATAGAGTTCCGTTTCCCCTTAACCTTAGTTTGGGAGTTTACGAACCCATAAAGACAAAAAGAGAGAGAACAAATTTCTTTTGAATGGGAGATGGAGAGAAATGAAAAAAAATATATTTAAAAACATACCATTTTTACCTTTATACCCTTGTCGTTCGTAAATCTAAGAAGTCTCGATAAAAGGTGAAATGACATGAAAATCTGGAACGTGATCTCCATGGTTTTGTAAAACTTGATTTTTTGTTCTTTATTTTGAGCTTTACGATCTTACTTTGAGATACATGCAAGTTTAACAACATTTTATACCATTTGTAAAATATATCAGAGTATAAATTTATTTTTGATCAGCTTTTTAAAGATAGAAATAGAATCGCTATATTAACATTTCTATGTCTGTCCATAAATCTTCCTTTCTGTCGGTTTCTCTACTTCCAAACAAAGCCTTAATAGAGTAGACACCACCACCACCACAGCCAACAGACACCACCAAAGCCAACGGACATCACGGAATACCGGACCTGACTGAGGTTAAGGAATTTTCTAAGGAACGATATTTTAAAATAAATTATTTGTTATTTTTTAACATAAATTAATTTTTACCTATAATTTTTTTTAATTAAAAGTTACAATAATTGAAATAAATCAAAATAAAAGAGAAGTTGAGAGGAACAAAACTCTTCTACTAGATGTGTAAATTTGTTCCGATAATTCAGTATTTTCTATAAAAATTTCATTTGATAGGAACCCTAACCACTCTCAATATTTTTTTATGGATATCAATTTGAAAAAATATTTCGAAGTCGTAAAATTTTAAATTGTACCCATGTATGGTTTTACCTGAGGTAGCCTTCTGATGGCTCAATAGTTAATGTTGACAGGTAAAAATCGATATCTAACCTTGTTAGCTTGAATTAACAATCAGACATCATCAAGCCAAATTCCCAAATCGCTTAGCTAAGGAGCCTCGGACAATTACAACTCAAAACCACATCAAGCAAATTTTCGAAAATTTGTTGCATAATAGAAACCAATCCAAAGAAAAAAATCACAAGAACCCATTATGAAAATCACGGACTTAAAAATCTCTCTCTCTCTCTCTCTCTCTATTTATTTTTCTTTTCATTTTTGAAAAAGTTGTCTGAAAAGTGCCACACAGAAAATAAGTCACTTTAGAGTTCCATATGCCTCCTAAAGAAAAAATCTAGCTAATTGTGATCTGAGTGCAAAATTGTTAACTAAAGCCCACCCATCTAGGGAATCAAAAGGTCTCTAATACACCAAGAAATCCCCAACATGGCATCATCAATTGAAATCAGCACCTGCAGAATAATTCATAAAAAGGTTACGATGATAGTGCAATTCAAAAACATCAAAGCCCACCATTGACCCAATATACAGCCAATGGAGCCCCTACTCCTACTCATCCCTCATTTTTACACAAAAAAAAAAAAGATCTGAAAGGAAAACAAAGGCTTGATAAGTATGTCAAATAATAAAGTACAATAAAAATAGAACTCAACTCCAAAACTCAAAATCATTAGAATTGAAGATTGCATAAAGTTCATCATTCGAAACCATGAGGAGAAACAGAGGGATGCACCTTTAATAAAGTCCAAAAATTGTTCAAAGAAGCAACCCCCTTCCATTTCATCCTCTTTGAGAATTCAACGATGAAACCAAGATCCCATATACAACCAGGAGAAAAAAACAAAGGAAGGTTGCATCTCAGATACTAGTCCCCATGAGTTTCTTCACTGGCAATCAAAGTGCAAGGATAACAATTAAGTATTTCATCATTGATGTTCAAATTCAATATCTAGAAGCCAAACCAATTTTTGGACCTAAAAGTAATATGTTTCTTTTTTTTTTTTGATAGAATAAAATGCCACATGCTTATTAAACTCAAATAGAACAAACCAAGTAAATTAGTGGAAGTAGAGTGGGTCTCAGGAAGATAGTATCTTCAATCTATTCGGAGATTATCAGTTAGATAACGCAGTATTTTTAGTAGCATCATTGACCCAATACACAGCTCATTTGACAAATTTAAATCAATAAGACCTAACTAAGATTTAAAAGACCAAGTAAGAAAAAATCAACTGGTTACAAATCAAACTCGGATTAGAAAAAGAAGAAAATTACACTGTAGGCTTGTTGACTATTGAGAAAATCAAAAACTAGAATGATAAATCAGAATTGGATCTCAGAAATTATAAGCATTTTCAATTTCATAATAACCTGTCAGGTAGATAACGCAGTTTCTTACAAACATCACCGATCCAAAAGAGGAGCACATTCTCACTAATTGAAAGGAATAAAAAATTGGAAGATAAAAGAAAGATCAATTAAGAAAAGAAGTACATTGGGACATAATTATTTCAACTTGAACTGTATAAATCTACAGAACCAATATTAAGGAACGCACAAATCTGGACAAATAAATATTAAGAGGGAAAATTTGCGTAATGGCAATGCATGACATCCACCTAGCATTTGAACATCTGATATGATCAAATAGCCACTAATGAAACAATATTCCCTCAACTGTTCATTTCCTTTTTTCCCCAAAAACTAAAAACCAATAATTATAGAACTGATATATCACCATTAATTATGCGAACATTCCTAACAAATGGTTCTGTACCTCTACAATGAGCCACTATGAAAAACCATCCTATACCTAGCACTTGCTAAACATATATTCCATCAACCTAGATTTATCCTATCCCAGCCCAACCAAACACCCAGGAATCCAACCTTAATTCAAATACCCCATAGAAACACAAGTTGTAACATCAAATAAATAGTCATTGACCAAAATGACAAGAAGCCAGAAATGGGTACCTTAAATGTTGCTGGGATACATGAACACCCTAACCTTGTTCCCCTGAAAAAAAAAAGAGTCAAGAACAAAACCCTAAAATCAAACAAGGGTTCATCGCAAGAACAAAACCCTAAAATTAAACCAGGGTTCATCACAATCACAATCACAATCAACAATAGTTATCAAAAACTCACCATGGATCTAGGAGGAAGATTAGACTTGAGCTTAGCTCTAACAACACCAATGTTACCATGAGGCCTAGTAACTCTTCCCCAAATGACACGATACTGAGTCCCGTTCTTCTTCACATGAGCCTTGTAAATGTAAGCCAATCGTTTCCCGCAGTACCAAGCAACTTCCTCCTTGGTGTTGACTCCTTCGATCTGGATTAAAGACGTGTTCGGGTACTGGTTCGATTTCGACCTAAAAAACACAAAAATCAAATGCTTAGTAACCTCTAAACTGAAGTTCAAACTAAGGAAACAATGTAAAGAGAACGGAACTCAATCTGAATCTCACCTTTTGTAGCCGAGAACAGTTCCTCGAACGTAGAGTCTACGAAGCAACAATAGATAACACAAGTAAATGAAACTGATGAGATTTCATGAGATCGAGAGAGAAAGAGAGAGAGAAACCTGATACGCTCTCCTTGACGGCCCTTCACCATCTTCGCGGGTGGTGAGAGCTGTTGCGGCGTGGGAAGAAATAAGGAGGACGAAGGTTAAGAAAAGCCCTAACGTGCATATAAATAGATATGGGTTAGGGGGTTAGGGTTAAGGATTGGTGACCCAACCCAAACGGACTTTCTTTTATGGGCCTTGATTTTCACGGCCCAAATCATAATTTGCATAGGCTTAATTACTTTTAAATTAATTTTAATCAAAAGAATTTAATTGATCATATCATTATTTTATTAACAATTTAACATTATGTTACCGATATTTACAAATTATTTGTTAAGGGGTTTTAGTATCCTATATAATACAAATATAACTAATTAAATATTTTTAATTAAAAATAGTATAAAAATAAACCACAATAGTGATTAATTGATAATAAGCATTTTGCCTAGTCTTGTTCTTATTTTAGTATAATTTGTTCCAAATGAAGATGCGTATACCACTATATGTATAACATAAATCTGGATTAATTAATGTTGATGAATAATAAGTAGATATTTTTCAATAAAAGAATGCCAACAAACTTAGTTTGCCAAGTTATCGAGAAGGGCACTAGAAAAACATATGCATGCAAGTGCGAATGTTCTTATTGCATGACAATTAACTAAAAGTAATGAATTATGAACTCCTACCCGTGATTCCATGTTTCTTAATTCCTCGTGTGTTTGTTTCGAAAAGAAAAAAAAAAAAAAAGTTAAGAGCTTATGAATTTTTATTATTCATATTTTATAACTCAATTACTAATAAAACAAAACTTTTAAAAGTACAATTAATCAAATAATATATAAATATATATACATATATATATATTTATAAATGAGAGATTTGAATTCAAAGTTCTTAAGGGAATGGTGCCATTGATTTATAGCTTTCATAAATAGTTTGTAGCTTAACTTATTCTTAACTCAAGCCAATTCGGCTAACTAGGTTGCAATAGTTGTAACCAAACCAAGGTTCCTCAACTCATTTGAAAAATATATCAAATTTGAATATCTCAAAAAAAAGAAAAAAAAAGAAAAAAATCACCTCATGGAGAGAGGCCCAAACATATTTAGTAGTTAACCCAAACGTCGGAGTCCATGGGCTTGTAGCACTCCTTAGTCCAACCCCGCATGATTCCCAACGGGAAAAATCCAACTACACGTCAAAACCGCTGGGAGTAACGCGTGCCAGATTTCCTTGCTAGCTAAGAAAACAACAACAAACAAACTGAGCCTTGCTAGCTAAGAAAAATTTGTGTAAATTATCAAATTCTTTCTGAGGCTTGGCTCAATCAAATCAATTGTTCCCAACAAAGTCCAGAAAATGCAAGAACAGGGTCCAATGCAAGACCCTCTGCTCTCAGGTACACTTCAATATCTCGCCAATTCCCAAATGGATTTTTTTGGGCTAGTCCACAATTACAGACCCAGATCATAATTTCTTACTCGTGTTTGTTTTTCTTGATGGGTATGTGAAGAGAGAGAGAAGAGCGAGGTGGGAGAGAAAGATAGCGAGAAATGGAGCTCGTATCAGTACGTGGGTCGAACCGGGTCTATAATTCCGACGGCGTCACTCGCCGGAACAGAAGTTAGTGTCGAAGAGATTCGGTCGGCGGCTGCCTTTTCCGATCGGTATCCACCTTCTCTCCACGCCGCTTTGGTCAGCTCTCCTGACCCTGATCCCAATAGTGAGTTTTTCTTGCAATACTCTACCTTTTTTAGTGAAACTTGAACGTTTTTTGATGTTTTGATTTGTGGGTTTTGATGTGTTTTTGTCAGAATTTAGAATTTAAAGGTCAATTTGAAATGTGGATGTGATATGAGCTTTTCTGGATGTTGGGGTCCACTAGACCCTTATATATTTTGTGCTTAAATATTCTACTATTTGATCACACTGTTTAACTCTTATTGGTAATTTGATTAGTCTAAGTTTGTGATTTTTGACTGTTTGGAGAATGAATACTAGTCCACCACTCAAGAAGCATTTGCTTCTATTGGTTAAATCTTATCAGATATTCTGTTGTGTGTGAGGAAAATTATAGCATGTAAGCACCAATGTATATGAATTTCTGGGATATAAGTAGATTGTTGATCCACCAACTAGAAGTTTGACATTAGCAACTATGTAGATATTTGTGTGAAGGCCAAGTCTGTTGAAGCCATCAAATTGCAACAAAAAAAAATGATGTTAGTCTACTGAGTTCATATAAAGTAATTCACTCTTTCCATGTTGACAAAATCTCCACTAACACATAGTATTCAGGTTTCACAACCATGTTATTGCCCACATTGTGTTATTGTGTTTTACTTTTGCTTAAAATGGTAATCATTTACCAAGAGTGTGGCTAATTCCTTCTAAGAGTTGAGTGCTCTTGCCTCAGATAAGGATATTTTGTGCTTCAAATTCGCTACAAGTGCTGTATCTTTTGCAGGACATGATAATTGGTGAATGTCCTATACTGGCACATTGGCAAGGAGCCAGTTATTTGTATTTGCTGTATTTTTTTTTTTTTTTTTTGGTTAACTAGTGTTATATGGCCTTGTTTACTGATTTATCATTGCATTACTGCAGAACAAGCTCTTGTTCATCAAGGAGGGTATGGAGGAGGGGACTATGGTGGAAGCACCAGTGAGTTTCAGAGGTAAGTTTGCATGTTCTTGTTCAATGTTTTCATTAAGCTGTGAATTTGTCCTTTTAAGTAGAGGTACAGCTTAACTGTTGATGGCTAGGTTACACAAGCATAACATTTTCGGCCCCAACATTTTTATAGTAGAAAAAGTGAAATTTTTATAAAGATGATGGGTGCTGCTGTTTTATACTCATCCTTATTTCATGTTCGGCTTTTCTTACATCTCCCGTATTGATTATTATATGCAGTCAATCATAAAGATTTTGATCTGGCTTGAATTATTAAATCTTACCACCAATTTTTTGCCCTCACATTTAGGCAAATACTGGATGAGGTGGAGATACGAGAATTACTCATTGATCATGTTGGTCACCGCTGCTGTTGGGGAAGTCGTCCTGCTCGGACCTGGAAGATTCTTGCAATTGAAGATTGCAACGTATATGTGGGGACGCTTGATACTTTCATCGAGGAGAGGGAGACTGTGAAAGAAATAGAACCATACCTTGGTGGCAAAATTGATGGGAAGGATAGGGGGCCTGAACTTGTTGTGTGGGAGTTGGATCTAAGATCCGAATTCCCAGTTCTTTTTGTTCCTTATAAAGAATCACGGGCCAAAATTCCCCACTCAGAAGTTATTGAGAAATGCTCAGGTAAACATTTAGAATGTATTATTGGCTATTTCTGGTTTCAGAGGACCAGATTTTAGATGCATCCTTGTCCAATTTCAAATTTATTTATGTTATTTGGAGTGGAACAATTGAACTTTCACTAAATTCAGTCTATTTTAGTGCTAAATTGGCCAGAAATTTGTCAATTTTAACCAAGTTCTTGTGGTTAGATTCTGGGCATTTTCATTTTGTTTGCATGTAAGGGGGTTTTATGTAAAATAGTCATCTTCACATATAGGCTTGTTTTTGAAAAGGAATGTGTTCATACACAACTAAATAATCCACTGTCTTGCAGTTTCTAATCGATTTGCTAATCAGTGGAGCATGAATTAACAGGTTGTGCAGGTCGAGGAGAAATTGTTTGTATCACATGCAATGTAGATCAAGAACCTGGATTTTACAAGGAAAATCAGATGGCTCAGTGTCCTGTTTGCCATGGAAGGGGTTTACTTGCTCATAGAGATGGATCTGACAGCAAGTGAGTTTACTTCTTTTGTATCTGTATCTGTATCTATATCGGTTTCTTTTATTATCAGCAATATCTATTTCAGCTAAGTGGTCTCCATTTCAAAATTTCATATGAGGAACATGCAGTTAATTAAATTTTCCCATGTTCCTCACAAATCCATCTGTGCAAATGATAGTTCTCTGTGATGCAGTTGCATGGCAGGATTGACCCCAAACGTGGAATGTTTGATACTTTATTGGCAGTTCTTCTAATTGCATGTTGTCTTTACAGATGCTTGAAATGCAATGGCAAGGGAAAGATTCCTTGCTTAGAGTGTGGATCTCGCGGGCTTATTAAATGTGAAACCTGTCGAGGAGGTGGTTCCCTTTTGGCATGCAGTGTTGCCATTGTTAAATGGTATGTTTGCTTGATAGTCTGCATACTTCATTTTGCTCTTTCTGATAGCTTGGTAATTAATTTGAAAGGCATAACCATCTCAAGTTTTGTCTAGTACCATATGCCCACTATCTGAAACTGCCTTCAGGCTGTCTAAATTTATTTTTATTACCTTCAAAAGCCATTACTGTAGAATCAAATCTGTACTTCTGTAGGGCTTAGCGGGCCAAATTCTTTGATGCAGAGGAAGTGACCTGAATGCTCAAGGACAAGCAGTCATTATAAATAATGTTGCTTAGGCTTAAGTGTCATTATTAAAGTCTTAAGCGTTCTACTGTTCTGTAAACTGAGAAATAGTGATGCCTGTGCAGGAAGACGGTCTCAACTCGAAAAGTAAGCGCAACAAGTGGAGCTGCCTCAGTTCCGGATGAGGTCTTCCACAAAGCAAGAGGAGTCCAACTGTGCAACACTCAAGCATATCAGTGTACACCAGCCTTCTTTGCTGATTCTTACTTCCTCAACAACTTCTCGTCCGAAGTTATAGCAGAAAAGGGTCCGGTTCCTTCTACTGCAAGGGTCATATGCGAGAGGCATACCATCTCTGTGGTGCCAGTCACGCGTGTGACGATGTCTCATCGTAACCGATGATTCAGTTTTTACATCATCGGTAATAACAAAGAGGTCTACTTGAAGGACTACTATCCTGCTAGATTTTGCTGGGGGCTGTGCCCTTGCTTGGAATGGTTGAAGCTCTAACCAAGATTTGGTTGTTGTCTATGCTTTCTGTAAGTCATATATATTCGGCAGCATTTGGGGTATGTGTTTTTACCTCTCTCTCTCTCTCCCCACCACTTTCTGTAAGTCCTATATATTTGGCAGCATTTGGGGTATATGTTTTTACCTCTCTCTCTCTCTCTCTCTCTCTCTCTCTCTCTCTCTCTCCCCCACCACCTTGTTTTTCTGTAGTTTAAGTGGGTCATTTTTGTGATTTAAACTACACTTCCAATCTATAAGGGTGGAATGACATGTTTGTGTTGATCATCTTGGAATACAATAGATGGTTTTGCCTTTTTGAATTTTTGTATTTTTTTTTTTTTGAAGTTGACAAATGAGCAGCTTGTAAATCATATTAATGATTGTCTATCACTTTTCCTACGAGTTAGTTGATTTCATGTCGCTTTCCTCACTGGCTTTGAGAATATTCATTTTGGCGGCTTTAACCTATTTGACACCAAAGACAATAATCTAGTTTAAGGACTTCTATCCACGTGTATCATGGGAGATTGATTTGATCATTTTAAATTTCATTCAATTTTTCAAGGATATCGTTCATCCCCAAAATTAACTCTCTCTTATCATTTTTTATATTTAATTTTTTTTCTCAATCTAAAATTTCACTTGTAATACGTATTCAAAATGGGTGAACCTTCTCCATCTTAGAACATAAAATTGGGTTTTGATTTCCTCATTCAATTTCAAATTAACCAAAATTTCATAGAACTCTTCACTCGAGGGACTAAGGTGCAGACACAATATGCTTCTTTTAAATAACCAACCCAAAAGAAGGAAAACAAATGGTTCCCTTTAACTTGGGTTCTCACTTCTGGGATCAATGCCAGTTGTACTCAAATCCGATCTGGTTGAAGCCGTCGGCAAGCGGCAACAATAGCATTCCCTCAAAAGAATCGAAATGGATATGGTTTCTTTTGGATTGTGTGTTTCTTGATCATCTCGATATGCCAATTGTGTGACCTTGTTATAAAGCTTCGTCTCCCACTCCCAACTCTCTCTCTCTCCTCACCTCCAGACATTCTAACCACTTTCCCGAGGCTTAATTTTCACAACCGAATTATTTAACATAGAAAAATTGGAAATTTCTTAAGGGAAATTACTAAATATTGTGCAAATTTTTCTTCTGTTGTCGTAAATATTGAACAACATTATGTTATGTGTACTTGCTATAAGTTTGTAATTACTCTAAAAACTTTTAAAAAAAGGGTAAAAGAAAAAATCCTAATTTCTGAAGTTTAAAATATAATTAATTCCTAATCTTGGGAAAATATTAAACTATTTCCGGTTAAATGGATTGATCAGCTACATCAATTCTCCATTAAGTTTTTTTTTTTTTTAATAAATATTTTGATTAGATACTAAAAAAACATCTCTAGCGGGTGATCAATCAAGTCCTATAATTTGTAGTGGGGGGGCAAAACTCCAAGGCCAATCTTAAATTAAGATAGGAAAATCCACACCAACAAACAAATAATCTTTTTGGGGTTGGGGGAGAAAATGGCCGTCCCAAATCTCATCTCAATCAAGCATCGAACACATCATCCTTGTACCATTGTCATTTGACTAAACGAAATATATTAATTTAACAATTTAAAACAAATAGAAACCACTCTTTCAAATGATAGTATTTTGGCTGTTAGAATCCCAAATTAGGATTGTTTAAAGTCATATTATGGGGATGTGTTGGTAAAGCCGAGTTGTCATTCGATTCCACACGCCAAGGGAAGATGATGTGTGAATGGTATGAGACTGGGGAGATGGGCACTCACAAGGTCAATCAATCACAGTGTAAAGCCAAGATATGAAAAAGAGACGTGCAAAGTTGTTGCACGGTCAGCCGCCGAGATTCCCCGCGTTGAACTCGTTTTCAATCAACGACTGGGTCACCCCTCACTCTCCATTGGTCCACCACCACAAGTGGTGTCCAATTTTTTTCTTAAATTATATTCATTATTCTACTTTATTGTTTGCACAATATGTCATATAATTCCTTCTTTTTTTTTTAATTTTTTTTTCTTATTCAATATGAATATGCAGCAATCAAGATTACTCATTTACCAATTAGCAAGTTACATAATTGGTAACTTGATTGAGCTTGCCTGGTCATTTAATCAATTGTTGATCATATCAACTTGTGCTTATGATGCGATAAAAAGATTTTAAAGTTTATTCAGTACTGTAATAGAATTAAAATAATAGATTTATTTGTTAATTATAATTCAAATATTTTATAAAATATTATTGATGGTTCTTTCCCCTTTTATTGAAGTACCCAAAAAAAATGTACAATTTCAATGATTAATATATTGTTCTCAGTTAGGATATTTCTTCTCAATTATCATCCCTCGTGGTTCAAACTGAACTTTATTGAATTCGAATTACACGGTATGGATAATTTAGTAATACGACATTTGAACTTTTTGAACAAAATTAAAACTAGTTTTTCATTTTTACTAAGCAAACTATTTTTGAATTCAAAATTTAATTTAAAATTTACATTGTTTTAAAAGATAAGAACTAATTAATAATATAGGTGGAGGTGACCTCTACCTACCCAATATATATATATATATATATATTTGATTGAATAAGGGAGGAAAGTTCTAATTAATATTAATATTTTTTCTCTTATTATAAAATATTTAATTTGAATATAATTATTATTTGTACGAGAAAATAATAATTTATGAGAGAGAGTATAAGTGGTGTCACCCTTTGTTTATGACCCATACCAGTTGTTTGTCCCCCACATACAGGTAGACAATTTAGACCAAAAAATAAGAAAAGAGAAGAAAATTATCAAGATTGTGGATTAAGAGAAGGAAATTATAAGTTGTGCCGACTGGTTACTAGGTATGCGACGGTGAAGATACGTAACACCTTCCAGAACTCAGCGGCTTACACAGTGATACGCTGCGATAGCCCATACCATACCATTCGAGTACTCGCACTGGCAGATCTTCCTTTTTCTTCTATTCCGGGTTTGCCCGTATCAAATCTATTGAAATTCTCTAAGATTATATTTAATTAAAATATTAATATAATAGTATCTTAATTTATTAAATAAAATTATAAAATTGCTTAAATTTTAAAATAAAATAAAAAATAAAGTTGAATTAAACAAAATCGAAACGATTTGAGATTTTTCTTAAGTTCATTGCAATCTATTGCCGTTGGGTTGTTTTCGATTGAAATTTGAAAGCAATTGGGTTTTTGGAAAACATGGTGCAAACTTTAAGATTTCTTTATAGTGTCAAAAAACTAATTCGTCTGTATTGTTAATTTTTTTTTTTTATATAATTTCATTTTTAGTTTTCTTTCCACAGAAAGAGATATCTCAACCAACATTTGGATTTTTTTTTCTTGGTACCATATTTTGAACACCGTCCGATGAGTTTCGCCCTGACTAATACGGACCGACCGATGCAGTGGTTCCTTTTGGAGGAGGGGTCTCCCAACGGGAAACGCTCTGTATACATGACGGTCCGATACTCCCAACGGGATTCTAATCTCGATCATATTTAAAAAAATTCAATCCCACATCCAATTGAATAAATCCACAGGTCGCTAACATTTGGATTTATCACTTTATCATCTTCTCCGTGTTTAGAAAAGGTTTCCTTTAAAATCTTTATAACGCAAAATGGTGAGTGTATTATTTTTATTATTAGCATCATCATTATTCTGGTGGGATGGATAATATTAAATTTAGAAGCTCGGCTGGTGGATATATAGCTTGAATTAGTGTCAACAATTGCGGATTTTGGGGGAAAAAAAGGGGGGAATGCCTATCCCAGTTCCCCTGGCAGTTTCAAGAACTTTGACCCAAGCGGGGTGAGACATTCTAGAGCAATGGTCAGTTATTTGTGCTCGTTTCACTTACACAACCAGTTAATAAAGTTTAAGATAAGCAAAAAGTGCATCCTCCTGTTTTTCTTCTTTTTTTTTTTTTTTTTTGGTTTTTTTAAACCTTATTTTGATGGTATGGATGGTTGGTATAATCCTATGCCATAAAAGTCTTAAAAAACACAAATTTCGAGCATAAATTTGGGATGCAATTGCAACAACTTTCTTTTCATTGATTGTCCTTTTCAAATCTCGAGCATAATTGAACAATTTGAAAATGATATTCTCATTTTATTGGTAATTATCTCGTACCATTTTTAATGATGTCACTAATTATCCTTTTAGGAAAGAGAGAGAGAGAGAGAAAGAGAGAGAGATGGGTGCCAATTCCGATGTGCCCATTTCTTTTAGTTTTCTCTTCTGGGTATACGTCCATGGAGGTCTAGTTCTGAGTCAACAACTATCGATCCCAATTTCCAAACCAATTCACATGCAAAAGAAATCACATGAACCAACTTGAGGTGGAAAACGAGATCGGCTTTCTAAATACCTGTTTTTTGCCCAACTCAAAGTGGCATTTAGAATAGCAAAATCCTAATTATGATATTAAATTATGAACAATTGTTATTTTTAAATTATCTCTAAAACATTTTTAATTAAAGAAGTTTAATTGGGTTGATTGATATGACACTAATGTGAAATTAATATGATGCTAATGCAATAGTAAAGTTATAGATTAAATAATTTTTAATAAGAAATGTATTAAACATTACTCAAAACGATAGTTATTTACATTTTTAATAGGTTAATTAAAATTTTTCTTAGTAAAATAATTGAACATCAATTATTGCAGCTTCTCAATTTTTGTGACAAGTATTGTTATTCATTAAATTTCTTTAAATTGAGTAATCGGATACTCTACTTTTTTAATTAGAGATCTTGAGTTCGAGATTTAGAAATAACGATAAAAGATTTGAGAGAGTCAATTCTTAAAATGGGTTTTACAGTACTCGAATCGGATTAATCGGAGAAAACTCAGATACCGATAATGAAAAAAAAAAGTATTGTTATCCAAATTTGAACGTCACCTCGAGTAGGAAGATTCTTATAAGAGTCTTTTATAGAGTAGATCTAGATTTTTTGTATGCTTTTGCTTTTTGCCATGTGAGATGACAAGAATTTAAGATATGGGTAAGAGTAAGTTGTAGATCGAGTCTAGATTTCTATGGTAAGGAAGGAGATTAATTCCTTACCATTTAACCACTAGAGTGGATAAAAATATATGTTTTGCATATGTGCATTTAGATCCTCTTCTAAAATAAAATAAAAGGTGTGAATGCAGTAGAAATGGGTGACAATCAAACGGGTACTGTGGTATATGTTTTTATGGAATGCAAGCGTAGTTTGTCACAGTTGGGCATGCCCAACATAACATTATTTCATTTTATAGAGATCAAGTGAAAGTGAATGAATAGGAAAGCAACCGAAAACAGATCTGGGGTTTGCAAGTTTACTATACCCTTTCCAAGATATGTAGGCATCTCCTGGCTCTTTTCTTTTGGATAACAAATTAAATTCCATATATTTATCTCCACAAAATCCTGTGCGCATTCTTTCCTTTCTTAACCAAATTCCATTATTTGGATTTTGGGTTCAAAATTTCAAGATATTTGATATGTGAAACCCATTTAATTGCGTAGGGTTAACTCCATCTTATCATCTTAAGTACAAACAATGATTTTCCAAATAGTTTCATGTCATTACTAAAATTCAATATATCTCTAAAAATAGTCGAGCTTTTATTCTATTCATAAAATTCTATAAGTAAGATAAAATATTTATTTTCTGAAAAAGAAAATTTTTCTATAAATAACTATAAAGTGATCATACCCATAACAGCAATAATATATTGAGACGAAAGGCAAGCTCTTAAGAGGTTGCCCATCTTTGTCACCGTGAAATGTCAAGAGCATACAACGTAAGATTATTCGGTCAACACCTTAATAATGAAAAAAAAATTTATTTTTTTATACTTATTATCGATATCTAGATCCGACTAATTCAGTTTGAATTATTGTAAAACCCTTTCAGATGAAATTCTTTCGACGTAATTTCTTTTATTTTTAAAATTCAAATATGAATTTCAGTTAAGTGATTACTGTATGTTGATACCATACAAAAAAATTATATTATAAAACCAATAACATTTTCTATTTGTATAGATTTCATGTTGCAAGGCAGGCCTGATGCATTTTATTTAATTTCCCTTCGCATTAATCATGCAAATTGGGGATTAATGTCTATATTAAGTGATTCCATCGATTGCAGACACAGTCTACAAATTCGAAAAAATCAATTTCCTCATGTTAATCACTATCATTAGACATATAATTTAATTATTAATTAAGCACTGATTTTTCGTGAACCTATGTAGTTTCACTTGACTGAAGGTCAATTCCGTCATTTTATTGGATACATTTCCCTTCCTCCAACAGTTTCGATTAAATAAATCTCAAAAACTTGAAATCCCACGCAAGAGCAACGAAAACATTCCTCCCCGTTCACAGAGAGAGAGAGAGAGAGAGAGAGAGAGAGAGAGAGAGAGAGAGACTATATATAAATTGGAGAGTCGGGAGAGTTTGAGAAAGAGAAGAACGGAAAATAAACCCCTTTGGATCGCCGTACATTTCGGCGTCTCAAAATTTTGCACACCCAATCCATAATCCCCCCCCACTCTCTCTCTCTATCTCTCTCTTCTCCCTTTCTCTCTCATATCAAATTCTTCTCATAATTAAGTTTTTACGGGGACTGAACGGCGATGACCACAAGCAGCGGCGGGAACTCGCTCAACGGCAGTCCACGACACGGCGGCGGAGGTCCCACCACAACAAGACGACGAATAGGTGACGTCATGGACTCAACGTCCGATCAGGTCGAAACATTGGACAACCACCTCCACCACTACCAGCACTTCCACCGGCGGAAAAGCTTGTTGTTATGGCTTCCGGAGTGGGTGACATCGGGGAAGAATATGGGCCGTAGGATCACAGGGGTTCTGTTAGCAGTGGCGGTTTTTTCGGTGTTTGTGAAGTTTTCGTTGTTGGGTAGTCACGTGGAAGATCACGTGCATGTGACGAAGATGAGGGAGAAAGATCATCGTCATCATCATAAAAATGGATTTATTATTCAGCAGACGTACAAGGAAGATTGGGGTTTGGTTCAGAAAGTTGTTTCGGAATCCGAAGGTCATTCTACCATGCCAAAACGAGTCCTAGAAAAATACCCTGTAAGCCTCTCTCTCTCTATCTATATCTCTTTCTCTCTCTACAATTTTTATTTATTTATTTATTTATTTATTTATTTTTTTTTTTTTTTTACTTTGAAAGTTATAGAAGAGAAGTAACATTTATTGGGCTATTTATTTTCTAAAGGTAATTTGTTAATTTCATGTATCTTGTGGTATTTGTTTTACTTTTTAATTATCGCAAAATTTCCATTTTTGTCTTGTTTAAAAAAAAAATTATGATTGAAAATTTGCTATTTCTGTAGAACCCATGTTTATGATTGAGTTATAAATTAGTTAACTACACGATTCATGTTTTGAAATTGTAGCATTTCAAGTTCCCAAGTAAATTTGGATAAAAATATTATCTAAATTTTTTTTTGAAAAAATAGAAGTGTTGGAATAATTTGTAATAAAATAACGTTAGTGTGTGATTATGGTATTAAAAATATAAATAATTTTTATTTTGAAATTATTTTTAATCAAATGTTCATGTTAAATTAATTAATTTTTAAAATATATTATTTTTAATTAGAAGAGTTTGACCCACCAAAGCTTAACACAATTGGGATACAATCCTTTATAGAAACTCATGGGTTAATATTGTTGTGCTATGCTAGGTTTAGTTTGAATTTTGATGTTGTTTGTCTTTGAGACCTTAAGAAAAAGAAAAATTTCATAGAGTGAGGTAAGAGGTCTCAGACTTCTTTTACTTTTCTATAAATCCCAATTTCATTGAGTGAGGAATTTGGCTATTCTCCAGAAGGCGGTGTTCCAAAGCCTTTTCGCGTTGAAATTTCGAAGGCTGCCAGCTTTTATCTAACATTTTTGTGGACAAAGAAATGGTGGGTCTAATTTTATTTAGTTTTCTAAGCATTTGACCCTTTCCAAAAGTTACTCTGTTTTGCCTTCTAATAATTACATCTTATTTCCTTTTCGGCCTTTACATTTTTCTTAGATGCACCCTAGCCTAACTCTGTTCTTTTCGACTTCTTCGTATTTATTTTATTATAAATTGTTGAACATGAATTAAATTATTAAAATAATCAAAGTGCCTCCCTGTGTAGTCCTCACCGTGTTGATCGTTACTTTGCTATTTGTCTTGTAAGGTTAATATGCCATTGCAGAAGCTTGTTCCTACTTGCAAGTTTCTCGTGCTAATGGGATATTGTCTTTTTCACATTGACATCATTGTTTGCAAGGTTGTCATGAACGCTATTCTTCTTTTGGCGTTATTTCTTTTCTTTTTTTTTTATTTTTAATTTTGACTCTAATGCTTGGTTTCTACTTTATTTGACCTTACAATGTGATTATGGAGCTAATTTAGAGATTATTGCCTGTGCAGACTCCGGAGATTTGGATGAAACCAAACAGTGATGGCTTTCATCAATGCATCGCCCGGTCAAAGAAACAACGAAGTATGGTCTTAATAATTCTCTCTACATCATTCAATTTGTATGAATATATTTAATTAATTAATCAGATAATGTGTTAAGCAGGGACTGATACAGGCCCTAATGGGTATATTTTAGTTCATGCCAATGGTGGATTGAATCAAATGAGAACAGGAGTAAGCATTTGTCTCTCTTGTGAATTCCATTAGGGTCTTGTCATAGCATCTAAAATGGAATTGGTATGCAGATATGTGACATGGTGGCAATTGCAAAGATCATGAATGCCACCCTCGTTTTACCTTCACTTGATCACGAGTCCTTTTGGACAGACCCAAGGTATATATTACTAATGAGAAAGTGATGGAATTTTTTATCATTTGAGTATAGGATTTTGCAGTCTGATTTTTTTGATTGTTGTGCAGCGATTTTAAAGATATTTTCGATTGGAGGCACTTCATTGAAGTTCTTAAGGATGACGTTGAGATAGTTGATTCATTACCCCCACGTTATGCGGCTGTGAAGCCCCTTCTTAAGGCCCCTATTTCCTGGTCAAAGGTCTAACACCCATCTTCACAAAACTGGAATCTGTTTTTTGGCTTCCGACATTGGAAAATAAAATTATGTTGTCTCATTTTGCAGGCCAGTTACTACAGAGGAGAGATGGCTAACTTACTGAGAAAGCGTGAGGTGATAAAATTTACTCACACCGACTCCAGACTAGCTAATAATGGCCTTGCGCCTTCCATTCAGAGGTTAAGATGCCGCGCCAACTATGAGGCATTACGCTACACTCATGAGATTGAGGAACTTGGAAAGACATTGGTCAACAGGCTCAGGAAAAATGGTGATCCTTACATTGCCCTGCATTTAAGATATGAGAAAGACATGCTAGCATTTACCGGCTGCAGTCACAACCTGACTAACATAGAGGCCGAGGAGCTTAGAGTGATGAGGTATAATGTCAAGCATTGGAAGGAGAAAGAGATAGATAGCGTACAGAGGAGACTCGAAGGTGGATGTCCAATGTCACCAAGAGAGGCGGCTTTGTTCCTCAAGGCCTTGGGATACCCTTCAACAACAACTGTTTACATAGTCGCAGGAGAGATCTATGGCAGCAATAGCATGGAAATATTCCGCTCGGAGTACCCAAATGTCTACTCTCACTCTACTCTGGCAACAGATGAAGAATTGGAGCCTTTCAAGCCTTATCAGAACAGGCTTGCTGCTTTGGATTATATTGTGGCACTTGAAAGTGATGTATTTGTTTATACGTATGATGGCAACATGGCTAAGGCAGTGCAAGGGCATCGAAGATTTGAAGGTTTTCGAAAGACCATCAACCCTGACAGGTTTGTTTTTCATTAGGATTCTGTTCCTGAAAACTTCATCTGAAATCCGGGATTTAAGTCAATGATTTGTCATTTGTGTGCATTTTTCAGGCAAAAATTTGTTACCATGATTGATAAACTCGATGATGGCACTCTATCTTGGGAAGGGTTCTCTTCTAAGGTGAAGAAGTTACACGCTAACAGGCTTGGGGCGCCCTATCTTAGAGAGCCAGGAGAGACACCAAGACTTGAGGAGAACTTCTATGCAAATCCTTATCCTGGTTGTATTTGTAATAGGTCCCAGGATCAAATACTAACTACAATTAGTTCAGGAAAGAACCTAAGACACAGAAAACTTGCTGTGGAGAAAAGATAGGTTTTGTTTTCTGGTAGAGTGTGGCTCATGTTTCAGAGTTACAGCAGCGTTGCTTCAGAGCAGGCCCTATACAGGCTCCCTCGTAGCTGCCTTTTGCAACCCCTGAGGAGACCATATTAGCAGACAGCTTCATTTTTTGCACATACACAATGGTGGATCCATAGAATGTATTAAATGCAGGGAGAGCTGCAGTGTTGATAGAGAGTAGCAGGCCAGCTCCACAGGCCAGAGGCATTATTGATGTTGAATGTGGAGAATTAGTTTGTTCATTTATTCGTTGTCATTTGGATTAGATTGATATCAATTTTTGATGATGCCTAATTGGGCACATTCACCATTCAAGTGTAATACACGTCAATGATCTTGCAGAGTCTCAAGTCGGGATTCTTAAAAAGTTTTTAGTACAAGCATATATGCTAGTGTAACACGCAAGTAAAGGTACATGCCGGAAAATCCCCAGCAACAAGCGGTAGATACCCCTCAATTGCCTTTTGGGCCTTATCATGAGACCATCTCAAAAAAGAAAGAATAGTGTAAAGTTCTCTGCCTCGGCAACAAGAGGGGGGAGTAAGAGAGAGAGAGAGAGCCAGAACTATTTTATTTTGTTAAGAAATCACATATGCTCATGGATTAAGGTGTCAACGTCGAGAGAGTCGGGACATGCTCCTATGAATAAAAGGAACTGCGTATTTGAAACATGCACAGCCCCGGGCTGTAGTTTCTCGACAATGAAGACCAAAAATAGGCAGACATGAATTGAGATGTAGCAACAGCAGCAAGTGTTGAAAGCCATCTTTTCCAGAAACAACTTCTTAAGTATACAAACGGTGCGAATTCTTGGGTATGTGATTAAGCCTCAACAACTTGCATTGCCACATTGAAGGCACATAAACCTGTTCTTTAAGATTCTGTGTTGCACACTGTAGGAAAGCCTCTCACTGCACCAATTGTCCACTGGGATATAATGCCCGCAGCAATTGCAAACCTAAGCTGCATATCCAAAATGTCTTGATTTTCAAACATCTCAGAGTGAGTGGTCAGTTTCCGAATAATTGCAGCTACAACAACATCAAATGAAGGTGCATAATAATGTATCCTAAGTTTTCCATCAGTCACAAACAAAAACTTAAGCCCATCATGCCACAATGGGGATACCTCTTCACACGAATAATGGTGATAATTTCTCCGGTTTTTAGACTGCTCATAATTCTCAGCATAGTATTGAGTCTTGTAATTACCATCCTCTCGTAGTAGTCTTCATCTAAAAGAAATTCAAGCTCTTGCCTTGACATCTCAATGATGTTAGCTTCACTCCATGCTCTCTTGATCAACTCCCTTGTCTCATCACGATTTTTCCATAAAGGCAGAGGCAGATTTAAATCGAAAAACACAAGTCCTCCAAACTTCTTAGACAATTCGATTGCTTTAAAAAGTGTTGAATACATTGAAGGAGAAGTCAGGACTTCTGAGTTAAAGTGAAAAACTCTGGCCTGCAACATAGCATTAAACAAGATTATTCTGCATCCCCTGAACAAATCTAAATGCCAATAAAAGAACACTTCTGATTAGCAACAACTTAATGAACACAAGAAGCCATTCACTTATTATAGAAACCCCATGCCTAATGAGTCATCACCTTAAAAATGCCAATAATCACTATCATCATCAACAAGATTTAGAATCAAACACAAAACACAATCAATTGCTCCTCAAATGTCAAAATTTGACATTCAATTGGATATAACAATCATCATTCTTTTCACCAACAAGTACATATACAAGAAAAGCAATGCACCAATTTAAGAAATCCAATAACTAATACACCATAAACTTTCAATATTTAAGATAAAATCACAAAATCACTCACAATTCCATAAATCCTACAATCATTTTCAACGTTAACCAAGAAAGAACATTACCACCTTAAGCACTGCAAGATTCAATTCAGACCCAAGCAAGGAATCCTCAGCAGACTCCTTAACAACCTCAGCTGGCATTTTCCCATCCTCAAACCTAAACTTGATGTAAGAACAAGCAGTCTTCACACTATCATCAAACTTGACAACCCTTGTTTGCAAATTCTCAACATTCATACCATAAACCAACTCCTCCCCGAGCTTATCATCCCCAACTTTCCCCACAAACGCCGCCCGCCCGCCCGCCAAATCGCACTGCGCTATCGCCATGTTCGACGGTGATCCAGCAGGTGCTCGAACAAATCCCGGAGGATTCCACTGCAGCATCTTCCATTCTGAGTATTTGTCTGAGTGCATTTGCTCCTCGGACACGCGTACGGTCGGGATGAATTCCTTCTGTGCAGCTCCGAAACAGCAGACAAGTGGAGGGTCATCATACGGGATATCATCGTCTTCGCTGAAGTAGTCTGATTTATGTCGTTCTTCTTGCTTTGCTTCGATTGCGCCGTTTTGAGAATCTGTTTTTTGTACTCGTATTGGTGTTTTTTGTTGCTGCTGAGGGAGATGGGGTGGTGTCGGATTTCTTTTTCCAACCTCGACGTTTTGGGGTTTCGGGAACTCCATTGTTGTTTTTGGTGCTTGAGGTTTTTATCGGAATTTGGGTCTGAGCCTTGGTGAAGGGTGTGAAACGGTTTCTTGGTCTTTGAAATCTTGGTGAGTTGAAAAGAGGTAGAGGAGTGAGGTGAAGTGAAGCCATTGAAATGGATTAGAATTTGGAGTGCTAGGGTTTATGCATCTTGGGTTTGGGTTTTGCTAATTTACCAATTTTTCTTCCCCTATCGTACATTGTCCGATCCGTTTCGTTGTGGGGGACGTTATCTGTTTGTTATTTGGTTTGGAATATGGAATTACCAAAGGACCATCAATTCCCGCGACTGACCGAATTAAGCCCCTCGCTAATGTCCTCTTGACTTCCTCGATGCTCATTGCTTTTAATCTTTTGGCATTACGGAAGATATATGACGTCTTTTTAATAATTTTTGTAGAGTTAAAATGAAATAGTAATTTCTAATTAAACTGAATATTTTATAATAGGAAATATTTTGATAATAATTTTTTAAAATGTAACAATATTAGTCCCCTCCCCTCACATCTCTTTTAGTAGATATATTTGAATTGGGAGTGTCATCCTCCATCCATCTCCTTAATCTTGATGCAAAGATTCAGTCAGACTATTTATTTATAAATTTATATTCACTATTTTACAATGTAAATTTATTTTTTATAATACTTTTTTATTATATAAGAATTTGAATTTAAGATAATCAAATTGAAAAAGAGAGATTTGTACCACTAATCTGTCCCCGTAGGGACATTTTTTTAATAATATTTACATGCTTAAATTTAAAAAAAAAAGAAATATTTCTATTCATCGGAAAAAAAGAGGTGAATGGCATTGAAAGAACAATTAAAACAAAATTTGGAAAAAAAAAAAACTTTTTCGCTTTGCACCGATGCCCATAAGTGGAGAACGAAGTCACGGAGAGTTGTCATTCTTTGTTCCACAATATCACCGACACGTGGATCTAATTTCTAAAATCTAAACTCTTTTAATAAAAAATTTGAATTCAAATTTTTTAAATAAAAACATAAATGTCAACTCTTAAATTAAACTTACAACCGTTTAAATCGAATTAATCAAATTTTTAAATACCAATAATCAAATAAATAAATTCTTTATTCCATATTAGTTTCCTCCGTAAGGAGAACACTAACGAAAAGGGGCCCAAAAGAAAGGGATTACACTGTTCTGATGCCCAGAAAAGAAATGCATTTATCAGGTGGAAAAGTGTCAAAAAAATTAAAAAAAATCCTAATGCACAATGTCTTATCCGTCGTGACATTCTTGTGGTCGACTCCTACACTCGATCACTATACTAGGTACTAAACAGGCTCCAAATGGTGTCTCGACCCTTTTTTAATCAAATCAGAAGATTAGGCCTTGGTACTATAAGAATACTCGCACCAAAAAAAAAAAAAAAAACCACATGCCCTGATAAAAAGGCACAAAATGAGTACAAGCCGATCCATCAAAATAGGAGCAACAGAAACAAGGGCCGAAGCCCAGTCATCTAAAGAGGTAGGTATTAATGTTTGATAGTTCAATTAATTCTAAGATTGATATCTCTTAATTATGATTCAATTAAATCTTATAAGTGATTAATTCAAATTAGTTAAGATGAAACCCGAATACTGAATCGATAGCTTAATCATGATAAAAAAAAAAAAGGAAAGGGTAGGCAACCAGGAGCCAACAGCGGACACATTTTTACCTTTTGGTGTATTGAATTGAGATCCCTGCGATGCAGATTCTGGGATCACTTCACTGCCCATTCATGACGGACATCATCAGGCAAATTCACGTTGAGTATGGAATTATTAAACAATAATAAAAATAAAAAATAATCGTAACAAAAATAAGAATATTTAGATAAATGTATAACAAAATTAAAAATGAAAAAATTTATAATAAGTTAAAAATTAATTCAATTATAGATAAAATATGAAAGTATTGTCAAGGTAATTCGGGTATGTGCAAAAAAAAACTCAAAAACTGTAACGGTAAGGAGAATCGAGAACTTAAATATAAGATATTTAGTAAAATATAGAAATAAAACGTTAAAAAGTTAAATATAAATTATCCGTAAATACATGATAATTAAGTATTTAGATGAAAAAATGGTTTTGAATAAAAATGAGTGATGTTAGAGAATTTGCATAAATTAACTAAAATTTTTTTCCTCTTTTATATTTGCCTTTTAAATTATTGATCTCAATTATTAAGATTAAAATTCAATATATTATCGGTGTTTGTTGTTAAAAGATCGCCGGGTCTCAAATTGATTAGACTATCTAAATTTTTATCCATGCTTTCTACTAAATGGGTATGGGTGTCTTCATTTCTCCAAGTGCCACTCCTCACCATGCCCCTAAAACTACACTTCTTTTTCAGTGATACGACTCAAACTCGAATCTCTAGCGGCCAGCAATTTCAAATTATTCATATAATTTTATCAGAAGTCCTTGCTCAATTGAGAAATATGCACACAATTTGTTTATTAAAGAATTTCAATAAATTCAGGGGTGAAGTCAATGGAGACGAAATACAAGAGGCATGAGGGTGAAGTATAAGAGTTTCAATAATATTATTAGATTTTATATAATTTTTAGTGTCATTTTTAAAATTTTTAATAACATTTTTGTAAAATGTTATTAAAAATATATACATAAACTCCTTTTTTATCCAAAATTTTTGTAAAGTGCCACCAAAACCCTGCCTGTAGTGACGTGGCCACCGTATAAATCCACGTGGGACTACATGGGGTGATGCAGGAAATTCTCTTTGATCTTCGTGCGGTTCTTTGTAGGGTCGCTGGTTTTAGCCCACTAGTTTTTGTGGCAGCTTCTATTATTTTTTATTTTGTTTGTTTGCATCATATCCTCTATTTTAGAGGGGATTGGTACTAAATTTGAATTTTGTTTTTGTTTCTACTACTGTCAAGTTAGTATTTTTATGTAAGTCTTGAATGCTTTATTAGGTTGGTGCCCAGTTTGGGCTTCTGGGTGTTTATTCTAAGTTCTATATAGGATCTAGTCACGTCCACACAAAGAAAGGAAAAAGAAAAACATGTAGAATAAGGAAATAAGAATACAGTAGACATGGGTGATTGTAATAATAAGCGAAAAGAAAGACTCTCGAGCAAGGAAATACAAGCAGCAGTTCACAATGGAAATCACTCAACAGGGATCAAAACCTCATTGGTCCTAAAAGGGGGCAAGGTGAAAGGAGGATTATACCTAGCCAAAACAAAATCCCCAACAACCTTATACCCATCTCTCATCAAGCACTCCTTCAACTTCCCAGCCTTGGCCTTCACAACATCCTCACTAGCCACCCCACTAAACCTCACAGCCCCATATTTTCTCTCTCCTTCTTCTCGAATCACAACTCTCTCATCCAACGGCTCCGGTGCCTCCTCTGGTTTCCCATATTTGGACGGCAATATAAACTGCATCGTCACCAATTCCTTCTCCTCTTTCGTCACCACCGGAGCCGTCATTGCGATCTTCTCCGATGATTTGGTTATCACCGGAGCTGTCATAGCGATTTTTTCGGGTTTTTTGTTCTGGGGCTTCCCGAGAGCTCCTATGTAGTTTGCAAGGAGTTGGAAACCTCCATCTTTGTTTCCTTTGAATTGGGTCGGATCGTATGTGAATTCGGCGATTACCGACGGTGGGTATAGACGGATGTCGTAATCTGGGGTTGTTTTTAGGACCTCGTATTTTGGGGTTTCGACGCTGATTTTTCCTAGTACCATACCCATCTTTTGATGATTGCAATTTTTGATAAGAGTGTGCGGTGGTTTTGGGTTTGTGAAGGTTTAAAGCAAGAGGAACAGTTCATTTATAGGATTGGATTTTGGAGTGAGTGGCAGGGATGGTGGAAAATTTTGTGGATTTAGTTGATCCACGACGCAGAATTGTCCGCCCAGGGTTTTCCAAATCTTGTTGCACAAGAACATAGAAGGTGGGCCAATAAACGCTTGGCACCGTCCGTTCGTCTCTTAAAATTTTCGAATTCAAACCTCTATGCACCAAAATAAATATATACATGTAAAAAGTCCAATATAGAAAGGCAAATTTTCTCAGAAACATCACTGACAGGGTTCATTTTGGTCGAGTGGTATAAGTATTTCATTAATATCAATTATCAATTAAATTTGTTATCCTAAATTAATATATATATATTTAAAAAAAATATAAGATGTTTAACAAAAAATATTTTCTTACTTTGCATTTAATCTTAAAATCTATAATTAATTTAACAATTATCCACCCCTTTACAAGGCACGCTCACGCACATACCCCCGATTCGTGCCATGATCCCTCCACCGGCTATCCAACTCCACTGCAACTGACGATGCTAAACCCTAAACTACTGCCAGAATTATGAGGAAAACGCACTGTGAACTTGATACCCCAACTCCTCTCTCTCTCTCTCTCTCTCTCTCTTACATCTTCTTTGATTATCGATCAGATCAGATCCTTTAGATTTTGATGTCCTTTTGTGAGGCAGTCAACAAGCAATAGGTTGAGGATACTTTTTTTCCTTTTTTGGGAGGGGGGGGGAGTGAGAGGATGAAAAGACTTTTTACGTCCTCCGTTCGAGATTTCGTGATTATCGAGAGATAAGTTTCGGTTTTGATTTGAGTGTATTATATTTTAATTTTGTTTATAAAATAATTTATAAATATTTCAATTTATTTATTTATATTTATTGTGATTAAGAATTCGAATCACTCCATAACTTGAGATCCTTACGTCCACCTTTTTTTTTTATAAGCTATCATTATTCGATATGATTCCAAAACTTTCTTAAAATTTGTTTTCCCTACGAATGCAAAATTTTAATAAAAAATATCATTAACCAATCACAAGCAAAATCTTGGATCATATTGATCGGTTGTCTGTGAGTCCGCGCGCGCATTGTATGGGGCGAAATCTTGGACGTTTAAGGTGACAAATGGAGTCAGGTTATTTCAATAAGGGTTGATCCAAGTTTAAATTGAGATCGAGGTTGGTTGGTCTTAACATCAGGTCCGACTTGCACAATTGAATCCAATCCAAACATGAAATGGACTCATTTGGGCCATCTAGGAAGCCCTTTATTTTTATTTTTTTTTATTATGTAAAAATTTAAATTTAGAATTATCATTTTAAGCGAGAAAAGTTTGTATCACTAGACTATACTCTTGGGGACGCCCTTTATTTTCTTCTTTATTTTCTTTTTTATATTTATTCTCCTTCTCTCGTCTTTTAAAATTTATTTTCTCATTTTATCAATTGAATTTTTATAAAAAATATATAATAATTTTTTGTATTGAAAATCTAATTTCTTTTCTTCTTAACCTCTTCTTTTCCCCTACACTACCTCCTAAAATTTTGATTATTAACTTCAAAAAGTATCCCCCATTATGATTTTTTTTTTTTTTTTTGCTCGTTTCGTAAACAGTTTTAATTTATTTGGGTCATATTGATTGCAAACTACTTTTTTTTTTTAATTGTATTTTCTTCTAATCTTTGAAAGCACAAATAAAAAGTTAAAATTCTTTGGATCATCATTTTAATTTTTTTAATGAATAATGTGACACAAATAAAATGAGTCAAAATCTAAAAAAAATCAAAGTTTAGATAGCAATATCTGAGCAAGTTTTAATTTTTTTTTTATTAAGAAGGTATTTTTATATTTTGTTTATATATAAACCTTATATAAAATTTAATTTATTTGATTCTTGAATCATTTAATCCATGTAAGATTAATCTTCTTTAGGTATCTTTATATTTTGTCTCTTTACTCTTCTTCTTCTTTTGACAAAGAAAAACACATCAACGTATAAGGCATTATCAAAAGTAAAATCCCCTACACATTTTTTAATTACCACAAGACCATCTTCCATTTATTAAAGTAAAAAGGTAACATGGAGATTTAAAGAATAAACGAGTGCCGGATTTTTTTTTTTTTTTGAAAAAAAAAATCCACCAAATAATTTTTCATTAACCATCCATAATTTCTCCTTTTTTTTTTCTTTTAAATTATTTTTTTGCTTAAATTTATTTTTCATTTTTGCACATATTATAGTACATTGAGATAACTTTGATTTTTTTTTTGTCGGGTTATAAAAGAAGTGATTTTAAAATCGCAATGGAAAAGGTATAAAGTAAAATAAGAAAGTTTATAAAGAAGAAAAATAAGAAATAATTTATATGGTTAATATTGTATAAACATTATAAAATTCATAAATAATCATTATTATATTAGAGAAAACATTATCCCAAATTATTTTTCTTTTGTGTTAAGGATTTTTGAATTTTTGCCAAAATTCCTTCCTTTTCCATTTTCATGTTTTGGATGTGAAAAACAAATCAGATGCACCCAAAAAAAAAATCTTGAAAAAATATACCTAATTTTGCCTTGATTTACCGACAGAATGGCATTTCTCGAAATTGATGCCAAAACTTCTTCTTTCCCTAACGGCGCAACCAAAATTACCTTTTTATGGACAGTCTGGTTCAACAATTGGGGACATTTTCGTCACTTGATAAAATTTCAAAAGCTCCATCCAGCTGTACAGCAAAAAAATTCAAATTTCAAAAAAACAACAAACCCTCTGAGAGCCAAATCGGAACGTTGTTTTGCACAGCTCATTCGCACTCATAAATTCATTAAATAAAAACAAAAAAGTGACAAAAAAAGACCTAATTTTCCCTTCCAATTCAAAACAAATCCTCCTTATATATCTCAACCCTACTCTCTCAGACGCTCCTCTCATTTTTACCCCCCTTTCTCTCTCCCCCCTGTTTTTGATTACAAAATTTTAGAAAAGATGCGTGAGATTCTTCATGTTCAGGGTGGCCAATGTGGTAACCAGATCGGATCCAAGTTCTGGGAAGTCGTGTGCGCCGAGCACGGTATAGACTTTACCGGAAAGTACACCGGAGATTCTGATCTTCAACTTGAGAGAATCAATGTCTATTACAATGAAGCAAGTGGTGGGAGGTTTGTTCCCAGAGCTGTGCTTATGGATCTTGAGCCTGGGACCATGGATAGCATCAGATCTGGTCCTTATGGTCAGATCTTTAGGCCTGATAACTTTGTTTTCGGACAATCGGGTGCGGGGAACAATTGGGCTAAGGGGCATTATACTGAAGGTGCAGAGTTGATTGACTCCGTTCTTGATGTTGTGAGGAAAGAGGCTGAGAACTGTGACTGCTTGCAGGGTTTGTTCTTTAACTCCTTTTCTTTCCCTGTCTTTATCGATGCCCATGTGTTTGCTTTGGGGATTAAATGCTTTTGTGAGTTTTTCATGCCTTTTGTGATGTTGGTCAAAGAAATCCTTTTGATCTGAAAGTATAGATCTAGCAAATATATTTCTATGAAATTGCTTTGCACATGAAAAAAATCTCCATGAAATCTTCCTATATGATCCCCGTGATTTTATTCTCATGAGTTTATACCTTCTAATTACTTATTTGTAGAGGATAAAATTTTACCCAAAAGTAATTGATGGTCGGACTCGTAAAAGATTTCATGGGATAATCGTGGAGAACAAATTCTGTTTTCCCTCTATTATCAGTAATATTATTTTCTTTTTGTATGTTTTATTGTTTAATCTCGTCGATTTTTCTGATTTTTTATTCCATTGGGTGACAAATGGCAGGATTTCAAGTTTGTCATTCACTGGGAGGAGGAACAGGGTCAGGTATGGGAACCCTTTTGATCTCAAAGATCAGAGAGGAATACCCAGATCGGATGATGCTTACTTTCTCAGTTTTCCCTTCTCCTAAGGTGTCTGACACTGTTGTTGAGCCTTATAATGCAACCCTTTCTGTTCATCAGCTTGTTGAGAATGCTGATGAGTGTATGGTTCTTGACAACGAAGCCCTATACGACATCTGCTTCCGAACCCTCAAGCTTACCACTCCAAGCTGTAAGCCCTTTTTCCCTGCTTTGCTTTGAGATTTGAAATTTAAAAATTTGGTTATTGAATGTCTTTCTGATTTCTGCAGTTGGAGATCTGAACCATCTGATTTCTGCAACAATGTCTGGGGTCACATGCTGTCTACGCTTTCCGGGTCAATTGAATTCTGATCTTAGAAAGCTCGCTGTTAATCTCATTCCTTTCCCTAGACTTCACTTCTTTATGGTGGGTTTTGCTCCTCTCACCTCGAGAGGGTCTCAGCAATATAGAGCCTTAACAGTGCCTGAACTGACCCAGCAAATGTGGGATGCCAAGAACATGATGTGTGCAGCTGATCCACGCCATGGTCGATATTTGACTGCCTCGGCTATGTTTCGAGGCAAGATGAGTACCAAAGAAGTTGATGAGCAGATGATCAATGTTCAGAACAAGAACTCTTCTTACTTTGTTGAATGGATTCCAAACAATGTGAAATCCACTGTTTGTGATATCCCACCAACAGGTCTGAAAATGGCGTCAACTTTCATTGGAAATTCGACTTCCATTCAGGAGATGTTTAGGCGTGTGAGCGAGCAATTCACTGCTATGTTTAGGAGGAAGGCTTTCTTGCACTGGTATACTGGTGAGGGTATGGATGAGATGGAATTCACTGAGGCAGAAAGTAACATGAATGATTTGGTTTCAGAGTACCAGCAATACCAGGATGCTACTGCTGATGAAGAATATGATTATGAGGATGAACAGGAAGAAGACCAAGAGGATATATAATTTTGATCATGTTGTGAGAGAATTGCTGTTGTGGTAATGGTATAATGCATGTAATATGATGCAACTTCCGGTTGCCTGTCTCTAGCTAGAGATTTGAGAATTCTGGCTAGGTTGTGGGCAAACATCTAATATCAGTTTTATGGTTCTGTTCTAAATTTTGAAGTGCCTATTACTGCTATTCCGATTAATATTAGTGCAATTTTACATTAGTTGTTGCTTTCGGGATTTTTCCTGGATATATCTAAGAACATGCTAAGGTATTGTTTGGACCGTAAGAATTGGAAATGCCTTTTGTCATGAAAAAACCATCATTGCATCGCATCTTTCATGAGCAAGGTTGTGTGATGCCAAATTATATGAAAGAATATCATGAGAAAAATCCATCTCTTGTCTTTTGGATTTCTCCGAAAATGTCTTTTGTATGTGGAACCAATGTTTTACAAACCTAGTTGTCTTAAGTTTGAGCAAGCGAGCCAGGACATTTGTTTGTGATTACTATTGGGACCTGCACCTAACGAAGGTGCCCTTCGAAACAATCCAATACTAGCTTTCTGGGTGAGCATTTCGAGTTCATATAATTAAATCCAAAAAAATCTCCAATTTTCCGGGATGGTTTTCCTTATGAGCTCCTTCCTATCTACTACCGGTTGGTAGTGGATTTTTCTTGTAGTTTTCTTCTTGTGCGCCAGGAATCTGCTTTCTTTGCCTATTCAAACTGGTTTGAATTATACTGGCATAATAATGAGAAACTGCTTTCTTTGCCTATCATGAGAAACTATTTTCTTGTAATAGGGTGGATTTGAATCTCATTGTGAACCAAAAAAAAAGAAAAAAGAATTATACTGCATAATACTGTGGTCCTTTGTTTTGTAATACTACCCAAACGCTCATAACAAAAGCCAAATAATGGATGAGGCCAAAAGTACTCCGCAGCTGCCTCCAAATTTGCCTAAAGGCATATTGTTGAAATGCTTGAAACCTAAACCAGCACAAGCTGCTCCTAGGGGAGCACCAAGGGCATATCTCAAGGATCACCCTTTTCGGTGTCTCGTTTTCTCTCTTTCCTTCATTATTTTCTTGTCAACCTTAAATGATATTTTTCTAAAATTTTATACTGGCCTAAAATTCTTATGATTAAAAAAATACCCTAATCGAAATTAGAAACAAATTTAATTAACTTTTTATAATAAAATTTCAATAAATTAGGAAACGAGTTTATTTATTAAAGGAAAAAAAAAAAAAGAAAATATGAGATTGACAAAAAATGAATTTTTTTTTTTTTTTTGGTATTTGTACGCATACTTAGAGAAAACTATATATAAAAAAATAGCATAGTATTTTCTTAATCATAAGAAATTGGACAATATTGGTTGTATATAACGTGGAAATAGTTAAAAAAAATCTATAAATACAATAATCAATTCTAAACTAATACACTAAAATAAACCAGACATCCAAATTTGTTATACACAAAAAATTACAATTCTCAAAATTCCCAATTGTAAGGTTAATTTGAGAACCAAGGTGAAGTTTAACATTCCGAGTAGAAATACTCCACCAAGCCAAAGGCTTTGCTCTCGAAAGTTCCTCTTAGGAAAAGAAACAAATGTTTTTATAATTGTTTTACGTAATTTTCTCAAAGTGCGCACACAGGGACTACTTTTTTCATCAAGCATTTGTTGACAACCCCAAAATTTTTGCTTTTTTTAATAAACAAATTTTCTATTTTATCAAGATTTTATGGTAATAAGTTTAATTAGATTTGTTTTTAATTTAGATTAATGTATTTTTTAATTATAAGAAAGTTTAGGTTAAAATATTATATTTTGCTTAAATTTGACAAGAAAATGACTAGAATTTCTTTCTTTTTTTTTTTTTTTTTGAGCTTTCCTACTTGTGTTCTCCTATTCTACTACTCTAGAGACATCATTCTAGTATAAGCCCCAACAGCCAGGATGGAGCCCTTCTCCACCTCCATTCCACCTTATTCACCCGCGGAGACCTGTTCTTAAGAGACTATAGTTACCGCAGGATACCAGAAACACCACAACACTCTTGCCAATTTTTTTATGATGACACTCAACACGCACCAAATCTGTTTATAAACAAAACATGAATTGAGAGCAAGAGACTGTAGGGGCCAGCACTAGTTCCATACCGAGATCAAAGAGAGCACAATAATGGTACTTCATTTAGCGAAGAACAATAGCCTACAGGTGGTGTTCTTGTCAAAGCTTGATTTATGGTGTCAAACAAGAAAACAACACAAATGAAGAATCATTAAAAACAAGTCTCATTCCTCAGGATAACATTCCCTTACCCAGCATTGACAATAAGAAAGTTCCAACTTCTCATTTTTAAAGTTAGTACAGATAAGGTAAGCACATTTTAGAAACCCTAATAACCGAAAATACCTCCATCCCTAACAGGATATTTTTTAAGCTGTACAAACAGTACGGCGGTGACTAGCTCCGTGTAATGATCATGGAAAAGGCTTGGAGGTACAATATCAATTCTCCCAAACTCAAAGCTGTATCACAATACTCTAAACATTGGACAACATAAAACAAAACCCTACTCTCTGAGGATTTATCCTCAAATTGCAGCTACATTTGAGGATTGATCCTCAAATGACAACCAAGCAACAAACCTAGAAAATAGAGTACAAAAAGAACATGCCATGAATATACAACACAAGAGACACAACATAATAAAACATTAAGCATCTTACTTCTTCCCATCATGGATGGGCTTAACAACATCTGCTTTAATATTTTCGTAGTCAAATTTTACCGGATGCACAGCAATATTCTCAGGTACCACGGGTCGCCTATTCCCAAGCATCGTCCACAAAATCAGCACAATCAATGCCCCTAATGCTCCACACCCAGTACCAAAAACCAAAGCAGCAAGCACTCTTAATACACAAGCACTTCTCTTGTGCCCTATGACCAAAGGAGAATTAGTCTTTTTGGAGAAGGCATTAGGATCCAAGGGCTCCGAATGCATCCAAGTTGGAACTCTCCAAAGCCTAAAGCTCCACGAGTAAACAATGCTTGTCTGAGTTGAATTTCCACTAGAAGAGCTCAACCCCACATACACTTGATCATTGTTCCACATTTTCCCAAAATCAATAGGATAATACACAAGCAACGGATCAATCTGCCTAGAATCAGCCAATTTACTTAACCTAACTTCTAATCGCTTTGAACTCGCATCGTAATCGATCCAAGAATGCAATATCTGCCCACTATTCAACACCAAATTTATATCAGACACGTTGCTAGTTTTCTTTGACACAACACTATCAACATCAATCCCAACATGATTCCCATTCAAATCCCCAACCTCAACATTCTTAAAAGTGTCGAATTCAACAGCAAAAACCTTAAATTTGCGCTCATTCAATCCAGGATTCAGCCCAAACCTACTACCATCGAACTTACCTAAAGGGAAATCAACAGGAACCAGAACAAAAGCCATACCATCACCATTACCGGGCGAGAGAGAGAACGAGAAATACGTCGAAAATGAAACTGTTTCGCTTGCATTGCCCTCGAGAAATTTGATGGGTTTTGCATACATAACACTTCCAGCACTTGAAACAGAGGAATTACTAAGTTCTATTCCAGACCCACCACTGATAACCACAGCATCACCAAACAGAGTAAGTTCAGACCCAAAATCTGAACTTGGATCAAATTTGTTATGGGAGAAAGAAGCTAATGGGTCTGCAGATAAGGGTTCAAAGGAAAGAAGAACAAAACAAAGTGCAGTGAAATACCTGAAAATAGAATGTTTTTCCATAGCTAAGAAAAGAGGTAACTCTTCGGCAAACTCCCCCCCCCCTGCCTTTTTTTAGGGTTTGGTTGAAGAAGAACAACCGTAGAGAGAGAGGTTAGTGGGTCAATTAGAATTAAATAGGTTTACTCGTTTTCTGGTGAAACACTTCCGGACGATTGAGTGATTGTTGACTGAGGGAATATAAAAACACAGGGATTCCTGTTATCATGTCCTTGCGTTTTTCTTATTTCCAATTGATGTCCCTCAATTTCAGAGAATTTTATTTTTCTTTCGGCATGGCTTGAATTTCTTTCTTATTGCCCCACTTTTTCCTTCTAACATGTCATGGAAAGGGCGGGTGGGCGTTTTCCTTGATTGATTTGACGAATGTACTTGTTGATTTAACTTAGATTTGACAAATTTCGGAAGGATCCATTTTTTCAATCTTTGCTTCTGAACACACTTTCGAGCAAGTTTGATGAAATAAATTATTTAAATTTATTCTGAACATTTTATTTTATTTTAAATGATAGGATAAATGCAAAGTTATCACTTAAAATTCTAAGAAAAATTTATTATACTAAAATTATATCCCTTTTTTAATATATTTTTAATTTTACCCCCGATCTGCAGTGGCCTATGAGCAATGAAGACCTTTCTCCTTGTTAGGGCATATTATTCTTGGAAGGGAACTTAGATAGGAACTAATGGTATGTTCTTTGAAAGTGTCTTATGCAACGTGGCAAAGCAAACCACATGCCAACTCAAAGATATACCAAACCAACTAATTTTACGGCCCAATGATATTTGTGTATGTCCTGGTTAATGGCTCGTATGTGCAACTGGCAGGGATGTAACTGCAAATACAAAAAACATAAGTGCATGGGGGCAAAGGTTATTGAGAACAGAACATGGTTAATGGAGGAGCTAAAAGGGATAGATTCCGAACGAAGCAAAAAAAGAAACCAAAAAAGGAAGGGGGGGGGGGGGGGGAGGGAGGAAAAAGGGCTTATGTGTGCTTCTGCTTTTTAGTGTTTTTTGGTACTACAATCAATTTTCGACAGCTGTGTTTCTAGGAGCTCGCGAATTCTTAAATACTCCCTTGCCTTTTGGCTTTCGAGGAGACCCCCTCCACTTCTCCTTTTTCATTTCCCCTTCCTAAAATTCCTCCTCAACGAATATTTATGCTGAAATTTCTAATTTCCAATTCTAATAAAAATTAATTATATTAGGCCTCAACCACCGCATAATATTCGCTAAAAAAGATAGTTTAATTTAACAAATTTTACAAATATATTTATTAATTTTTATATCAATGGCTAAGACACTAAAAAGGGGACCGAGGGAGTAAGGTTTTGATGGTTTACTTCCAACATTCACCAATATGGGTAGCTAGAGAGGGTAAATGTGGATAGTTTTGCTAAATTTAATATTTCATTACATTAATTGTTGGAAAACATTTGAGAAAATATTTTAGAATATATTTCCAGCCAAGCTCTAATTTTTTATTTTAGAATATATTACAGATTATTTATATTTATTTCATGTAAATGAAGATTAATACACTCCACCCATAAAATAATTTACTCGGTGGTAAAGCATAGCTGTCGAGAAAGCATGGTAGCCGACGGAATGCACCGGGGAAGTGTTGGGCAATGTGCCTACTTTAGCAAAAGCATGTCAGGGTAAAACTAATGTGCGCGTGCTTCTGGACTTTTTTGCTAGGGCAACTCGACAGTCGACGGTTTGACAGGGACCAATTTTTGTATTTAGCTTGGGATTTTAGATGCGGACCATCCCTTCCCTTGGACCACGGTCCCTCAGTTTAATGGAACCTTCGGTTATGTCTTCTTTCTTACAAATCCTCTAGTTATTTGCACTATTATTTTTTTTTTGGGTGGATAGGAGAAGATTAAACATTGGACGTGTCGATTTGGATCCAAAAGAAAAATGGAAAATGCTTCGGATTTTAATTACCTCGAAAGTGGATTATAGATATATTCTACATTCTTTCTCCCACAATTGTATGATATATAGCCAATTCAAATAAAATATAAATAGAAAAAATAATTATAAGTGCCATCAGTCATATCCATGTGTACAAGGTCTCATCAAGAATACCATAGTTTTCCTGAAACTAATAAATGAGTGGTACCCCCAAGGGCAGTCCCAGTGGGTTTAGGTAGGGCTTTTAATGGACGAACGTTGGAAGAAAACCACCCCCCCCCCCCCCCCCCGCCTTCACGTGTTGCGCCATTCAATGTTTAAAGTGCCGATCAGCACTCACCACTTTCCTTTAATATATATTCATTTCGTTCTCTCTCCGACTCTCTCTTCATGATAATGCGAGGAGAGTCAAATCCCGACATGAGATCAAGGAAGACCCTAACGTACACCACTGACCGCCACAGCAGTGGATCGTTGTGCCCACCAACACAAAAGAGATAGATGAATAACAATAATTTTCATATTTAATTATTATTTTGTAAATATATAGCAATAAACTTATTAAATAATTTATAATTATCTATACTAAATAAATATGTAAATTTTAATTTAACTGAAGAATTTTTCTAATAATTAAATAGAGAATATCTTACTTTACGAATAAAGGAGTTTAAATAAAAAAGTTAAACAGTGATAAAACATTACTACAAGGGTTTCTTTCCGATTTACAATATTAAGTTTAAATCCTAATTACAATTTTTGAAGTCAATTTATTACAACAACTCCATGAAAATACCAATAAACCACATTTCTTACCCTACCAAGACAAGATATTGAACAAATATTAAAAAAATAGAGAAAAGGGTTTCACAAGTCTTTAGAAAAATATAAAAATTTCATAAACTTATAAATTTTTTAATAAACAAAGAATTTAATGACACGTCAATACGATTACAATATAAATATTCAAGAAAAAACAAGTTACCCCTCCTTCCTCCCTTCCCTTTTTTTTTTTTGGGTTAGAAAAGGAAACCCCACCCTCCCCAACACCCTCCAACTTTTCTGAAAAAGAATTTTGGAAGATCAGTTTTTTTTTTTTTTTTATATTAAAATTTGAATCCAAACCTATTATAAAAGGAGAGAGATCGGTACTATTTGAACTAAAGTTTCGTTGGCTTGGCAGATTAGTCGGACACAACACAGAATCTTTGTATGGTGAGCGGGGGGTGAGGCATTGGGGATGCAGCCCAGTGGACCATGAATCTTCCTACATCGACCGTGTGTGCGTGATCATGGAGTCACGGGCTCCTTGAAGAACCAAAAGACCTAAAAAACAGTAGTCCCCGAACTCAGTCGAGAAGGAAGGGCAGGGGCGGATAACAAGTACAATCTTTTGGACTGAACGCTAAATTAGTAAAAAGTAGGGGTTGGATTAGGCAATTTTCTCTTTGGCTTAGATTTTAGAAAAAGGGGCAAAGATTCCACCATCTCAATATTAGAAAAAGAATCACAAGACCTGAATATTTTATGGAATTGGCTTGTGGTCCCTTAAGCAATCACTTTGTGATATGGTTTTATATATGTATATGTTTGGCTCATGGTCAAGCACTTTGCTCTCTCAAATCTCAACTTTTACAGGTGCTCTCTCTCTCTCTCTCTCTCTCTCTCGTTCTCTCTCTCTCAATCTTACCTCCAACAGCAAGCCAAGTGGAAATGTGACAAATCAGATAAAAAGTAGAAGTTAAAACTAGTAAAAGATTAGAGACTGAGAAGACATAGTGAAGATTCAAAAAACATATGGGCAATTGGCATTTCATGATCTATCAAAATCAATTCTCTGTCAGAGCAGATAAGAAAATTTTAAAAGAGCTTGTACTTTTGAACGGAGGGTGAGGTGGGTATGGGGGACTATGCCCAGCACAATAAGAAGAAGTAGAAGAGAAGAGAAGCACAAAATTGAGATAAGAAAAAAGAAGCATAACAGGAAAGGCCAAGAAAAGATCAACCAAAAGGAGAAAATCCAAAAAACATTAAATAGCTCAAGTTATATTCAGCAATAATTGCATAAAGATGGTAGAACATGTGTAGCATACATTTTTTTTTTTGGTACTATGTCTTAGACATCATCCGGTATCTGAGATTTCGTCCCTACTAATCCGGACCGATCACTGCAGTGACTCCTTTTCGTAAGACGGGTCTTCCAATGAAGAATGCTCATTTGTGATATCAGTCCCATCGATACCATTTCTATTCCTTTCTTACATAATATAGAGGTCGAAAATTCTAACTTATAATCATTTTCCTTGGATTTTATCTTATAAAAGAGACTTCTTATCCCATTCAGACCGGGAAGATTAAAGGTAACCCACAATATATAAAGTCAAAAATGTAAACAAATAAAAGCCACATTGTCATAGTTTGGAGAAAGAACTTAATTTTTTTTCAAAAAAAAGAAATATTATGAAATTTTTAACAAATTAGTAGGTGTTGGGGACTAGGAGAAGAAGTGATAGTCACACGCTGTCTACAATGGTAGGACAAAACCGAGTGGAACACTTCAACAGTTGGACTAGGACATTTAAGAAAGCCTCTCTCACAGATACGCATGTTTCCATGAAAACTAGTATTTAAAGTTGCCACCCACTTAATTGGAGTTATCCAATAAGCCTGAAGTAGCATAGCCATTTCATAGAGCTATGCTACTTAAAGCATAACTGATAATGTTTTGCATAACTATGGGGGCAACCTCAATAGAATTAGTGCCAGAAACACTTAAGGATTCCATTTTACGTTTTTTTTTGGGGGGGGGGGGGGGGCTGTGGCTTCCTTTCTTAGATATTTCCTCTCAATCTTTCAGATAGATAGCCAGCCAAGAAAGAACATCTGCCATTGATGATCTTTCTTGGTGTCCCTCATTAGGAGACTCATTCTTTTAGAATGTCAATGACCAACATTGAGCAGCTGCCTCTTCATATAGACCACCTATTGTTTTTATAACTATGGAACCCCCTCCCCCCCCCCAATGCATCACATTTCACATTGAGGGGCAAACAAAATACAAATCTTGGATCCATCATATACTTAACCATATGTAAAGCGAACGAAGTGCAGATTTAATGAGACATAATGAGACATAAATGAATTTGTTTAAAAAAAAACGACAGAAAGAACTTACAATTTGGTACAGCAATTGTTTGATAATATGGTTACATCACTTTGTCTCTAGTACAATTTCACCAATATTTAGGTCTACTAAGGTCTCTTTTCCAAAGAGAGTAAATCCAACAGTTGCCTGCAAGTAATCATTTCAATATATGGTTAGACACTGAAATCGCTGCAAATTTAAAATCACAATTTGAAGATTATCATATGATACCGGGAAGGGCTACAGCAAGCACTCTTCTGCCTACTTCCCTGGTAATGGAATGTAGCTCACTGAACTTCCAAGCGTGAACAAGAAGGGAAGTAGCAAAGATGGCTTGTTGCAGGAGCCCTCCCTTGACCCATCAGCCAAATTAAGAGCAAAAAGAAAACAATTTTTTCAATAGAAGTCCAAAAATATACCTTTCCAGCCTTATGATCCAGCTTCTTGAGGCTGCCAGAAAAATCTGCAAAAGGTCCAGACACAACACGCACGGATGAATCTGGGATAAGTAGCTTATCTTTGCGTCTGGTCAACTGACTGTCCAGAGAAGATCCTGAACTTTTTCTTGATCGTCTCTTTGTCATGGGTTCAGTAATAGAGACTAATATATTTTGTGGATCTGACGGAGAGTTTCCTCCTTGTTCATCATTTTCAAAAGCCTGGTCTGCTCTCTCTTGTTCTTCTTTTGCTTTTTTGAATATGGCTTCCATGTCATCGGCAGAAACTGGCTTGGGTCTATTAATCTGTCGTTTGCTGCAGATATACAAAGCACCATGCATCAAAAGAGGCCAATAACAAGCTCTTGAATGAGAAAACTAAAGCATGGCTTGGAAAGCCCAATAGGCCACTGGATTAGCTATTCTAATTATGCGCGACCTAAACACAAGACAAGATGCACACATGCACATGCATACACAAGACAAGGCAGAGTTGTGCAGCCAATTTATACATATGAAGCAGGGTAAAAAAAAAATTATATTCTTACGTGTTACCAACTCTAGATCCAACAAAGCCCCCAACTCCATCACATTCCCTAATGAAGTCATGCAACTCCTTGTTCAGTACACATCTCAAGAATATGCAACCTGGAAAAAGGGGCTTTGCTTTAACTGAGAGGGTGCCATTCTTTAATTTCCTCTTCAGTTGCACAGCCGGCACGTACACCTGAATCATAAATTTAAGAGACTAAATCAGATTGACTTTATCCAGAAGTACCATCCAACAGTTATCTCTCCCCCATAATTTACTCTCCGCCCTAAACCCGGCTATTCTACATTATATGATCATGTAAAAACAAACAAAAATCCAAGAAAGCAAAACTAACTCACACGCCTATTTTGCCAACAAAAATTTTGGTTGTTGGTTGCTAGCTTCAAAATGTCTCAACCATCTTTTGATGACAATAAACAAATTGACCAGATGCTACTGATGTCTTTCTGCAACTGCCTGAGGAAATCCATCTATGAAAAGAACTAAAAAGAGGCATAGAGGTTTAAGATATTTCTTTCTGATCTTGAAGATCATATCTAAAGAATTCGTTTGTAAATTTTTTTATATTACATAGTTAAGCAAGGTACTGAATGCTTGAGAGGGCTTGTGACCTTTAAAATGACATTAATTACATTTCATTGCATATGTTTTAATCTAAGATGGCCTTAGATTATTGAGCTAAATTGTTGCCAAATGCAGCCAACCAAATTTATCATATGCATTTTTCAAAAATGCATCCACCTACATTCAAATACATTCCCACATATATTTTAAAATTTTTACCAAAGGTGGTGTAACGGTTGCTTTTTGTTAAAAACCATAAATGAAGACATTTCAATCATTTTTTGCTAGAAATATTCACTGAATATTTATTTAATGCACTTTCATTTACACACCTACCTCCTTGAGAATAAATTCAAACCCTTTGATTTGTCATTCAAACCACTCTTTCAGGCATAATCCTGTCATATCTGCACTCGTAAGAGAACTGCTAATTCTTTGCATTCCTATTCTCGTGAAAGAGTGCCGAATCACTCTTGCATGAGTACTTTGTACATGAAAGTTGCAAAGGTTCAACCACACCAATTGAACAAGATTGTTAGTGGAATGGAAAACTAGCAGGTGTTGCAGGGGTAAAGACATAGGCAAGGCTGGTGCTGACCCTTTGTAAATTGTTGGTATCTCTCTTCTCTTACCCCCTTCCTCATATTCATTATTATTCTTAATTAATTGATTGCATTGATTATTCATTTTTCTTTTGGTTTGGATTCGTTTTCTTTGGTAATTGGCTGTGTTTAGAATTAAAAAGTTAGCTATCTGTTTCAGGCAACCCATTCGTCCCCATCCCCAAGTGTTGAATCACTCTTGTTTGAGTAATTGTACGAGAAAGTTGCAAAAGTTCTATCTAGACCAATTGAACAAGAGTGTTGTAGGATTGGAAAACTAGCAAGTGTAGCAAGGGCGAAGACACATGCAAAGGTTGTGCTGACCTTTATACATTGCTAGTATCTCTGTTCTCTTACTCCCTTATTTTTCACATGTTCATTATCATTGATTATTTATTTTTTGAATGGAAATCGTTTTTCTTTGTTAATTGGTCGCGTTCAAAATTAAAAAGTTAGCCATGTGTTTCAAGCAATCCAATTCTCCCCCGTCTTAGGTTGCCATTTAGACCTTCGATTACGAATACATTAGAATCACCTGAACCCTATACAATTTCAACGATTCAGTTCACAAGCTGCAGAAACTAAAAGTTCGAAAACAAATAAATACTTAATAATTGAAGCAAAATTAAAAACCCCATTTCCAAGTAGAACAAAAAATCATCAACATTAGATGCAAAGATGAACTAATTTAAACATGTTAAACCCATACCTAGAATTCAAACGGAAAAAATACCTTAAAATCAATGTTGGGATAGATCCTAGCAAGAGACTTGGCAAGCCTTTCAGCAATGTCCTGACCCAAAACCCTCGAACACCGCACGACCCACCACTGAGGACCTGAATCTGCAAGATTGTCAAGATTGAGTTCTTCAGTCCATGAAGTATACTTCTTCTTGGATTTCTTAATTAGTCTTTCCTCAACTTCTTCTCTCCAATTGTATGTCTTTTCTGCCCTTATTTTGTTTCTCAATTGCCTTCTCTCTCTTGCTGTTAGTCTTTCGTTGTTGTCTGTTTTAAGGGTTGAGGAGATTAAGGTTTTGGGTTTATGGGTTTTGGGCAAGTTGGTGATTGGGAGTGCGATGGAGGGACTCCATTGGAGAATTCCTTGCCCCATCTTCCTCTCTTGAGATTTGGCCGTGGGAAACGATGCGTTTTTCGCCTTCGACTTTTGCGGCTTTTGTAGTTGCTTGAAAACGGGCATGGATATGAAAACGATGGTGGGCTTGGTTTCAATTGTTCTAATTCGCAAAATTATAAATTATATTATTTTTATTAATTGTATGATATCTTATCTCATTCTTTCAAGCTTTAACATTTAATTACCACATAAAGCGTATATTAAAATCTTCATGATATTTTATCTTAGTATATTCTAATATTTTTTAAAAAATATTAAATTATCTGCTAATATATTAAAACATAGAACTTGATTTATTTGGTTATTAACTATTTAATCCATTTAATATTACTGAATTCTAAAATAAATTCATTTATTTAGAAATTTTAAATTACTTAAAATAAAAAACAGAGATATTCCATGCCCAAAGGAGAGAAATTGAATTTCTTAAGTAGAATAGAGGAAGATCAACCGTGAAGGGATAATTTGAATTCAAAATTTTTACTATATAAAATTTGTAAGGATATTAATTAATTAATGAATTTAATTTAATATATATAAATTAAATATATTAACTTCATGAAAAAATTTATATTAACAAAAATAATAACAACAAACTGAGTTTTAATTTCAATAATTTAGAATCGGTCATTTGAGTGATAAGTATGAGAATTTAAATGGGTATGAATTTTAACAAATAATGGGCTTGAATTTTATTATACTAATTTGATATATTTAAGCAGCAGAAAATTATTCTTTGCCCTCTAACGTTATTAACAGCAAAAATTATAAATCTAATCAAACCTAAAGTACGTGGGTCCCACTATTCTTAACTCAAACAGGAAAAGTAACGAAACCGCTTAAACTAGAAACATAAAAGAGTAGTCCCACCCAATTTTGCCCGCTTATTTTCACAAACTCCATATCTGATTCTCTTCTGAAAATTTCAAAAACTCCCGCCGTTTGCATCCTTCATAAACCCTCCCGTTAAAATCTCTCTCTTCTTCTGTTCGGATCTAGGTTTTTTCTTTTTTATATCCCATTCGTCGTCTCTTTCGTTGACCTTCTTCCCCATCACGAAGATGGCAAAGCAGAGCAACAAAACGAAGAAGGCAGCAGACAACAACTACAACTTCGGCAAAGGCAAAATCACGCCAGTTCAAATCGCATTCATCGTCGACCGATATCTCTCCGACAACAACTTCCATGAGACCCGCTCTACTTTTAGATCCGAAGCTTCCTCTCTCATTTCCAAGTCTCCACTTCGCGAGGTAAGCAATACCCATTTTCTCTCTCCTCTTTTTCTCATCCGGGTCATATTTGATTTTGATGTTGGGGGAGGGTCTGATTTTATAGGCTCCGAAGAGTTTGTTAAGTTTGGGAGATATGTTGGATGAGTACATATGTTTGAAAGAGCAAAAGGTGATGGTGGATCAAGAGAAGTGTAGGCTTGAACAGGAAAAGTGCAGGGTTCAGAAACTGCTTCAAGGAATGCAAGATGTTATGAATGTCTATAATTATTCAAGTGGGTCTACTCCTCTGCCAATGCCGACTGCTGTGTCAAGATCCATGGTGCTGGTTCCTCGGCTAGACCAAAATGTCGCGTCTCCTGCAGCAGGTACCGTCTTTTTGTTTACTCTTTTGCTTTTAGTTTCACATTTTGTTAATTTGCTACTTATGTTGAACTGGATTATAATGTTCATGAATCTACTGAAAAGGATTAATTGGATTTTGACTATGTCGTGTATTTTATGTCAGTGTTGTCAGTACTGCAAATGAGTAAGAAGTGCATAATAGATTTGGGTCATTGAAGCACTAGGGCATAACATTGATGTCTCTTAGCTGGTCATTAATCAGTGGCAAATCTTATTGGGCCACTGAAGGTTTAAATCCATTGAACTGAGGAGCACGTTGACTTTCAATGTTGCATTTTGTCAAATGCCTCTGACCAGATTATATTCTAACGGACTGAACTGTATTTGTCATCGCCCAGTCATGTCACCGGCAAAATTTTTGGCCCATTTCTTGAATTGGACCATCTCTGGGTTTTAAACTATTTTCGAGTCTTTTTTTCCCCCCTTTTTTTCCATTGCTCCCCTTCTGATTTCTCCTTTTATTCCTCCCCCTCAAATCCCCCACATTTCTTGGTTTAATGCTCGAGATGTCTGTCTTCAAAGGAATAATAGCTTTTCCCGCAATGTTGCATATGGGAGCTACACAATTGTAACAACTGATATGTACTATAAAAGACGCAATTGAACTCCATGAAGTTCTGTCATGAGCTGCAATTAGGAACTTGAATTTCTGTCAGCATCAATATTTAGTACAAGACTAGTTTCAGGGTTGTGATCCACTTCATGTGATCAGGATTCCAAATTAATAGAACTCCTACTTTGAGCTGTGTGCGAAATCCTCCCAGAAGGACAAGAGGCTCAGGATCATCAACATCCAAGAGGAAGTCTTCAAGTGCTGTTTCAGATGCACCAGATGCAAAAAAACTGTGTACACCCTCGGCCTCTAAACAGTTGCCAACTGAGGATGGTAGTTCAATTGTACCAGGTGAGTTTTGAGTTATTTGCAGGAAACAATATATATGGAAAAAATTTTAAGCTTTTCTATTGCCGCACATAAATGTGCATCTTTTATGCGAGTCAATTAATTTTTTTAAGATTCCTTTGTCTCCTGCAGGCCCTGCTATGCTGCCACAATCTTCTCATGCATTGAATAGCCAAGATAATTTTCAGCAATGTCCCAGAGCGCAATCACCAAGACTCAATAGCATTCCCGTTGAGTCATCATTTCAGAAGTCTGGAGTTGCTAAGAGTTTGTTTAACCAGCCTTCTACATCCCCACCAACTAAGTCTAGTTCTTCTGGTCCCAAGACACCTCCACAATCATGTTCCTCCCAAAGTGATAAATCCATTTCACCACTGGAGATTTCTTCGAATGCTAATTCAGTTAAGATGTGCACTCCTAAAAAAATCAAACCGCAAAACTGCACCATAATTTCTACTGAGACTGCTGTTATAGTCAGCCCTTGCAAGCAAAAAGCTTACTATATGGAGAGGAACCACTGTGTCTCCTCTCCAGTTAAGATGAAGAAGTTAAGCAAGAGAGGTCATGTTAAAGGCAGACTAGATTTTGATGGTTCTGATGCTCCAACAACTTTAGCATGTGGAAATTCAACATCTGAGGCCGACAAGGATGACGAGATATTTGACATGGATTTTCCTAATCTTGATATTTTCGGTCCAGATTTCTCCATTGATGATCTGCTTGTTGACTTTGACATTGGCTGCAAAGAATTAAATTGTACTAGCCAGCAGGAGCCGGGTGCCTCTCTTAGTTCTGTCTCTAGGTATTGTCTTTCTCCAGGATTTTATTTTTTTCCATCCAGGCATGGCCAAAGATCATCTGTATTTTTCTTTTCCAGTTCTCACCTTGTCTACTTGAGCAGGTCTCCCAATGGAGCGGAGGATGATAATCAAGGGAAAAGTCAAATTTTATCTGAGTATTCATCAACGGTAACTGAAGTTCTAGCTGAGAAGGATATGATGACACTAGGTAGTATATGTACAATTTTACTTGCCCTATGCTTTCCATGATTTACGATTTTAGATATCATTCTGACATTCTGTCTATATGATTACAGGTTCAGATACTCTCACCTCAGTGAAATCCGTAACTAAATGCATAAGGATATTGAGTCCAGGTAACAACCCATTCCGTTGAGGTTCTTTTCTTTGCAAAGAATACAAAATTACTAATCTGCTTCTCTTCGTGTTGTATAATTGCAGCAAAAAGTCGAAGGAGCTCTTCTTTGGATCGGGAAAATTTAACTTCAAGTGGATGATGAGTCAAACAACCAAGATCAAGATCAATCTTAGGCTGTCATGGAACCAGTAAAGCACTCACAAATTCTTTTTTAACACAGTCCAAGCACTTACAAAAACTTATATGGGTTGGATTCTAGATTTAGACTTTTGATTTATTTTCGCAAGTTGCAGATTAATGCTTTTTGTGGCCAGACAAACTTTTAAGTTTGTAGGTTTTTAATATCTAGTCCTACCCTTCAATTTTAGAGTTGGAAAATTTGACATTCATTGCTCGTAACATACAGAATTCAACAATTTGATGGTAGTTGTTCTAGACACTCATTTAATTTATAGAATGGAATGAAATGAAATTACAAGTTATCAGCGCCGCTGTGACTATCAAGCCAGGTACTTTTCCAGTTTCTCTACTTTGTTAGGACTTCCAATGAATATTGGTGTATGCTGGTGAATCTGCAAAAGAGTAGAACCTGCAAATATCATCATTTCAAAGTTGGAGCTGAGTGATCATTATTTGACTCATTAGTAGTCCTTACCTCCTGTGGTTTGATGTCAAGTATTCTCCGATGACCATCTATTGCTTTCCCACCGGCTTGTTCCACTAGAAAGCTCATTGGTGCACACTCATATAGAGCCTGAGGTTGCCCTGCTTGCTATTTGTATTCTTTGGGTTCCCATAGATACCACCAACAAGCAGCATCCTGTGGATTTCACCGACCAGGCAGCCTATGTAATGGCCAGAATAGGGCTTCCCATTAGCTCCTGGCTGTCTAAGGTGACTGAGGCAACTCTTCAACTTCTCCTCCCACAAATCATAATTTCCTTCATTAAACGAGTAGATCTTACCTTTCTTAGGTATCTTAATATCTTCATGGGTTAGAACAACTTCCCCATAGTTTGTATCCAAGGTGAAAGCATAAACCCCTTTGCCTATTGATAGTGTAAAGACAACTGAGCTTGAATATAGGCAATAACCAGCAGCCAGTAATTTGCTTCCCGGCTGGCAAACACTGATGACATTTTTGCTTTGCTTGATCAAGCTGCATTTTGTTAAATACTTGAACATTTTAAGTCATTGGCACTCAAAGCTCCACATAATTTCTTATGAAAAATTTTGGACATGGTTAATGAAGTTTTTTTGCCCCTCTTAAAAAATCCCTACCTTGAAAATTTTGGTTAGAATGGAGAAACCTCAAGAAAAAAAATGTTGCTGCTTTGGAACCGTGGTCTCATCTTTGATATCAAGAAGGCATTGTTCATTAGGTCCATAAATTCCAAATATGGATCCGGTGGTTAAGGCGGGATCAATGTTGGCTAATCCATCAATGGGATAAAAAACAACAATATAGTTCCCAGAGTAGGTCTCTTCAACTGCAATGGGGACATCTTCCTTAGATGCTATGTTTCCTGTCCGCCCACTTGATCTTAGGCAGTTGCAAAACAGCTGCTAGGATGATCAAAATATTCAATTTGAGCTTAAACAACCATCAATTTTTTTTTAATCCAAGAGGTCAAGAAGAAATGCATAAAATTTGAGACAGAAAATAATAACAAGACCAATGCCAGCCTCATTGGAGATAATGTCAAGTTTCTTCTGGTCTTCACCTTGGACATTGACAGTACCCTGAAGACCCGTGAGATTGATTACGCTGGATCTTTGAAGCAGTGAAGCGATTTGTTTGCAGGCTAAGGATATGCTTGAAAGAACTATTGTGATCTCTGCATCTATGGAACCAGCCTGTTCTTGCTTTAGTAGCCATGTGGTCAAGTTATCGATTTCAAAGCGAGTCTTCCTATTGATCCTAGCCTGTGAATCTGATAATCCAACTGCTTCACATCTGATTCCAGACTGTAAAATGGCATTGTTTCAGTTGGTTTTGTTGTGGCTGAATGTGGAGGGAAATGAGTGAAGGGTTTTCAGCCTGGGGAGATGGTGAGGAGAGCATTGCTTCAACCATCTCTCTCTCTCCCCCTCTTTGTGTCTTTTTTTTGTAATAAAATATTGACTTTGGGTTTGATTAAATCTGGTTTGAATCGGGTTAAACTCTTAAAAACAAAACTTTCCTTACACCTTTTTTCTCCGCACAAGAAATTCTAACCTGACATTTTATTTAAAGGATATTAGTATCCGGCCACTGGACCAACTAGACATTAATCTCCCCTTCTCTTTGTTTTCCTTATGTAGTTGGCTTTTGTTTTGTGATTGTAAATTCAGCTAAGAGAAATTGGGGGGCCACACCTTAGGCTTTAGCATGCTTGGAGATGGCAAGCCAGGTGACCACTTGAATATAATACGCCAAAAGGAAGAACTTGGGGGAGGGGGTAATGGCCCCTTATGTTCTTGTGTAAACACCAGAAAATAGAAAAAAAGAACAAATTAAATTTTCGAATACACTGATAAATTATATGAAAATTGCTTATAATATTAATACAAACTTTTCTGTAAAAACTCAAAGTTGATGATTGACACTGGTATCATCTTCACTTTGTGATCTATGGTGGGAAAAGTTGGGGATGTGAATTTTCATGGATTTGTTTTGTCTTCAAATTTACAGGAAAACTGGTAGTGTATTTGTAATTTCAGGGTCAAATGTACTAAGTAGCTTAAACATGAGTTATCGATTAAAGTTCCGGATTTCTTGTGCTGCATGAATCAATCTAGTGTGACATCAATACCATCACATAGGGATGCTTACAAGAATTAATTGAAGAGCTTAACCCTTTCCTTCCATGAATTTCTCAATCTTTACAATTGATCTAAAAGAGCAACATCAAAACTGACTACTTAGAGGCCCCTCCAAGCATCCTTGGATTCCATTACAAAGAGTATTTCAATCAGGACAGAATTTTATAAACAAAAACTTATTCTAACTTTTTTCACATCTTCTTCAACCCAAGTACTTCTCCAATTTCTCCACTTCCTCCACGCTTCCAATATAAAGAGGAACGCGCTGATGAATCTGTTATATTACCAAAAAACCAACCACATTATTTTGTGCACGCTACTAGTAAACTTCATGCTTGACTCGAACAACAAAAAATATTTATCTTACCTCTGTAGGTTGGATGTCTAGTATTCTTTGATGACCATCTGAGCCTTTGCCTCCTGCTTGCTCCACTATAAAGCTCATTGGTGCACACTCATACAAAAGCCTCAGCTTTCCATTTTTGCTCTTTTTATCTCTTGGGTACCCGTAAATTCCCCCATAGAGCAGTGTCCGATGAAAGTCACCTACCAAGCTTCCAATATATCTGGCTGAATAGGGCTTCCCACTAGGACCAGGGTCTTTAAGGTCATCAATGTACTTCTTCAACTTATCATCCCACAATTGGTAATTTCCCTCATTGAATGCATAAATTTTTCCAGCCTTTGGTATTTGTAAGTTCTTTTGAGTTAACACAAATTCACCATACATCGGGTCTAGGGTAAATGCGGAAACTCCTTTTCCAACAGAGAGAACAAAGATCACAGAGCTCGAGTACATACAGTAGCCTGCAGCAAGAAGGTTGCTACCTGGTTGACAAACGTTCACCACGCATCTCTGCTCAGTACTGCTAAGCTGCATTTTGCAGTTCATCAAACAGTTAAGGTTGGATTAGGACTATTCCTAGTATTTTTCAATTGTATCAAACATAAGGCAGGATTGTACTAATACCGCTGTGTCATCGCTAGTGTCTGCGAGGCACTCATCATTAGGGCTGTAAATTCCAAAGATAGACCCAGTAGACACAGCAGCATCGATGTTGGATGATCCGTCAAGCGGGTCAAACACCACAATATAGTTGCCCGAATAGCTCTCTTCCACTGCAACAGGCACATCTTCTTCCTCTGATGCTATGATTCCGGTCCTTCCACTTGATCTCAAGCAATTGGAAAACACCTGCCAGTACATATCTAGAAATTGGATTCCGAGTCTTGTTGCTAGCAATTGTACTCTAATTCATTAGTATTTTTCTTTTCGCATCATAATTTTGGAGCGTTTTGCGTGTCAAAACAAAACACGTAGGACTTAACCCACAATGCATATGTTTCATGTTACATGTTTACAAAGAAAACAAAGTTAAAGAGGTAGAATGAAAGACCGACCTCATTGGAGACAACATCAAGCTTCTTCTGAGCCTCTCCTTGAACGTTGACTGCACCCTGAACACCGGTTAGATTAGAGATGCTAGCCCTCTGAACAAGAGAAGCAATCTGCTTACAAGCCATGGAAATACTAGAAATGACAATGGTGAGCTCTGCATCAATCACACCAGCTTGTTCCTGCTTAAGCAGCCAACTAGTCAGTGTTTGAATCTCATATCCAGTCTTCTTCGTCTCTGCCTCTGTTGTCCCCACTGCCATGCACGGAACACCATGCCTTCTCTTGCTAGTCAGTGGTGATGATGATGAGGGGATACATGATTTGGCTTCGGAGACTTTAAGGCGAAAAGGGGTAATCAGTTGACAGACTGAAGCGGAGTTTGAGAAGAGAAGTAGCCGAGAAGATGATGAGGATGATATTGCAGTTGCTGCTGCTGATATTGCAGCTGCCATGATTATTTTTTTCTTCTGTATGCTAAGTTTGGGAATTGCGTTTTTTGTTCATTGGATGAAATTAGAAGGTTTGGAATTGAGGAGAATGAAAGGCCAGAAGAGATTTCGCTAATGTTGGGACCCACTTATCTTACTTTGCGATGCTTGTTGGTTGTAATCTCGCCCCCTCCCTCGCCCCCTTTGGGAGAGGGAAGAGGCCTGGAATATTTTTTTTTTTGGTACATAGAGGCCTGGAATATAATGGACCTGCTAAGAGATCTTGTGGCCCATTTACTTCTTACGGGCCTATTCTGGGTCATCTGTTTTAGTGCTAGTGGGCCACGGACTTGGATATCCCAAGCTAGTCCAGAGCCAGGCACCATAAAGAGGCTAATTATCTCCGTTCAAATAAACCATCAGAACACCCGATTGCCGGTTGGTTTAATAAAATATAATACTAATTCTCTTAATTAAAATTTTAAATTTGATTTACAACTTTGACATGGAGCAGATTATATTAGAAAATAGTCCCCTTAAATAGACCATTACAAGTATCAGACCAGATCAGTCGAGACATGACTCTAGATACTGGTTAGTATGGTATAAAAAAAAAAATAAACCAACGGAGTTGGAATAGTGAATAAGGATGTTAGATTCGTTATTTTAATTTGAATCCGATAACATTTGAATTGAATTAATCAAAATATAACTCAAAATACTAATCGATTTACGAAAAAAAAAATCTTCATCCAAATTCAAATAAAGGATCCCAAACCGAATATAACTACATATTTAGATTTATTTACAATATTTTATATTCAATTATGATTTATGTAATAAAAAATTGTTCTTGATGTATATGCATATTTTGTCCCATGTCAATTGACAAAGGAAAAACTTCTTATAAACACCATAGATTTCTTCTTTAGTCTATAATTCAATACAAATTCTTAATTAATGAATTTATTGTATTACGCTTGTAAATATGGTATTTTTCTATTCAATCTCCATTTACAATATGACTTACTTGTTTGTATATGTATTTGTAATTTATCTAATTAAAAAAAATCTCATTTAGATTAATTTTTGGGTGTATCTAAGGTGCCATTACAACCTAAGCACAAGAAAGCAACACTAACCATTGCAGCTTGGATGACAGGCGTCGTCGCTGTAGACGGGACATCCGACAAACAAGGAAAGAATATTAAGGAGTAGCACTCCCATCCCAATAATTATGAACAATTTAACAAGTTTAATCACAAAATACCAATGTTAAGTATCAAGACTTTTAATTTATATTTCTATTAAAAAATAAATGATAAAAAACAAGAATAAAACCGAGTGTCAAACAATATATTTACATTAAAAAATATAATATAATATATATTTAAAATTATAATTCAAAAAAATAATGTGATAAGTATATTATCACACTTATTCCCATTCGATATCTATCGAAGTATAGAAACAAGGGATGCATACCGCCCTATTTAGTATTTACTTTAAACAATTGAAGGAAAACAAAAGGGCACCTCACCTCACCCCCAAAAAAAAAAAAAAAAAACAAAAACAAAAACAAAAGGGCAGACAAAATTAAACAGAAAACCTATCATACATTTCCAGACATCAAACAAAAGAAAAGTCATGGGCAATGAAAACATTCCTGCCGTGCATGGCAATTTAAAGGCCCTTCTCACTCATATTTGAGCAGGCCAAACCCATCCTGAAACTCAAAAGAAGAAAAGAATTTGGCTTAATTAGTCAGTGTCAATTATTAATCTTTACAAGGCATGTCTTATTAAGTTGATTTTAAGTCTTAGTTTTAGGTCCGAGGAACAGCCAGATACATTCGTCCATTGTCGTGTATTGTGCGTGTAATATGGTGCGGCCTCCCCAAAGTCAGCTGACTTTTCCTGCACCCTGAGATCGAATCACACGCGGCAGTCGACTGCATTTTTCGATGTCAACCTGGGAACGAACCTCTCCAGTTAACAGATGGTATTATTTTTAATTTTCTTAATCTTTCTTTAATAGTTGTAAGCTGACCCATCGAATTCCGTTGCGCTCACAAACATGGCCTCACGACTCCAGCCGTGATGGACTCGCTTAAATTAGATATTGACGTGAAGATTTTTATAATAATTTAAAATAATACTAATTGTTTTTGCCATCTTTTTTTTTTTTTTTAAATAATGATCTTGACAAATGTTGTGGATTACCATCAATCGAGCATTGGGCCAAAAGTTGATAGAAACCTGTATTTGTTTTTTGGTTGCGGAAGCTCAAATCGTTTTTCGAAATAGTAATAAGTTCACTTCACACGTTATTTGAAAAATGCAAATAACTAAAAATCTACTATTTCCCGAATATAAATGGAAAATATATTTTCCAAAAACTTTTGGTTTTTTTTTTTTTTTTTTTTTTACACTAGTAGAATGTTACGTGCTAATTTTTATGAGTTTTTTTTTTTTTAAGTTTTTAAAATTGCCAAAGATTAATTAAGTGGGTTTTTGTACAGTAAAATTACTATTGTGTGCAATAATAGCCTTTATCAGTACTAAAACATATTCACCGTAGGATGAAATCCATGATCAATAGGCAAGGGTATATCGAGTTTTGCCATGTTTTTTCGGGGGGTTGTTTAGTAATATTATTTGTCGTGAATTTTTCTTGTTTGCGGTTTAAGATATGACGTGGCTCAAAACCTAAGGAGCAGAGGCTCCTGCCATGGGCAAGAGAGAAGAGTAGACCCCATATCCCAATCATGGAAAAAAAAACATGACCATAAAATCATAGAAACTTCACGAGGACTTAGAACATTAGGTAAGAAACAAGAAAAATACACCCCAAACGACAAACTAATAATTTAATTTAATTATAAGCAAAAACAATTTTTTTTTTTTATAAGGATTTGAACCTGAAATCACTAGATTGGAAGAGATGAGTTTGTATCATTAAACTGTCTCTTAGAGACATTAGAATATTAGGCAAAAGAATTTGTTCTTTTTTTTAAGACCTTAAATTTGATATTATTAAAAAACTCATTCTCCATGAATAGTTTTCAAGAGTTTTTTCAATCTGATATACAATTTTTGTACTTATTTATAGAAATTATAAGAAAAAAATGAGCGTGGGGTCCTAATGGATGGTCAAGAGACACCAACCGGCTGGTAAGTCGTCCTTCGAATTTAGAGACCCCGTCAAAGCTAAAGCACTGCCCCACGTTACTATTACATTAAAAATCAAATATTTTTATGCGTTGAAGTTAGAAAGGTACAAAAATCTTAGGACGATTTAATGTACTCCAATACGAAAGCCCCCATACATAGGAACCCCCATACCATTTTCGCTTTATTGCCTTCCCAGTTCTGTCCTCCAAATTTTCTATATAGAAACCCATCCCCTCTGTTCACTCTCACAAAATCCCACCATCTTAAATCTCAACAAATCCCCTAATAAATCCTCCATTCTCTCGCTCTCTCTCTCCACCCAAAACAAAATAAAGATCTAATCATGGGTGGTTCAACAAAATTGTCATTGGCTCTGTTCTTTGCCTCTTCTTTCCTCATCCAAGGAATTCTAGGTACATTTTTCTGTTCATGGTGCATCAAAAATTTCTCTCGAAAGAAATGATCTCAATACTTACGGAGATGATAAAAATATTATGGATATAAGAATGACCGTAAATTTTAATTATTTTTTAATTTCTTTGCAGGGGAAATAGTTTGTGAGGATTTGCCAACGGATGTGTGTGCATTCACAATTGCATCATCGGGGAAGAGATGCTTGTTGGAAAATCAGGTAGGGGGAAATGGAGAAATGGAATATCAATGCAGGACAACTGAAGTTGTGGTGGAAAGTGTGGCCGAATACATGGAAACGGATAAGTGCGTGAGTGCATGTGGGGTTGATCGGAATTCAGTCGGAATCTCGTCTGATTCTCTCCTTGAGCCTCAATTCACAGCCAAGCTCTGCTCTCCGGCTTGCTACCAGAACTGTCCCAACATTGTTGACCTTTATGTCAACTTGGCTGCAGGAGAAGGTAAGCAATTCATTCCCACCATCAACTTTTTTCCTTGTGGCCTTAATATAAAATTTTGACTTCGATCCTATTAATAATCATTTTCATCTAAATATTTTTAAAATATATATATACATATATATATATATATATATATATATATATATGATTAATACGTTGGTGTAATGTAAAGTAGAATAAATTTTTTATATAAGAAATAGGGATATTTGTGGTATGTGTCAAAATAGGAAGCGGGGAGGAATAATTTTAGATTTTTATAAAAATGAATTTTTTTATTTTTGACTATTTGATTAAAACAGATGAATTCTTCTAGAAAAAAAAATGTTTTTTTTCCTGCCATGAGAATGGATGGGTCAAATTTTATATTGACAATTGACCACTCTTGAATTTGAACTTGGAAAATAACAATTTTGTCTTCAAATATCAATTTTCTTTTGAAGGGTTTCCCGAAAGACACAGGAAGCAAGCAGAGGCCGAGCCAAGAAATTCTTTTGGAGGAGGCCAATAATTAATAAAAATTATAAGATAAAAATATATTAAAAATTTATATAATTTTAATTAAAAATATAAAAAAATATTAAATAAAATAAATAATTTATAAAAATTATACTCTATACTTTTTCATTGATTCAAATTTATCTATAATCGATTATGAACCGAAAACACTATTAATTTCTTTTTTAATATAAATAACTAAACTATACTTTTCTTTCATTTTGTTACACAGTCTTATCTTCAAAATCTTCATTACTAAAAACTCACGTTCATTAGTTGCTGTTGAAATTAAGTATCAAAATAACATATCTATCAACTAAATAATAAATCTTTTATTTCCCAATTTCCATAACTTGTTGCACAACTTTGAGATGGTCATTAAATTTTGATAATTTTCATATTTTAACACATCTAACATATGATGTTACAATTGAATTTTCATATGAATTTGTTCTTGTTCAATAAAATCAACTTTTTGCAATTGAACATCATGTGAAATATATCTAACATTTTCTTGAACATTCTCTAAAATAAAATTTTCAATTCTATTATTGTAAATTTTCACAATTTTTTGAAATTGAGTGTTCATCATCGTATCTAAAGGCACAACCTTGAAATGCCACCAGAGAAAAAAATTTGAGAAAACAATTTAAAAGAAAGAAAATTTCTATATTTTTAACATATTTAGTGTTGCAATTTAGACAGCAGGTAAAGCATAATGTTAGACAGCACGAGAGAGAGGGAGTTTCTTTTGATCTATGATGCCTTTCTTGGACCTAGTGTGTTTTTTGATGCGCACATGCAGGTGTGTTTTTGCCGGATCTTTGTGAAGCACAACGCACCAACCCTCGCCGATCAATGCTAGCCATTCAGAGCTAGTATATATTGATAGACAGGGAGGGGAAAAAAGAGAGGGAATTACACGGTTTGACCATAAATCATTTTATATTTTAAAGGAGGTGAGATTATTTTGTGTTCCCTATTTTTACAATTTTTGAGCTCAATAAATGGGCTTCATATTAGTTTATCTGGGTTCGAAGTGCAATTTCTTTTTATTTATTATATAAAATTTAAATTTTAAATCACGAAATTAAAAAAAAAAAATTGAAAACTCAAAAGTACGTTTCTTTTAATACGTGTTTGCACACCTAGCTTCATTGCAGAGGAATAAGCTAATAAAAGTTTTCACTTGACAAATAATCGTAAAAGTTTTCACTGCTTTGAGCACCAGATGAGCCCATGGCCTGCTATTGGGTGGACCACGCTTGTCTTTGGGCTAGGCATCTACAAAACTAGAGGGAGTGTTTTGGGCTTATTTTTTGTCCAACCTGTTCGTGCAGCCCACTTGTAATCCATTGAGTTGTTTTTTTTAATATGTTGATGATCTGGTATTTTGAATTTCGTCCCGATTAAACCAGACTGAGAAGTTTGTTAGATTTCAATTGAAGGGGTTTTCACCAAATAATGTTTTTTCCGTACCCAGTAGAAGTCGAACTTCCGATCTGGTTAAGCGATGAAGGTATCCTTCCTACCTACACCAACATATGTCGGTATCCATTGAGTTGTTTAACTATAAGTCCATACACCCCAATGGATAATTTGTGGGGTATTTTATTGTACCGCTTAACAAAAATTACAAATTTAGACTTATTATTTGGGTATAGAGTCAACTATATTATGAGACACTTACTCTTTAAGAGGGAGCTCAGCCGGGTCAATCCAAATTAGTTGAGACGAAACTCTAAACACATGGTGTAATAGTACGACATTCCACTCCTTAATCATAAGTTTTATGTTCGAACCATGAGAATGGAGAAATAAAATTTGGGAGAGTCAATCTCTTAATGAGCCTTACAATGGTCGGACAATATTAGTCGTATAAAACCCGAATATCAGTTTGTGAAAAAAAAAACCCAAAGAGCCCTAATTGGCTTGCGGGTCTAATTAGCCCAATTAAATATTTTTTTTTGGTACTGTTGGATTTATATGCACATATACATGCGGAAGCGTGCAAAATTTTCGGAATCATAAAAGGTTAGGGTTTTTGGGCATACCTCAAAAAGTAGATTACAAATAATCTGGGGAACCGCGAATCTCGATCAATCGACCTCGCCGTCGGGATGATAACCACGAAAGTCGAGCTATCACCGCAGCACCACGACACCTCAATCGAAATCCGGTGACGCAATTCTCTTCGCAGAATTTTTCCCTCTCTCTCTCTCAATTGTCTCCTCACGATTGTGCAATCATAGAATGAATTGTGCCTCCTAGGGTTTACCCTAGTTTCCATATCCCTCCGTCACTACAAATGGTAGGGAATTCAAATTCCGTCAGTTACCATTTGTGCATATGGAAAGTGTGAAATTTCCTTTTTCCAAATTTGGAAAGATGCCCCACGTGGGCATTAATTCCTTCAGGTACATTGGTTAAACCACCGTTCTGTATCCAGAGTTTTACTTTAATTATTCTGAACCGATCGCTGTAGGGCTCGTTTTGTGGGACAGATCTCCCAACATTCATTTTTGTCGCCTTTACCCCGTGTTGAACCCCGATAGAATGGTGCAATCCCGTGGCCAGCACCGACCAATGTTGGTAGCCCAATTAAATATTTTGGATATACAATTGTAGGTTTGATCGAAAGGGAAAGCGGGCCCATCAAATAAACAAGTCTTTTTTAATCCATCTATATTTAAATTTTATTTTGATTAATTCAAATCGAATATTATCATAATCAAATAAAAAAAAATTCTCATAACATAATTTTTTTTATTTTTAATTTTTAAATTTAAAATTTAATTTAAAAATTTAACATTCATGTCCAACGAGTCGATCATAAAAAAAGCTATCATTCATGCATGAATCTTAAGGAGGATTTGGCCCCAGATGATCTTTCAGACAACTCCAACTAAGTTGCAAGCCGCTTAGCCAAGAAAAAGAAAGAAAGAAATTGAGGCATCAAGAGTTTTTTCTTTTTTTTGCCAAGAAAATTAATAATTTTCCCTCTTTCTTGTTCGTTTATAATTTACAAACAGATTATATATGGATATATCTGCGACTTGCATTTCTTAATAAAAAATATTAGGTGAACTAAATAAATAATGAATAAAATAGTCTAAATTTTACATGTTTGTTACATCAATTTATTTTAATAAAATTTTTAATTATTACTTGAAATGAGAAAAATATATTAATAATTTGATTAAAAATTGATTAATATACATGAATATAAATAGTTACATAAGATTGGTCTATCTAATATTATTGTTGTTACAATCGTCACATTTTTGTTCCTTGCTTTTATTACCCTTTTAACATATTATACATCGAACAAATTTAAGGATCCATAATAAGAAAAGAGACATTACAAAAATTATTTAATTTATTATTTGATGAATGGTGAAAACCAAACGAACATTGAAATTATTACAAACTAAGAAATAGAAATCAATTACAATGAAATTATTATTTGAAGAAGTTCCTTATTACACATGGGGTGGAAATCAAACAAAGGAATGCGAAATGAAACGAATTATTAGTGAAGAAGAATCACAATTGTGTAATCGCGCGATGCATCAATTCAGCATAACTAAGAACAGCTCGGAAGATCCTCCGGTGGCGGTGGCAACGTGGTCGCCGGAGTGGGCCCGTTCTCTACCACTATTGCGGTGGCTAGACCCCACGGCAAGTGCACGTCCAAGTGGCAATGCATCAACCATACACCTGTCCACATCACAAAAATTTGCACCGAACAATTATTAGCATAATCACATCTCTAAAATTGTTATTAGCAAATTGAGCAGAGAGATGTGACGCGTGAAAACATGTTCACCTTTTTTCCTTAAAATTTGATCCGACTATTTTGGCAAATTCATCTTTATTATAGATAACTTTCAAAATATTTCGGTTTTGTATAGCATATTAATAATATTTTAAAATTATTTTTATTTAAAAGATTTAATTATTTCATGTAGCATATTAATAATATTCATTGCTAAATATGCATTTTAATTTATAGAATTTACCTGGATTATTAGCTTGGAATCGGATCACAGCCCACCCACCGACCGGAACTCCGATTGTGTTGCGGACTTGAGGATTATAGAAATTGAACTTCTCCGGATCGTTGACCGGGTCATAATTCCCAAACCCTTGAGCCAATACGTGGAAATTAAAGCCGTGCAAGTGCATGGGGTGATTTTCGACCCCAATCAATGCAGTGTTTTGCATCACCATCTGCACGGTGGAATTGAACTTCACTTTCTTGACACGTGTCGACTTTGTGGTGAAAACCAGCGACTCGTTAAGACTGAGATCCGAGTTGGTATAATCGAATGTCACCGGAGGATAGTCAGGGAAATTAGGTTCGTAGATTCCGCTGACTTTGTAAAAGAAAGCTTGCAACATTGACAATGCGGTGGGGAACTGGAATGATGCGTTGTTCATACTCGCAGCCAATCTCTCCCCTAATGGGCCATCACAGGTTGCATTGCCACCGCACGGGACCAGGCCCAGTCCAATAGTCACAAACATGTGCTCGTCCACTTCAAGAGGTACCGGGGTCCAATGAGGCCCATTAACAAGCCCAGTCAAATTGCTAAAAAACTTATGGGCCGTGGGTGTGTCATTGTAGGCAGGGAGAGTTGGCATGAGAGGAGTTGCTGGCGTGGTACCTTCATATTGGATAATTCCGGTCGTTGTAGTTTCATCAAAGTCTACACCTTCTGCGCTGGCATAAGCGCGTGCCGCCATATAGTAGGTGCCGGGAGACTGGTTGGCGGTGAGGAGGACATCGGTGGTTTGACCCGGCGCCACCACAATTACGTCGGTGATGTATGGCGCAGTGTACGAGGCATCTACTGCGACCACAGTGAAGTTGTGCCCCGCAATTTTGAAGAAGAGTTGGTTATTGAGTGCAGCATTGATTATTCTCAACATATAGGTCTTTCCTTGCTTCACTGTCAACTTATATGTTTCTGTATAATTTTTAATTTAAAAAAGAAAGGAGTCAGCATGCGGGTAATGAGAAAATGGGCAAAATCCCACTTCTGGAGTTAAAAAAAAAAAAAAGATTAAATAATTTTTAATTTTTTTTATAATTTTATAAAAAATATTTAACCGTTTGTATCAGTGTCCTACTATTGTCATATTAATATCATTTTAAAATTATTTTCGATTAACCAGTTTAACTAGTTCACATGACATCATGGTGATTGGTTAAACCCATTCGACTGAAAAAACCTAAAATTAAAATTATGTATTTTTTTAAATTTATAATTAATATTTTATCATAAAAATAAAACTAAAATATTATTATAAGAAAAGTATTTTCATTTTCTTTCCGAAAACTTACTGAGATCAGAGCATGAGTAATTATCACCGGGCCGGCCATTAATGGTGAAGGCATCAGAAATGTTTGGGGCGCCACCGGTGGCTAGTCCCTCATTTTCCACGTCAATAACGTTTGCATTCCACCATTCCCCTGCATTCACATTTAAATTTAACATCACTTTCCTCAATCATATGATCAATAAAAATTCTTGAATAAATGTAAAAAAAAAGAAAAGAAAAGAAAAGGGTATTAGGGTTGTTACTGGAGCTAAAATAATTCTATTTGCATTTATTAGTATGAACCAAGGGAACTAGAATGTAGGATGTGATTAATTTAGATATTGGTTTGAATTTACCTAAGAGAATGGGAACTTCCTTGTAGGGCTTAGGGAAAGGGTAAGAGTGACCGGCACGGGGACGAATAATGAGTGCACCATGGACTGTGGCACGAAGCCATTGGACATGTGCATGCCACCATAAGGTGCCCTCCTGTCCTGTGATGGTGAACTTGTAGGTATAGCTATTGCCGGGTCGGATTGGGCATTGGGTCGTATACTCGGGTCCATCTGCCCACCCGCTCAATCGTTGGAATACCCCGTGCCTGCATACAAATATGTTGCCTCCACAAATCAGTATTATCAAATAAGCGAAAGAAATTTGAGTAATCGACATGGCCCACTACACCAGAAGAAGTTAGACAAAGATATATTGCGACGGGTTCGGCATGAACATTTTATATTAATAATGAGAATAAAGCTAAAAAAATTAGTTACTAGAAAATTTTAAATATTTATGTTAAATATGAAATATAATATATGTATGAAATTAGTAGAATATAATTTTTGAAATTATATAGATAATATATATATATTTTTGGCGAAACCTTGCCCCGGCGAAGTTGTATAAGGCTTGACGGATTAGTTGATTAAACATGAAATTTAGGACACTATTTACCAGTGAATTGTAAGGTTGTAAGGTGATTTATTGAAGACATGAACGATGAGGGTATCGCCTTCTCGAACTCGTATGGTTGGTCCTGGGAGGCTTCCATTTACTGCTGTAATCACTTGCTCTTGGCACAAGGGGCTCACAGTCAGATTTTGCACCTGCAAATTTTCAAGAATTAATACGATTTTATATGGCATATTTACACCGATGGCAAGTTGGTATTTCTAGTGATTAAGATGTATGGATGGTCATTGATTTTTTCGCAAACAATGAGGATGGGCATGTCTGTTCGGTCTTATTAATACAATTTTTTTTTTTTTTTTTTCACAATAGACTAGAGAGGTTTGAAATTGAACAAAATATCAAATGCGTTAGGTGAATGCTGAGTTCAAGCACAACCATGGTCAGCAAACGTCCACAAAAGTTTTCCCAAAATATTAGCCTCAATTTGATTGACTAATCATTTTCTTTTTATTAAATTTGTATTTTTCTTTTTGTTGAATAGAAGATTATGAGCTTAAACTTACACAATAAGGATTAATCTTCCCTAGATAAATTAAAATGAGTCGAACATATTTTGTCCAAAAAAAAAAAAGAAACCATCGGGTTATCTCCTTATATAATTATTAGATAAAGTAAAGTTACTTCTAAACTCAAATCTGTTTACTCAAAAAATTATTTGGCGCATTGACCATCAGACTATTTTTATTTAAACAATTTTCTACATTTTAATTTTTTTGTCAGACAAATTGTTGGACCGACTAAAAGAAAATAGTAATTTGTAACTCTCCTCCAAGAAATTTTAATGGGTAACCTATAACCAAAAAGAACAACATAATTTTTCTATATTTAGCAAACTATATGAAGAATGCTTCCCCCATCCCCCCAAACTAAACTTTCAATGACAGTAAAAATATTAAAGAAACAAATAGGGAAAAAGGTTATATGAAAAACATAGAGTATATGCTGGTATAGAAAAATGGTAGTGCAAGAGTGTTTACATGGAAGGAATGCTCAACAATTTCAGCAAAAGCCAAAGAGGAAGAAGCAAGAAGAGCTAAAGCATATGCTACGAAATGCAGTAGACGTGCCATTGAGTTATGAAGAAGAAAAATGTTGTAAGTAATGAATATGTATGAGAGACAAACATATGGTGCCCTTATTTATAGCCTCCCCAGGGTGTGGGATTTTCCATGGAGCAAGGCGCGCATATTTTCCATTGACTTGGCCTTTGCGCGATTGCGTGGAAACAGAGTTGGAATAGACTCATTCATTCATGACAAGCATTAGAAAATTAGGATCAACTTTGGGAAAGTATTTTTCAATGGGTTAGACAGATTCGTTATCTAACTGCAGCCTAATTTTTGGCCCATTAAAATATTTGAAAATTAAGAATTTTGTTTGTCTAAGCAACGTCCATAAGAACCCTCGGTACCCCACTTCACAGTCCACCTTCACAGTCAAAATATATTATATATATATATATCAATATCAAATCAAATTGATTTTGATTTTGATTTATATTTGATTTTTTATTTTTTTTATATTTATAATAATTATTTTTATATTTATGTTATTAGATTTTGTATATAAATCCAATTTATTATAATAATTTAATGGGATAATTGAATATTAAATTTCATATTATTATATTACTTTCTATCTCTAACATAGTATTACAATCGTATTCATCTATTTCTAGTATTCATATTAATTTTATATTTTATATTTTTTTACAATATGAGATTAGCGTCGTATCTCTTTTTTTTTTTTTTTGATAATATGCTATCAAGAGTTTTATTTATAAAAAACGTTATTCATATACCTACACAAGTTTTAAATAACCAAAATCAATACTATAACCAGATTAGCTATAGTTAAAACCAACGTCAAAGCCAGAGCCAAAGCCAGGAGCCTAAGCAAAAGCTTGATCCCGAGCGTGCTAAGCCCGGAGTCAGGAGCCTAAGCTCAAAGCTATCAACGGAGCAAAATCCAGAGCCAGAGCTCAAAGTCAACACCAGGGTAATAAAAATACCCCCTAGGATTTTAGATACTTTATTCAAATTTTGTTTCAAATTTAAATATTTTTCATTATATCGTATTGAATTTGAGGTGATATTAAAAAATATAATATATATCAAAATTAAATTAATAATTGATTTGATTTAAATATATATATTTGATTTTGTATATTTTGTATATTTATATATTTGTAACTATTATTTCTATATTTGTGTTAATGGATTTTTTATATAAATATAATTTATTATAATAATTTATTGAAATAACTTGAATATTAATTTTCATATTGTTATATTATTCTCTATAATATGATATTATAATCATATTTATTTATATCTAGTATTCATATTACTTTTATATTTTATATTTCATATATGATATCAAAATCATATCTATTTTTTTTATAGGTTTAATAAGTAAGAGTATTAAATTTTTAATTTAAAATTTAAGAATAAAAAAAATTATATTAAAAGAATTTTTTTAAATTAAACTCGATAATAATTAGATCAAATTAATCAAAATATAACTATAAATAAAGATCAATTATTAAAAAATATATATATACGGAGACCATCGTATCCCCCTCGCAAAGCCAATATTACCCTTTAAATGGACACGTGTACTTTAGAATTATCCCTTTCTTATTTCAGGTGTTGGGTATTAAATGTACGTGTACCTGGGTGAAATGTGTACTAACCTTGCTTAAAGTAGTCCATCATAGAAAGGGGGACACGAGAAGCGGCGTTTTTATATAATTATGAAATAAAGTGAAATTATTATTAAAATTAAAAATTATTTAATGTACTAATTATCAAACTATTTCTATTTATATAATTTAATTAGTATTTTGATACGTTTTTTATGTAACGATACAAAGATAATCAATTAGTAGATAATATCTATCACATGGTTTTGGAAAAATAAGATTGTTTTGGTTGTAATGAATAAAAATGTAAATTCTGTAGGCATAAAAAATATTTAAATTGAATTTTAATATATTTTCTATGGTTAAAAATAATGTTACATGGTACTTTAGGGCTCCACCCATGGAAATCACAAAACAATCACGATTTTTCAGACGATAATATTAATTGGACCGAATAAATTTTGAATCAAATTTTTGTGATAATTTATATTCACATGCGTTTATTAATGCCCAATCAAATCATTTCCATATTTGAATTAGTCACAACCCAATAGATAGTCACACGTTGATGAGATTAATCATTGTTTATTTTTGATTGATTTAGTATTACTCCATCTAAAAATGCCTACTCAAATCATTTACACGTTTGAATTAGTGAAAACCTAATGGGCAATCACAAATTAATATATTTAATTATTATTTATTTTTGATCCATCTAACATTACTTGCTCTAAAATTGAAAAGAGTAATTATTTTGGATATATGATTAATGGGAAAAAAAAAAAAAAGAAATAGTCGAAAATGCGCTTCAGTAAGGGAGTTTCTCCCGGCGGCTCGCGGTGACGGTCCATTCAAACTCATGAATTTTGTTTAGAAAGATGGTAATCATTTGAACCTTTCCATGTATTAGTTGAGCACTTTTTCCAAATTTTCCATAGGTTAGGTTAAACTTCAAAATCTACTCATAGCCAACAGATTCTTACTTTTCCTATTAAAAAGTATGTAATTTTCGCATAATACCCCCATGCGTTTTCCATAAGTTTTCATTAAAATGATACACATGCCTTGCCTTGACTTTCATTTCAGACGTATGTATTATAGTATAAACCCAAAAAGAAAGAAGCAAATGAGGAAGGACGATTAGGAAAAATTAAAGAAGATAATATATTTTTGCCGACAACAAATCCATTATTTTGAATTGAAGAGTATACGGAGGATATATATATATATATAAGACAGTGTCAACGGACAATAATATTTTAGGACAAAAATGTTATGTTTGAAGCTGGCAAGCTCTGATTATTTCTATGATTAATCACACCAAGCTGGCAATCACCAAACAGTGTTGGTCTTCCCTTAACCTCTTAGGATGCACATAAAAGAACTGTGATTGCTGCATTTGGAGAGCGAATCCAGGGCAATAATTTTCGTAATATTACAACTAGTTTTCATTTCTAGATGTCATATGTGTTATTCTAGCTGGTTTTCTAATATCTTTCAACACGCACTCACACACACACATTTCAAGAGACTTGTCATGGAGTTGACCAAGTCGTCATGGTTATGGGTTTGGTTGGCACTTACTGTAGCATTATTAGATAAGAATGCAAAAACTTATTTGCCTTGGACTTGAAGGGATTGAATTCTTGAGTCCCCTACTAGCCTATGCATTAAAATATGCATTTTGTATTTGAGTTTAATTGTCTATCACAACTTTACGTTGAAAGAAAATTGTTAAAAATTCGAACTAGTTAATTGCGTGACTAATGGTGTTGGAAGAATGCATATTAATAAATAATGCCATTTTGTTACTTAAAATTATATGACAAAAGATTCATGTTAATTAGTTTAATTGTAAATAAAATGTAGAGTATCGTTTGAAATAGTTTGAGTATATGTAAAGAAAATCTAAAAATACATTGGTTACGAAAATCAAAAACTTAAATATAGGATATCTAATAAAGTATAGAGGTAAACCACTGAAAACTCGAATATAAGTTATTCATAAAGATATGATAGTTGAGAGTTTATATGAGAAGATGGTCTTGTATAAGAATGAGTGGCGTAGACGAATTCGCACAAGTTAAACAAATATATATATATATTTTTTTTATCATCTACATATTTATTTCTCAAATACCCGATCTCAATTATTGGGATTAAGTTTCATATTATTGGTGTTTACAAGATTGACACATGGAGAGAGCCAAAAAAATAATAATCATAATAATAATGATAATGATGATAAACGGGCAGGATTAATGTAATGGAACAGTTGACGTGCATGAGTCTGGAGTCAAATATTTCTTTTATTGGAAGTGGGATTCCTTTTCAATGGAAAAATCAACCCAACAATATTAAATGGTTCAAGTAAACTTCGAGTTATTCATTTGTCACTTTCTTCTTTATAATCCAATTTTCAGCGGGCGCAAGGTTTGGTTGGGTGATGGAGACTTACACACGCCAAGGACTTTGACGGAAAAACCTAGTAGGTGAAAGGTTAGTCTCCTAAAAGAGTTTAATGCGGCATAGTTTTTGTCAAGGAGGAACACATCTTTGTCACTATCACTGAAATCCTTATCCTTATGCGCGTGTGTTTGATAATTCATACGTTGTCTTTTTTGATTACTACTAAAGCAAACGGAGGTTTACGCGTAAATCTTTGTCAATGACCCAACGAGTTAGGAAGTTGCTGGCTATCAAGGGAAGGGCAGAGGGTGCAGCTAACCTCTTGAAATTTTGCCAAATAAATTTTATATTTAATTCTAAAAATTATAATTTTAAAAGTCACTTTAACTCACTTTTGTCTGACATTATAATCTGAAATGCATGCTGTATTTCACCATGGATACAAGTTTCTAATTTCACATTAATTTTTCAACTCTTAGCTGCTCATTTTTTCCCCTTGTCAATATTATTCCATTAATTATTCTATTTTGTGTTCTTTTGGTTGAATGCTTGCATATTATTCTATTTGTTTTTCGAGACGAAGGAAACCAATACAAATATCAGAGTGAATCGAGTTGTTAGGAAATGTGAATCAGAGAGATATTAGGCAATTCATGATAACAACAGCTTAACTTGGAGAAGATTCACTTGGCCAGCTCTCTATTTCAAGCCAATCAAGTAATTAAAATAAATTAAAATAAAAATAAAAAAGAAAAAAAAAATGAAGTGCACACACGCTATTGCTATATTACTAATCAGATGTCATTGCGTGCTCACACAGCTTTGCCTCTCTCCGACAAACCAGTGTTAAAAATTATTATGAGAGAAAAATGCTTTCCTTCCTTACTATTATTTTTCAGAAAAATATATTTTCTTTGGACCACCGAAATATTCTGTGCGTTGCGAGTTGGCCATACATAGATTTTCGGGTCTCTTCATATATATATATATGTTCACAAGTGTGATAAACATAAATTTATATAAAAAGTCATGTATATATAGCATATTTTTAAATTGAAATACATTGCAAATTTGTGAATATCCCAACAAAATGGGATCAAATCTTTTTCTAAAAGTATAAATATATATTACACATACAAAGGAAATAAAAAAATCGAAAAAACTCAAAAAAGTACACCCAAACCAAAACGTTGAAATAATAAAATTAGACAATTATTTTAAAAAACGCAAAATTACTGTCAATCTTTTTCAAATACTAACAACAACGTTGATAGAGAAAATATAACATTTACAAATTAAATATAGCATTGTTTTATCAGATTTTTTGACACTAAAAGTAATCATACACACACAGATATAATATAATAAATATATTCTATATAAAATAACAATAATATTGTATTTTTTTTTGTGAATAGAGGAAGAAGAAACAAAACTAATAAACAACACTGGGGTCACCGAGCCTGGGGGGCATCAGCTTCCTCCTAACCCAGGAAAAACCAGCAGCATCTTGCTGCAAGCACTTGACAATTTCCGTAGGAGGAGAATTACTGACATGGACACCAGGATTAGACCCTAGGCCTATCTTAGCAAGAATGTCTGCACATTGGTTAGCTTCTTTAAAAATGTGATTTATCTGAGCAATTCCCGGCATCTCCATAGCAGCTCTGCAGTCGAGAACCATGTTTCTCCATGAGTGGTTCTCACCAACCCCTTTATTCACTGTATTGACAACCAATAAAGAATCACATTCCACAATCAAAGGACCCATCTTCCTTTCTCTAGCTAACAGCTGCCCCTCCTTTAGCTCCCAAATCTCTGCCAAGTCACTCTGAGCAATGCCTACATTACGCCAGAATCCCAGCTACCATTCTCCTTTGCTGTTCCTGAAGACCCCCCTGCGCTTGCTTTCCCAGTATTCAGCATGGCCGCCCCATCCACGTTTAGCTTGACTACTTCGTCAGGGGGTTTCTTCTGACTGATGCTTAACTCTTCTTTCTTCCTGGGGGCAAAGCTTGCTTCAGATTTTACTGGGGGTCATATATATGATGTATCCTTTTGTGTTTCAAGTGTACATTGTTGGTTTTCTCTCTCTCTCTCTCTCTCTCTCTCTCTCTCTCACTGATTGTGGCGGATTTTGATTCTCCTCCTTGAGGAGGTAACCTTCTAAATTGAATCATGTGTTTTCTGTGTTTTTTACTTCTCTGTTGTTTGTGACTTTCTGCAACCCACAAATATACCTAGTGGCTTGCACCAACGGAGGGGGCTTCCAATTTGCATTCCCCATGACCCTAACATTAGTGATGAGCCAATATTCAACATCTCAATTTGAACTGATGATATTAACCACCCAAATATGTTTCCCTATGCGTGCAGCTCAAACTTCACACTGGATATGGAATTACTTCTTCTTAGAGCATCTTCCAATGAATTAGCAGCTTTTGATATCTACCTTAAATTCATCCGAGTGCTTAACCTTTTGTGAGTTACCACTTTCTGCAAGAACTTTATGTGTGACATTGGTGGCCCAAAGAATGCAACATGGTAGTTCTTTTGACTTTCTTTCTGAACGCGATAATTTTTGGTTGATTGTTGCAACAGACAAAGGTCCCAGGGGGCAGGGGGACTTGTGGCTTCCACTGATATGACGGAGGACTCCATTTTCTCATCTGGTTAAAAACAATCTTCTATGATAGTTAGTTTCTTTTTGTGCATTTTTTGCATGTTATTAATGTAAAGTACCTTATTACAACAACTACTGTTTGAATCATAATCTCAAATTTTGAGATTAGCAAGTACTTTATTACAGATGGTGTGGAAATCAAACAAATGAATGTGAAATGATTCGAATTCTTGGTGAAAAAGAAACGATAACTGTGTAATGGTGTGATGAATCAAATCAGTATAACTAAGAACAGCTTGGAAGATCCTCTGGTGGCGGTGGCAACGTAGTCGCCGGAGTGGGCCCGTTCTCTACCACTATTGCGGTGGCTAGACCCCACGGCAAGTGCACGTCCAAGTGGCAATGCATCAACCATACACCTGTCAACATCACAAAATTTGCACAAACAATTATTAGCAGAATCACATCTCTGAAAATGTTATTAGCAAATTGAGGAGAGAGATGTGTATTCAAAAATAATTTTAAAATCACCCGAATGAAAATTGTTTAATTCATTTAACTAAATAATTTATGATTTTATAAAAGTGATATTTTTTTTTTGGTTATTATCGCTAAGTATGCATTTTAATTTATAGAATTTACCTGGATTATTAGCTCGGAATCGGATCACAGCCCACCCACCAACCGGAACTCCGATTGTATTGCGGACTTGAGGATTACGCAAATTGAACTTCTTCGGGTCGTTGGCAGGGTCATAATTCCCAAACCCTTGAGCCAATACATAGAAATTAAACCCGTGCAGGTGAATGGGGTGATTTTCGACCCCAATTAATGCAGTGTTTTGCAGCACCATCTCCACGGCGGAATTGAACATCACTTTCTTGACACGTGTCGACTTTGTGGTGAAAACCAGCGACTCGTTAAGACTGAGATCCGAATTGGTATAATCGAATGTCACCGGAGGATAGTCAGGGAAATTAGGTTCGTAGATTCCATTGACTTTGTAAAAGAACGCTTGCAACATTGACAATTTGGTGGGGAACTGGAATGATGCGTTGTTCATGCTCGCAGCCAATCTCGCCCCAAATGGACCGTCACAGGTTGCATTGCCACCGCACTGAACCAGGCCCAGTCCAACAGTCACAAACATGTGCTCGTCCACTTTGAGAGGTACGGGGGCCCAATGAGGCCCATTAACTAGCCCAGTCAAATTGCTTAAAAACTTATGGGCCGTGGGTGTGTCATTGTAGGCTGGGAGAGTGGGCAAAAGAGGAGTTGCTGACGTGGTACCTTCGTATTGGATGATTCCGGTCGTTGTGGTTTCATCAAAGTCTACATTTTCTGCACTGGCATAAGCGCGTGCCGCCATATAGTAGCTGCCCGGAGACTGGTTGGCGGTTAGGAGGACATCGGTGGTTTGACCCGGCGCCACCACAATTACGTCGGTGATGTATGGTGCAGTGTACGAGGCATCGACTGCAACCACAGTGAAGTTGTGCCCGGCAATTTTGAAGAAGAGTTGGTTATTGAGTGCAGCATTGATTATTCTCAGCATATAGGTCTTTCCTTGCTTCACCGTCAACTTATATGTTTCTGTATAATTTTTTATTTAGAAAAAGAAAGTAGTCGGCATGTGGCGTGGGTAATAAGAAATGGGCAAAATACTACTTCTGGAGTTTAAAAAAGATTAAATAATTTTTAATTCTTTGATCATTTTGTTTAAAAAAAAATTAATCTAAAATTAATATCATTTTTAAATTATTTTTATTAACGAGTTTAACTATTTCACATGGCATCAACGTGATTGGTTAAACCCATTGGACTGAAATAATCTAAAATTAAAATTATTCATATTTTTAATTTTAAAATGAATATTTTAACTAAAACTTTATCATAAGAAAAGTATTTTTATTTTCTTTTCGAAAATTTACCAGGATTAGAGCATGAGTAAAGATCACCGGGCCGGCCGTTAATGGTGAAGGCGTCGGAAATGTTTGGGGCGCCACCGGTGGTTAGTCCCTCATTTTCCACGTCAATAACGTTAGCATTCCACCATTCCCCTGTATTTAGATATAAATTTAATATCACTTCTCTTAATCATATGATCAAAATAAATTCTTGAATGAATAAAAAAAAAGAAAAAAAAAAAGAAGAGAGAAAAGGGCATTTTTGGTTGTTACGGGAACTAAAACAATTCTATTCGCATTTATTAGTATGAACCAAGGGAACTAGAATGTGGAATGTGATTAATTTAGATTATTTGTTTGAATTTACCTAAGAGAATGGGAACTTCATCAAAGGGCTCAGGGAAAGGATAAGAGCGACCGGTGGGAGGACGAATAATGAGTGCACCATAGACTGTGGCACGAAGCCATTGGACATGAGCATGCCACCATAGGGTGCCCTCCTGTCCTGTGATGGTGAACTTGTAGGTATAGCTATTTCCGGGTCGGATTGGGCATTGGGTCGCATACTCGGGTCCATCTGCCCACCCGCTCAACAGTTGGAATACCCCGTGCCTGCACAGAAATATGTTGCCTCCCCGAAATCAGAATTATCAAATAAGAGAAAGAAATTTGAGTAATCAACATGGCCAGCCACACCAGAAGAAGTAAGATAACGCAACGTGTTCTGCATGAACATATCATCTAAATAATAAGAATTAAGCTAAAAAATTAGTTACTAGAAAATTTAAATATTTATGTTAAATATGAAATATAATATATATATGAAATTAGTAGAATATAATTTTTGAAATTATATAGATAATATATATATTTTTGGAGAAACCTTGCCCCAGCGAAATTGTATAAGGCGTGACGGATTAGTTGATTAAACATGAAATTTAGGACACTATTTACCAGTGAATTGTAAGGTTGTAAGGTGATTTATTGAAGACATGAACGATGAGGGTATCGCCTTCTCGAACTTGTATGGTTGGTCCTGGGAGGCTTCCATTTACAGCTGTAATCACTTGCTCTTTGCACAAGGGGTTCACAGTGAGATTTTGCACCTGCAAATTTTCAAGAACAAATTTGAAAATTAATACTATTTTATATGCCATATTTACACCTATGGCAAGTTGGCATTTCTAGTGATTAGATGTGTGGATGGTGAGGTGGGGCATGACTGTTCGTTCTTCTTAATACATTTTTTTTTTCCCACAATAGACTAGAGAGGTTTGAAATTGAACAAAATATCAAAGCATTATGTGAATGCTGAGCTCAAGCTCAACCATGGTCGGCAGCATCCACAAAAGTTTTTCCAAAATATTAGCCGCAATTTGATTGACTAATCATGAGCTTAAACTTAACAAGAAGGGTTAATCTTCTCTTATACAATTATTAGATAAATTAAAGTGACTCGAACATGTTTTGTTAAAAAAAAACTATCGAATTATCTCCTTGTATGATTATTAGATAAAGTAAAGTCACTGTTAAACTCAAATTTGCTTACTCAAAAAAAAAAAAATTGTCTAGTGTATTGTCCATCAGACTATTTCTAGTTATATAATTTTCTAACTTTTATTTATTTATTTATTGTTAGAATCATTTTTGGACAGACTCAAAGAAAATAGTTATTTGTAACTCTACTTGAAGAAATTTTAATGGGTAACCTATAACCAAAAGGAAGAACATAATTCTTCAATATTTAGCAAACTACAAAGAATGCTTCCCCATCCCCTCAAACAAAACTTTCAAATACAGTAAGAATATTAAAGAAACAAATATAGAAACATATACTTGTTTCTACCGTCTAAGCTTATGGTGCAATTAATCAAAACAAATATGCTAGGGGAAAAAGGGTATATGAAAAACATAAGAGTATATGCTTATATAGAAAAATGGTAGTGTGAGCGTGCTTACAAGGAAGGATTGCTCAACAATGTCAGCAAAAGACACAGGGGAAGAAGCAAGAAGAGCTAAAGCAAATGCGACGAAATGCAGTAGACGTGCCATTGAGTTATGAAGAAGAAAAATGTTGTGAGTAATGGATATGTATGAGAGACAAAGAACATTAACATATGGTGCCCTATTTATAGACTCTGCAGTGTGTGGGATTTTTCCATAGAACAAGGTGCGCATATTTTATTTGATCAAATCGTCTGGGTTTCAATGATGTATTTCTACAATATCCAATCAAAATTTGACTTAGCCTTTGCGTGATTGCATTGAGACAGTTGTAACAGACCCATTCATTCATGACAAGCATTGGAAAATTAGTATTAACTTTGGGAAAACACATTTTTCAATGGGTTTGACAGATTCGTTATCTAACTGCAGCCTTATTTTTGGCCCATTAAAATATTTGAAAATTAAGAATTTTGTTTGCCTAAATAACATCCCAATCAACAGTCCTCGTTAGAAAATATATTATATGTAAAAATCAAATTAATAATTGATTTGATTCTAATATATATTTAATTTTTTATATTTTTATATTTATAACAACTCAATAAGTTTTTTATATATAAACTTAATATATTATAATAATTTATTGAGATAATTAAATATTAGGTTTCATATTATTATATTATTTTTTATTTTTAATATGATGTCAGAACCGGTTCATTTATCTCTAGTACTCATATTACTTTTATATTTTATATTTTTTACATGATATCAAAGTCGTGTCTTTATTTTTTTGTAATATAGTATTAGAGTTTTTTTTTTTTGATAAAAAGTGTTATTTATGCACCTGCACGAATTTCTAGCACCCAAAACCAATGCTGGAATTAGATCGGTCAGAGCTAAAGCCAATGCCAAAACTTGAGCCAAGAGCTAGATCCTGAGCCTGCTAAGCCCGGAGCCAAGAGCCAGAGTCTGGAGCCTGCTAAGCTGGAAATCACCAAAGAGTGTTGGTCATCTCTTGACCTCTTAAGATGCACATAAAAGAACCGTGATTGCTTCGTTTGGAGAGCGAATCCAGGACAATAATTTTTGTAATAATACAACTAGTTTTCATTTCTAGATGTCAAATGTGTTTTTCTAGTTGGTTATCTAATATATTTCTTTTTTTTATATCATGTTTTAGACAACGCCTGATATTTGAAATTTCGTCCTAATTAATCCAGACTGATCGTTACAGTGGCTCCTTTCGGAGGACGAATCTCTCAACAGAGAACGTTCCATACACATGAGACCCCGACATTCTCAGTAGGATTCGAATCTCGATCATGCTTAAGCAAACTCAACCCCACATTTAAATGAGCCAACCCACGTTGATTTATTTAATATCTTTCCCCACACACACACACTTGAAGAGACTTGTTATGGAGTTGTCCAAGTTGTCATGGTTATGGGTTTGGTTGGCACTCGGGTATTATTGGATAAGAATGCAAAATCTTCTTTGCCTTGGGCTTCAAGGGATTGAATTCTTGAGTCCCATAGTAGCTTATTCATTAAAGTATACATTTTGTCTCTTTTATTTGAGTTTAATTATCTGTCACAACTTTATGTCGAAAGAAAATTGTTGAAAAGTCGAACTTGTGAATAGCATGCCTAATGGAGTTGGATTGGAAGAATTCAAATTAATAAATAATACCATTTCGTTACTTAAACTATGTTACAAGATCGACACATGGATCGAACCCCCCCCCCCGGAAAAAAAAAGGTTGTAACACATGACATACATGATTCTGGAGTCAAATATTTATTTTTTAGGATGTGGGAATCCTTTTAAACGGAAAAGTCAACTCAACAATATTAAATGGGGTTCAATTAATTTTGAGTTATATGCATTTGTTACTTTCTTCCTTATAATCCAATGTTCTGCGGACGCTAGGTTTGGTTGGGTTATGGAGACATGCACACGCCAAGGACTTTGATGTAAAAGTCTTGTGCATGAAAGGACAGTCTCCTAAAAGATTTTAATAAAGCATAATTTTGTCAAGGAGGAGCACAGCTTGGTTTGAAATCCTTATCCTCGTGTGTGTGAATTCATTAATTATCTTCTTTGATTAGTACTTAAGCAAATGGAGGTTTACGCGTAAATCTTTCTCAATGACCAATGAGTTAGGAAGTTGCTCACCATCAAGGGAAAGGCAGAGGATGTAGCCCACCTCTTGAAATTTTACCAACTTAATTTTAAATGTCTTTTAACTCTTTTTTTGGACATTATAATCTAAAATGCATACTGTATCTCGCAATTGAGACAGGTTTCTAATGTCACCCTGCTAATAATAATATCCTTTTAATAATGATAATCATAATCATAATCATAATCATATGTTATGTAAAATTTTATATTATTGCTGTCTACCCATGAAGATGTAATACATAAATTCAATTTTTTTATAATTAATTTCTAAATTTGAATGTAATTCTTTACATATTTCATCGTCTCAAGAGACCACTCTTTGGTCTCATTACTTGTTTTAGTGAGGTTTGAGAGATTTTATGTTCTCCATAATAATCTTATATTACCCGTATTTTTTTTTCTTTTTTGGTTCCATCTGATATTACCCGTACGAGTTCACCTTTTTATCACCCTTACTATCTATAAAAATGTTCTCTTTCTATTATTTTTTTCATTGAAAAAAGAAAAAAAAAACTCTCATAATTCATTCCATTTAATTTTTCAACTCTTGGCCGTTCCTTTTTCGTCCTTTGTCAATACTATTCGATGAATTATTCTATTTGTTTTTTTTTTCCTCGTTGAATGCTTGTATATTATTCTATTTGTTTTTCGGGATGAAGGAAATTAATACAAATATCAGAGTAAGTGGAGTTGCCAGGAAATGTGAATCAGAGAGATATTAGGGTTTTAATTCATTATAACAACAGCTTGGCTTGGAGTAGATTCAGTTGGTCGGCTCTCTATTTTAAGCCAATCTAGTAATTAAAATAAATTATAATAAAAGCCAAAAAAAAAAAAAAAAATGAAACGCACACAAGCTATTGCTATATTAATAATCAGTCGTGATTGTGTGCCCACACGGCTTTGCCTCTCTCCAACCAACACTGTGTTAAAAAATCATTATAAGAGAAATCTGCTTTCCTCGCTTATCATTATTTTTCAGAAAAATATGTTTTCTTTGTACCACCATTCTTTGAATTTTAAGTTGCCTATGCGCATTTTCCGGTCACTTCTCATAATATATATATATATATATATATATATATATATATATATATATATATATATATATATTTGTTCATGAGCGTAATACACATAAATTTATATAAAAAGTCAAATATATATAATATATTTGTAAATTACATTTATAATATATATAAATACATATTTGACATTAAATAAAAAGAATATTGTATATATTCGCTTGATTCGTGACAACTAGATGAACATGGTCAGAAGAATTTGCATGTGTGTAGAACTGGCAATTGGGCCGTGTCATCCCAAGCTCGACCCATTTTGAAGGGTTGAGCTGGACTCATTTTAAAGTCGGCCCGAGCTTATACCAATTATTTAGATTCATTTTAATTACGAATCGAGACTGGATACCAATGAGTTTAACCCGTTATAAACTTGATTTGTTTAAAATTAAATTTTTAGTGTTTGTTATATATAGGGTTTTAGCAAAAGAACAACCACGCTTTTGGAACTATCCGTTACTCCACCATATTCATTACTATCGGAGAATGAACATAATTACCGCTGATGATCAATCCAGGGATGAAGCTGTTAGATCTATTGGCTGATCAGAACGATTTTTCCATAAACTTTTCAATTTCATCAATTCCTTATCGTAAATTACAATACATTTCAAAAGAAATTCTTTCAAAATCCGTCATTGACAAGCAATCTGTGCCAACAATGGTCCAGAAAGTTCCTTTGCATTATTTCCGCTTTGAATTCGTAACAAATCGATAGGATTGTTATAGGTTTGAAGTTATTCCCATTGGAATCCAACGATGAAATCGATCTTTGAAAATGAACAGATGTATATGAAATTTGCTATGTATGCATCCTATATATACAAAATATAAATAACTAGTATCATACGTTCAATAATTCTATACTTTTCACGTAGAGACAATACAAAACTATTTTATAACTTTATTTAGTTTCTTTTTTTTTTCATCATTATTCTTTTCAATTTGAGCGTTTAAGTATTTTTTATCGAAACACCCTTTAACGATATTTGCAGGTTCTATCACCCCACGAAGGCTTAGAAGAATTAAGATAGAATTAAGATAATTGGTTTCACCATCACCGTGGGACCTCAGTAATTTGTTATTTGGTTTTACATGGAGTTTAAAATATTTTTTTTTATTTAGTATCAATAAAATTAAATTTAATACGAAGCGTAACTTTCTTCTAACCATAACCCCCCCCCCCCGGGGGCTTAATTCATTAATATCATTTCAAAATTTTTACATATTGAACTAGCGAGCACTGATTGCAAAGATATTTACAAATAATAAATTATGTCCTATCATAATAAACACCATAATTGAATTGGCTTGTATTTAGTTCAAACCTCAAGGCCGGTGGTTTTGCTCAGATATTTACTCACGAGCCACGAGATAGAACTTTGGACGCCATATGTTCTCGAGGCCCCAAACCTAGGGGTAGGGCCATTGTTGTTATTTCACGGTATTCTAATCTGCCTCCTAAATTTAACAAAAAAAGGCGGGCCAATTTGAAAATTCACTTTCCAACGTGTTGCCCTTGACAGCACACCAGAGCGTCCGACTCTCAATGACGAATTCAGCCCACCGTTACAATACGGTTCACGTGTCATCGGCCGGGGCAATCTCGTAACTTCGATCAGGACGCCTTCGTCATTGCAGAAATTCCCCGCCTTGAATTTGGAAACACAGGAGCAGCCCAATTAACACCCTGAATTTGCTCTCACCTCACTTGTCTTCTCGAGAGATGACGGAGACGAAGGAGGGAGTGAGAACGACTGTCGTCGGCAACGGCGAAGACGGAGATTCCTCCTCTGTTACGATCGCCGTTGACGGCGGGGACGTAATGACGGAAGAGGGATGTGGAAGTAACCGGAGAGGAGAGAGTGAAAGGTCCATGGTCTCCAGAAGAGGATGCGATTTTGAGTGAACTTGTACGGAAATTTGGGGCTAGAAATTGGAATTTGATCGCTCCAGGAATTTCCGGTCGATCGGGAAAGTCTTGCCGCCTTCGCTGGTGTAACAAATTTGATACCTCCGTCAAACGCAAAACTTTCAGTGGTACATCTCTCTCTCTCTCTCTCTCTCTCTTTGGAATTTAATTTTTTAGGGTTTTTAGGTTATGAATTTGTTTATGTGTTTGATAGAAGAATCTGAATGTTCCGATTATGTGCACTCTACATTCTGGCTTGATTTTCTCGCAATGAATTTTCTTATTCTATTATGCAAACGTGAAAAATCTTTGTTACATGAGATCCCATGCTGTTCAAAAGCATGGTTGATGACGTGAAATGTCGAGGATGTTTTATTGCTTCTGTTCCACAAGTTCCAGTTTCATTGGAGGAAATGAGCATAGCCAGCAGTCTATGGAGATGTGTAATTACCAAGACTCTGGATCTGATGTCCACATTTGTTCTACTTTTGAATGTTTGAATTTGTACACTTTGTACCTTAATGTTAGCCCAAAATTTTTTGAGGCAAAAGGGAGATATGTTGGTGGTTGGAAGGGTCGGGGCCCTTTAGGTGCAATACGAATCAGGTAATGTGCCGTTTGCAGGGGCAAAGGTTGCTTCAGATTTTACTGGGGGTCATAAATATTATGTATCCCCTTGTGTTTCAAGTGGCCGTCTGATTTGTACATGGAGCATATTATGGTTAGGGCTTTTGGAGAGGTTCTTGGTATTTTCTCTCTCTCACTGATTGTGGCCGATTTTGATTCTCCTCCTTGTGGAGGTAACCTTCTAAATTGAACCATATGTTTTCTGTGTTCTTTACTTCTTTGTTGTTTGTGACTTTCTGCAACACACAAATACCCCTAGTGCCTTGCACCGAATGAGAGGGCTTCCAATTTGCATTCTCAATAACCCTAACACCAGTGACGAGCCAGTATTCCACATCTCAATTGAACTGATGATATTAACCACCCAAATGTCTCCCTATGTATGCAGCTCAAACTTCACAATGGATATAGAATTACGCCATCTTACTTAGAGCATCTACTAATGAATTAGCAGCTTTTGATAGCTACCTCAAATTCATCTGATTGCTTACCCTTTTGTGAGTTACCACTTATTGCAAGAATTTTATGCGTGACATTGGTGGCCCAAGAATGCAACATGGTAGTTCTTTTGACTTTCTTTCTGAATGCGATAATTTTTTGCTGATTGTTGTAACAGAGAAAGGTCCCCGGGAGGGGGGGGACTTGTGGCTTTCATTGATATATTGAAGTAGGACTCCATTTTCTCATCTGGTTAAAAACAATCTTCTATGATATTTAGTTTCTTTTTGTGCATTTTTTGCATGTTACATCGTGTACAATAAATCTTTAGAATTAAGTTAAGTTTGAAGGCGCTTAATCTGGACCGTAACTAGCAAAAGCTAGTAGTTTGCACCTCAAGTGGTTCATCTGGTTAGCTATCTGTCATGGAGGGTACCTTGAACGTGAAAATTCATATATATTTTTTACTTATTTATGCTTTTAGAAGCAACTGAGATAAAGAACTTCTGATCTTTTTGTTTGATCATTTTCCTTTCTTCAAAGAAGGCCTCTTCTCCAAACATAGTAACTTCTTACCACAAATTGGAATACTTGCTTGTTTGACTTCTTGTAGACTCAACTACTTATGCTCTTTCTAGTTTAAATATGATATTTTATAATGCCTGTTTCAATAAAGTTGCATTTGCAGAGTTCAAGAATTACTTGCTTCCAAACAATATTGTATAACAGTAGCTCATTCAGCATGTCATGCCTAATTTTTTTTTTTTTTTTTTTTTTTTTTTTTTTTTTTTTTTTTGTAGTTCAACAGATAGACCACATAAGTTTGACAAGACAATAGCAATAATCTATTAAATCCGCCAGGCAACGCGATGCACCTTACCCTATCAGTTAGTGCTGTTGTACTTGTACACATTGAGCTACCATTTCTACACGTCTGCATGGACATGTAACAAAACTAAAGTTACTGCAGATGAAGAGGATCTCATTCTAATTGCAGCCCATGCAACTCATGGAAACAAATGGGCAGTGGTTGTGAGGCTTCTCCCGGGAAGAACAGACAATGCTATTAAAAGCCGCTGGAATTCAACTCGTAGACATTGCTTCATGAGACTTGACAGATTAAAGTTGAGATCTGTTAACATGGTGGAAAATAATAGTGTGGATAAAACTCAAGCTTCATCAGAAGAGACTCAATCATGTGGTAATGGGAACTCCATCAGGTCATTGGAAGGGAAAGATGTCAGCTCAATGGGGAATGCAGATGATTATGATGAAAACTATTCTAGAAAGGAGTTGAATGGACAAATAACCAATCTACACTATGTTGTCCACTGGCACGTGTAAGTGTATTCAATATTACAAAATAAGTAATGGCCCAGATTCTGGTTTCCAAATTTCAAGAACAGCTCCAGTGTAAGGATCCTTAGGTCATGCCTCAAAGCCGGAGGTTGGCGTCTGCAGATTGCTTGAAGGAGCTTATAGTGAAGGTTTGGTGCCTAACCAATGTGGCCATGATTGCCTAACAAATAACCAATGTGGAGTCTCCAAACTTTTCAAGTCATCAGTTTGCAGCCATTGCCAACCATATTAGTAATAGTGCTTGGCTGAAATGTGGGTTGGACAATGGCTCGAATAACATGGACAATACACCTGGGTCTCCAGAACAAATGGGCAATTTTCAAGGGAGCAGAATGAATGATTGTATAAATTTTGAAGGCAGAAGGAAGAAGTTAACGGGCATGGAGAGTGATGTGCTATCATCCCAGATTAGACAACCTTCTCCATTACCAGCTTGAGGATCATTTCGAGATAATGCTTGTGATTGTGTGTTTACATTGAATATGGAAGGTGGACAATAATGTATGCCAAAAGACAGTATTGTCTGTGATTCTATTACCAAGTAATGTTAAAGCTTTTCCATGGCACAGAAGAATTCTAATTTTCCCCAGCTTCAAATGAAGTTTGATTAAAAGTTCAGACGTATCTTCTGAATGTGCTTGGTCTTCCAGTTGTTGTTGTTCTCATAGAAGTGATTGTGAGGTGATCTGGGTTGATTCTTGTTTCAAAGGGTCATCACTTTTTTAACAGTATGGAATTGTGATTGACGGGATGGTGAATCATCACTGTCATTGATCACCATGTCACTAATTTTACCATGAGAACAGCTATAGGTTCTCTGATGAAGCTGTGTATGAAATTCAAGACTTCAATGTGTTGCTTGTCATCAATGAAAATGATCAGATTCATTTGTTACATTTCTTGTGTAAATCTTGTGACATTTTTGGATACTTTTTGTGGCTTTTATACTGTGCCTTATAGAAGTTGTTCTGCAAGGCACTTGCCGTGTCTTGATACTTGGCATGACAATGTAACATATTTGGTGGCCATGGTCTTTTCTCTAGGTTGGTATTAGCAAAACTGACCGGAATCTCAAAGGTAATACTTTTTACTGGTCTCTTTCTTGCCTTTGACAATCAATGCCTTCCTGATTACAGTATCGTTTGATTCTATTGTTTGAGGTGCCAAGGAAATTATTTTAGGCAAATGCTGCTCAAATCAGACTTCCTGCCGCAGTTCCCTGCTTAGAGTAGCTTGCAGTACCAGAAGCTTACACATGGGGATGCTTTCTTATCCCTTCAGGTATGATACTTTTGTTTTGAAATTTAATGGTGATGACAAAACTACGGGTTTGATTTTTCTTGTGTTTATGTTCAGAAATTTAAATTTAGGAGTGACAATTTTCTTACTATAGAAATATGCAAAACCTGATTCTTTGGATGCTTTTGTCTAGGAAGAAATCAAAGGAAAAGCATTCCAAAAAAGAGAGGAGATAGTGTTTTGTGTCATTTATTTCCAGATGCATGGCTGTCTTTGTCTGCATATATTTAGTCTTTCCCTGATATCATGTGGCGCCAGAACTTTTAATCCATCAATTACATACTTGACTAAAGTTAATAGACGGTGATCAATGAAAGTGGAGCCCAATTAGCCATCAAAACGTACAACTGCTGCAATTTAGTACTAAACATAGTTTTCTTTTGATTTTTTGTAATGTAATTCTCATCTTCTTAGTGGCATAGACGGTGAGAAACGAGTTTATTTCAGAATTTAGTTTTGTAATATAAAATTTAGATGTAAATTATTCGTAAAGATATGATAGTTAAGAATTTAGACGAGAAGATAATATTGGATAGGAACGAGTAATGTAGAAAAATCCGCACCAATTGAACTATCATATTTTAGATATATATATGTATATATTTATTTATATATATATTTTCTATTTTGTTTCTATTCATTTATCATTGTATTTATTTATTTATTATTATTATTATTTTTTAATTATTTTCATATTTATTTCTCAAATGGTCGATTTCAAAGGATTGAAATTAATACTCAGTTTGTTATTATTGTTGTAATACTTGGCTAGCATGTTGTATTGCATACTTGTGGCTAGGATCGGGTAGGAGATGTTAAAATTTGGCAGTCACATGCTCTTCCATAATGGATTAGGAGAGCATTTTCGGACGCAAAATATGAGAAAAGAGTGCGATGATAAGGCCTAAATGAAGAGCAAAATGCTACATATAACTAAACATGTTATGTCATTCCTGTTTGGACACCAAATGCAAATAGATGTACATTAGGAGTGCCTACTATGAATCTTTTATCTGTTGGTTCTGGTTGCCAAACATATCCTAAAGAGTGTGGACTAATCTTCCACTGTACCAGGTTCCAGCACCCTTTTAACCACCGCCACTTGCAACATGTTATTGGCTTACTTGCTCCACATCTTTTTCTTCTATACTTCGTGAGAAAGTGCTTTGGTTTCATCCTCAACATGTGATGGCGATTGAAACCTATCCCTATCTAATTTGGGGTCGTTGGTTTGGAAATTACTCTGCTTTCACTCTCATCTGGTATTCTTCTAAGAAAGATACCACTTCAGTTGGGATTAGAATAATATTTTTGAGAATCTGATTTTTCTTTTATCTTTTTCTCCCATCCAAATGTTAAGCTTTTTGCGTAAGATGGGCCCCACAAAAAAAAAAAGAAAAATATGATTGCATAGATAGAGATATATATATATATATTTTTTTTTTTATCATTGATGGGCATCAACTTAGTATTTGGGATTTTATCCCAATTAATCCGGATCGACCATTTACAGGAGTCAATTGAGGGACAGGTCTCCCAGCGTTGATTTTTCAGTTCCTATGGGAGATCGAACTCCCGATCATGGTTAAGGAGTATCAGTTCTCAAATCAACTGAGTTATCAGACGTCGGTAGATAATCATCACAAAGCACGGGAACAATGAAACTACAAGAATTTTATGTTATTGTATCAAATATATCAAAATGTATATAGTTTTTGAAGTGTGTCTATAATAATATAACTTTTAATATCAATTATTTTATAAGTATCCATGTTTATAAGAATGATAATCATTAAATAATATTTTAGATGATTATAACTCATTTTGACTATTTCTTAAATACTTAATTTTTAAGCTGTTGCATCTTAAATATTAGTTTCTTAATCTATGGATAATTATTTAATTGATAAAAATATTAGATTTTTTAATTTAATTTTGAGTTTAAAATTAAAGAATAAAAAAATTACATTAAAATATTTTTTTTAAATTAAATTTGATAATATTTTGATAAGATTAATTAGTATATAATTTTGAATATTTATTGATTTAAAAAAAAAAAGGCTTTTGATATCTCTCGAATGGCCCCCTATCGTTTTGTACAACCTGGAATGTGTATTCATTTGGTATTTTGATATTAGTTTTAAATAATTTATAAACGACTTATAAATGAGAAGAAAATGAATGAGAAGACAAAAGTGGCTGGAGGACGGTCTTGGAAAGTAACGTGGTAATTTCTTTGTGATTTCACACTCACAGGGGGGAGAGAGGGAGAGGGAGAGAGAGAGAGAGAGAGAGAGAGAGAGAGAGAGAGTAATATGGAATTTCTCACTTTGTCTTTTTACTAATATTTAATTCATAGAATTATAGCTTTCTGGGTTGGTCACGCAAAGGCAGATGCAAGATTAGTTCCCTTCCGCGTCAGTGAATCCGCGGCAAAGTGGTCTACACGGGTCAATCAACTACTTCCGTGACTGTCGTTCGGCACTTTCCTTCCCTGCTTCCCACACCCCCCCCCCGGCACCCAATTTCCTTACGCCTAATCATTACCACCTCGTCCTTATCGAACTTTCATTACCCTTAATTTCAGTTGAGGAGTTAAACTTATTATTTTTATAAGTTAATTAATTAATATGAAGCAAACAACATAGAACCCGTATATGTTTTGAGGTCCCGACTTATGTAAAATATATAAAATATTTAAATAAAATTATTATAATATGTTTACTTTTAAAATATAAAAAAGAGTTCCTCTAGATAATATCTAACTAGAGCAATATTGTTGATTGCCCCTAATTCCCTTTTAAAGAAAAAAATAAAAAAGAAGAAAGTTAATTTTAATTATTTATGTATTTTTAAAATTTAAAATAAATAACTTTTTTTATGTATATGAAACATTAATGATAAAAAACACTAAAACTAATTATGTGTGAAAAAATGTATCAAAAACGTTATTTGTGAACTTTGATAGATATTAACAATAAAGAGGTCGCAGATTTAGTATGATTGGACGCGTCACAGGAAAGGTCTTTTTATTTTTGCTGGAGTTGAGTTGAGTTGAGCTGAGAACAACAGACCCGCCAGCGTAGGCTGCTGATCGGCTTGTGTATTGGTATTGGTTACCTCAAAATAAATTACCGTGGGTCGACATAGTCACCTCGGATTCCGGCGAGGTTTCGGTATTAAAACGACGACGTTCCAGGGAAAAACCAGCGTCGTTTGTATTAATTTCCCATCACGTCCTTTTCACTTTACCCATTAATTAATCTCTGACTTTGAGTCTCTGTCCCCTCTCCCCTCTCTCTCTCTTTCTTTTATTTTATTTTATTTTTTTTTAATTCTCTTTTATTATAAAATATTAATACTCACAAATTAATATCTTTATCCATTAATAAATATTTATTTAATTTATCAAATAAAAATAAATCAATAATTAATAATTTCGTGAATATCATTAATTCTGAAAATAATAAAAAAATAATAAATTTTGTAGTATTCCAAAGACATCGACTTCTCTTGGTTCACTTTTCTTGTATAATATTCTTTTGCTTCTTTTGCTTCTTTTTCCCCCCAACGGTTTTAGGATTAGTTATTATCTTACTTTCCCGGACCGAAAGCCTCTAAAGGAAAGCACTGCTGGCTGATATTGATATTAAAACCTTTTATTTGTTCCTCCAAAATAATTGCTCAGTGATTTCCTTTATTTTTTTGGCCTTGAATTACTTAAAAGAATATAATATTTTAATATTTTACTCAGACTATATGAACAACTTCATTTAATAAAAATATTTACTAGAAAAATATATTTTTGTTTGGATCACCCTTTAAGGAATTATTTATAGTCAAAATAATATTAATGTGAAAGCATATAGTTTTTGATACGAAGCTAAATTATTTTATAAAATATATCACCTTGAGTTAGTAAATGCAAACTCCCTTAATTTGATTGAGGCAGAGTATGCAATTTGCACCGTCAGATCATGAATTAAAAACGTGTACATACGAGGGTGAGTCATGTATACTTAATGTACTCTAGCATGTCATGCACAGATACAAACCTTAAACTAAGTCTGCCAAACTTTTTAATCTTGTTAGCAATGGTACATAGTCTATAATTGTTGCTATAGGTTTTTGTTTTTATTGTTTTTGTTTTTCTCGTTGCTTTATTAAATCAATCAAATCTTCTTTTTCTGTGCGGCCACTGCAACTTTCTCTTTCCTCTCGCTAGTGTTCCCCGGTCACAGTTTTTTATAGTACAAAAAAAAAAAAAAAAAAAAAAAAAATCATATGACACGAGTCTTTTTCTTTTCCTAATCTTACACGAGAGGGAGAGAGAGATACTGTGGTTTTGTTTTCCTTAACAAACCCACTCTACTGGTTTTACACCCCCCCCCCTCTCACTCTCTCTCTCTGTACTCCTCTGTGCTTGGTCGATAAGCTCTACATTTTGTTCAAACCTTTCTTGTCTTCCTAATTGTTGTTTCTGTTTGCTAACAGACACAAATAGGCTTGAAAGGTCACCTAATCCGACACCCTCTGCTTTAAATCCTACGATTTTGCCAAATTTTTTAGGGAAAAAAATTCAAGCAATCATTTTTGCGAGCTCCTACGTTTAAGAACTTGGAGAGATTGAGGTTTTTGTTTCTGGTCTTGAGAGAATGTCGGCTCTCGGCATGTCCGAGGTTGATATAGAAGAAGGCCATAGCCGTTCCTCGGATGGAAGCGGTGATGGAAGCCTTTGTTTCTCGGATTCTGATGAGGGGTCTTCCTATTCTCAATTTTATTCAACTTTTGGTGGGTCATATGACGAGTATAGGTTTGCTTGTGTGTCTGATCCTGAGATTGGAGGAGTTTCGGATTCTCGGAGAATCTCCTCGGCTTCGGATTGTTCTATCGAGGTTGTTAATGATGGTGAAATCACTGAAATTAAGGTGCATTTGGCTAAGGTAGAAAAGGATTGCAGAATTTGTCATCTTAGTTTGGAGAGTGTGAATCATGAAGCCGGGATTCCTATTGAATTAGGTTGCTCTTGTAAGGATGATTTGGCTGCTGCTCATAGGCAATGTGCAGAAGCTTGGTTCAAGATCAAAGGAAATAAGTAAGTTAAAAACCTTGAATTTTTTTTTTCTTATGCTAATTACTTGTTCATTTATTGTTTTCTTTCTTACCTTGAATTATTATTATTTTTTTATTCTCTTATGCCAATTACTTGTTCATTTATTATTTTCTTTCTATGTGAGAAGCACAAAAACAGCCACTTTTTAATTGTTTGTCATTCTCTAAGATTGGGTAAATTTCTATTTCTTTGACATACACGGGTGGGTTTGTTTTCCGGTTTTGGTATGGTTTGTTTTCTTCAAACGAAACCATAACAGCACTTGTGATTTGATTATATCCTCAAGGAAAAATGTGTTATCTACGCCATGTTTTTGGGAAAGTTCATGTGCATGAAGTTTGTTGCATAAAAGGAAAAGTTGAAGAAGAAGATGGGGACGCTTGTTAAAGAGGATTTGGAAATATAGGGAATTCATGGTATCTTGTCTAGCTGCGCCAGCAATTGTTTGATTCTGTTCCATTCTAATTTCAGGAATTTCTGGCTTCTGGTTCCATTCTTTTCGTCAAAGTGATCAGTGACACATGCAAATGTTCTGTAGAAGATTTTGTCAGACAGTGATTGTCCATTTCTTGTTATAAAATACCGTGTTTGATGCCCTTATCTGATGAATTATTGGTGTGTGTTACCTATGCCTGCCATAGAAAAAGTTTGGTGAACACACTGTGGACTAAAATGCTCTTAGAAGAGCAGAAAATGGTAGATTTTATGAATATATTGCAGATGCAGGATTCACAAAAATGCAATGCCAATTCACTTCATGAACTGGCAATCATTCTCTCATATTTGAGTAATCAAGTATGTTAGCAGTATAATAGTATATATTGATGGTTATAGATAGACAGGGTAAGCCCAATAGTCATGTTCCTTCGAAGGAAAAGTGAGGGTCCGAACGTGGATTTTGACTCCTCTACCTATTTCATAATTAGAACTATAGGTTAGCAAGTCCGACAAACTCAAGAAAAGATGGCACAATTTTTCTTTGTTTGAGCTGGAAATTTGATAAGTATGCTTGCTTGTATAGGTTTCAGGGTTCGAAGATGTTGGAGGATTGTTTTTGTGGTTCACTGACATTTACTAATGAGTACTGGTAACGAAAAATTTCAGTGATCGTAGCAACAACAAATTCATCAGCTTCTTCCTTCTTGAGGATAAGATTGGCTGTTACTTCTGAGCAAGTTGTATCAGAAATGCAACATGCTATGACAGAAGGTGGCTGACGTAGAGACTGACTGGAGACCAACCTAATCCTTTGCTTTGCAATGCCACCTGAGTAGTTCCCCCTACTAGTAAAAGCACTCTTATGGCCTCATGCAATAGAAATTCTTGGTCAGATCCTAGTCCACTGATTAGCTGGTCTGCTATGACCTCAATATTGAAATTGTCATGTTATAGAGTAAAAAACAGTAGTTGTAAAAAGGAAGATCTTGTTCTTTTATCCAAAAAGAAGAATGAACACACACTGAGGTTATGATTTTCTTGCTCTGATAACTTATTCTTAATTTGAGAGAGTACACGATTCTGATTTACTTTGCATCGTCTCTTTGACGACCTAGCTTGTGGGTGTAGCCCCATGTGATGAACAGTTTGTTCTAGGACAGTATAAGGTATAAAATTCAGATTCCGGGATGAGTGGAATATTTTTTCATATGAATGAGAGTGTGTAGCTTATTAGATGATGATTGCTGCTAGTGCTACAACTCTCACAAATATTACCTATTCCTGCAATTGTATGAATTCAGCACTTTGGTGGGGCTAAAGCTTTAAATTGTTGGACTGTCTCAAATTCTGTGAGCTAGTCTTGTGGAGTTAGTTTTGAGCTTCATAACTGTTGCCTTTTTAGACTTTGACTTCAATTCATGGTCCCGGATAAAAAATTAGTCATATTAATTACTTGCCTCTTGAAGAGAAGATTTTTCTGTGGCTGAAACTATGACAATTTGAAGTTCTCATTTGTCTCGAACCTTTTCAGGACCTGTGAGATTTGCAATACCACTGCACGCAATGTTTTAGGGCCAAATGAGGTTGAATTAATAGAGGTGCCAGATGAAGCCAACACCACCACAGCCACATCAGCTGTATCAATGGCGTTGCCTGTAGAAACTCAAAGCTTCTGGCATGGACACCGCATTCTTAACTTTCTTCTGGCTTGCATGGTGTTTGCGTTTGTCATATCTTGGCTCTTTCACTTCAATGTACCATCATAGAGAACTACTGACTAGAGACCTCATTATCTCAATGTTGGTGCTTGAGCTATAACGAACTAGTTCATGCCTAAGCTTATCCGCAGCCATTACTACTGGCCTTGCAAGTATTTCACTCATTATATAAATATGTCAACCTCTTGAATTTTTCTCAAGCCTTTGCGTGGTTCTTGAATACGGAAGCTGTAACAAATCACAGCCGTTGATTTTCTGACAATCATGAATCATCCTCTTCTACTGCAGGTGCAGCTGAGGTTAGCTCTGTCATGTCATGTGAAAGAGGTCGAGGACCAAATAGCTGCCATTAAAATTTGTAACTTCGACATCATAGTCTTTCTTTTTAGGTCTTTTCAGGCATGAATAGGCTTATTGTATTATGGATTTATTGTCTGATGAATTCGATGAGCAACTCAAACCAGCTCTTATACAGCTGCAATCAGTCTAGCATGTACCTCGTTTAAATATATTTCAGAGAAAAGTTTTCAGGTTGATTGTGAACGGTGACATAATTGTAGCCTTATGAATCATGAGTGCTTTTACAAATAACAAATGACTATTAAAAATTGTTGATCATAAAAAAATTATTTAATGCTTGGTTAGAATCTCATATTTCATATTAATCCTTAAAAGTTCCCTCCATGATCGGTCTAGATTATAGAGTGTAGTCTTGCCCCTGTAGGGCTATGACTCGCCCCCATGCTTCACCAATCCTGCAAGTCATAAAGCTCTAAATATGGATCTTGGCATTGGGTTATTCTAGCATCTCTGCAGGAATTGATAACCATGGAATTGATAATTATTTGATGATTGTTCGAATAAATTCTGATTATTCAAAATTTTGAATAACCATCATCTCTGACCGTCACATTTCATTTATCCACGATGATAGTTGAAAATTTTCACCCACATTACTAACCAGAAAGAAAGTTGAAAATTCCCCTCGCTCTAAAGGCACTTGATGTGACACAAGTACAACTTACTTTGGAAGCTTCGAATTGGGAAATGCGTTTCCTGTGTGGGTGTGTCGGGAACAAGGGGAGTGGGGAGCAACACCAGCCATTGGTTTGCACCAATAAGGTGTTTCAAGTTCGAGGCTTTGTCAAAATCAGCCAATTTTGGCAACAGTGTTTCATATGGTTCTTTCCATTAATATTCCAAGAAACTGCAGCAAGCGAATCTCACGTAAGAAACCAAGTGCAGATGGAACTCTTGGATTAGGACTTGTATCCTTTGTCCCTAATATCTTGCTCTCATGTACTTTATTTCCATCTCTGCAGTTTCTCTAATGGTTTAAAAGAATATTGGATGAATGCAGATCCTAAGTTACCATGAGAACGTGAACTTTAAAGGATGAAAAATACTCTCAAATTTTCTTACTTAACCAAGCTCGATAACCAAAAGGATACAAATATGGGATTGATACAAAGGGGCCTAATAAAACAACCCAGGAGAAAATTTCGAAATTTAAATCAGGCTAAAAAGGGGAAGAGGGAAAATCTTTACACTTTCAATTCTTATTCCTTTTGGCTTCCAAGTTTGTTCCATCTCTCAGTGCTTCTTGGGCATCATTCTCCATCCCCAAGCAGAATAATGCAGTGGCTTGTAGGTACAACGCAATGGGCCACTCGGGTGACACTACCTGTGCTTGCATGGCATCCCCGAGAGCTTCTTGTTGCATGTCACTCATCAAGTACGATAAGCAGCGCCTAGCAAACACCGTTGGTGACACCATGGTCCCACTATCGATGAACTACACAAACATCATAACCAGAAATATGAGGGGTTCAAATTGAGTAGCAACATTAAAAAAGAAATGATAGAGAGAGAGAGAGAGAGAGAAAGGGTTCATATCCTGCAAAAAAGGAGCATCAAACAATGTTGTCATATCAGCAGCTACAAAGGACTCACTTGTGTATAGGAATCAATGGCAGCTGCAAAATCTTTTGCTCGAAATGCAGTATCTCCATGTTTCTTAGAATTCAAGATCTCTTGCATTTGATTGGTCCACATTTCAAATGAGAGCTGAAAGGCACAAAAAAATGTTACCTCCAATTAGTATATATCATCTTTCTGCATCATAGTAAAGAAAATGCAGCACCCTGCTGATAGCCGTGCAAAATTAGGGAAACCAAATTATCAGGCAGACTTTCAAAACAGAATACTGATAATATGCTGCTACATCATAATAATGGTCAAGCTAATCAAAAAGCATAGCCCAAACAAGAAAATGGACGAGACATTTCTTGCCAGAGCAAATTCTAGGATAGCTTACATGTTCCAATTAGATCCAAGGATTGCAAATGATGCTAGCACAATACCTTTGCAGTGATGTCAAAACATAGCGAGAAGGTAGCACAAACAAAACTAATGAACCTACACAAATAAGTAGGAAAATCACTAATAGGCCATTGATAGATCGCAACCAGGGAGTACAAGTCAACCAATGGACTGAGAAGTTTCAAGATATAATCCTTCTATTCTGCTGGAATATGCATTTGCACAGTTAAAACTTCTGTACTTGTACAAAATGAAAATGTAAGATCAGCTTGGTAGTAACAAACCTCATTAGTAATCCCTTCGTCATCCTTGTATCCAATCTTATTAAGTATTTCGTGAATGGCTGTCAGATCCTTTCTTAGGCAAGCTTCACCTACTGGTGTCAGTGACAATGACTGGGCTGAAGAAGAGGTTCCTTGTGGGATACCCATTAAGGAATAGGAGGGAACCTGTGAGAATTATAACGAGTGATAATATATTCCATCTAAAATAGATCACTTGATTGATTGTTCAATGCAGATTCTTGAAACTTTGAAGAACCAAAAATGGGCCCCATTGCGCGCGCGTGTGCGGGGGGGGGGGGGGTGTGGGTGTTTGGTTTTGTACCTCAGTCTCCTTCTGAAGAGACATGAGAGCTGTGACAAGGGACTTCACATTTGGCCTCTCACGAGCTTCATATTGCAAACAACGAGAAGCTAAACGAACCAACTCAGTCCCATCATCATTTGAGAAGTGGCCCTCTAGACAAGAATCCATTAGCATCAGGAAATTTTTGCCACGAATCAGATCCAGAGCCTGTGAAAAAAAGGCATCAAGAAGCATTTGGCAGCAAATTTACAAATCCGCCAGCCAAAGCTCTAAGGTTAAAAAATAGCAACGGACAGCTTACATTGTTCATGAATGTAAGCAACATAAATGAAGGAAAAGGGTAAAAGATTTAGTTGCAAAATTATTGGGTGAAAGGGAGAAGTACATGGCTTGGCGGAATGTGCTTGCCACTCAAAAGATCTAGCAGCAGGGTCCCAAAGCTGTATACAACACTTTCTGGTGTCACTCTACCTGCCACAGAGGAGCACAACACAATCATATTAAAATTCAGGAAAGTAACAGGATATACGGTAGCATGATGAATTAGAATTTCCAATTTATTCTGATGCTATTTTAGCATTTCTTCTTGTCTCAGACCATATTGAGTAGAAACAAAAGCCAAGTGTTATTGATGTTTCAGAATATTTATATAAATGTTTACATCAAGATTGTGTCCACATCCACATTGCAGGCATATAAATTCTATGAAAATGTAGCTTATGGCAAGCTTGTTTAACTCCTTTGAAGAAACTAAGAGCAAGGGATTTTCTACAAACAAACAAGTCTCTAATTTTGTGTATTTAGATGTAGGTCCCCTGGAAGGTTATATGAAATGAGTATTTCTCCCTTATTGACACACATAATCACAGAGACAATGTGACTAAATTCATGGAAGGAAAAAAAAAAAAAAAACGGTGGAAGTAGTGGTAAATTTATATACCCCAGTAAGTTAAAGCTATTAGGCATCTCTGGGATCTTTGCTCCTAACTAATTTCTTTCCTTGGGTATGAGATCCAATGAGAAAAGTGTATGGTACTCTTGTAGCAAAGTTTGAGAGAGAGTTAGCAGGATAAAGAGAAGCTACATTTACAGAGGAGGGCTTTTTTTCAATTTTAATTTATCAGGGCATTTCTTCCCATGGCTGCCTTCACCACTAAAAAGGAAACCCAAGCTTGGGACCATCTGAAGGAGTCATATACATTTATTGCAGGTAATTCCACAGATAGAGGAAGAACTACTTTGTTCTTCAGGACTTTAGAGTGATATAAACACAGGGCCTTGGCTGTTATGGAGCAATAGGAGGGAAACCAAGAAGCCATAATTAAACCAGAGAGAAAATGAGTGGTTTCTAAGATTGGCAACATAGATTTTTCAAACAGGAGTTGCATGAAACCAGAAGGCCATACTTAAGCCACATACTTTCTGCTGCATACCCTGATCCTTTCAATTCCAACACTGATAACCAAACTTTGCAACAGAAAATCCAGTTTATCCAAATTTGGTCTTTCTGAGGGAAATTACTTTCCTTGTGTATTAGATCCTTCTTTCCTTTTGCTATAAATATAAATTCTTTTGGCCTTCTACATTACAAAGCTTTTATGTGCAACTTAGAGGTTTGTCGATTATTTAGTTTTGTCATCATATTTCCTTAGAAGAATATATATCTTCCTTCCCTGCAAGATTCCAAGGTCCCACAAGATTCAATCATTTTGACCTTGTTTGTTGTGCTTTCTCACTATGGCACGCCATGAGCACAAAAGTAAAGTGTCAATATTTAACAGCTGAAACAAGTACTGGCTTAGAGTACTAGAGTTTTGCAGCACTTAGCTCTTTTGATGAGGACACTTTTGCTTTACTTATCTTTTTTTTTTTCTCCCCATATTTTGCAGCACTTAGTTCTTTTGATGTGGGCACTTTTGTTTTACTCATCTACCTTTTTTTTTTTAATTTTCATATCGTATTAACCATAGTCTTCTTTGTTTGTTAGCCAATTCTTATGAGCTTTTGTTGCCTCTTCCCTCTGTTGTAACCCGGAACGTATCCTAAAGACTACTCTTTGGGGGGTGGGGGGTGGGAATATGAATAGTTCAATATTTGCTGGTGGGCAACCAAAATGAAAACTATTGGAATGAAAAAGGGTAAACAGCAAAAGGCTAAATATTTAAGTTATTAAAAGTTTGAAGGCCCCACTCCCTACACCCTATTCTCCCAAATGCCTCCACAGTAAACTTTTTCTACAAGATAGTATTTGAAGAATAGCATAAAACCAAAATTGCAATTTGAAATTTCTGGTAAATAGTTACCAGTGAATAACTCATTTTTGGATAACAAAATGCAAGAGGATGGCATAAATAATGAACCAGAAAGAAGGAAAAAGAAGGGGGGAACCATTTAATATTCTGTTCTCTCTTTTGGTACATTGTAAAGGCATGGCACGCTATTCATGTATACAGAAAAAATGCCTCAAGAGAATCAAGCTGACTTTCCATGATCCCAGGATAGTTACATGGAGCATCCCAGGATGTACTAGATTCTCATGATCCCATAGACAACAGAAGCAGAGAACCCCATGCTATAAACAAGCTGCCAAGAGGGATCCAGCCTGATTCTAAAAGGTTGTATATTGTCCTGTGTCCTGGTTTGAAATGAAAAGACATTTTCCACCTAATTTTAGCCGAGTACTAATAGCTTTTCAAAAATATGCCCAGTTTTTTAGCCAGAAGTTGCCTATACATCGCATCAATTAGTGTTTGAGCAACAAGTACTAACCTGTTCTCAAGTACTCTGGTGGGGTAAAGGCGAGGTTCGTGCTGTAGCTCTTACCATCTCTACTGTTCTTCATAAGGCCAAAGCAAGAGAGTCTGGGATCACCGTCCTGACAAAATTCAATCAGAGTAACACTAGCTGATAAGAATAAGTATAACATTTAAATGATGCCTGAAGAGCATTTTACCTGATCAAAGAGAACCCTATAAGCATTTAGATCATGATACAGGGCCCTTCCTTTACTGCTGCAATATTCCAAAGCTTGCGCTAAATACAAAGCCACTCTCAACCTCATTGCCCATTTCATTGGCTGGGTCTCCCCTAAACCATTGAAACAATAAAAATCCAAAAAAACCCAAAATTAAAAAATAAAAAAATGAAATAATCTATTTCAGTAATAATCATATGTTAAACCTTCGGTAATAATCTATACTTGTCTCTCAAACAGCCAACACCAAAATTTGAGATTAAGTCTTAGGAGGTGGTTGTTGTAAACCTTCTTCAGAACAGATCTTTACCTTCTCATTGTAATATCTCCCAATTTGATCATTGGACATGTCAAAACATTCATATCCTTTAAATTTTAAACAGAATAACCCCACTTCTTAGTTCTTTCAGTAATGTTATACTGCATCAGCCAATCTAGATACTGAAGTCTTAATGGTACTTACTGATCAAAGATCAAAAACAACTTCCTTTACATGCACAACACACTGCATTGCTTTCACATCAAAACTTCCATCTGGGTCCCAAGCATATCACACAAATAGGGGTGAAAACAAACCAAGTTGAGCCAAGGATTAGGTTGCTCAAGGTTGGCTTTTAATTGCACAAGTCAAAATCCAGCCAAGTCCAAGCAGCTTGGTTGACCGATACTTCATAATGAATAAATATAAGCCGAATAACATGATACTGAATATCATCATCTCATTTAATATCACGAGGAAGGCTCAGACTAATCTTACAGTTTTACAATCCCTTGTGCAAATATCATAATTGTCATTGTACATCAAGGAATTACAAATTAAGCACTCAATTATCACCAAACTAGCAAAAAACTTGTAAATAGATAAAAAAAAAAAAAAAAAAAAAAAAAAAAAACTGCAAGAACTTACAATGGAAGAGATGCTTAGCTAGGGTTTCATTAGGCATGAACTCAGCGACAAGCAATCTCTCATTCCCTTCGCAACAACACCCCATCAAATTCGCCAATCTATCATTCCTCAAATTCCCAACTGCTCTGGCTTCCTCCTAAAATCAGTCAAATCAATCAAAATACACAACACACCACAAATTACTTCTATAAAGAGAGAGAGACGAACAAGAAATTGGCGGGAATCAGGCCAAGCAGACTTGTTGAAACGCTTAACAGCAATCCATCGATCGGTGTTAAGCCTGCCTTTGTAAACTACATTAGGAGCTTTCTCTCCGTGCTCTGAAACAATGTTCTCTGAAGCAAATCCAGAAGTTGCTGCTTTCAGCTCTTCCAAGCTGAACTCGGTGAAATTCGGCAACGAATTCTTCTCATTTTTTTCTCCATTCTCTGCAACACAGAAACCAACATTAGGTTTTTAAATTTACAGCAATGGTAGAGAGAGATAGAGTGAGATAGACCGAGATCGCAAGATTCGAGAACTGAAGGCTTGAGATGAGAATGCCACCAGCAGAGCGAGAATTTGGAGCACCTGGCTCCCATCGCCGAAGATCAAGAAGAGAGAGAGAGAGAGAGAGATGTTCAGCAAAAATCTAGAGATTCAGACATTTCCGTTTCAATGTGTTGCAGAGAGAGAGAGAGAGAGAGAGAGAGAGAGAGAGAGAGAACGTATGCAAAAGTTGCGGTGGATCCAAGGTTCTTCTCTCACTTTGTCTTCTGCTCTGCTCTGCTCTGCTTTGCTCTCTCTCTCTCTCCCTCTCTCCCTCTCTCCCTCTATAAACCACTCTCTCTTGCTTGAAAGATGACTTGAAAACAATAAGTTAATGGTTTTTGCTTTTTTTTTTTTTTTTTTTTTGGCTCTCTCTCTCTCTCGAAATGAGTAAACAAAACATGAGTGAAGGATTTTTTTTTTCTCCTTTTGCAAAGGGACTTTCTCTCTGCTTTTCTGCGTTTTGTTCTCTCATCATTTTCTCCTTTTGCGCCCCCCACCTCTCTGTCTCTCTCTCATGATTTATGCGGTTTTCTTTTTGGTTAATGGAATTTTGAGGCGCTGAGTATGAGAAGTGCAGTAAGTAAGAAAGGAAAGGCGCTAGGTTTTTTTAAGGAGCATTGATGATCATTTTCATTTGGACCTGATGAATTTCATAAAGTGAAGATTTTCACTTTTAATGCGCATGCTATTTACACCTTCGATTGCCTACCCATTTCATTTACCTTCTTAAATGCCTACTTCTATTTCCCATTTAACATATTTACATGTGTTGCAAATATGCCAAACATTGTCCTACCAACATCAGACGGAGAGAGAGAGAGTGAGAAAGAGGTATTCTAAAGTATAAGAACAAAGACAGAGACAATACGAATACAGATTTAACATAACCTGCAATAAAATGCGTATTGCATAAATGCAACATAGGAAAGGAATACCCCGGAAAAAGAAGAGCAACATTATGAGCCAATGTCATATGCATAATTGGGGTGGACAAAAGCTGCCCACGCCATACTCTCGTTCCTCTACTCTATACCAACTCTTCCCCCCCGATTCAGACACAAGACTCGACATTAACATCACCCCTCAAGTTATTTTAGATCCACAACCCATCACAGAGTAAGATAGGGTCATAGACCAGTCAAATGCAACATTACATCAAATGTAGAGAACCTCTATTTTAGAATTATACACTTTCTTGCCCCGAGAGTATTAGAATCGCAAATGTCATTTTATCATTCACCTAATTTCTTTCTAAAAGTGTGCAGTAAAACATTGTGTAGGGCTGTACCTTCCAAAATTCTAGTAATATTATTTTACTCTCGATCTCAAAAATCAAACAAAGATTTGGAGAAATCAATAACAAAGAAAATTGATTTCCAAGAAACCAAAGGAAAGCCAATGCTCATGGTTTTCCCCGCAGCAGCAAACAAGGAACCATGAGAGAGTTTGTTGGTGCTTGGTTGATCAAAGGCAAAGTTTGCAATGATGAAAGCTACATGGAGTCAAAGAACAAAGTCGCAGTTCGACAGATGGATTAATCATTACGACCTCCATAAAGGGGGTCAAGAGGACCCCTGTTACAAGCGGATTAATAAGCATGTAAAGTAGGGGTAAAAGGTCGTTACCAAGACATGCCTCAATAATCATAAATGTATCCCCTTTTTATGAAACACCCACTCTCTCTCTCTCTCTCTCTCTCTCTCTCTCTCTAACTTTGACAGCTTAAATTGCGCAGGCAGAACGTTTTCTCTGGGGAGAGGCCCAGGTGGGGCATAATGCACTTCATTCTACTTATAAGTCAATATGGGGTATGTTTGCTCTCGTTCTAAAGCATACTCAAAAGTTAGCCACATGGGGTTTGCAAAATTAGCTGTACCCGGCACTTTTCTTCAAATTATGAAACGCCAAAAGAAAATTTTTCAAGGAGCACAAACAAAAGAGATAGGATTGCCAGCAAATTTCAAGTTTTGCCATTTTTATGGTTCAAGGTTTAAACCCAAGCTATACATTAGGCGATGACCATCTTCATTCTAATGAATCTATCAATTCAGTTAAATGCATGGCTTGGTCGAGTACAAACACAAGGTTCAAAATTTTTTAATTATTTTTACTTGTCGAAAGCCAAATGCCATAAACATGGATTAAAGAGAATCAACTCTTAACTGTCAAGACGCAAAACGCCATACAACAACTAGGCAGGAGGAGTGGATAATGAGCATGGGATGACTTCGGTTTCAGGTTCTAAAAGAAAAGGCCATCTCTCTAACAGTTCAAAAAAAAGCCCAAATCCAATAAGCCCCAAACAGATGAATGAAGAAGTCTTCGGCGTGTCAATGTGGACTGTTTTTTTTTTTTTAATTTGGGGGGGGGGGGAGTCTTGGTTTTAGACTCTCTAGAAGTTGGAATAAGTTTTTGGTCGTCGGCGTTGACAAATGCCTTAAAGGGTGGAATTCAATTTCATATCACTCTCACAACATTTGTGTTCGCTGCAAAGCCATGCATTTGATTTTACCCCAAAAAAAAAAAAGCCATGCATTTGAATGTTCCTTTAAAAAAAATTGAAAAATCAGACATTGGGGAATCCATTTTTTTATCTTATTCGAATATTGTAAACGCGCTTGGTAGGTAAAGCAAAAGGACAACCTAAAATTAAAAAAAAAAAAAAAAAACCCTAGATGTCCAGATGACAATTAACCCCCCCCCCAAAATTTCTTTTTAATGTATTTGTGAAGTATATATTATGTCAGCCTAAAAAAAAAATCCATTCACACCGCTGGTCATTGAGTGGACAGTATTAACTCTTGCCTTATACTATTAAGTAGGGAGTTCCGGTAATCACCCTTTCATGCAGAACCAAAATGAAAATGAAGTGGCATTTTATTTCTGAAAATTATTATTATTATTATTTTTTTTTTTTTTTACGCAGGGGTGTGCATGTGGGGGCACGTTGTGGTCTGTTCCCCGAAAGTTTGAAGTCTTAGACATAATAAATACAAGTATATGGGTGGTGCGGGCAAGTGGCAGAGAGACTGTAGAGACAACGAAGCTGTTATGGTTACATCACCTGCTCAGTCCATTCACCTATACAGAAAGTCTCATACCTTGGTAATCATCTCTTTAGGCATCTTCATGCGTTTGCATTGCTGTACCATGGTCCCCTAAAACCCCCATCACCATCCCCCGCAACAACTATTTGCCTCTCTCCGGTCACACCAAATCCACCAAGAGAGAATGTAGAATCGAAGATTTTTTTTTTAACCATTTGCATGATAAAAAAGATTACAGATTACAGAAGCCTTGTGAATGATATACATGAAATTGATGGATCAAGCAAGCAGCGGGAACTGCAAAATTTGAAAACCCCAGAATTCCTTTTCGGACTAAAATACAATTAGATTTACTAATCTAACAAATAGGGAGCTCGAAACACTCCATTCCCCTATAGGATCTTCAAATCTTAACATCCTAAAGGGTTGAAAAGCAATCGATGTAGCAATTCCCACTACTCCAATTACAAGTCGATCTTCATTTGCTATACACCATTCATTGTCGCATCAGCATGAACTGTGTTTGCATCCTCCATAATCTTGCCATTGATTTGATTTCTTGGTCTCTGCATGAACATTGAACTCAAAATATCACTAAAAGTCTCAATTTGAGGAAAGCCACTATAGGGAAAGGGGGAAAAAAGGAATGTATTTAACATACCCAATCTGCAAGCTCTGCGGAGTTCCCATTCAAGAGCTTGTGATTCTCTTCTTTGGTCCAGCTATCCTTGTCCTTGCCACTTAATGGAAGCAAGATAGACCCACTACTTCGGTCGGGCAGCTCTGCATTAGGATAAAATTCAAGTCAGTATAACAGACACAGCGTGAGCTCAAATTGAGAAGAAAATAACTTCGAGAGAACAATTAAAAGGGACAAAAAATGATAGGTAAGAATGATAAATAATGCTAACCTGGCAGTTTCTTGTCAACAAAGAAAACCACCAAATTAACGGTGTACCTGCAGGAAAATGGAACTTCAAAATCACATCCCAAAATGCTGGATCACAAGATTATAAGAAACTACAATTACAGTAACCTGCATACCATGCCACAACAACATCAACAGAGTAATGTTTGCGAGCTGCTATAATTAGAAGGCTCTGAATCACAGCAAGCATCCAATAGAATTGCTTTATCCACCTGTGGAAAAAGAAAATAGAAAAAACATTCAATTTGAGCACAAAAAATATATATATTTGCAGAATTTAGCTAACAATACAAAACTGACATAAATGACTTTTACAAGTCAAATCAAATTCATCCAAAGTATAGTGGTAAAATTATAATGGTTTCAAAGGCACGGATAATAAATTTCTGGTGCAAGTCAAAATCCCATCGAGGTTCCCCATATTTTCCCTCTATCCCTCGAATAACTCTACAATTTTTCAACTTTAGCCTTACAGGCCACCAACCAGAACTAGAGCGGAGTGCATAAAATCCACATCAACATGGCTAAGCAACAAGGTTTAGGTCCTGTCCAAGTTAGGTGTGCAAGTTCAATCGGTAACCTCCAAGCACATATTTTTCTGCTTCACTCCACCCATATTACCAAGTTCTGAAAAGGATAACCTTGGTAACATAACAGATTGAAAACAACTTGTATAAACTGCACATAATATACAGAGATAGTGAGAAGCTATATAGTACCTGCGCGTGCCATACTTATGATATGTCCGGATAAAGACAAGAGAGAAGATCATGTGGGATGAGAAAATCAAATCTCCACAACCATATAATACACCCTGAGGAACTGCATAGGCAACAAATACAGTGAGAATAAATGAAGATGCTTCACTCAAGCCAGAAATAAATGACAAAAACAACTACAAATGATCACTCACAATTGATTAAAAGGACTTGAAGCACATTTTCTGGACGGGGCAATGTAGCAAGTTTTGATCCCTGAGTAGGATTTCAAGAGAAAGCATGATGAGACAAATTACTATGCTTTCTCCTCTCTACAACAATTGAAGCATGCACCAATTGCAGAAGATTTTACCTCTCGGCAATGATAGTTTGGACCGGGAAGTTGGGTAGAGTAGAATGTGAAAATGCGAAGGGTTTGGCATGCCTGCATTAGAACAGCAGAATAAAAGCATCAGACAAAGAATTGAATTTCTTACATTACTACTACAACTGATCTAAATGGCCCGTAAACAATCAAAAGTCAGTTATTCTGCACAGAGCACAGCAACAAGACCCATCTCTCCTCTGTGAACTGGGGTGAGGAAGAATGGAGGGACGGAAATCCAACACAAAGAAATGCAGATGTGCATATGCACAATAGAAACTTATAACTGGTGCAATACAATGGACCACCATAATATAAAACCCTACGTAGGACAACAGACCACAGACCGCACACACTTAGTGCTACTTTCTCTATTTGTCAATTAGGAAAAAAAGCATCAACTTCAGGCATTCAGCCTAGGATGAACCTTGCTCAACTAGCTGTATTCATGAAACCTAGACCCCAGTGACACTGGGCATGTCAAATTGGAATTCTTTCCACATTTCAATGGAAACCATAGAAGTTCGCAGTGCAAAGATACTATAGCATACCAGGGACAGTAATTCTATAATGGCCACCAGAATTTGATTCTATACTTGCACCAAAGAAAAACTTTCAACACTTCCAGGATATTCCCCCAAAAAGCATCACAAACAAGTAGCCATTTCATACTATGTAGCTTTAGAATAAACTAGAATCATGTCCGAACAAATACACAACATTGAAGCCAAAGAAGCCAACACTTACAACTAAAAAGGCCAGAACCCTGCACCAAATTAGGACGGTGTAGATCTTTTTACTCTTGACAAAGAAGGGATGCAAAGTCCACTGCAACAGAAACAAACCACATAATTAGTTTAACATGAAATGCTATTATTGTTTAACACAACATCACTAATGGACCCTTACCAAGACAAATGAGAAGAAAATGAATGTAAATACAGTCTCACTTAGGTATGCCCTCTCTCGTCCAAGCTCCTGGAGTCACATAAGGGTTCAAAACATAAAAATTAAAATAGTTAGTGCCAAGTGCATCAAATTAATGTAGAATCAGCTAGAGAACAAGAAGATTGATACTGACAGGAAGAAGAACGAATCCAGCATCCTGAAGCACCGGTCCTGGCCTATGTATATAATGGACTCCTCTAGCAGCTAGTCCATGAATGTACTGCCAAGGAAGAGATTTATTACTACACATTACTCAGCTAGTCCAAGACTATCAAAATAATTCCCAACAATCATTTCCACCTTCAAGGAAAAAAAAAAGAAGAAATATTCTCACAAGGGTTTGCCAAAAATTGATCAGGACACATAGAAAACCTTTAATGAAAACCTCTGTATGCTTAATAATTTATTAGAGATAGAAAGTTTATTCTCTTCAACAGATGCCATGTGAAAACATCAGCTTCCACTAATAAAATATTTTTAGCAATCAATCACCAATCGTCACATGTATATGCACCTGTAAAATCAAGGTAGATACTCATAAAAAGCAAAACCCAGATATAATATATATATTGTAAGAACACTGGATAAATTCATATTATAGAAAAAAAAAAAAAGGAAACCCCTTAAACCAATATGACCAAATAAATTAAACCAACAAAAAAAACTAAAAATTAGAAAAAGCCCAGAAATATATGAGATAAAAAATGAAACCTGAAATATGAGACCGGCGAGAATATACTTCCAATTCTCTACAAGTAATTGAATTTCTGTAGATGTTTCGGCGCAAACCCTTTTCCATAGCTTCAAAAAAAAAAAGGAAAAATTGAAAAATCAGATCAAAGGAAAGAAACGAGAAATGAATTGAAAAGCAAGGCAAAAGAGAATTGTAGAATAGAAACCTTAGAAGCGTCGCGGCCAATGTAAATCGTCATCTTGCTCTTCGTGTGCGACAACAAAGTTCCATAGTACTTCACAACCCAGAAGGTAAGGTCAACATCATTCACCGAAAACACTCTCTCAGCACGAACGAAATACTCGTCAGAATAAAATCAATCACTTGAAAACGCCTCGCCCCCCTTTCGAAGATCCAAAATTAGAACAGGCAATCAGATCACGAAAACCAAAACCAGGTTTCTGAAAATTAAGATCGGAGAAATCGGAATCAGAATCAAAGTTGCAATGACGGTAGAGAAGAACCCGATTTAGGTGTCAATCTCTCTCTTAGTCTCTCAAGAATTCGCAAGTTCTTGTGTGTTTTTTCTCCCTCCCTTTAATTCTATTCTTCTCTCTCTATCTGTCTGCTTCCAACGCGAGTTCAACACGGAGCGACAGTCCAGAGAGAAGGAAAAATAGAGAAGGGGGCTTTATTAGAAAGATCGCCGCTACGCCACTCCTTGCGAAACGTTGAGGAAGTTAGAGAGAGAGAGAGAGAGAATCCAAACAAAATAGAAAATAGAAATATATGTTTTTAAAAAGGAGTGGAAATGTTTTTTAAAAACAGGGAAATAAAAGAGGAGGGGGGAAGCAGATATTCCCATTCTCGTTAATTATCTCATTAAACCTGTTTTTAGTGGGCGGCGTTTTCCATTTTCACCGCCGAAAGAGAGAGAAGGGCTGTAAATGCATTCGTGCCCACCGGACTCGGCCTGCAATTTCGGCCCGAATATCTCTCCCCCACTCTCTCTCTCTCTCTCTCTCTCTCTCTCTCTCTCTCTCTCAATTTTGTATTTTCTTAGTGTTGATAAAAATTAGCAAAAAGGACAAAGAAAGGAACTATTTTTTTTTTACCTCTACTATTATTGACATTTGACAGTGACACTAACTATTAAGGGGAAACAAGTTTTGTTTAAAATGTTTTAATCTTCCTACTTATATATTGCAAAAATTAAAGTTTAATTAATGCATTCTGATAATAATAGAAATTTTGTGTTTGCCAGAAAAATTTTCTATATAAAATAACTTAAACTACGTATCGTATGAATTTTATTTTTATTTTTTACAGAAATTTTAAAAATAATATTTGCATGTATAAAAAATTAATTATTAACAAGTCAAAATGTAAATAATGTTTAACTTACGGGTGTTTTGCTTTAACTCACAAGCCTGTCAGTGTTTTTTCTTTCTTAGAGTATCAATATATATATATATATATTTTTTTAGTTAATCCTAAGTTGTTGTCGAAAAAAGAAAAAGAAAATAGAAATTTCCAAAAAAAAAAAAAAGAAAAAGAACAAATATTCGGAGAATATATTTTATGAGTTTTCGTGGATCGAGGTCCATCAACGGTTGGAAACAGGTTAAAAAAATAGGGTTAACAATAGTACGGTATTTAAAGGACAAATATGCCCTGCAAATAAGGGGATATTACGAGGGTTTGGTGTGAGGACTGGTAAGCGGCAATCGTAGTCACGAGGCTCACGGGCTCGGCAGTCGAGGATAACGGATTCCTTTCCCCCGGCATGTTTTTTATTTTATTTTTTTGAAATTTCAAAATCAAAATCCAAAAGATTTAAAACTTATCCAATTTAAAAGGGCGGGGAGAGAGAGGGACAACTTTGAACCAACATTCGTCATTTCAAAAAAAATATATATTATTTTTTTCAATAATACTTCATAAAACTATATCTATACAACATCAATATATCATCTTGTACAACTTTTAAAGTCAATCGTCTATTTTTATTTTATAAAATAAAATAATTATGAAAAATAATTGTATTCAAATTTCGTATTAATTTACTTGCCAATTTGATTTTTTTTACAATAATAACCAAATATTAATTATATTCACCTGCAATGATTAACGTGGCTAAAATAAATTAGAATAATAATAATAACATTTTAAATATAAATTTAGTTTTTTGGTTTGTTTATTGAGTGAACTAAGTTTAAATATGAAATTACATTTTTTTATAGTAAGATTTTGTATATAAATTTAGAAGAATTTTATCTCAATATGATTTAACAATAAAAAGGCATTCAAAATTATGTATATACCAAATAAATCGATCTGAAACTCAACTTAAAATATATATGGATAATCTGTTATTTTCATTAAGTACTAAACCCCGAACGATGATCAGTGAATTTATTTATTTTTTGTTACTCTATTCTAGCATAGTTTTAACAATCATAACTAATGTAACCCGGTCGTGTTTAATCATCTCGTAATAATAATAATTATGAATTATACCATCAATTAAGGTTGGTGTATCTAAGTTCAACTTACCATCCTCTTTTAACCTTTAATGAACAAATAGGGTTTTAAGACCTAAACACTAAAAACAAAATAGATCATGTCATACCTTAAATGTTCGTAGGAAAAAAAAATTAAATTTTAACAAATACATCAAACCCATTTTAAATAATTTTTGAATTGAGGATGTATGATTAAGGGTAGTTTGTTGGTCTACGTTGGCATGATGGACAGCGTAGAAGAATTTTGACTTTTTGATGAGGGCACTTTGATTTCATGTAATTTTGTTTGGGAGCCCTAATTGAAGAAGAATAAGAGAGAATAAAACAAAATCGATGTTGGTCTAGGTTGGCTGTCTCCTCATGGAATTGAAGTAGTCAAGATCAAGAATGATCACAATTTCCTGGCAGTACCCCCCTTGTTTTGTTGGTTTGTGGATTATATTATATTCTCTCTTGATGTTCAATAATGTTGAGCTCCCTCAGTTACATCATCTAATCGAGCATTTTGCCCAAGTCAAATCATTAAGAAGGTACAACAAAACAGAGAGACGTTCAAAATCAAAGGGGGAAAAGCAAGGCTATGGATTTTCCTTGCAGGAAATTTTAAGGTTTGACTAGGGAGTTTTACCTAAAAATTGGGTGGGAGTCCTATGACATAAATGCAGATAAAATGGCATGATTCCCCGGTCATTAGCCAACTGTAGTGGTATAAAAAATCGAGTTTAGTTGAATTATTAAAAAAAAAAAAAAAAAAAATTCTTCATTACATTCATTTTGTGTTATATATATCACAAAAAATAATAGTTTAGAGTAATTTTTGGGTGTACATTTGTTGGTGTAGGTCAAAAGAAAAATAAAACATATATGTTTTCTTTTCTCTTTCCCTGCATTCTTGTGTAACTGCTTAGAAACAGTATCCATAATTTAAGCGGCGATCCAAAGGATGTGAAGAAATGAGAAAGTAAAAGGAATTTGGTCTTGACCTCAGATCGGCAGTGACTAGTGTTTTTGTAAGAACGTAGGCTTCTCTGCTAGTTTTGACACCACAAACGCGTCATTGTTAATCTTTCAGGTGCATCTTTCACCTGGCATTAATCTCTATGTTTAAGGAGTTTCTTTTGGTTTTGATTGGACAGGACTCGGTAGGAAGGTCTGATCAGTGTAGGTTCATCGCTCGAGGAAGAGCGGTGTGTCCCTAGATTGCTTTTGCCTAAAGTGTCTATCTATCTTTTGTTTGCTCAAAAATATTGTGACCGCTGGATCTCGAATTAGCCACCTCTCTCTTCCAAAGTAACGAGAAGGATCGATCAAAGGAACAATTTTTGTACTCTTCCCAAGGGCTCCATGCCCTTTAGACAAAAAAAAAAAAAAAAGAAAAAAAAAAAGAAAAGAAAAGGAAAGTAGAAGAAAATGTTATGATTTAATATTTTTTAATTCATAATATAAAAGCTACAGATTTATTAAAATATCATTAACCTAAATGAAACTCGTTGCAAATTTGATTCATTACATGAAAACATGTATCAACTAATTGACTATATAAACTTTTTTATTTTGTATAAAAATTTTAAATTAAATCTCTTGTAAATAAGGTTAGAAAAGTTCATGGATAGAATCTCAATTGCACCATATAACTCAATTATTTTACATTAAAAAAAATTTATAATCTTCCCATTTCTAGGTAACTTGGTCTATTTACTCGTCAGCCTAACTACGTTGTTGGGAAACGAAAGTGCATATTTAAATCATAAGATTGGAGGGGATAAGCAAGGCTAAGCCAGATGGGCGACGGATTTGAACTTTTCGTGAGTCAATGGTCAAAAGTCGTTATTGTCGACGGACCGACCTGTCATCTCACTCCGATTTTTATTGGGGTCCCAACCCAAAAACGAGAGAGAGAGAGAGAGAGAGAGAGAGAGAGAAGGTGAAGTGTATTGTCTGAAGGTAAAGGTAAAGAGAGAGATTGGGAGACAATATGCAAAGACCGAGCCACCCAGGTAAGAGGGGGCTGCTTCTAGAACCGATGAAAAACGAACTTGACCCACAACAAAACGCGTAGTGCTTGCCTTGCACTTTGAGAGACCTACAAATTAAGATTAGTCATCAAAGTACGCGTCATACTGCTTTGGCATGTAGTTGCTGCATACGTAAGTTGCTCCTAATTCACAATTAGGGTGCTTCAAAACCACATTTTGCTGTCCCTGAATTATTCTCTACGTTCTTTCCTTTTTCCTTGTAACGTGGGGCTACATTATAAATTAATAAAATTTTCTGTTGCTAAATTAATTCTAGAGCAGAAAGTAAAAGGATTAATGCATTCAAAGAATTAAAACTCAGATTCCCCCTTTCTTTTCAGATGTTACCAGTAGGGCAAACTCTCTAAAAAAGGGAGAATGTTAGGAAGCAAAAATTCATACCGTAAACATAACTAAAGAATGGGTCCCTTCCTGTGTGCCCTTTTCTTCTTATTTTGGATTTTTGGGGTACAAGTATACTGGTGGAGCGCCGCAACTTATGCCTTCAAAATTGCAGTCTTATCCTTAGTCAAATATATATATATGTTGCCTATGTATTTTGGAATACATAATGCATGCTTGGCTTGTGTTATAATATGCGATTGTTTTGGTTGGATTTGGAAATGCCAGATTGAGGATAATGAGTCTGCCAATGGTCGTTGCTCTATTATATTATTCTGCACCAACAACGCCGAATCACCCTGCAAGTAGAATCAGTCTAGTGCTACAAAATGAGATGCGGATTCACCATGAGCACTTTGGGAAGTGGGAGCTTTTGTTGGAATTTGCTATTTCATTTCCAGTGTACACCCACGTTTAATTCGTACCGTATTCTGGGAATTCTAATTCTCGTCCTAGTTGGTGATTATTAAGCCATTCCTCGATCTGAGACAATTCCATCAGTCGAGTCAGTTACTATAATTAAGGAAGCTATTGAAGAAGATAAGTAAACCTAAAAAGAAAAAAAATAGATGACAAGCATTAACAGTAAGTGTAGTCCTATTGAAATTTTACAACTCCCATTTCATTATTTCCTAACTACTATGGCGCAACTAGTGTAGAATTACAATTATTGCACATCAAAATAACGCAAATTCTAGTTAAGATTCATCCAACCCCACCATGTTTTTCTTGCAGGAAAATGTTGTTTAAGGTAAATGTCAATTAATATACAGAAACTATTCATTTCAAAAGGGCTCTTCCTGCGTGCCAAAAACAATCAGCGCCCTCGTCAAAATAAATTAGACCCTTCCAACTGGAGAAAGAGGCGGATTAGGGACATAATTGGCATTCGCAGTCTCTCTCCCTTGGACTACCCTAGAAGCCCTTACTCTATCATAATCCCTGCAACTGATACCATGAAGGGGTCTTGCTTCTGACATGTTTTCGGCTTCTAAGAGGTCAGGTGACTTGTGACCACCCATAGCTGCTACACAAATTGAGAATGCTTGTAATAAAGAGATCGAGCGGTTAAATTTAACCGAGAAGATCCCCTTTTCATTAGGTACCAAGCTCAAGATAGGCTTCCTTTGTTTACCTCCTCCCTGCATAGAATCAAACTGGGTTAGCTAGGATGCAGAAAATTTTATGAAACGACAGACCCAGCAAACCTGAGAATCTCAGCTAGTGATAGAACGATCACCTGAACAAAAAGGTTAAAATTGCTCGAGGAATTGCAAGCTTTGTTTGGCCATGACAAACCAGAACACTGATCATTGTTGGAAAGAAGTCGTAGCTTGCAACCAACATCCCAACCTCCGCAGTCACATGAGCCTCCAGTTTTCCATCTATTAATCAATGGTGAGGGAGTTCCTTTATGTGGCAGACCATGAACACCATCAGGCAGTATGACTAAAGTGCTTGGAAAAACTTTATTTTCTTCTCCATTGCGAGAGAATTCATCCTTAGGTGAACACTCCGAGCTCCCTTTTGGGATCTTCATAATAATAGCTGCAAGTTCTGTGCTGGAAATAAATCCAGGAGCATCCTTATCAGTTCCCTTTAGGTCAACACCGAATAAGACAGATTCTGTGACTGAGAATCTATCCCTAGATCCCTGCCCTTTCCAGCACGATTTGGAAACCTTCATGTGGCCAATGACATTATAGACATAGCCATAACTCTTCTCTTTACTTCCTTGACTTATCCAACTGCCGCTTTTCTTCTTAATCTCACGAACAGAGTAAAATGTATAATCCAACCTGCTGCTACTCTTTTCAAATGTACTTGACCCTTTGGAAGTGGCTGCAAGAATGTCACTGTTGTTGTCGACCACAAATTTGAACAATGGAAGTCCATTCTTTATTGTAAGTTGCAGAAGAGCTTGCACAGTCGATGTCTCATGCCTTCCCTCCTCCATTGATTCTCCAGAGTCAAAGGGCCACAAACAACCAGAAATCAGTCTTGATCCCTGGCCTGTCTCAGTGTGGGATAAATTTGTTGCCTTGGGCTTTAGAAGAGGGTCCAATAACCTTCTTAAAGGGCTTGACCTGGATCTGTTATTCATGCTTGCATTGTCACTGCCAGTTTTATATGCGAAGGAAGAAGTACTGGAAGCCACTGGACCAGATTTGGCAGAAACATAAGTAGAGCTCAACTGTGGAACTGCACTATGCTCCTTGAAACTTGAACTTCTGCTCATTCGGCTAAAGCCAAAGCTAAACATGCGGTTTGGAGACAAACTTCTTCCTCTCGGAGCTTCAGGGCGTCCTTTGTTCAATCTCATGGAGCTCTCTGTTGCATTAGAGCGCCTATGCTTCATTACTGAGGTTACAGAGGTTCTCTCTTCTGGATGTCGGTCATATAAAAGCTTGGTTGTTGCCCTGTTGGGCTGTTGGGGCTTACAGGATTCATTACATAGAAGCTCTCTTCCCTCCAAACTTCTTCCTCTTGGAGTACCAGGGTTTCCTTGCTTCAATCTTGTGGAACTGTTAGTTACATTGGAGCTCCTATGTTTCGTTCTTGAGGCTCTCTTTTCTGCATTTTGATCATGCTCAATGATGGGTGTTGCCCTGTTAGGAAGCCAAAGCTTGTGAGGTTCATCACATAGAAGATCCCTTCCCCAGAAACTCCTTTCTCTTGGAGTTTCAGGGCTTCCTCGACTCAATCTCAAGGAACTGTCAGTTACATTAGGGCTCTCATGTTTCACTTGTGAGGGTCCCTCTTCTGCATGTTGATCATGCACAAGCATGGAAGTTGCACTTTCAGGGCATTGGGGCCTACGGGATTCATCATATTGAAGCTCCTTACTCTCAGAATTTCCAGGGGGATGTGATGGCAGGTCAGACTTAGCACTGGTATTACATTGATTTGGCAATGGACAAGAGTGAGGAATTCCAGATGTTCTCTCTGCCACATGATTATCCTCAGATGAATTTCTCTCAAAGGCAACATCTTTTGGCAAAATGAGAACAATCTGTTCTGGCTGAGAAGGATAATGTTGATGAGCAAGATCAGCAGTCAGGTCCCACAAATCCTCTCCTCTATTCCTTTTATCACCATCCAAAGTGCTCACATTTTGCTTTGAAGTCGAAAAGACCCCAGAATCTCTCAAGTTTGCGACAGCAGATCCTATAACAGGTATCCGCTTAGGTTTTACATCATTGCTCTTACTCTTTTGAACAACTGTCTCTGAAATGTTTTTGCCTAGAGATCGATCCTTCCATACGAGCTTTTTCCTGCCATGCAAAGGGCTCTTTGAAGCAGTTTCAACATCTTGAATGCGGGTGACCTTTCCTCTTGACAATTTGACCCCTTGAGGAAGGCCTCCGCTACGAGCAGAATTGGAGTGCGAACCAACTGGCTGCATTTGCTTTCTTGGATTAGGAGTTTCATCAGGACCAACATTAGAATTTGTCGCAGAACCAGATGCTGCAACCAATGTGGGATTGTTGCAAGTGGATATGCCTTTTGTGCAACCCCTTTCCAGGATGCCCTTCTGGCTTGATTTCCATTTCTCTAGCCGATCCCAATCAAGGACTCCAAAATTCAAGGGCTGTTTATTTTCCCCCCTGTCCATACGTTGGAGGTAACTGGGAACATTTGACATGTGCTTGACAAGCTCATCATCTGTAGCCACCTTCCTTTCAGGCCACTGCTTCTGGGGAGTGTCCTTAGCTGTTGGTTTGATGAAGCGCCTCACATCTACCTCTTGTTTTGGCTCAAGACTAAGATCAATAAATGATTGAACAAATGGAGTTTCTTTTAATTTGCCATGGAACTTTAAAATTTTGTTTGATTTTGCGTTACAGAGCTTCTCATCCACTAGCTTTGATGTCTGGTGCTGCCTTGAACCTCCTTTTAGCTCTATGCCGTATCCCATGCCCTTGATTTAATTTTTATGTGCACATTAACTGAAAATAGCCCAGATTGCATTGAATGACTCCTTTCAGCATTTTGCTGTCACAACGATCTCATTAGCTGAAAATGGTAGAAAAACTAATCATTCAGATTCAGTTCACTGAGTGAGAGTGCAAAAAACATGGGTCAGTGGTTTTAAACAGACGACGCTAGAAAAGGCAAGATTTTAAATGTCCTAAAATCTAAACCTTATAAATGGATGACATTATGCAGATGGTAGAACCGGCCATGAACATTATTCGTCCTTCCTAAACTAGACCTGCAACTAGAAACCGGCAATGATATGGGAAATGCTTATGAATGAACCAAACCAATCTATCTCCAAAAAGGGTGCATAGACACAAATGTTAGACCATAAAGCAAGCCCATGTCAATCTGAAAATTTTTGTTTGTTTCATCTAATGCTAATTCAAGTTAATGCCTCTACATTTGTAACTTAATACTAGGTTAATTTGAAAAATCACTCATCTTCTATAAAATTTAAAACAGGACAATAAAAAAGCTGGATTTTAATGCCCTAAAATCTGAACTTTAAATGGATGTGGTTGCAGATGGAGAAGCTTCAAGTTCAAATATCAAAAAATAAAACCAATTATGAACATAATTCATCCTTCATAAACTAGATTTGCAATTAGAAATTGCCAACAATATCCGAGATGCTTATGAATGGACCAAACCGATCTATCTCCAAGATAGACACAAATGTTAGACCATAAAGCAAGTCCATTTCATTCTGAAAATTTATGTTTGCTGCAAAGGTAGTCATCTTAAGTTAATTCCAGTTCACGCCTCTACATTTGAAACTAACCTACCAGGTTAATTTAACTAATCACTCGTCTTCTATGAAATTTTAAGCAGATGACCACAAAAAAGGCAGCATTTAAATGTCCTAAAAATCTTAACTTTAAAATGGATGGCAAAATACAGATGGGGAAGCTTCAAGTTCGACTCTTAATTCTTCCTAAATTAGATTTGGAATTAGAAATTAGCATCGATATACGAAACGCTAATGAATAGACCAAACCAATCTATCTCCAAGAAAGGGTTCATAGACACAAAGGTAAAGACCATGAACTAAGTCCATTTCAACCTGAAAATTTATATTTGGCCTCTGCATTCGAAACTCGCATACTTGGTCAATTATACAAATCGCTCATCTTCTTTAAAAATTTCATGGCATAATCAATTTTTCACAAACTGCAAGAAACTTGATAATGTTATCTAAAAATCTGAGAGCAAATGAATTCAGACTCCCAAAATGCGCATACAAATTCCTCAATTAAATCAAGACTCTCCAATTTCTAAGCACAATCCCCACACACTTGGTTACAATCATCACAGAAAAACAACATTAAGGACATCATTGCTTGTAACAACTGGGAGAGACAAAACCAGATCTAAAAAATCAATCTCAAAGATCAGATCTTAAATGACGGACAAAACAGGAGTCAGATAAAGTCATTAGAGCAAAAAGAGAAAACAACAATGTAAAATAGAAATCAAGAACTACAATAGAAAGTCGAACGAAACTGCGAATTTCCAGCCATACCCGTAAAATAATTTGGAAGAAATGACCGAGAACCGAGAAGACTGTCGGCGAAAGAAACTGATCTCGATGGAAGATCCAAAACGTCAACACAAGTCCCACCATACACAGTACATTTCAAATTCAATACAACGTGGGTTAAAAGCAAAGAAAAGAATTACATGCATCACCACAAAATCCCCTAATCCGTTCCTACACGTTTGAGAGAGAGAGAGAGAGAGAGAGAGAGATGGAGGGTTGAGCGAAAAAGAGTGGGCTTTCAGCTGCTGATTGGGTGTGACAATAGTGGGGAGAGAGAGAAAGAGAGAGAGAGGGTAGAAAGAGGAGAAATCGGATGGGTGTAAGGGGACGAGTCAAATCGGGGGCTGATACGTGGGGTCCACCAAAGGACGACATACCGTCTTGATTGCGTGTGACCAAGTTGTTGTGGGTCCAATGTAGTTCGCGGGTTATTCCGACGTTAGGGCTTCGGTTTCTGTTACTGTAAGTAGCCTCTTGCTCTTCCTCGTGACCTTTAAATATAAAAAACTCTTGAGATCAATTCGCTTCATATGGTTGGATTTTCATTCAATCAATGAAAAACCATACACAATCCGAGATCCATGGGTTTAATTTTAATGCACATTCATTCGATTCCAATTCAAAAATCTTTTTATATATAAAGTTCTTAACTAATACCCTAATTCAAACATATATTTTATTATTTTTATAGCTTTATTTCTTGTTTAATATCAATCGGCAAAAGAATTTAAAATTTGTATTTGATTTCGTAAAAATTTATAGCAATGATTTTTTATCATATAGAATGAAATCATTCTTATTTTATACATAATTAGTAATTTTTCGATACTCAATAAGAGATTTCATACCTATCATACCATGCAAGTGCCGAAATTTTGGTTATTCTTTATGGATGGCCAAGTACAGTTTACAAAAAAGATAAGCTGTGCAATCTCTACATAATCTTGTGAAAATACAAAAAGCCATTTCTTTGCATTAAGACAAAGAATGAAAATAACATTATTATTCAGATAAATTATTGGAAAGAACCAACAATTGTTGAAAAGAACTTGACATCATTCATTTTCTTCAATAATTCAGATAAGAGGTTGGCAAGAAATTTGTTTGAGACATATGAGGACCAGATTTGATGGTCGAGCATGGTTTCCTGTCCATGTTATGTGACAAATATTTATTAAAACCCCACAATAAAATAATTATTATGATTTGTTTAATATATTCGTTTGGTAAATTAATCTGTATATATTTTAAAATATAATTACTTGATATTTCAATCATAAAAAAAAAATAAAAAAAAAAATTATTTTATCTTAAAGCATGAAATAGATATATGAAAATGACTGGTATCAACAACTTTGCTTTTAATGTATGTATGTGAGGGTGATATATTTATTATTTATTAGTTATATCTATATATGGCCTGATATTAATATATTCGTTGATGGAGGATGACCGGTGAGTATTTTAGGAGATGACTCTGCGATCAAGCAAAGAATATACTAATTCAAGCTATTCTAGAAATTTATTCATTTATTTTTTTAGTTTCGTACGGGCGACCTAGTGGTTATTGGGCCTTTTCTATGAGAGGATGACCCTGGTCCCTCGTCTAATCACATCTTTTGGAAGATAGAAAAAGAAAAGAACGAGATCTAATAATTATATTTCCTTTCTTTAATACCATAATCCCAAATTTTAATTTTTATGTAAAAAAAAAAAAGAAAAACATTCTATTAATTTGTAAAATAAGATAGAGACTAAAGTTCTTTAAATTGAGTAATCAGACATTCTATTCTCTTAAGTATAAATTTCAAATTTGAATATTGAGAATGATAAAAAAAGATTTGAGAGAACTAACTCTTAAAAGTGAGCTCCACCGTATTTGAAATAGATTAGTCAGATAAAATCTGAATAGAGAGAGATATAACAAACTAATTTCCATAGTATCACCGACCAAAACACATTCTAGGTTGAAGAAAGAACCTTCTGTGGCCGACTTCAAACGAGAGATGGGCAAAAGCAAAAATAACCCCAACCCCCAACCCCACCTATGGTGCCCAAAAATATTTGCACGCCTGGTAGCCACTCTACCCTGGGAAGGGAATCAATAATCATTTCTTGCTTTGATCATAACCCTTTAAATTTCCTTTTGCCCTTTGGCTGTATTCCAAAGCTTCACGAGTATGTCTTTGTTTCACAAAGTGTTGTGGGCGATCTCTAACTTTTTTCAAAAATAGATATTACAGAAAAAAAAAAAAGAAAAAATTATACAGCTAGTATAGAAAGAGAAAAGGCCTTCTCGTCTTATCTCATCTTGCTGATACAAGAATATTTTCTTCTGCACCTCGTCTCGGCTAAATTAGGGACAAACGAAGTAATTTCCCTCTCTCTTTATAATGAGACAATTTTGTGCGTTGTACTTCTTGTCATTTGGTGCTGTTGTCTGGTTCGCAATTTGCACAGAATGAGGCATAAATATAATGATACGTAAACAACCATATTAAATGTGAATGGTAAAATATGTAAAGGGGTAATAGATTCCCATTGGGAGAGGTGTCTAATAAGTCACATTCAAGAAAACTATGTGTATATGGGGAATGGGAAAGTGGAACTTGCTAACAATGGAGCATTCACATGATGTTTGATGAACGAAATAACAGTTGGGTAGAGAGAGAGAGAGAGAGAGAGAGAGATGTTCTCGTTCGAATTATGGGCCCAAAAAACTGTGTATAACCTTTCATAACCACCTTGTCATTCATCATTTCTTTTGTTTTGTAGCAAGAGCTTGGATTCTTCCATCTCACGGCAACCATCTTTCCACATCTCGCGACAATTCTTTCACTTGCCAAACCATGAAAAAAAAAAAAAGACAATTCTTTCACTTGCTGCTGAATAATGGGCCTTTGAAATAAAAGTAGGTCGAACCCGTAAGTTCCATGGATCCAAAAGACATTTCCATATGGGCTTTTCGGCCTGGCCACGCCAAGATATATCTGTTGCATATTTTTTTTTCTTTTTTTTGGTACCATGTCTTAGATATCACCTGATATCCAGGGTTTAATCCCGACTAATCCAGACCGACCGTTGTAGTGGCTCCTTTCGAAGGACAAATCTCTCAATAGGGAATGCTCCATACACATGAGGGTCCGTTGCTCCCAATGGGAGTCGAACCTCGGTCATGTTTAAAGGTACTCAACCCCACATCTAGTTCAGCCAACCTATATCGATGTTGTATACCTTCATTGCAAGCTCAACTTTTGGAATATTCTGGTTCCAAGCAGCCGGTGGTTTTGTTGCCCGTGGGCCTTACCTTAATGGTCTCGCATCCATGAATTGGCCCCTTGTGGACCTGCTTACAGAGTTTGAGGCTCCTAATGGCCGAAAGTACATAAAAAAATAAATAAAAAAAAAGAAAAATAATACCATGATTCAAATCATTCTTAACTTATGACATTCACTCGTAAAAAGCTATAAATTATTTTTAACTATCATTATTTTCATCTTTTTGGTTAATATAATTTTAATAACAAAAATATTTACTATTATAGTAATACAAAATTCATTAACAGATGCTACATGAAAACATCAAGTTCGACTAATACAATACAAACTTTTGCATTTTCTTGTAAATATCATGTATTTTATTACTTTATATTCATGAGAGCTGAGTGCATCACTCAAACTATTCCAAAAAGGACTCAGCTCATTTCCAAGTGAAAGATTAAAATTGAGACGTAGAGAGAGAAAAACAGGGGCATAGGGGGGCAGGAGGGAGGGGGTCAGCATTTAGAGTAAAAGAAGGAAAAAGTTTGAAGAGAAGAAATACATGAAGCACAATGAAGAGAAAGTGGATCGACAGACATAAAATAAAGGGAAAATAATTGTAAAGACCGGAGAGAGAAATGAAAAAATTCGCAAATATAAAACATAAAGATGGTATATTTTCATTAGAGGGTGTAATGAAATAGGCAACACGCAGGGATAAAGTGAAAAATATAGATGAAATGAAATAATAATAACTAACCAATTAAAGGAGAAGGGAAATTAGATTTAAGAATGATTATAAGAACAAGCTACAAAAAGGAAATCTGTGACAAAATGGTAAAGGATGATTAGAAGACAAATTGTGTTCAACTGGAAAAAAAAGGCAGAATTGGTTAACAAAACCAAGAGGCAAAAAAGGAAACTCATATAAAGCTTTAAAGGAAAAAGATGAAAAAGACACTTGAGAAAAAGAATGAAGCATCAAATATATGATCAAAAGTCCAAGAAGCAAAAGTGTAAGAACATGCAAACAAAATTTGATGGAAGGAGCAGAATGGAAACAACAAAATGCAACAACTCCTAAGGAAGAAAAGATAATAAAGGAACATTGGAAAATTAGAGAAGAAAAGCATTAAATATTAGGATTGAAGGTAAAATATCAATAAAAAAGGGAAATATAAAAATATCACTAGTAGCTAACAGAAAATCAAATATTGCCTTGTGAGGTACAGAGTAAAGAAAAGTAGTACTTGAGAAGAAATATTATAAAAGCAATTCAACCAGTTTTATAAAGGCCATGGAAGCAGAAATAGATGGAAGGACCACAATGGCAGGACCAAAAAAAGGCATTAGCAATACAAGGAGGATAAGATGAGAAAGGAACGTTGAAAACTAGAAGAAGAAAAACATCAAATATTGGGATTAAAGAAAGACATCAATAAATAAAGGAATATAGAAAATTACTAGGAGCAAGCACAAGATCAAATATGGCTTCCTGAAGTACAGAGTGAAACATACAACTATGAGAGGAGATATAAGAAAAGTAGTATAAAAGAAAATCAAGAACAACGAGTATGGAGAATTGAGTATTTTCAGCTTTTGTTTTTGAAAAATAAAAGAGGAAAAGCAATTAGAACTTAAAAGCAATTAGAACTTAGGACAATAGAAAGTAAATAAATTAGTCTTTAGGAGATTTAGGCAGAATATGAGAACTCGGCTTGGAACAATTACTATAAGAGAAACTTGTAGTTAGGGAGCTCAGTTCTACAAGGTTATGATAAAAGTATTGTAGTCCACTCACGAACAATTTAGGATCTTACATATTACTTCAATTCTTGGAGAAGTGTCTGAATTAGCATTCACATTCTAAGTATTTGTCATTTTTCCAAGGACTACTCCGCTTAAGCAGTTGGCCATGCAGTCGGCATTTAGAAGCCAGAGACAACAATTTGTATATGTAGTGAATATGTTTGCACGTGATTGGAAAGATCATCAATATGGCAATTCATCCATTTAATCTTGATATCTTCAATTAATCACAAAGTAAGCCACAACATCATCCCTATGTATGTGTGTTTAAGCATGCCAATAAAGAAAACAGTAAGCAGAACATGATGTACCTTCTCTCCTTCAATGCACATACAAGAAACAAAGGATAAGTTGTCCCCATGACGTATTATTCCAAGATATGATTTCCATTGCCTGCAAAATAACAATTTAAGCAAATTAATCGCTACAAATGGTGTCAGAAATGAGTACAACTACACAACCAAAATAAAAGATTAAATAGAGAATTCAAGAATTAAGGGTATGAAATATATTACCAATGTCTTAGCAATGTATTTTGTAATGAAGAATAATTGATTCATTACAACATCTTACCAAATGTCTTTGTCATTTACAACAGAAAACCATCTTCCCTAATGCCCATGTCTAAATTCAATCAAATATTTACTTCAAATGTTGTAATTACTCCCAGCCTGCTGATTTAAAAGAAAAAAATGCCAACTATCTCAATTCAACCATCTATAAGTCCATACTAGCCTCAGCACTCATTCTGTCTTCAACACAATCAACAGGAAAGGCAAAGGAGAAACAACAATGGACAACTTATAAAAACGAGAAAGAAAAGAAGGACCCGCTTCAAAAGCCAAGAGACATCAAACTGGTAGAAAACAGAGAAAGCCACCAACCGATACGTCCTTAATAAGACTGGTAACCTCATATGAGACCGCATCTGAGAGAAGGTTTCAAAAGGAACCAACATTGTAAAGAAAACATTTATTGTAACTTATTATTAGATAGGTTTTGAATTTTGTAATTGAGGGCACAAAGCCCAAAATTAGATGATACACAATTCAGACAAAGATTCAATGAACGGGAGGGGGAGAACCAAAATTTCAACAAAAAAGAAAAACCCTAAACCCAAAAGTTAGGTTTCGTTCGGCTTCTTTATTTATAAAATCGAAACCTTCATTCTGAAACCCAAAATCCATTAAAATCAATCAATTAAAACCAAACCCTAAAGCCACGGAATGGGCAGAGAACTACCGCCGCCGCCGCCATTTATCGGCGCCGACACTCGTCCTCACCGGAAAATGATGATGCACATGACCTTCTTCTGGGGTATAGACACCGAGGTTTTGTTTTCGGGCTGGACGGGTCACGGGTCGGTTGGGTTGTATGCTTGCTTGGCATTTTGTGTTTGTGCTTGCTTTTCCTGTGGAGTAACCGTCCCATACGAGATTTGTCTGATTAAAACGACGCCGTTGCCATGGTTTTGCGGACGGTCTTGTATGTGGTACGTTTGAGGGATTGGTACATGATAATGTTGGCTATGATGTCATTTAATGGTGGTGTTTCTTGCGGCTGATCTTTGGGAGTAGGGTTTCTCGGAAATCATCACAGCCTTTTGATCTTTCCCGGATAAAGTGTTGATTAATGTATGAGAAAATGGATTCAACCATAACGTAATAAGTTTTGTTGGGTCAAAATTTATATTGTATTTAATTTTTTTGATTTATTAATCTATTTATTCTGTTAAATTCATCGATATTTGATTCAATGATCGAATTAACACTAACACTGATATTGTTAAATAAAGTTTCGAGTTTGTCATCCTAAAAAAAAATTCGAATTCTAATATTGTATATTAAACAAACAGATACTATGAAAATTTTATCTTTTAAACATCTAACTCGACTTGAATCGATTTTACTCGAATTTAATTACATGATACTAATGACTTATAAAAAAATTGTTAAATTTGATTTTAAGGAAATTAATACCAAATAAATATCAAATTTCAAATGACAAATCTATAAATGCAATGCATTTTGTAATTATCTTAATCTTCTACATGAAGGTCTTTGTTGGTGGAATACTTGATCGATAAAGAGCTCTTATTTAATTATTTTTTATTTTTAAAATCTAGTGTTTAAATCTTCGTGCACGTATATATTTTTATAATTTTCATAACCTTTATATAAAAATTAAAATTAAAAAGAAAAACTTATACATAATGATTTTATTGAATTAATTATTTGTTTTGAGTTTTCTTTTCTTTTTTGTACTCATAATTTTCATTTTTACTTTCTTTTGTTTCATACTGAGGTTGGCCTCAAGGTTCATCCAACCATGATGGTCGACATACACCGGTAGGATTAGGAACAAACAGAGTTATTTGGAAACAACTTTTTAATATTTGTAATTACCATATAATTATATAGACACGATTAACAGGGTCTGCTTGGTGTGGGTGGGAGAATGGTTGGATATCGGAACTTCTGGTATTCTGGTTTTTGGGATTTCTAACAGGCTGGGTCGGATGAGTATGTGTCAGTTTTGAGCTTATGGGCCTTACACTGTATGTATTATCTGAACATTGATTTTAACCCAATTAAACGCAGCTCGATGTGGGCCTACTGGGGCGGAATTATTCAAAGAACCCAAGCCTACTTATTAACTGGGCCGAGATATTGGGCCTGTCATGTAGAACAAACACAACGTGAATTGGGCAAGTTAATATTTTTCTGTTCAAAGTAGGATCCAAGCCAAGCTCATTGGCATAAGTCGAGATCATTCCTAATCCTAAGTATCATTTTAATTTCTGTTTGGGAAAGTTCAATTTGATTTAATTTATTTTGATTTATCTGTAATTTTTTATTTGATTTATAATAATTTTATATTAAAATAAAATGTTGTTATGTGAAATGTAGAGTTTTATAAACAGAAAATAAACTTTTTATATATATATATATATATATATATATATAAAATCACGCGTTTCTGGCTTTTAACTACCCTAGCCTTTTCCTTTCCCTGCTTATAATATTATACATTGGACAATTTTTTTCCATATGTTGTTTCCTAAGCATTACAATAATGAGTGAAAATTTATGATTTTCGTAATATTAGAGTACAATTTTTTAGGAAAATTTTAAATAATTCTAATTATTTTTAGCAAACAAAATAAAGCACCATTTAACAAATTGCAGTTTGTTTCAACTTATTTTTTATTAATTTTTTTTACTATTATATAAAATATTTGATAAAAAATAAAGGGTCTTTCAAACTTCAAACTTCTCCATAAAACTTGATCAAAATGATCATTATCCTCCATATTCTTTTTTAAGTGAAAACTCCTAACAATAGAATCTAGCTTCAAGGGCCCAAGTTGTCTGCCCAGAATTGCAAAAAACCAATTGAAGATGATGGAAATTTTGGGAGACCATTCATTTCGGTCTACCAAATTGTTGTCGGAAAATGATAAGGCTGTCCAACTCACGATGAAAGCTGCATGGACATGGAGTCTCGAAGTCTTTAAAATATGATCAATGTGGGTTAGCTAAATCAGATATGGAATTGAGTACTTTTAAACATAATCAAAATTCGATTTCTATTGAGAGTATCGACTCCTTATATGTAAGGAGTGTTTCTTATTGAAAGACCCGTCCTTCAAAAAAAGTCACTATAATAGTCGGTTTGAATTAGCCAAGAGAAATCTTAGATAATGAACAGTGTTCAGGATTAAAAAAAAAAAATTCTCTAAATATGAGAATTTAAAGACAGAGGAAGGTACCCTTATCCCCGAAATCCATTTTTGTAAAGTATTTTGTATTTTTTATCCATTAACTTGTGTCACAGGTCACGGGCAGGGTACTCTTAATGTAATCAAATGATGACAACGTAAAACGACAAACGATTTCTAAAAAAAAGGAGGGGGGTGGGGGGGCGGGGGGAATCCCATGGTTTGCCAAATCCAAAGAGTCGAATGTGAAGTTTCCTGGAAACAGCGTGCCATTGCCATGTGATGTCGTCTTAGCGTAAGGTAAGCAAAATGGTCATAATATCTTACAAAGAAGCCATGTTTACCTGCCTGCTCTCAACCAAAACAATAAATATTAGATGAAATAAAATTTCTGCTTTAGTTTATATGGTGCTGATTGACTCTTAATTAAGTTTAGTATATTTTAATTTTTTTAAATAAATATTTAATAACAAATAGATCAAATATGTTGACATGAATGAATTCTTATAGAATATTTAATTTATTTAACATTATTAAAAATAAAATATTTAAGAAATCAAAAACTGTAAGATTGATAGGCCTCTTTAGATCTTTATATTGTTTTTTTTTTTTGTTATACAAGGATTCAAACTTTGGATTTCAAAGTTGGGAGAGAGAATTGTGACTATCGAGTTATTTTTTTGGAGATTTAGATCTTTATATCGTCAAAATACTATTAAAAAAATAGTACAAAATGAGATTGGTTAATGAGAAGGTTTTACCAAATAAAAAGTAAAGTACTATTTTTGCTAACAAATGAAAGCATGTTTATATTTGTAGGCATCTTGAATTGGGTATAAATGTTTGGTAAACCAAATCAAACGAAGAGTAAGCGAAGATTAACCAAAAATTTAATGAGGTTGACAAGACCAGATGCAAATCAAAACAAAAACAAAAACAAGAAAACAAAATTAAGGAAGAGAAGAAAACATTGTAAACGTCGAAGATGCCCCCGAGCTAACGTCTCTTTCTATTCCTAATCCTTGTCTACATCTCAGCAACGTTTCCTCTTATCTTTGGTAATATAAGCTTCACTATACTATTTATTTTGCACCAACTCGTCAACAAGAAATCCCCACATTTGCCTCCTCCACAGGATTCTCTCGCCTCAATTTTCTCTCAACCCGCGTCTCCAGATTACAGCAACATGAATACGATGTCAATGCCCAGTGACTATCCTCTGATGGACTCCGACGGCATGATGGACATGCACATGAGCTTTTACTGGGGGAAAAGGGTGCTTATTCTGTTCCAGAATTGGCCAAACGGGAGCCCAGTGATGTACATTTTGGCGTTGTTGTTTGTGTTTGTCCTAGCCATGGCGGTGGAGGTTTTATCAGTCTCCCCCACAAACAAACGAGGGATGAACATTCCAATGATTGGAGGGTTGACTCATGCGTTTGTTTGTGGTGTCAGGATGGGTTTGGCCTACATGATTATGTTGTCCGTCATGTCTTACAATCTTGGGATTTTTATTGTTGCTGTTGTTGGTCATGCCTTTGGCTGCTTTGTTGTCAACTTCCGTGCCATTTCTGCCCGAAACCGTGGTGCTGATGATGGGGTCACTCCTAAAGTTTGAGCTGGTTATGGTCTTTAAAAAGTGTTGATCTTCAGTGACAGAAATTTCAAGTTATAGAAAACCCAGGAAAAAAAAGAAAAGAAATTTCAAGTTATATGTATTGAATCAACCAACTCTTTTCAACAGTCCAGCTTGAACCAATTCTGCTCTCTACTGCTGTCACCAACCACAACAGTCCTCGAAATATCTTTCTGAATCACCCAAGAATCTTTCATGTACTCCATTCATGCCCTAACGAGAGAGAACAGCATAAAAGCATTCACCCACAAGAGGAAACAACAATATGAGAGCTTTTTATTCCAAATTCAACTTCTTGGTCAGGGATGTTACATTGAGATGTATGTCAACCAGAAAAACAGAACCCACCGCAAGGGGGTCGACCCACAAGTTCAAAAGCAAAATACAGTGGCGGAAGAAACCTAATTGCATTTTCTTCAAAATCAGAAAAATCTTGTCCAGCAAGAAAATTGTATCATACATACAGTACTCGACCAGAGCAAATCACCTCAGCTTCTGTTAATTTCACAAGAAGCCACAGATGCAACCCCCAGGGAGGGGGAGCCTTTGTATCAAATGGTGACACAACCCTAATCACAATATAGAACATCTATCGATTCCTAGAGCTGTAAATATTCTTCTTCCAGTAGGCCAGAGAGAGGACAAGAAACCCGTTTGTGTTTGGGCAGTCGCAGAAGCTTCTGGAAGCTCTTTGGGCTTGTTTCCTTTTAAATCCTCAGAATTCCTAATCTCATGATCACCTCCTGGAACTGGCTCATCCACAATTTTGTCTCCAGCTTCTGCAATTTCCCCTGGCTTTTTGTCAAAGAGCCCTTTGAATTGTTTCTTAGCTTTCCGCTCTACCTCCTGCTTGTCCACCACAGGAATTTCAATCAGAAAAAGCATGCACACAACAAAGAGATCAGTGGCACATTCTTCCCTTTAACCCACCTGCTCCTTTAGTTTTAGCTTGTTAAGGGCAGCTGTTGCATCAGGTTCGGCTAACTTGTCAATGGTCATCATCTAGCAGCATCCGGTAAATGTTAGAATGAGATTATAAGCATTTGATGAACAGTTTAGAAGTAATAATTTACAAAAATCAAATGCAGTACCTTTTCAAAATCATTCCTTGCATCCTCATACTCTCCAAGCGACATTGAGGCCATTCCACGGCGATATAAAGCTTTGACGTGTACAGGATTTACATCCAGTACCTGCATTGTTGCATCAGTTTGCACATCAATATACATCCCAATGTGAATGATCTTGACCCTAAAAATTGTCTAAAATGGGATCAATGAACCAATTAGTTGCCCATGTATCTAATTATTATCCATTCTTTGCATCTAATATAGAACGCACAAGCATGCCAAATCCCCCCCCCCGGGGAAAAAAAAGAAACCCAACAACAACTGAGATGGAGTCAGTTATTCTACATAAGTACCTTGTTACATGTCTCAATTGACTTTCTGCACTCTCCCAATTTCAGGTAGCAAGCGGCCATATTTAGGTGTAACAAGTTCTAAGAATGCCCAAAAAGAGAAACCAACAGAAGAAATAAATCATTGTAAATCATATAGTAAGTTATATCAATCCATCAGACAATCACAGATAAGAATAGCCTTCCATTTTGTAGTACTAGAAACACATACTCTTGTATTTCCAAACACCTTGCCTTCCTCATCATCCTGAGGATTAACATGATTGAATTCTCGAAGCACCTGCATAGCAATGAAGAAGAGATTGTATGGAAGTGATGACCAACTTGAAGGAAAAAACCAGAGAGTGGAGACCACTACTCTAATAGTAGTGACAGACTTTGTTACAAACTGAAGGGGCTTGTTTTACATAGCAAACATATTCATTAATGCTAGGAAAGCTAAAATCAGCTGTTAAGGCTTATAAATATCATCTTGGTTTAATCTGTTTAACACTGATCACGGAAACCACATGAGAATTGCACAATGCATCTGTGTCAATTAAGCCATTGAATAGTTCACTTTCAGAAAACTTCAGCTTTAAAGATCTTCATATAGATCTAAACTCAACACTAAATCAGATAGAAAGCATCCAAGTAAAGAAGCTGCTGAGCATAACAGCCAATTGGTCACTAATAAGCAAGTCATGAGATCAGTAATCAATTTTATCACCAAAATCATTGCACTGACAAAGATTGAAGCAGTGGAAGAAGATATTACATGCCTTCTCATACTTTGCCTTTGCAAGCTCATACTTTCCTTCTTTGAAAAGTCTGTTCCCCTGAAATTATTAGAACCAAATTTCTCAACCTTCCTTCATGAAACACCATAATGCCTCAGGCTAGATAATAAATCCAATCAATTCATAGAAGAAAACATAAAGACATCCTGTAGCATTTACATCTGAAAAACTCCGAGACATGCACATATACGCACACTCTCACAAGCCACGATGCTGGCAAAAAATATGAGCAAGTAAACAAATAGAAGAACATATAGTGGCTTGAAAACAACAAAATCAAGCAGCAGTTGATTAGAAATGTCAAAATGCATACCGTAGCTCGGATCTTCTCTGCATCATTCATTATACTTTCAAAGTTCAAACCTGTCCAGTCCTACAACAGGAAGGAATATTATGATATCAGAAATCACAATGACATTGATATGAGAGTATCCTATAAGATACAAAACTCACCGAAACAAATCTCAAAAAAAAAAAAAAAAAAAAAAAAAAAATGAAAAGATTTCCAGACTCAAATCATATATAAATGGGAACTCAAAGAATTAAGGAATTCTGACTGCTAGATATATAATAGAAATGTAAAAGGTTTGACATTAACTAGAACAGAAGCTCAAAAATATCAACTCAAATTATTCAGTGGCTCTGTGAAAACCACATTTTGGAGTCTGTTTGTTACTGACTTCCATAAGTATTGCACCCTCCATGCATGCCATCCATATCATAACAGAAGACTGCAGGGGGCATTGCTGTAAACTACATCCATCAATTGAGACTCAAAACCACAGATATGAGCTAGTTATGCTTTCAATTGGGCAAATTACAGAGTCAAGGTTTCCAAAAAGCTAAAAAAATAAGATGGCCGGACATAAGCAAGAAGAACAATTGAACCTAAAAAAAAAAAAGGTTAGCTGAGAAATTTCACTGGAAGAAATTTGAAGGGTCCTATTACATCTCTTTTCCATTACCTTTGGCATCTCAAAACCAAGAAGCTCAATTTCCCATTGGACGTGCGAACCTTCAGGGACATTTTCAGGCCTACTCACATGAATAAGAAACAATCATAAGCAACTGATAACAAATAAAAGAGCTTGCTTTTAAGAGGATCAGAAGTAAAACGACAATGACGACTACATTACTTGTTTGGACTTTTTATGGAAATACAAGCACACTGAAGTGTAGAAAGGAAAAGTATTGTAAGAACAACCTGGGAAATTTGTCATATGCATAATCAGGAGGACATGTAACAAGAGCTATCTCTCCTGGAAGCATCAAACGAACAGACATTTCAAGGCCCTCAGGAACCTAAACAAAAAGAAAGAACACAATAATCATTTTGATGAGAGTCTCGGGGCATGTCTTAGGCAGCATACAATCTCATGCCTTGCTCAAGCATGATTTAGACTTCTTCAACAGAAAAGTCATGATTTGTATTTAATCAGATTCAAACAATTGCACCTTTTCTTTTGTACTGGGGAAATAAATTGTGATTGGCAATAAGTTAATATTTAATAATTACCATCCTTTAAAAAAAAGGCCTTTTCTTAATGAAAATTTTATCTAAGGCACCTTACACAGCATGCTTAGGGCATCCATAGTAAAAAGCACTAAACATTTTAAGTGAAGCGTAGATGTAACATACTAGTCATCACACATACTACCGCCAAAAACAAAAAGAAACCCTTCAACAAAACGGATAGAGCAAAATCACATTGTGGACAGGATCATCACTTCAAAAATAGTCAATTGTTTGTATTCTGCTAGTATTCTGCTGCTGCTATGATGAACCATTGTTTGTTTGGGTAACAAAAAGATCAATTTGGCAATTTCCTAGCAGGCTGAAAATTCAGATCAATGTACAAAATTTTCGCATCAAGTAAAGGATGAAAAACTCACTAGTCCTTCTCCAGAACAAAATTCCAAAGGCTGGCCATTATTATCGACTTTTGTGTCATAAAAAACTGTCTTCTCTTTGTTAAGAAGCATGCCCTTGTAATGGACGCGTAGAAGACTGTCATGAAGAGGACAATCCATTGGAAATTCACCTATTAATTCCAAAATAAAAAATTTAAGTAACGATGCAAAAAGTGCAAGAATGCAAATACAGAATTTATCAATCTAGTAAGAGTGGACCCCATCTTGACTAACATGGGAAACCAGATTGTTTAAAGAAGAAGAACTAGCCCGAGAGAGAGAGAGAGAGAGAGAGTATCCTACATGACAGCAAGACATTGCACCACCAAGATCCTTGGTACATAAATGTCAACAATCATATGCAACAGATTAATGCAGCTGAAAGTAGATCTTTAGCTGGATGGGAGATTTCAGAATGGCTTAAAAAAAAAAAGGATTTGAAGGGGGGGGTTACAAGACAAGTAGAACAGGACAAGAAGGTTTATTTATATTCAACAAGAATCTTTGATTTAACTGATTAAGAAGCACCAGCCTACCAATTTCAGTTAAGAAGTAAAAACTAGGCAAATACCTCAAAGAAGATACATGATAAACTTGTGAAGAATAATGAAACAGGCAAGGGTCTTAATAGATCTAAAAAAACCCCTGTTGTAAAATCTAAATATGCCAAAATTCAGTTTGTTGGGTTGAATTAAACTGATATTATACATTGAACCAAGCGAAATGAGATAAGATCATTCTCAGTTTTTGCGTTAAAGTGAGAGACACCTTTTCCATCACGAATGCGGCGTTTTATTAGACGACCATCTCCAAGCATGTCTCGCACCTGACAAAACACAAGAATAGAATGATGCCTTTCATTTCAAAGCGGAGATAAATTAATTTTGCTGTCAAGAACAATAACTGTAAGTAAAGAGTGCAATCTAATCTTAATACACATTTTGGCCGTTCACCAATACTGTGTCAATTCAAGCACTTTGACATCTACGTGTGTAAAACTATCCCAACTTAGTGTGTCCCCCCAGTTGGTCCAAAAGTCGTGTTAATGCGTCACAAGAGCAGAAGTATGACATACCTGAATAAAGTGAACAAGCTCCACTTCAAAGTGAACTTCTTTAAGACCTTCCACGCTCATGAAAGGAGATTCAGTTAAATACTGGTTGGTAACATAAAGAACCGCCTTCTCTCCCCGTGCCATTGTTCCTATTCCCATCTCAAGACCTTTAGGAATCTACTACAATCATGAAAAACAATAATCATCCCATTAAGTGAGAATAAGAACTCTAATAGAATCTAGGAAAGCTATTCCACTGGGCCACTCTTTTCTATTTCATAGGAAATTTCACTATTGTTACCAACCTCAGATTTTCCAAATGTAAAGAAAAAGGGCTCTCCCTGTGTATGAGAAACTATCAAGTTTCCATCAGCTGTCTTGGCAGAAATCCTGGAAATAATCACATGACCCAAAATCCATAACTAAGCACTAAAACTCTTATCACAGAAAATATTGGGAATTTGAATCCAAATGCTACAATAAAGGCACTAGTGTAAAGGATAAATGCATGCTTCTACCATGCTTTTACTTCATATGGTTCTCTTGGTGATTCCCATCCCTCTCCTTCAGCTGTCAACTGCAACAAATTTATAAGAAAAGAGATATTAAGATGAGAGTAATACAAATGAGGAATGACCTCTTTAACAACAATATTTTACCACTGTCTTCACTTAAAAGAAGAGGTATCAGATATTAATATCCGGTTACCTTCTTTAGAACTCCCAAATCTTCACTTATAACCTACCAAATAGCAGAAATTAAAAGTAAATTCCAGTAACTTAAATAATCTAAATACCAAGAAATTTATGATACACCCTAGTGAATAACCACATGGAAAAGAATCGACTTTTAAAAAATAGATCACAACAACCTCAAGAATCATCATTTCAACATAAATAAGTTAGACTAAGATGGCAAATTTTTAAGCAAATAAGTGACGTTCACCTGATCTTCAAAGAGAAACGTTAGAGAAAGCTTTGAAGAGTTACTTGCCTTGACATTACAGAAATCTATCAGCTCAATCTCGAAATGAAGTTCAACATCCTTTGGAAAGTTATCGGGAACCGGTAGAGGGCAATCAGCCTCCCCATAGTGCATCTCGGATTTCATTTTGAACTGAAAGAGAAGGTAACACAAAGTTTAATAAGTTGGATGCCAAATCTAGTATGGCCACTATTCCAACTCATCACAACCAAAAATTTTCTGCCAAAGAAAAGATGTTGAGATTTCAATTTAGATATTTGATAGTAAAGCAAACTTCTTTCATAAGAAGAGAATATATATTGATTTCCCAAAGAATTGGAAGGAAAATTTAAGGATGACATGCATGATGATCTATCGAATATAAACCATACGGAGCAGACACAAAGATAAGGCGCTTCTCATTTAAATAGATACAGAATCGATATAAAACTAACTTCAAAAATTTGACAGCCCACACCCTCCTCTGAGATATCAACAATTATACCATAAGCCAAAAATATACAAGAATGCCAAATCATCTTGGAAAACTAAGATATATATTTTGGAAAACTAAGAAAGTACCATTGCAACTTCCCCCTTTAACATGGTTGGAACTCCTTCTAGTAAACCCAATATCATCTTGCTTTTACCCATAACGTGACGTATTGGGATACCACTACCTGTTATACAAAGTCAACGACCATTAATCTTTTCATGAATAATACTAAGGTGACAATTAGTAGAAAGTGGAAGGAATAAAATGCAAAATTTGAGAAAAATCAATGTGAAAAGAAAAGGGGGTAATATCATATGCTTTAAAGGGTCTAGAATAACTTTTTTTTGTGTGCAAAACCATAGGGAGATATTTGCATAAAACAACAAATGCATGGCATTGATTTGTTAAAATTTTATTCCTCCCATCTTTTCCCATCGTACCAAATGCACTCCAAGGATGTTTGAACTCCACTTAAAAGCTAAACATTGGACTACCAAATAGCCCACCCCAAGTTCATATGACTACTTCAACAAAACTTTAAAATCCATTAAACAGGTAGAACAACAAAGTTTTTACAAGTGAAACAAGAAAAGTGCGCCAATGAGAACATCATATTTCAATGCTCAAACACATAAGGTCCACTCACCTCCATTTTCCTTTCTGGTAGACTGGACAACAACTCCATCCAATGTCCTAACTGTACAGTGATAAATGACCTGCCAAAAACAAAGACCACCTATAAAATCTGTTCTACAAGAATGAAATATAGTTTTACTTGGAACCAAATGAATTCCACAGAAATTGTGGAGTTCATTTCTAACTTCAAAAAATATATAAATTTCCAACTCAGCAGAGAAGTAAAGAATTTGTAAATAAACTCTATAAGAGTTTTTGGGTCCATGTAAATTTACTTTCTAATTACCATATTGTCCTAATTTAAGTAACTCTACAGGAAGGGGAAACCCCAAATGAATTCCAAATTTTACTGTTAAATTCTAAGGACAAGATTTCATCCACAAATGAACGGGTTTATTTGAAATAAACTTAATATACTTTTCATTTGGTTCTGAGTGCAGGGTCAGAATAAAGTATCAAATGCGAGAAAATATGAAATATGATTTCGCACAATCTCATTGGTCATTGAGGAGCAAATCGTCAAACGTAGTGCAACTTTTTAATCAGTAAATTCGTGAAACTTATACTTTTTTCTTTGGGACATACGAGATGGTCAACGGAATAACATTCTCAACCGGCTTACTTACATTACACATATATAACAAGGCACAATCTTAGATTTTTCATTCAAGAACAATGCATGTAATTGAAACATCATTACCCTCTCCCCTCAAAAAAAGGATAAAGTTAAAACTGGGTAAAACCTGATCATTATCAGAAGGCTTAGAATCACCGCCTCCAGGCCTGATGAGAGCTTTCATTAAACTTCCGGGTACAATTTTCTTTCTCCTAAACCCAATTAACAAAAGCAATAATTTGAACCAAAATTCCCATACTACGAAATCCAATACATCAAAATAATCGAATTGAAATTAGAAAGTTGGAAACCTTTTTTCATCCTCGGATTCAGTTTTCTTCTTAGGGGGAGGAACGAATTCCTGATCGGCTTCCGCACCCATTGAATTCAATTACAGTAAAGAAGCTGTGTAGTGGGACTCGATCATGAAATTGATCAGATGAAGCTGACCATCGAAGACAGAAACCCTAGAATCGAGTGAAGAAGAAAAGCTGAGAGTAACCTATGAAATTGGGTTCACGCAGAGTCAATGGGTCTTGCGATTTAGGATGAAGATGGAATGCAAGCCGTCTGATATTTATGACGCTGCAAGAAACTGACGGTGATGATCTCATTCATCGCGTATGGTTCTGTTGACACGTGTCTTGTCTTTGTTACCGTTAGCTCATTTTAGAAACTTGGACCGGACATGGGCCTCAATCGCTCTGGGTTCGACTGGTGACCGACCGAATAATTTGTTGAGAAGGTTGGATTTTAAGTACCAACACTTCTATGGTTTAGTGAGGAGTATTGGCATCGTATATCAATAACCAGAGTTTGAATCTTGGTAGTAATAAAAATAATATTGAGAGAGCTCTCTCCTGATTGAGATCCGAAAACAACTCGGCCGAAATTAATCAGAACAAAATTCTGGATACTCGACAGTAGACCAAATCCAAAAGACAAAAAAATAAGATATTTTAGTGATATAAATCCCTCTCCCTAACTTGTTGATCTCGAGTTCAAATCCTTGTAAAAAAAAAAAAATTGATTTTATGGAATATTATTATCGAAATAAATGAATTAAATAAAAAATAAATTTAATTTAAAATAAAAAATTATATAAACTTTCAAATTTAAGACGAATTATTATTTAAAATTTGATTTATTTAATTTTTAGCCTATTTAATCACACGTGATTATTAATTTTTACTGAACAGGGGAATTGTTTTTTTTCGTACGAGTTGGGCCGGCTGGGTGGAGTGAGTTAACATTTTGTGCTTGGTAAATTTGGAATAATTCCATTTATACCAAGTACCGAAACTTCTTGACCCCGTTAGACAAAAGAAAGGACAAGAAAGTTAACCTGTGGTGGCAGTGCTACCCTATCGGGGTTTCTACAAAATTTAGTATCCTAAAATACCAAGTTTGGACAAAATATTTGTTAATTGTAAACTAATTTAGTCACTTATAACATCATAACATACTAAATTTTCATTTTTCATTATATCTGATTGGTGAAAAATTTTAAAAAAATATTTAAAAATATATTATATATATCAAAATCAAATCAAAAAATATATTATATATATCAAAATCAAATCAATTATTGATTTGATTTTTGATTTGATTTTTATATATATTTGATTTTTGTTATTTTTTATATTAGCATATTTATAATATCAAGGTTTTATATTTTTGATAATAAGTTTTTTATATAAATTCAATTTATCTTAATAACTCAATAAAATAAAATAATGGAGTATTAAGTTTATTATTTTTATTACTTTTAATATGTTATTATACGGTATCACAATTATATTTATTTATCTTTTATATTCATATTATTTTATATTATTATCATCATATCAAACCCAAAATTAAAGTTAAAGTCGAAGACAGATCAGTCTCCAGAATCAAATAACCAGAACCATAACCAAAAAGTGCTGAAACTAAAGTCAAAGTTGAAGTGAAAGCAAGAGGCAGTGCCAATTCCAGAGTTATAGAGAAAGCTGCTATTTAGGGTTGCAAAAACGCTCATATGATTTTAGCCTCTCTATCTGAATTATCCTTTAAATTCAAATAATTTTCACTATATCACATTAAGTTAAAAGAATATTAACAAAATATATTATATATCAAAATCAAATAAATTATTGATTTAATATTGATACATATTTGATTTTTCTTATTTATTACATTGTCGTATATTTAATATTAAGTTTCTATATATTTGACTATGAATTTTATATATAAATCCAATTTGTTATAATAATTCAATGAAATAACAGATTATTAAGTTTATTAATTTTTAATATTCTTTAATATGATATTACAATCATATTCATATAATTTTATATTTTTATTGCTTCTAAAAAAATCGAAGATTTTATTTTATTATATATCAAAATTTCACGCTCACACGTAGAATTTGTGGAGTATATTTATTCAATAAATGTAATTTATAAATTATTACAAATGATAAAATATTTTCATAAATACCACGAAAAATAGAATTTGAATTTTTTACTGGTATAAAGAAAAACTATAATTGAAAACAACTAAATGTTGGAAGAGAGTCCACCCGGAGATGCAAGAAGACGGAGGCTTGGTAGTTTAAGCGAGCAATGTTGGGTGCGGACACAAGTAAAGAGCGAGAAATTGGCGTGGGATGGTGAACTTAGAGTCAAATTTATGTTTGTGCATAGGAAACCAGTGGTACGAAGATCAGAAAAATCATTGACACAACTCTCCGATCGAATTTAATTAAAATTAACGTAATTATGAAACGTTCATAATTTATATAAAAAAAAATTATCACATTAACATTAAAATTCTTATGTGTTGAATAATTTAACGGGAGATTATGAACCTTTTCATTAACGAATCCCTAATTATATATTTAATTACATAACATAATCATTTTAATTATATAATTAAAATATATATGTGATGCAAGTTGAATTCATATTTATCGATGATTAGCCTATACAAAGGCTCCTTGCCCCTCCCTCCCCCGTGATTGAGTCTATACATATACATATTTAAAAAAAAAATAAATTCAAAAACAGAATTTAGATTTTAAATAAAAGAGTGACATAAAAATGTAGGAGAGATAACCTCCATGGCATCAAAGCAGGCCATCTTCTCTCAAATTTATTAAACCAGGTTGTTGGTTTAGTTGAACCACCTTTGAAATCGAAGCTCCTCCCCCGTTGGTATGCACCATCACCCACAGCAACCTATCATCCAACCACATATGGACAGAGACATTTTTCTTTTATATTTTTTCACAAACAATTTCGGCTCAATCCCTTTTATATTTTATAGAATTTTACGTTGGATTTTATCTATTACGCTTTTTAATATAGTACATACTTGGTGTGTGAAAAACGGCGATTGTCTAAATAAGTTTAATAGTACATACATTAAATAGTGCAAGTAAAAATTAGAAAAAAATTAAATAGAAAGTACACCTTTATGGTGATTTAACTTTTATTGATATTTAAATATTTTTTAACATTGAAATATTATTTTTATTATAAAAAACAAAAGGGTAAGTTGTGGATTTAAATATTTGAGCAAATTACCAAATTTTATTAGGAAAAAAAAAACACCCAATAAGTTTTCTCAAGCTACCCACAATTTCACCCTTTTTTTTCCCCTAAAATTCAATTCTTTTAAGAATTCAATTTTTTCTTTTAAATTATTTTTTTAAATTGATTTAATTTTTTTATGCACTTTGTGGGTGGTATCCTTGTTGAAATAAAAACAAAACGTTTATTCCCATTTTTTAATCACAACTTCCCTCACGGATGTAGCATTTATTTTTTTTTTGTTTTTATTATCATTATTTGAAATTTATTTGATTAATCTGATTCGAATATTATAGAATCCATTTTAAGATTTAGCACTTTTAAATCCTTTTTTATCATTCTAAAACTTAAAATTAAGATTTTTAATTAAGGGATAAGGTATTTGATCACTCAATTCAAAGGAGATCAGTAAGTTATAGCATTTATTAGCAACCTTTAGGGAATAAAACAAAGTTTTGTAGTGATCGAGTGTCCAAAATATTTTAATCATTGAAATACCATTTTAGTAACAGGGTAAAATAAAAATTTGATAATGTAATAGTTTTTAATGAAAAGTAAAGAAGTAAATGAGCATTTATATATAAACGGACAGTTTGTTTTTTCTTTCTTTTTTTTTTTATTGATATTAAATGGATGATTTTAAATTTTAAAATTAAAATTAAAATTATATATATTAATAACGATCATAAGTCACTTTCTTTATTCATTTTGCCCCTTAAGTTTAAACAAAAGTACTCCTAAACAACACCCTGGTCAAACGTTAAATCAAACATCACAATCTCCGTCTCAGGTTTACCCAGCTGCAGACAGACCAATTCAAGTAACCTGATTTCAAGTCCTCTTCCTTGATAATAGTAGCTCAACTAAGTTCCAAAAACAGAGGAGACAGGCTAACGTTCGACAAACAACCACAAAAACCAGGAATGCTACTATGCTAATTGCTAATGCCTTAGCAATCCACCTCCCTGTACGACACCTCCCTATATTTTTTTGTCCAGTGCTGCAAAGGAGGATCATTCAAGAGAGGTCCTTTAATAGTTAGGTTTTTTTTTTTTTTTTACTTTGGTAAATTATAAATAGATTTAATTTATAAACCATTTATAAAATAAGACGAAATCAAGTATAAAATTTAAAGTAAACTTTAACTACAAAGTTAAAAATATAAATAATTTTTATTTTTAGTTACTTTTAAATTATTTTTAATAATTTAGAGTTTTATTATCGACTGGGTAGTCGAATTCTTTATATTTTTGTTATGGTATGGACATGACACGTCAATGTTTAGATGGTCAAGTGACTAGTCGTTACTATTCTTAGATAAAAATTCAAATTCGAATATGATATTTGAAAAAAATAATTATCAAAAAAATTTTGAGGCTTAAAGGTTTAAATCGATTCAAACTGGATTTAGTGAGATCTAATACAATTATTGAATATGAATAATAAAAAAAAAAAAAAAAAAAACAAGAAGGGGGCACGGACATGTCATCGATGTAGTCCTCCTACCATCTCAACCTAAAATAATTAAAATACCAAAAATAGGATTCAATTAAATATTTAATTTCAAACTTAACATTTTAACAAAAATTTAATAATCATTAACATTAGTGAATTTGTTTAAACCTTGACTTATCTTATTTAACTAGGTAAACAATCTTACTTAAAACATTTTTTTAGTCTTCTCTGTGAATGAAAATTTAGTTCAACTTAGCACATTTAAAAAATATATAGTATAGAATAATATTCATCGACTCATTTCATTTCCGGTCCTAATTTTGTTTATGAGAATTGAAAAGAAAAGGGTTTCCAACTTATAAAACACACCATGATCGTTGAGGAAATAATGACAAAAGATGGCACAAGAGAACAAAAGCAACGCCGATGGATGGACAGCTCAAAGTCACCTCACTCCTGATGTTTAAAAAAAAAAAGAAAAGCAACTTGAAAAAAAACTCAAAATAAATCTGGAGAGGGGGAATAAATTGCCAGTTTCGAATGACCGGGTCAACACACATACTCACAAAACCCACAGCCACAACCCCCCAAGCTTCGTACCATGTGGACAGCACATCTTCCCACTACCCACACACAGCCCACAAAAGCCTGCACCCCAACCCACGCGCATTGCAAGGCGCAGAAACCGAGATTGCCCGCTAGGGGTTGGCATCCGCCGAGGGTAGCGGGGTGGGGTGATGTGATGAACAATTGAGTATTACGCGCCGGCTAGTGAAAGCGACGGACTGGAGGCGTGAACGGGATCGTGAAAGAAGGGGCAATGAGGGAAGACAACAAGAGCGAGAACCAAAAAAGATTGCGAAAGAGAAAAAATGTTGTGTTTTTGTGTGAGACAACTCCACTGCAGAAAAGCAAAAAATAAATCAGTGTTCAGGCATACGGTACAGGTCACTCATCCCCCACTACAGGAAATACTTCCCGCCTAAGCAACTCGGATATCGTCCGAAGCTCTCTCTCTTTACCTTGTAGCCCATTTGCTGACAAAAAAATTCAATACACCACAGAGATAAAACACATCAAGTCCTTAATTGAAAAATAACAAAATTTCGAATTCCGATCCATATAATAATAAAAAAAAACACAAAACCCATTCGCAATAGAAAGAAAAAACTTCTAAATCCAGATCATTTCAGCTAGTTTTTTTATTAGGGTAATTCAAAAAGTGAAAGGCGTATAATTTCCCTTCACTTTCTTCATCGTAGATCGCAGAACCAAGTTCAATCCCCTATCCACCCCCGATACATTGATTCCCAAAACATGTCAAACTTTATCAAAAGGAAGCCGAACATACAAAATAGTATAAGGGTAAAGAGACAAACAAAGACCTATCCACCGCCACTCTCTTTACCTTGAGCCCAACAAAATATTTTAAGCAAAGTGCTTCCATATCTGTTCCCTACACTACTGGAAATTTTCTTTTATTCCATCTACGCTAATCCAAAAAACCCTTATAATTCTTCTGCTTCATTTTCTCCTAAAACCTATTCCTCATTTCTTCTTCTATAAAACCAACCCACGATACCATTTCCTTCTTGTTCCTTATTCTAAAGCATCCTTCAACTTTTTTCTTCTTCCCCAGAAGTAAAGTCCCAAATCAGTAAAAAGACTTGGTAGTCAATAAGTCCACTCCTGAGGAAGCCCAATCTCACGATGATTCAGATTCATCAGCGCCCGGGCTTGAGGATGATTACCCCTTTGCTGAGAGAGACCATAGTTGTTGCTCTTCCGAAACTTCATTGCCTCTGCAAATAGAAATATAAAAAATTAATCTTCAAAACCAAAAGAAAAAACAAAGTTACTAGAATATTAATTACCAGTATCAAGTGCATAAGCACCATTGAAATGAGGGTTCAGGTGGGGCGGAGCACCCATTCCATCCAGATCCAGGTTTAGAGCTTGAACCACCTTCGCAGGAAGCAGAACTGTAGAACAAGCTGCAATAATAACGATGATTAAGAATATTGTTATATCTAAAAAATTTTACTGTGATCATAAGTATTTTCTACAAATGATTAACCAGAAAATCAACAGTAATGTCTGAAACAACCAAAACCGAACCAATAAATGCAGAAAGAGTAAATGGAATAAAAATCCAAAATCCAACATTTGGTGGATTTGCATCGAATGAAACAATTATTACAAATAATGAAGAACCAACCAAACCGTTCCACCAATCGCAATAAATTTGAAAAAAATGGGAAAAGGGTTAGAGAGAGGTGTACGGACTTTGATTCTTGCGAGGCTCGGCCAGAGTTTTGTTGACTCGGCGAGGCAAAAACACACCAGTACCGGCAGATTCACGTCTTGGGGCACCAAGAAACACTGCTCTCATACACGATCCAGATCCAGTGTTTTGGGTTTGTTGAAGAGGAGGCCAAGCAGATTGGGAGAAGCCAAGAGGACGAACACCGCCCCCGCCGCCTCTGTTCTGAACCATTAGCTGTTGTGAGTGTAATCCTCCATTGGCCTTCCCCTGTGCTCGTCCCCAAACGACACCGTTTTGTCGCTGCTTCAACAGCTGCTGCTGCTTCAGTTGCTGAAACTGCATAACCACCACCGAAAAGGGGGGATATTAATCTCCCTTCAAAATCCTAAAAAATTTTAAAAAGAGATTTTAGGGAATTTTGTTTGGACTCTTACTTGGTGGGCTTTAAGTAGCTGAGGGGGAATAAGGTTCTGTTTCCTGTGTTGACCCAATAGACCCCTGTTCTGGAAACCGAAATCCTCCTCGTTCATCCTCATTCTGGCAACTTCTCCAACGGCAGCGTAAAGCAAATCCCAGTTGAAGTCTTTCGACTCGTACGGCGATGCAGGAGGAGACAACTGTGATGAACCATTCATGCTTCCGCGGCTCGGGCTCTGTTTGCATCCACAAAGAGTCGATTGGGGTGAACCCCAACCCTGAAAATTACACGGAAAAAATTTTTTTAAACCCCGCAAAAAAAGAGATAAGACCCAAAAAAACAGATACAAAAAGAGAGTATGTGAAATGTATGGGAATTCACCTTCTTGCTTTCAGAAAAAGCAGGGGGAGTTGCTTTCATGCTGTCTTGGAGAGTAGAGTGAGCGATTTGCTTAGTTAACTCAGTGAGATAGTCTTCTTCATCACTCTCAGTCTCAGAAGAACCGAAAGTCGACTCAACCGGTGAACTTAGAGCCGAAGGAGGCTTAACAGAGGAGTCAAATCCATACGGGAAGGAAAAACAGGAACCAGATTTGGTGTCAAACAGGTGAAAATCAGTCTTCTCTACGTCGGCGAGAAACTGAGAAGGAAGCCAGAACTCTCCATCATCTAAATCCTCTGCCATCCCTATCAATAATAAAGTAAATCACTACAAAACTCAGCCACAGACGGAGAAACAGAGTTGGTCTTTATGAGAGGGACGCTGGCTTTTGAAGGCTAATAATAAGCCCAGTTGGGAGTGTTTGCTGGGTTTGCAGGCGCAGGGACCCAACAACGCAAAAAGAGAAAGGAGAGAGAGAGAGAGAGAGAGAGAGAGAGAGGGTGGTGGTGGTACAGACTGGTGCGTTAAATTACTTGATAGAAAGGGAGAGAGAGAAGGAGAGTGGTTATGAGAGAGTATAAATAGAGAGAGAGGAGAGGGGGAAAGAAGAAGAACCCTAGGTAGAAAAGAAAAGAAAAAAAAATGATGGGAAAAGAGCGTAACGCGTCAAAATCGCGCGTGGATGAATGCTAGTAAAAGGAGGAAAGTGGGATTTTCTGCAGTAGGGGATGAGCGAAAATTAAAAATGGAAAAAGAATAAACTAATAGACTCAGAGAGAGGGACCCACACAAAACACACACTACTGCGTTCATCAGTTGCGGAAGACATGTGAGAGTGGGTCTAACCAGAAAAACCGGAAAAAAAATCCAAAAATTAAAATATAAAGTATAAATATAATATATATATATATATATATATATATATATTTTCCCGCCTGAAATCGGATGTGCGATTTATGCTGCTCTGTTCTGTACGAACATTTTTTTTGGGTTGCTGGGAGGCAGAGAATTACTAATCCACCTAGCATTTCATAATTCTTGGTAATTAAGAAAATAATCCGGTTAGGATGTAAGAGGAAGGACATATTAAGGGAAAAGAACAATTCAGGCAGGGGTTTTGGTGACACTGCAGGCGCAGCTGGTTCTGTTTTCAACCACAGCTGACATAATTATGGGGTAATTTGCTTCCATAATTAGTGCGTTTTGCCATAATTATCTTTAAAATCTTTGTACGGTAAAAGGGTTAAATGCTATAATCCACCGTCCAGCAAGGTTCTGATGCCAAACTTCTAGAAGACACTGAATCTTTCTATAATGATAATTATTTTAATATATGTTAATAATAATAATAAACATGTATGAAATGGTTTAAAGAGAAAGTATACAGCGGGGAATTTACTAACTACAGTTGCTTTACAAAAAGGCGAATGCATGTATGCACGGAGGTGTGGTATATTTTTCGATAATAATAAGTTGATTTAATAAAATATGATATTAATTTTTTTAATTAAAGTTATAAATTTAATTCATGATTTAGATATAAAATAAATTATGTTAGAGGGTAACCTATTTAAATAGATCATTATAAATTATGAATTGAATAAATCAAAATATGATTTTAAATATCGATCGGTATAATAAAAAATAAAAAACAAGTATCATCTCTAAATTAGGAGAGTAGAGTTGTCACCCACAAGAAAAGAGATGGAATGATTTGAAATCGAGGGATGGAAGACATGAGGTTTGCTTGGTGAATATTGTGAATCCTTCATTGCGTCTGTATAAGAAAATAATTATATATTCCAACGACCGGGTGGGTAGAGGAAGGGAGTAACAACTCGCTCTCATATAAAATTTTAAGAAAAATTTTCAATGTATATAATTTCTAAAAATTATAACTTTAAATATTATTATTTCATAATAATTATAACTTAAATGTAAATGATAATATGAAAAAATTTGACCAAACTCTAATCACGACCAATAGAAAAATAACTTCAATAGGGAAAAATTCATTCCAAATGGTTGTTACTCTTTTATACCACATATCATTTGTACTAATTCATCCAATGCAGTTCACAAGCTAATGATGGGTTACCATATATATTAAGAGACTGTGCTATCACTTATAGAATACTTATATTTCCCATTAAATTATAGGAGAGAGATTGTGACTATTAAACTGTCCATTCGGGAATAAGATTTTTATGTTTCGAAACATGGGAGGGGCTAGTTGGGTCCTTGGCATTTTTCATTACATTAAATTGTACCCTATGAATACCTCATGTGACCTTATCCATATTATCGGTAAAGCGTTGAATTTCGTTTTTAGGTAATCAGAGATCATGAGATTGTCATCGAAAGTTTACGTTGCTTCTTGGGTTCTTTTATAAATGTTTCTTTGCACAATCATTGATAAGGGGCATATTTATTAAATCACAAATATGAAACAGATTACGTTAAAAGCATAATGTCTAAATAGATCACTGTAAATTTAAAATCAAAATAATTAAAATATAATTCTATATATCAATCGGTATAAATCATGAGTAAAACATACAAGTACTACAATTCTACCAAATGCCTGTGGTAGTGCTTTGCAGCATGTTTAGTGGGCCGTGTCCCAAATTTAGGTTAGTTTTGACAGGGCAAGGGATGGCTAATCCTCATAGTAATTGCTTGTTACCCCTTTATTTGGTAAATAGATGTTTATTTTGTAGTTATTTTTAGCCGAGGGGTTTACTTGTGTTTTGATATTACTAAAAGTTTGCTTTCCTTATAAATAAAATAAAAAGGTATACTTGGTGCGTCATGTACAAAATAAAAGGAAAAAAGAAAATTATATACCCTTATGGCCCGAATCCGTGGCCAAGGCACAATGGGGGCGATGGCGTGGCTGCCCTCACCAAGAAAGGTGTGTTATTCCTAAGTTGGAACATAATTATATATAAAGCAAACAATTTAATCATTGAATTGATATATAATTTATATTTATAAATTAAGTAATTCATTTGAATTCAAAAATTTTTCTATGAGCTAACTTGCATAATAAACAGGTTGGGTGCAACTTGACTATTAAATTATTAATTATTTATAATTTTAGTAATTTTTCATTTTGGTACCGGTTCTTTGTTTGAAATGACCTATTTGGCCCCGGAAAGATAAATTGGGAATGGGTCATGGGGGGAGCCAATGGCCCAGAGGCCAACCCAAATCATGCTCACGTGGCAAATCCATCCGGGTCACCACGAAAACGAGAAAGTTAGGTCCCGTTTGTCCTCCCCCACAAACTTGTACGCTTGTTTTAACGATATTTGTCTTCTCAAATAACGGCGCGTGGTTTCTAAACCGCCGGCGTTAGACGGCGGACTCAACGGACATATTTCTTTCGGATTTAATGGGTATAAAAAATAAAATAGGGACGGGGAAAATTTTAATTTTGAAATTTAAAAAGAGTTTGGGGTGGGGTGGCGTGGGGGGGGGGGGGGGGGAGCGGTGGTAGTGGGACGTGGTAGCCTGCGGAAAAGGACGGCATAGGGCACCGCAGATCTGATGCGCCCGTCCGTAACCTTCATGTTGCGTAACTTTGTTACGAAATCCACGTTGTATATAAAAAAAAATCATAAAATAATACTTAAATTTAATAATATTTTTTATCCGATAAGTTATTTTTTTAGATTGAATTTTTTTATTAGACTTGAGTCTAATACTTAGATCCATGATAAATCAATATCAGAACTTTTGGTCTAATATAAAAAAATGTTACCTAAAAGAGAGTTATCTAAAAAAAGATTATCTGGTGTCAAAGTGAAAACCGTTTAAAATAAAAAAAGGCTACCTGATGTCCGAGTGTGAGCCGTCCAAAGAGAAAAATGGCTACTCGTCAGAGTGGAAGTCATCCGTAGACGTCTGATTTCTTAAGGGAAGGGTAATGTTACGAATTCCATATCGGATCCCTCATAAAATAGTATTTAAATATGATAGACTCTCTTACCCAACGGGTTGATCTTTTGGATTGAATTATCCTATTGGGTTTGAATCTAATACTTGAGTCCGTGACGACCTGAATCTAATCTCACGCGCTCTCATCACCCCTTCATTTTATATAAACACACACAGGCGATAAAACTAATTTATGAAATAATTTATATCAATAAATATTTTAAATTAAATTCTTAATTATTTTAAAGATATATTTTTTTGAAACAGACAGAAACGTTCGATATCTAAGTTAAATTATAGTTATTATTATTTTTGTGTCTATTATTATATTCCTAATAACATATAATTCGGATATCAAGGTGTATTTTATAAATTAAAAAAAATTATAAAGCACTTAAACAATATATTTAATTTATTTTTAAAAGTCGGGCTTGAGCGGGTCGGCACCAAAAAGCGGGCTTCCCCCACTCTTATTCGGCAGAAAAATCACAAACAGATTTCTTCGGCAGTGATATTTTTGGGACAGCCCTTTTGGTTTGGTTTGCTTCCCAGCGTCGCTAAATATCCTTTTGGGGGAGGTTTGATTTTTTTGCCGAAAGATGTGTTCGATGTTACTCAATTCACATTTCCTTTTTTAATTCTTACAATCAAAATTTTGGTCAGCGCCATTTGCTTTGGTGAAGTGAGTGAGTGTGACGGGTTAACACTTCACTGCTGCCGAAAAACCCGGTAGGCCCCTCTACTTAAGTCAAGTAGATCTTTACCCTCCTTCAACATAAATCAAAAATCTGTCCTCGTTTTTTTTTTTTTTTTTTTTTAATTTATATTTTACCAATAATTATTTAATCACAAAATATTGAAATGATCAATAATAAATAAAATTCAAACTTAAAACCCTGTGAATACAAAGTAAGAAGAAAAAATAGAAACCAGTCCTCGCAAGTGCTGGTTGTGTCCTCCATCAGCAGCTTCGCCACTTTGGCCATTCGTGAGTTTCCTCATCAAGCAATCTTGCTTATCCGATTTGCTTCAATCATATTCAATAATGGATGCCTTCTATTCCATTTACCATGATTGCCCTCTGCCCTGTAAATTTTGGTACTATAGAAAATGACCTTACGAGAAGAAATGTGTTTTTAAAGTATTCTATTGTCATCTTTCCCTCAAATAGACAGCTAGCAATAATAGAGACATTGGGTCGAACTCTAGGTTAACTCTAAATATATTTTTCCCCTGATATTTTTTTTTTAAATCAAATGTGCGCCTAAATCCTATTCGGATCATCTTGCTCTGTCCATTTTGATGGAGGGAAGCTATAGCTAGGCCACGGGGAGTCAAGTCAAGGCCCCTAACCAAAGGAATTATCAAATCTATATGATGATTGAAAAATTGGGTACCCAATTCAATATCATACTTTTATAGTGATAAAAATGATATTAGGAGAGTTCTCTCTTAATTGAAATCCGACAGTAACTCGATTGAGATTAGTCAGAGTAAAATTTTGAATACTCGACTGTAAATCAAGTCCAAGAAATAAAAAAAAATGTCGTTATCAAAGGTCTATTCTTTTTTTTTTGTACAAGGAAAAACCCTGCCCTCTTCAAAAGAATCCGCGGGATAATGATCGGATTACATCTGTTAATGGAGAAATTTTGTGGTTTTTTGATGAATCCTTTTTTTTTTTTGTAAAATTTGCTTATTTTACTTTGAAAAATATTATCAAGAATATAAAATTAAATATAACATTTGTTAAATAAGAAAATTAGCAAAACGTAAGGGTTAAATTAGGATTTTTATTCTTCTTTACAGTTTACTGTCAAATCTAATCAATCATCTTTCGTATAGGAAAAAAAAATCTGTATCCATCGGTTGATCATAGCAAAGTGGAGTTCATGATTGAAGATGAGGTCAAAACTCTTATTTTGTGAGGAGAGATAAAAGGGCATTACATCATTAAGCCCAATGCAATCCACTTACGTGACCTTTTGATTACCCTTCGAGTCAAAAGATTGTTTCTTTTTAAATAAAAGAAATTATCAAACCATAAATATCTTCTAGATTTTTTTTTTCTATTTTTTTTCCCCAAAATGTGACTACGGAATCATTTGTTGAACATGTTTGTGTCTGAAATGCGAGGCCCGCAGCTAGTGGAGTATGAGGTAAGTATTGAGAGTGGAGTCCCCTTCTAGGGGTGGGTCTCAAGGATGGGGGATGTGAAAAAAAATTGGGAATGCAATGCAATGAATTCCCTTTAATTATTTTGTGAAACTTTGGAGTGTTCTTTAAGCTTGCTCGCATTATACCCTTCTTCATTCTTCCTGTTCTGGTTCTCTTTTGAACTTTTCAAGGCTGGTAATCGTGATGCAAAAGGTGGGTCAAGCTTCCATGCCCAACAAGTGCCTGATTCTGTTCCCTCTAAGAGACTATTCACATGAAATTCATAATTTTTAAAAGGAACTTCCAGAATCTTGAGACCAAGAGATCCCCCGCGCGCGCTCTGCCTAATAAGGTTCTAGCATTTATACATAATTGTGCCCAAGGAATTAGACTTTACTTGACCTCTCACTGGGTTATGGCAACTTTGGAGTCTATTTCCACAGGGATAGTATCTTTCTTCGTTATAGACCATATAAACATAGAGATCCCCATTGGCTCTTTGATTTAACATTTAATGATGGGACAGTTTTCATTTTGTTTCAGAAGTAATATAGTGATTAATGAGATCACATCAAAAAATATACATTATAATATTTGAAAACATATTTCAACCCCCACATTAACACTAATGTAAAATTTAGGTCACTTAAGTTCTGAAAAATAGCATTATAATGTGATGTAAAGCAGATTAATCAATGGATAAATAATAAAACCAATGAAATATACATGTTTTTATTAAAAATTATATTTCTCAATGATTTTCTTTAATGACCAACAAAATAATGCTTCGACCAAATTATGATTTTCTATCATCTAACTGTTAACTATCTTAACGGTAGCTATGGATGGCGGGGCGGGGGATCCACATGATGGTGGGGTCATCGTTGGTTATGTGCTGGTTATCACGAGATGAGGATCCCATTAGTGGTGGTTGATTGTGATTAAAGATGTGGAGTCACAAGACCAAAGTTGTCTCGGCTACCATATCCAAATGTTCCTCATTGTGATTTCAAGTAGTCACGCCCTTCTATTCCCCCCTCCCCCCCCCCCCCCCCAAAAAAAAAAAGAGGAAAAAAGAAATCTTTTGGAGCCCACCTCACATGCCTAGGATTCCAACAAAATCCAAGGCAAATAAAGAGCTGAAAAGTTTCATTTATTTTAATGGAATAATGGGTGTGACAACTGTGATCAATTTCTTCCTTCCCCATATGAAGACATGAAATGATAGGCAATAGGGCAGAGAGCATGGAACCACTTAGCTTGTCATGCTGATACGAACTAAATTTGTAATCATAAAGTGATATGTTTAATACTTAATTAAGAAAAATTATCTAAAAAGGTACATTCAAAAAGTCAAATTATAAAAATTACTATAATTCTTATAGTGAGAACGTAATAAATTGATATTAAATATAAATATGATAATTATGATTTAAATTAATTATTTTTGAGAGAGAAAACTCTCATGGTTATACCCAGAAGGACCAAAGATGCTGATCACGTTGGTTGTCTCCCTTTCGAAAGGGCAAAACCTAGAGACAATAGTGAATTTTGAATATAGTCACCATTTTTCTAAAGAAAAGCGAAGATAAAGGTGGAAGTCGATGTGATCGAAAATTAAAGTTTGCAAGTATATTAAATTTCGAAATATAAACTCCGGGTGAGTGCAAAAAGGAGTCAAAGCTAGGCACCAAAAACGCAGCTTGACACAATGTAAAGAACCCAACACCGTTGATCTAAATTGTTTCAGTTTGTCTCGTGAAAAGTAGAAAAATTGCACAAGTTGTTTTCTTGCTTCATGCTTTCTTTTGTTTTCCATCTTCATTCTTAAAAAGAGAGAAAGACATGTTTCGTTTGGAAACTGAGTTGTGATTCTCTGCCGCATAGTGACCACCTGGCCTCAAGAAGAATATAGTCGCATGGAAGTTCCGTAATCATCCACACAAACTCACTAGCACATTCTAAGCCCCCCCCCCCCCCGCCGCGGGGACTCTCTGGTCTAAAGTTGCAACTATCTGCTTTTGGTGCACGTTAATTCCCTCTTCCGCCGTCAGACCCACCGCCCTGCGTCCACTCTTTTTCTCAGAAGTCAAATGGGTGCACGTGGCAGGTAGATCCTCAGCTGGCAATCATGCTTTACACGACTGAAACAGCGTTGATGCCTAAATTAGATTAGGGGACTATCACCCAACTCAGAAAATGTGGGAGATTTTTCATTTTGGACCGCCTTTCTCGCATTTGATAAGCCTTTTTTTTTTTGGGGGGGGGGGAATTTTGAAATACCGCAGTGGATTTATTAGTGAATTAGAAAAAATATTAGTGAGGAAATAGGAAATATGAGGTACTCAATGTTACTGGTAGCATGTGTGTACATAAAAACTATCCACAAATCACATACATCAACAATGAAATCCCTTACTTATTAATTGTGATGACATAATTGCTTATTAAATATAATAAAAATCAAACATTTTGCGCTCAGTTTTCGTAAAAATTTTTATAATGATGAAAAAATAGTTTTATACAATATCACCCATTAAGCTAGGTTATTTTTGTAATTAAAATTTTGGACTGTAGAGCACTACCGATGAATTATGCCTTTTTTGAATAGAATTATTATGTCATTTCTGTTACAAATTTTGTTCAAATAAGTGATTATTGGACTAAATGAATCCCCGATAATAATTGAGTATTACTTATTCTTAATATCAAAAGAAAATTATTTCTTTTTCTCAAAATATTAGACGTGGGTAAGGCATAGTTTGGTCTGAGGAGTTTTGGAGAGGAAAAGGTAAAGACAAGGCTTGTCCTAAAATCCACCAAAACCAAACAAAGAATAAATAAGAGTCACATGTCGTCCTCTGCATCCTCTCAGAATATGATCACGAACTTGACAAATTAATAGGGCAGGAAACTTCCTAAAACTTTCAGATCTTTGCTGTAAGATGTGGACCTGTGATTGCCCATACCCCTTGAATTGCTTGTTTGCCAACCATACTCCAAGATGGGGGAACCCTAAACTAAACGAAAAGCTGTGTTGAAGCAGGCTTCATTCCGTTTAATGCTCTTTGTCACAGATCATTCCCACAAGGGCCCACGACTCCCCCTAGCATTGGTTTAATTATGCACTGTTTGACTCCAAATCTTCCACACAATTTTACTAGATTTTATAAAATTGAATTAATTGATTAAAATAAAAAAAAATATTATCTTCAACAAAAATACGTTGTACGACACTAAATAAAACTTATGTGCTAAAAGCATAATTTTATCAACCCAAATAAATTAATAACAAGTAGTTTTTAATGTTTTTCCCTGGAGTTGGCATACCAAATAGCATGATTATTTTTTATTTGATCGGTCTGAAAAATAATTTATAAATTATGCATCCTGCATAAACATGCTAAGTAAATGAAAATGAAAATATATACGTATTTTCAACTAAATTGAAATCATGTATTAATTAATGAGCGAATTGGATAAGGAATTTGTGCCAAAACAACATTAAGTAATGAAAATTATAATTAAAGTTGGTTAGTAATATGATTTATAAAGTGATGGTGGTATAATAGAATAGAGGAATTGTACACGGCCAAACCAGGACCTATAATTAAGGTTGGAATATCGAAGGAAACATGTCACCTAGATTGACGGAACTATTAATGTTGTCGTTTTGCTTTTCGAAGGTCTTTTGTTTTTTGGGTCTCTCCCATGTCGCGTTCAATAACAAGAGCCTCCCCCAACCAAAGAGTTTAATCTTATTTACTCCGACTACGTTTGACCATCCGTCCTCCTCCTACTTCTTATAAATATATCTAACCCCCTTTTTGTTTTTTCCACTTCCATTGACCCATGTTCCTCTCCCGAGTTATTATTTTATGTCCTAACTTCGAAATATTTTGGAAAAACATTTAAATTTGATAAAAAGAAATGTTTGTAGTGTGGACATGTTGGGTTATGTCAATCTTGAATATAAGAGGTTGACAATTTATGTCCCATGGACACCTACAAAACATATCGCCTCTGCTTCTTTCTTGATCTCTTTGTTTTGGTGTTGCCATTAATGGTGATATAAAGCTCCCAACCGTTATCGGAGACAGAACAAAAATGCTGCCATTTCTCCCGGATAAATTTATAATAAGAAAATAAATACATGCGGTAAGTGTAAAAGGTTATAACTTTTTAGGAAATAATTTTTAAAGATTTTTACTGATATTTTTTAATATATTAAGTAATATTTATTAAAATACCGTTTATAGTTATGTATATTTTTTTTTTCGAAATTCCAAGACAATAGCAGACCTCGACCCCCTTAGCTTTGCCCTTGAAAAATGAGAGGTTTTTGCACTTCTAAACTCGCTTGAGTTTCTATTAACTAAATCTGTTGACATCTAGGTTGCTAATATATGCAAGAAAGTTTAATTTTATAATCTATTAATAATATGGTAAGACTTTTTATGAACTGAATTAAATGATCAATGTAAATGTTATACTTTCATACCTTAGAAAAAATACTAACTACATATTATACCTCAAATTTTACCATTATATTATACCTACCATAAGAGATAAGAATTTTAAAGCGTCTTTTTGTTGGAAAAAAAGAATTTATATTTAATTAATAAAATAATGAATTTTTTTTCCCACAAAAAGTATGTTCTCATAAAAAGGGAAAATATCTTTCCTCCATTTAGGAAGAAGAAGTGGAATCGGTTTTACTGATCAACAGTCAGTTTAATAAAATAAAATATTAAATTTTTAATCAAATTCAGATTTAAACTTATGAATGAAAAAAACTACGTTAGGAGAATCGTCTTATAAATAGAGTCCTATAGATATTTAAATTGAATTAGTCGAAATATGATTTAAGGTACCGTGGTGGAAAAAAAAGAAAAAGAAAAAAAAAAAAGAAGTGGAACGGGCTTTTGGCGTTGGGATTTGGAGAATAGATCCTTTTCACCCACAAGAAAAGAAGAAGAGAATGGATCCACTGGTGTCCGGCCCAAACGCCGAAAAAGCCAGATATTCTTCTTAAAGTAAAAGCCCGTTATTACCCTAAGAATGGGCTTAGAAGAAAAAGAGCAACTGGTCTGCTAAACATTTTTTGGGCGTGGCCTGCTAAACTTCACATTTTTTTTTTTTTTTGGTGATATAAACTTCACATTTTCAGTTCTCTATTTCTTTTTCCTAATAGCGTTTGGAGGAGATATTTTCCCCCAGGAAAGTCTTTCTTATAATGTATTCCTTTAAAATAAATATATATTTTTAATTACGTCCCAATGTTTCGGTTTTTTCATTTTTTTTCCCTGGAAAATGAACTTCCATTATTACCAAGATTACAATTTTCCATCTCTTTTTCTGGTTGAAAAATAAGATTTTCTTTTGTGAAAACAATTTTCCTAGATTCACTATTTTTTTTTCAAAATAAAAAGGAAAAATCTTGTTTTCTCAAGAGTAAATAAAAAAGTCAAATCCACATTTTTAATCTCACGTAAATCACTCGATCCATCCTTCAAGGTTTTTAAAATCCAGTACAGTGTATCCTAAATTTATGACTAATTCGTGGCAGGTGAGGTTTGTTAGTAGCCGGGGTTAAGTTAAAGACATCATGACAAGGACGAAGGAAGTCACATTGAAGCTTCCTTCGTTTCTTTCCTTTTTACTTTTCAACATGAGATGGGATGAGTCAACAGGGTTAAATTCTAGAATGGTAAATGGCAAAAAACTAACGTTGTTCAAAACATAGGCGGCTTGACATTTAATTTCTTGACTAATCTATACAAGGATCTATGGTTATCCATTATCTTCCCTGCACCTCATCTTCCGGTGACAAATAATTTTTGTTAGCACCTTGAATTGATTATATCTATTATCATGGCCCGATTTGATTGGCATTTTTTTTATTATGAAAATTTAGAAGATGACAAATGTGTCATAAATTTGATTAAAAAACAGGAATGCTGTATTAGAGAAATATCAATCCCAGCATAATTACATTTTTTTTTTAATTATTGAATATGGGCTACGGTTCGAAAGTTCGGATAATGATAAATGGTGGGTTCTCATTGCCCGATCGATTTTCCCTACTCACATGATCCAACCAGCCAGCTGTGTGCTGTTGAGCTCACCACTTCACCTGACACTATTGCTACGACAAAGAAAAGTATGCCTTAAAAGCCTCAAACAAACGAAACGATGCCTTAAAAGCCTCAAACAAACGAAACGCCAATCCAATTCCAAAGCTTGTGCAAACTATTAGTTGATAATTTTTTACCTGACACTTTTCGAAGAAATTTCTTTTACCAATACTGTGGCTAAGAGAGAAAGGTATCTTATTTAACCCAATTTTTTTTTTTTTTTTTTTTTTTTTTTTTTGTAGGGATTCAATACTAATTAACCACTTTTGAATGTAATATAATAATAAGAAAAAGTTAAATATTTTAGATTTTAGATGTTACACTGGCGCTGGCGTCACTCGTTCTGACTGCATCTTTTCAAACTTAAGAAACCTGAGACATAATTACGATCAAGATTTATCATAATCCAAATCGGAAGCTGTTAAAATTGAATACCTAAACCGACCTGACCTTTCCAAATGGAAGTCATTCGTAACCGGCGGCACTTCTCATATCTCACGCAATTCTCTCTCTTCTTCATAAAGCAAAATTAAATTTCTTTCTTTCTTCTCTTTCCTCCATCTCAATCCCATTAAAACCCCATCCCCATCCCACTTTGAACCTTATTCCATTCTTTGTCTGGAGAAACGCAAGAGAGAGAGAGAGAGAGAGAGAGAGAGAGAAAAGAAGAGAGACGAAAATGGGAAGAGATAGAAAAATTGGGGTGGCTATGGATTTCTCAAGCAGCAGTAAACTTGCCCTGAAATGGGCTATAGACAACTTGGTTGATAAAGGAGACACTCTCTACATCATCCACATCAAACCTCGCTTGCCAGCTGATAGATCTCGTTCTTCTCTCTGGGCTGATTCTGGCTCTCGTACGTTTTTGCCTTTTTTTTTTAATTTGTTTTCTCAAGATCCATCAATCGCTATATTAATTACACACATCTGATTTTACAGCTCTGATACCTTTGGCGGAATTCAGAGAACCCGAGGTTATGAAGAAGTACGAAGTTCAGGTTGATATCGAAGTCCTTGATACTCTCGACATCGCTTCTAGTCAAAAAGAGGTATTTTTTTTTTTCCCTCAAAAAAATTTGTCCTTTAATTTTTCTTAGTCCTATCCTAACATTGGTTTATGGATTTGATTGTGATTCCTGTAGGTGAGTATTGTGACAAAATTGTACTGGGGAGATGCTAGAGAGAAGATCTGTGAAGCAGCTGATGATCTGAAGCTTGACTCTCTGGTCATGGGTAGCAGAGGCCTTACTACTTTACGAAGGTACCACTTTTGTTTTTTTTTTCCCCCTCGGTTGAAAAACATCAAATTTTATTACAATTGTGATGTGGATTCTTGTTAAAATGATGAAGCAGGATAATATTGGGAAGTGTGTCAAACTATGTGGTATCAACTGCAAAGTGCCCCGTGACAATCGTCAAAGATCCCAGTTTGCACAAGCAGTGATTTGATCATCTTATTAAAATCGAAACCTTTATTTTCCAGAACAAGTTACTTTACTTGTACTAGCTTTACTCTTTTATGGTTGGGTGTGTGAATTTATCAGAGAATCCGGTTTTTTTTGTGTTGCTAATTTGCTCTTTCAAATCGAGGCCCATCATACACGATACCCTTTTAGATCTTTTGTTTGTTGAAAATCATAGTACTAATTCGCATTCACCCAGAAAAGGATTCTGAATTCTTAACTATTTGCCTCATTAATGTATGATTTCCAAGGACCTTTTGTCGCTTTGCAAATTATTGTCCTCAATTTTTCAAATAAATGGGCGATGCTGGAAGGGACCAGTCCTTTACACTTTGTCTAGACCTCCCCTAATGCCTAACGTTCGTCTGGTAATCGGTTTAGATTTAATGTTCAACTCATTCAAGATTTCATTGGACATGTTCAACCTAATTAAATAAGCCGAATTGATAAATTTTTAAATTTATTAATAATCTATGACACAATGCAGGATTAATTTTTATTTTATATAACCCAAAATGTTACCATGCCTTCCCCTATGTCAGGCCCATCGTGAGGAAAAAAAAATGTGAAGTGTAAACCTATTCTGCGGTGGGTCTCTCCGGTCCTGCTTTCTTCGCGGTGATACAACTGAGCCTACTTCCATTCTTGATAGATTAGACAGCCCAAGGCATGATCTGATTCGATGTCCTACGTTTCGACAGTCAAACGACCTCATTACGATGCTGCCATAAACACCAATGAAGAAAAGAAACCTTGATCTTCTGAAGACATTATGCACTATAAGAGAGGCGCCCCTTAAAGGAAGAGGCCAGGGCAAATAACCAGCGTGTGGAAAATTGGTTCATCTCCGTGACATTGCCTGACACTAGCTAGGCACTTCCACTTGTTCTCTTTTTAGTGAGTCTGGCGTTGGAACAACTTTATTACAAACTCTCCAATTAGGTTTAACATCTTCGGAGCATCACTAAAATCCCATAGCTTCCCTCATAGAAACTACTCCGAATTACTGACATAATTCGCCATTTCCTTTTTAAAAATGCGTCCCTTCTAATGCAATGCGGATACTATCCGAAAAATTCTGACCCTTTTTTGATCGTTGAATTCTTGAAAATCAGAATAATTTGCGTTCACACGGAAGTAAGAGGGTCGCGTCAACAAAACTCGATTCTTAGAATTTAAGGATTTGCCTTATTTAATATATGATGTCTAAATCCGGAGATTTTTTCGAATCAATGGGCGATGCTCTAGGGGACCTGTCCTTAGCCTTATATGCAAAAGCTTTGGAGGGTGTTTATTTTATCTTATTTTTTCACGGATAGTTTTATCCGACTAATTTGTTATGAGCATCGTGAAACCTATCAAGTGATTGACTCTTTCAAATTTTATTTCTCTATTCCTATAGCTCGAACCCATTGTAGCAAAAATCATGGGCCTGATACTGCTGGCCCATGGCCCGAATTCTTTAATTTACGGGCCGCAATCCTACTTGATCACTGGGAGCCCACCCCAAGCTGGAAACCTATGAAATAGCAGCAACGTCTACCAAACCAAGCATCTCTCCAAAAAAACACCTCTTTCCTTTGAGCCCATTTTCAAGTTCTAAGAGTTCCCCAAGCTTCCTCTGCCTTTTCCCCTTCCTCTCTTCTGCTCCACCATGCTCTCCACGAGGCATGCATGCAATGAAATCATACCAACCAATGGGAGGAAATTTCGTTCAAATTGATTGGGCATTTCATTTTAAATTAATTTTAGTTTGGGCTCAGACATTTCATTTAACACATCCAATATAGAAATTAATGTTTATTCTAAAATCCTCATAAATATTAATACCCATGAGGTTTAAAGACGTTATCATGAGAAGGATTAAAGTTATTATTTGGAAGTCTATCTGTGCCACTTCAAAGTCTAAAATTATCACTTAAAGTCCTAAAGTTAACAAGGAAAAGCAAAAAGTTACTAATTGAAGAGCCAAGAGAATTTTGATATTTATGGAATTGTGCAATTTTGGAAATTACCATCACCAAAAAGAACATTATATTAACAAACATAATATTGATCTTCAAAGCTTACATATATGTTACACAAGACAACGTCGCATGTTGAAGATTATTCAATTTCCTTCATAGGAAACTAGAAAGCAACAAACACACAAAATGCAAGCAGACTTATTTATTCTGGTACTAGTAACTAGAATTTGTTAGGCAATAATTTTGGTATCTGCATGGTCTGTTGTAGTCACAGATCACTCAAATACTTTACTTGGATGAGGAAGCGGCTTGAAAACGGGCTCTGTAAAACCCGACTAGCTTCTCCCTGGGAGGAAGATGTTCTTTGATGTGGCTACATTTCACATACTCGTTCATGTAATTGTGCAATGCCGGAAAGCTTTCCGCATTCGCAAGCTCGATGCCTACGGCTTCTTGAACCACTCCGAACCAATAGCCTATGAGGTTTGCTGTAATGTCAACTATGTTAATTGTGTTTCCCCCAAAAAAATTCTTGTTTTTGAGCTCATTTTCTAGTATTTTTAGGACTTCCAGAGCTTCCTCTACGTTCTTCTCCTTTTCCTCGGTGCTCCAACATGCATTCCGCAGTGCGGGCAGACACTATATAGCAAGAGAAATCAAGTAAGCATGCACCAAAGTTTTGACCAAAAAAATTTATATGATGCCAATTACGCACTTCAATTGGAGTAAGAATTTTCATCTTAATATAATTAGCAGAATAAATATGGACTGAGGAGGATAACCTTTTCATCTAGGAACTTAGCCCAAAAGCGTGCTAAGGCTCTCTCATAGGGATCTTTAGGCAAGATAGGGTAACCATCCCAAGTCTCATCAATGTACTCAATTATAACAAGTGACTCCGCAATGGGCTTCCCATTGTGAATTAGCACCGGAACCTTCTTGTGAACGGGATTGCTCTGCAGAAGAAGAGGACTTTTGTTACGGAGGTCCTCTTCTATGTACTCATATTTGACCCCTTTCAGTTTCAGGGCAATCTCTACCCTGCGGCTATATGCACTGCACCATGTCCCCAGCAACTTCACTTCTTCGTTAGCCATTACTTTTGGATCTTGACGTGTGTTGGGCTGAACTGGGCTGGCTTGTTTGTGTGGTTTTTATAGAGGGAGTAACTGTGGCTTGCTTGTCAGCCAAGCTTCTCCCTTTCAATGAATATCACCACTCTTTCTCAGGATAAGTTTGAATATTGAAGTCCAGTGGTAGGTAGGTTTCCAAGAAAACAAACGGTTACATCGTCATGGATGACGACGACACACGAACGTATCTGGGGACGTCGACACCCGATCCAAAGACAGTACCCTTAATTGAATATTTTCACTGATTTTTATTTATTACCTTTTGTTTTCCCGGAGTGGAGGTGGGAGAGGGCGATAATATTTTAAATAAGATATATAAAATTTTACTTCAGATTAATAAGATATATATTGATTAAAAATATAGTTGTTTTAGCTATGAGAAATATTGTTTTCCAAAAATTAATCCTTGGTAAGCTACACTCGAAGAAGCAATGCTGGGGACACAAATGTCTATGCCCTTACTAATACCCAGGGAGAGAGAACGAGAGTAAATGCACAAAGCAACAATCCCTTGTCAAAATTTATTTCTCGGAAGCAGCGAAATGGGTTCAATCCCGGGTCGAAGAAAGTCTAATGGCCTGTCTTTTGGAGGAAGAAATTCTTTTGACTTCAATGCAGTTCGTAAAGTCATCCATCCATTTGCAAAGTGATGGAAATTTCTCCTCAATTCACCAATTCAACTCCCAATGCCTCTTCAGTCACTCCATGAAGATAGCTGCAATGTCCACCAAACCAATTCTCTCTCTCCTCCAAAGAACTTCTTCTTCTTCCCCATAAGCTCATCCTTAAGTTTCTCTTGGAGTTCCCAGGCTTCCTCCTTAGCCTTACTTCTTTTCCTCAGCTCCAACATGCTTTCCATATTGCATCCGTGCACTATAAGGAGAAATGTAATATATTCGATATTCAAATTTGAAGCACTATCAAAATTGGTGGGATTCAATTAGATTTTGTGACTCATTGAGCTATTTAGCATATTCTTAAATAAATAAATAAATAAATAAATATATATATATATATATATATTTAAATTGATATGCTAATGATTTTAAAATGTTCAGTTTCACAAGCTGGTGGGAGTTATTCTTAGGCTAGTTAAAATAAAAAAATTAAATTTATTATCTTTAGGAGTTTGAATAATATTTTATAGAATGATATTCACAGTTATCTCAGTCTCTGCACTTAACACCCCCGAGGCGCCCGGGGGGTGCCGAGATCATAGACTATTTAGATTACAATCTTGGCGTGGATAATTGTGAATACTATTCTATAAATATTAATAATCAACGGGTAGTTGATCTAATTAGATATATTGTTAAATTTTTTAATCAAATTTTTAAATTTGACTCTTTGGATATGAAAAAACTATATTGAGAGGATAACTCCCTTAATGGGTCATTATAAGTTTCGAATCGGATTAGTAAATATAGTTTCAGATATCGGTTGATATAATATAAAAAAAACTATTATTAATATAAATTATTCAACGATAATTTCTTTCACCAACAAACCACCTTGACCACCCACATTCAAGATGATTCGTAAATGATAAGCTATAATAATAGTAGTCCCTAGGAAAAAGTCACGGATATGAGAGACAAAATTCTATATATGATAATAATAAAATATCTGAATTTTTTAAATTTGATTAATTTTGAATTATTCAAAATGCCTTTTAAAATTCCCATAAAATATGGTCTATATAATTTTTGATTCATTAGATATGTATTACATTATTCATGTTTCAAGCCTATTTTAAGTGAACTCAATCCTACATCTGCCATGTGGGGATATCTTTTTTCAGCTCAAGTTTTATTTTTATTAAACATTAGGCAAGGGCGCTTGTTGGAGAGGTCCTCTTCTATGTGCGAATATAAGGGTTGCTCCATGCTCCTGTCAGCGTCACCTCCTCTTCACTTATTCTTCTATGCCAATTTTGTGGGTTACGTGTTTTCTTATGCGCAGAAAGATCACAGCTTCCTAGCTATATTATTCTCCAGGTCGGTACATATTTTTCCCTTTTCTTTCTTCCATTTTTTTATTTGTGCCGCAGCCTTAAGGTGAACATGGATTAATTCGACTTTGGTGTGATTTATTTTATTTTATTTGTAATATATTTTTAATTGAAAAAAAAAACTTTAGTTAAAGACATAAAATTTATTTTACACGTAAAAATTAATTTTTATAATAAAGGATAAGAAAACATATCATCATACTAATATTTTTACATGAAGAATTTTATTTAACATTAATTGAATATAACCTCAGAAGCCAAATATTTTGATTTTTTTTTTTTTGGGTTTCACCGCCAGTATCCGAGTTTTACCTGAGTAATCCAGTTCGAACACTGTGAGGCCCATTTTTAGGGGTTAGCTCTCTCAAATCATTTTCGTCATTTTCAGAAGTCAAAATCAAGATCTATGGTTAAGGGGTAGTTTACCTGACTGCTCAAATCAAAGGAGTTCGGTCCAAATATTTTGATTTGTAATTCAAGTGGAATACCATGTTAAACTGGGCCATTTGTTGGGAGACCCCATAATATGTGGGTCTCGTAACAGTCGGTCTATATTAATCAATCGAAACGAAATCCCAGATATTGACCGGTCATAAAAAAAAAAATGTTAAACTGGGCCATCTGCATTACTGGGCCCTGGCCATTAAACCTTTCAAGGTCCTAAAAGCCCCTTTGGACAGTCTGGAGAGACAAAACTTTTGGGGCGAGAACCTCTCTGCCTCTCCTTTTTACTTGGGGTCCTGGAGTGGGCCAGTGGACAGACAAAGAAAACGAAGAGAGACAAAGAAGGCCGGAGCCCCACAGTGGCCTTGCCCTCGCGGACAATTTGATGGAGAAGTCTTCCCATTCACCATAACTTACTTCGTTTGATGACTCTACTTTACGTAAAGCCTCTTCAAACTCTTCAATTAGCCACCTAATCGTGCTGACTAGCTCCTTGGGATCCCAATTCCTTTTTTTTTTTTTTTTTTTTTTTTTTTTTTTTTTATGCTATACCGACCGATATTTAAAATCATACTCCGATTAATCCAGTTTGGGACTTGCTATGGCCCATTATGGGAGTACCCTTTCAACGTAGTTTTTTTCATAGTCAAGTCGCAAATTGAATTCGGAAACTTAGTTAAGGGATCTAACACCACAGCCCACTAAATCAACGGTCTGTTGAGTGGGATCTCAATTCTCTCAAACAAGAAAAAGTTAGATCGTTAATTTTAAAAGATTAAGAAAAAGGCTCGACCAACGTCTGATTGCTTAGTTGGTTCAGGGACTGACGCCCCTTAACCATGATCGGGAGTTTGATCTCCCATGGGAACGGAAAAATCAACGTTGGGAAACCTGTCCCCTCAATTGGACCCTACAAGAGGTTGACCCAAATTAGTTAGAATGAAATCTCGAATACTGGATTGGTGGCCTAGTCATAGTACAAAAAAAAAAAAAGAATAAAGGCTTGTTGAATTGATAAGACAAAAAAGATTCATAAGAGAATAGTTGAATGGTCATAATTCCTTTCCTTTAATCCCATAATCTGAGATTTAAATTTTGTATAATAAAAAAGAAAATGGTAAGACCAAAAAGCCATACATTGAGAAGAAGAAAGAATTTGTACTATTTTAACCGTTTAACATAAATTTCTTACAGAGATACGTAGCAGAATTTCTTTTGTACACAAGAGAAGTTTAGGAGAGAGTGATATTTTCTAGTAAATTTATATGTATTCTTACACATAAATCAGGTATAAATACATAAATTTTCACAAAAAGTTATCTTATTTTATACCGATGAAACTATCTAAACTTAGATTTTTATAACCAATTATAAAGAAAGGGGGGGTGCTTGTGTGACAAACAGCCACATAGGACTTTTTTTTTTTTTTTTTTTTTTGGATATCCTCTCCCTGTTTATGTGAAGGTCAACAATTTGAGTTCGAACATGAAAATGATGAAAAAGAATTTAAAAGAGTCAACTCTTAAAATGAGTTATACAGTACTCAAATCAGATTAATAAGATAAAATTTAAATATCAACGGTAAAAAAAAAAAAAAGAAGGTCAACAATTTGCGGTATCTAAATTATTGTCAACCATATCCCTCCAGACAAGTAACTAGCAAAGGTGATTTAGGTTTGAAATTTGATGGTTGTGATTTGCAATAATAAGTTGTTTTTTTTTTTGGGCGGGGGGGGGGGGGGGGGGGGAAGGGTCTTGGTTTGTGTTCTTTATTGGAATAGTATTCAACTTATGAATTTTATTTTAAGGTGATAGTCTTATAATCACAATTTTTTTTCTCTAATTTTAAATTCGGGATTTGAATTCTTGTAAAAAAAAAAAAAAAATTCATCTTACGAACTCTTGAATGGAAACAGAGAAAGTTGATGCGACATTCTGCAACTTATGAACACTTAATAAGCCTTTAATTACAGCCCCTGACATTTATAGAAAAACTAGTCCTCCTAAACTTTTAAAAGGCAAGCTTCCAAATAATGTCCCCACATTTTTCTATTATTAATTAATTAATTAATTAATTAACAATATAGTTGAAGACAAAGAGGTCCTCAACGTAAAGTGGTTTGTTCCCTATTCAGATATTTGAATTATTCTTATAAAGAAATTCGAGTGGTAAAGAATTTGTGAGTCAGGTATTCAAGTAGAGACATTAAATGACAAGTTAGAACTTCAAGTATTTTGGTGGCCTCCCATGTTTTGTATTTTTATTTTATTTTACAAGTATTGTAGTTTCAAAATCAACATCAAGTAAAGGGTGTACTAGCCATTGGGAGGAGCCCGTCCAAGGAAACAAATAATTTTCATCTGGAACAACCGGCAAAATGATCATTCGAGAATGAGAAGATTGTTCATGAAGTAGAGCCTTCCAAGGAAAGTTACAAAAAAGGGGAGTTTGGTAAAGTTTGGGACGTTGAGTTGAGGAGTGTAATTATATTATTACCATTATTAGGAAACCTCACCTAAACCCTCATACTTTCAGTCTAAAATTTCATTAAAATCATCATTGCCATCGCCACTACTACTGATTTTTTATTTTATCATTATAATAAATATGGGTTTCCGCTGATGATGGAAACATGATGTCATTATCTCTTAACAAGCCATTAATCTTGTTAAATTAGTTTAATTAATATTAATTAGTTTATTGGATTTAATTTAAAAAAATTACATGTTTGATTATCCACTATTAATTGAAAATTATTTTTTGATAACAGTCTGTTATCCGACTTTATAAAATTATTATAAATAATTTTTTTGGGTAATAAATTAGGTGTGTCGTCATGAAATGGGGGGCGAATAAGAAGAACAATTTCGAAAGGTGACAAAAGAGTACCAATCTCTTGTGCTTCTCCGACCGTTGATCCCTTATCTCCTTACGGTTGTCCAGGTAGACGAAAATTGTCTTCGCTTCACAAAGGGAAGATACGTTGGCCTTCACCATAGTGTGAGTGGGGTAGCCTTTTATTTGCAATTGCATCGATTTAAATTAAATTTTTGTCCCAGGTCCATAGGACAAAACATCATTTTTCCCATCAACCTATGCCAATTGGCAATTATCAAAGGCAATCTTTGGTCGATTCGTGTTTGATACGTAAGAAGGAGGCAAGGCCAGGGGCACGTGGACTCACCTATTAGCAACCTCTTTGAGGTTATCCTTGGAATTTAGGTTCGACAAAACTTTTTGTCCGAGGTAGGTGATCAAGATTCTCCCTTTTACCCCCTTAATTAAAGAAAAAAAAAGTTGCAATTACCCTTTCAAAGGTTTCAGCAGGAACCCCAACCGGATATTTATTTATTTTGGTGAAAACTGGATATTTATTTGCCCAACCAAGGATGTGCAAAATTAATCTTCGTTTGTGGTACACGTTCATTTCACGATTGTAAGTTCAGCGAGAGAGAGAGAGAGAGAGAGAGAGAGAGAGAGAGAGAGGAGGAGCGTGAGAGGTCTTTTATGGCAGCTACTGTTGGAGGAGCTTCTCACAACTCCCTCGACATGTCATGTGTTTGAGCAAACTTCAGTAATCATATCAATTCTCTCTCTACACGTTTATAAATAGGCACAAAAATATCATATATTGGAAAATTCGATATATATTTTTCTCTCTCCTTCCGATTTTACCCTTCTCAGCACCAGATATGGTTGAAACATCAACCTTATGGATAGCGCCTCCACACAACAACAAGAAACCAAAGCCAAACCACAAGACCAACATCTCCCAAAACTCTGCTTTCCATTTCTAAAGCCTCCAATTTCCCAAACACTCAACCCCTTTTCAGCATTTGGCTTCTGGGTTTCAAAATCTCTGAAAAATTTGTGCTTCAAGACTAAGCTTTCCAATGCATTTTGCCTGAAAAGACTCAATTTTGATGGCATGGTAGTTAACAACTCACTTTTTGGTTCATCCCCTGAAGTGGGTTTTGTGGAAATGGACGGTAATTTGGTTGAGAAAGGTGAAAATAAAGATGCATTTGTGGAAAATGGGGGTGAAGGTGAGACATTTTTGGATTTGATTGAGGAATGCAGAGAGAGCAGTTCAAGTTGTGATTGTTTGACCTCGGAGAATACTGCAAATGAAGAGCATAGTCATAGTAGCTCTGAAGAGTCATCTACTTCACCTCCTTTGGGTTGGTCTGTTGAGAAAAATGAGACATCGCATTGTGTGAATTCTGATGTTGTGGAGCTTTTGGAGAATACCCATTTGAATGAGAGGAAATTAGAGAAGCAAGGTTCTATGTATTCAGGTACTTAGTAATTTCTCTAGATTTAATGATGATACAATTTGGCTTTGTGTTATGGTTGTTTTTTGATTAGCCTATTGTTTTTTATGTGGGATTTTTTTCCCCCCCTTTTAGAGATTGAGATGATGAAGGAGAGGTTTTCAAAGTTGCTGCTGGGAGAGGATATGTCTGGGTGTGGAAATGGGGTTTGCACAGCATTGGCTATTTCAAATGCCATTACTAATCTCTGCGGTATGTTTGATATTTCGTTTGCTTAAAATGACTGCTCGGGAACTAAAAAAGCTGCGCAATATTGTTAGTAAAATGTAGAGTAGCAGTATTGTGACTTATTATTTGATGGTTATTACTTTTATTATGTATAGCAACTCTGTTCGGGCAACTATGGAGATTGGAACCTCTTCCACCTGAAAAGAAGTCAATGTGGCGAAGAGAAATGGAATGGCTTCTTTGTATTAGCGATCATATTGTTGAGTTAATTCCATCTTGGCAGACATTTCCTGATGGAAGCAAACTTGAGGTGAATAGAATATATGCCCCTTTCATGGAATTACAATTCTCATATTAAGTAATGCTAATGATATGGCTGATGACTCGAAATATATTTGTGAAAATTTCATCTTCGTAGCTTCTTTGATCCGCATCAATGCTTCAATAACTGAAGGAAGGTTGCCTTATTTTTGTTTTTCCTTGAGGCTCAAGTATTACGTGGACTGCTCATGCAAGAATGCCCCAAGGAGAATTCCTGATGCCCTTACATCTTCCTGTAAATTTGTCAAAGATCAGAAATCCCTAACAAATAGTTGGTGTGTCTCTATATGACTACCATAGTGCTCAGATCCGAGACAATTAATCGAAATGGAAAGATTTTCAGGGGCAAACCTTTGGGGAAAAGCTAGTCATTTTCATTGCAAATAGATATTAGCCTTAAAATTGGGTTGATATTAAATTGGACACTTGACTGTTTTCGTTTTTCAATCGGGTTGATATTAATTTAAATACTTGACTCTTTTTATTTTCAGAATAGATTGAAAGTTTTAAGAAATATTATCAAAGTTCTGAAATTGACAAAACTGATCAGTCTTCTGTGGCTAGTTTTACTTGGATTGAATGAATGAATAATGCTTTATGCTAAACATCTTTGTTGCATGGTAAGATGTGTGATTGTGCTCATTTCAGGGTGGAGGGGGGTTGTTTAACACTGTTTCTCTCCTTTGATTCTCTCCTCACATGTCCTTGCCTCTTGGTGAAACTTGCCACATCACGACATAAATATCAACTAGGATGTAATGAGAACTTGAGGTTTATCATCAACTAAATAAACCCGCACATATTCAGCAACTATGATGCATCAATGGTGATGTTAAGCTAGAATAGAATTTAGGCACATTGTGGTTGTTGAAGTTTGTTTTGAGAGTAATCTCTTTTGCTTTATTATTCAGGTAATGACTTGCAGGCCCAGATCAGACCTGTACATAAATCTCCCAGCACTGCGAAAATTGGATAACATGCTTCTTGTAAGAGTTAGCTGCCCTCTGCTTCTTATGGACTTAATATGAGGTCACCTTGAACTAAGACCCTTTTTTCTCTCTTGGGGTTTTCTGCAGGAAATATTAGATAGCTTTGAGAACACAGAGTTCTGGTATGTTGACCAAGGAATTGTGGCCCCGGATTCTGATGGATCGTCCTCTTTCAGACGAGCTCTTCAGCGCCAGGAAGAGAAATGGTGGTTGCCTGTGCCTCGAGTAGCTTCTGGTGGCCTCCATGAAAATTCAAGGAAGCAGTTGCAGCATAAACGTGATTGCACAAACCAAATACTAAAAGCTGCCATGGCTATTAACAGTCTTACCCTAGCTGAAATGGATGTTCCTGAATCTTATCTTGAAAATCTTCCCAAGGTATGCTTTTCTTCGAACATTTGGACAAGAGTTTCAAGATATGTGCCGAAACAACAATATCAAGCTCAAGTTTGAATTTAATTTCAGAATGGAAGAGCTAGTTTGGGAGATCTTATCCATCGGTACATTACATCAGACCAATTCTCCCCCGAATGTCTACTCGATTGCCTCGATCTATCCTCAGAACATCAAGCTTTGGAGATTGCCAATCGAGTAGAGGCTTCTATATATATTTGGAGACGGAGGAATAGCTCAAAACCTGTACATAACACCACCAGGTCAACTTCCAAGTCATCATGGGAGATGGTTAAGGAGTTGGTGATCGATGGAGACAAGAGGGAATTGCTTGCTGACAGAGCAGAAAGCCTTTTACTTTGCTTAAAGCAACGGTTTCCTGGTCTTCCACAGACAACCTTGGACACGAGCAAAATCCAATACAACAAGGTTTCGGTTTTTCTTAGTTACCTTGCACTATCAGTAAAATCATTAGACGTCAGTCTAAAACTGAACTTATTGGCGTCTGAACTTGCACAGGATGTTGGAAAATCCATACTGGAGAGCTACTCAAGAGTTTTGGAGAGCCTTGCATTTAACATTGTGGCTAGAATTGATGACCTACTATACGTAGATGACTTGACCAAGCATTCTGATCAATTCCCATCAATATCAAAAGTGAGCGTGATCGCTCACAAGAGTGTCACAATCCCTTACTCGGTGCCTGTCTCAAGCACACCTTCGAAAACAGCATACACCACTCCTAGCTTCTCACCTGCGCAGCTAGTCAGTCCTGCTAAAGGAGAAAGAACACAATATGTCAATAACAGCAAACTCACCCCTCGTGGATTTGGCGTGAAAAAGGTTTTGACAGATTATCTTGCCATTGAACCAAAGAGAAAGGACCAATGCGGTCTAGCTGATGCATCGGATTTGTCAGAAAGGGCAGCTCAGGCTGCAGCCACATCTCAAAGTGAAAAAGAATCTGCAGAGTGTTTGAAAGATTCTGTTAAGCTGCCAATTCAAGATTTCACTGTTGAGATTGATATTTCAAATGGAGCCTCTTGAGCGAAATGCAGATTTGGCACTCTCAATAGCATCATCCTCTCTCTCTCTCTCTCTCTTTACTGATATAGGTAGTGTATTTGGACAGCTACTGAATATGTTCAAATTATTTAATTGTTGTATGTAAGTAGCTTCGTTTGGCCTCCTAAGACTTTTTTTCCTTCCTTTTTTGTGATCTGCAGGGAACTGGCCACGTTTGTCTATGTTTTGAGTATAAGTTGGCATTTTCATCTCTAATATTGAATGGACAGAGCTATTATTATTATTATTATTATTTTTGTTTTCTACTTTTTGTATTTTGCAAGAAATAAAATTGATGAATTTTTGACACAACGGATATGGTTAACATATATTATATATATTTTCACATTTTTTTTTTCAAAATAAAATAAGAATGATTTTAGCTAAATCAGTTGTGCATCGTTTTTTCATTTTGTAAAGACTAACCAAAGTTAATAACCACAAAATTTAAAGAAAAAAAGATGGTTTGATTTCTTTGGTTATTTAAAAATGGTCTTTTGGTCTTTTGGTCTTTATACCATTATTTAGTTGTGATTTTTTGTCCTTCACATTCATGCTACTTTCTGTTTTCCTAGAATCAGAAATGGGAGGTAAAGATAAAAAATTAGGATTGTACAGAGAAAATTAAGATGACTCCTTGCATAGATGACGCACAATTCAAAAACGAGAAAGTACATCGTCCACCATTTGACCAATGACCATGAAAGAGAAAAAAAAACAAGATAACTACTAAACAACCAAAAAACCCACAAAACAACATGGTTTCCTAAAGAAAAATAAGGCAAAATCTTAGCAATCGAAACCAAATTTTTAGTAAGAACAATGTGACAGCCCAAACCACTACCGTTACATATGACTAAAAATACAAGGAAACCAAACCTAAACAAAGGTTACAAGGGTTTCAGGATTTGCATGTTGTCTCAGGCTCTAATTCCATCAAAAGGAATCTCTAGACACCCCGTCAAAAAAAAAAAAAAGAAACAAAAATGGGACGCAGTCGGGAAACAAAAATGGGACGCAGTCGGACCATGTTGTCTCAGGCTCTAATTCTAGTTCTGATTTGCATGGTTACAAAAGTTTCAGGATTCACAAGAGGTAAAATCACTGTCACGATCGAAAATCAATATATACACGACGTGATAATCCTTTGCTTTTACAAGAACAAGGCTCCTGTTCTCAAACAAAGAACATTGCGGAGATGGGAGGTGGCTGAATTCCAGTTTATGCCTAAATTTGCTGCTAATCTGTTGGGCAAGACTGCCATATACTGTGAGTACGGCTTCACATCACCAGAACTTGTAAAACGGTTCAAGCGCAATGGCATCGTCCGGATTTACGATCCATCCATTGATGATTATAGGTGTGCCCCTCGTTGCCAATGGTATGTTCTTGAAGAAGGTTTTTTTAGTTATGATCCTCACAGGGAGGCCTGGTTTAAATACCTTTGGCAGCAAAAATGATTTCCTACACACAACCCTTCGTAATATTGTCAAAGTGGGTAAAGAAACTGGCGTGTTGCCAATAACAAGGTTACTTGGGGCCTAGATTAAGGTTGTAACAGCAATCCTCTTCTTTTTTATGATCTTCTGGATTATTGCTTTTTTGGTGAATGTATTTTTTATGGAATTTTGATTTTTTTTTAATGAATTAATGCCGTGGAGATGCAAATGAGAAGTCCAATCTTCAAATAAGTACATGGATGAGCCTTGACAAATGGGTCTGATCTGAAAAATGAGATGGGCAGCCAGTTTATTCGAAGCTTATGATTGATCGCGCCACCCCATCGTGGGTCAATTAAATTCTTGCACCAAATGACTATATTTGGAATATGTTGTTTTTAATTTAGAAAATTTCCATCAGAAATGTATTGGAGCTGCGGGGAGTAATTGTATAATATATATGTGGTAAGGACAATGCTATATAATTTTTTCTGCTAAACTTCAACAGTAATAAAAGGTATATATTTTTTAATTAGCTGACAAAATTTTAAAAATAAATTCAAGATGCCTAATAATAGAACCATGGGAGCAAAGTTGCGAGATTTAATTAAAAGATTAATCATCTCATCCCACTATCGGACTATTAATTGGTATAGCATATAACCTTAAATGGAACAAGGAATAGGCAATTAAGGATTCTGAAGTGGAAGGAGGCAACGAGGCATTTATTTTTCCACCAATCCAAAAAAGGAAAGGTGGCATTTCTTTTAATGATTTCAGGGGCCCTTTTCGTAGTGTATTAGTTGTTATTATTTGATTCATAGTGCGGCAACATCAAATTCCCCTTTCAAACACAAATCTATTGCTTTTCCACTGTACCTCAATCGGGTTTCTCACTGAGTCACTTATTCAATTAAATATACTTTCCACCAAAAAAAAAATTAAATATACTTCAAATCTTAAATTTTTGAACAATAATAAATGAATTTTAAGATTATAATGTTTCAAAATTTAAGAGTTATAATTCTTTTGAATATACCAACATATGTTGCGTAGGTGAGAAGGACAATTTCGTCCCTTAATTAAATCAAGAGTTCGACTCTCACTGGATACTTTAAAAATATTGTTAGGAGAGAACCCCCTCAACTGAGCCCTGACAGACTTTTCAGTTCGGATTAATCGGGACGAAACTTCAAATACCGAACGATCAAGTTACCAAAAAAAAAAAAATTCTTTTGAATACGTTGATGAGAATACATAGGCTTTCTTGCTGAGTCTTGTATTGTCTCTCCCTCCTCTTCTATATTTTAATGTTTTAATTTTTTTTTAATAAATAATCGAGATTTTTAAAAACTTAAAATTATTTTTTAAAATTGAAAAGTAGGTTTTCTTATTTTAGCTGTCCCTAACAAAGTCGTTGTAGTATAGTGGTGAGTATTTTCATCTGTCACGTGGGAGACCCGAGTTTGATCCCAGCAAAGGTGCTCTTTTACTTTTTTTTTTGGGCATCCTTTTGGAATAATTTCTTCTCTCCCTCTCTCGAGCAAGGGGATTATCTAATTTGATTTAACGAAGATAGCCTTCCTCAGTTGCCGATCAAGGTGGTGGATGTTGCACTCTGTTCTTTTTTGACTTCAAATTGGCAGTTATAAGCTGATGAAATTTGAGAGAGTTAATATCTAAAATGAGTTTTACAGTTCTCAAAGTGGATTAGTTGAGTAAAACCTGGATATTAATAGTGAAAATAAAAAAAGAAGGGTTTGCTTCTTTACTGCAAAGCTCCCATACTTCGCAGTTTTTCACAAATTAGAGGCATCATGAGAGGACCCACATTAATTCTCTAACTGGCAATGGGGATCTAGAGAATTTTCTGTGGCAAGATCGTGAGTTTAAGAACGTTAAATCATATTTATGATCCTTCCACTTGTTAACACCGATTAGTGCAACTTTTATAGGATAAAAAAAACAATATAATCTTCTTGTCAACACTTTTATAGGCCCTAGTGCTATCTCCATTTGTACTTGGTGGGTTCTTAGGTGCAAGCACCAAATGAATTCTCCTGCACTATAAATACCCTTCACATAGTTTGGATGATTTGTGCATTGAGGCAGTGAAAAGAAATAAAATAAAATGGAGGGTTCGAGGAGTTATCTCATCCTGGTGGCTCTTCTCCTCTTGGTTGTAGGCATTGCTAGTCTTGATAGGGTCAATGGGGCAGGAGGACCCTGTGGAGCGTCATCTCCAGATAGTGAAGCTATGAAATTAATTCCTTGCGCTAATGCAGCGCAGGATTCTAAGGCTGTTCCATCAGCTAATTGCTGCGCTCAAGTGAAAAAATTAGGACAAAACCCGAGTTGCCTCTGTGCAGTGATGCTTTCGGATACTGCAAAGAGCTCCGGAGTCAAACCTGAAATCGCAATCACCATTCCCAAGCGTTGCAACCTTGCTAATCGCCCTGTTGGCTATAAGTGTGGAGGTAAGACAAAAGTTGTACTAGAGAATAGAGATCACTCTCTTTTGCTATGAAAATCTCTCTCATTCCTTTTTCTTGTTGATTGCATTGCAGCTTACACGCTACCTTGAATTGTGGCCGCTCTTGATGCCTACTAGCTACTTGAATGACAAGGTTATTGTCTATAAGTCCTTTTGGGCAATAAAGTCTAGCAATTTGCATGTAATATGCATCCATCTTGAATAATATCAGTGTCAGTTGTGTTCGTGTGTCTGGAAAAGCACTTGTTTTCAATTATTCACTGCATGGTTCTGTGGTTTTACCTTTCTAATGCTTGTGTAAAAGCAACAAAAGGAACGCAGGAAGCTGTCTTAATTACGACAGTCAACAAACATCGTCTGCGACCCTTTTTTTTGAAATTTGAACTCAAGATCACCGGTTGGGAGAGAAAATTATAACCATTAGACTGTCTCCTTAGGGACCCGCGACTCATTGTGATTAAATAAGACAAACTTGGATCAAGTAAAAGTAACCTTGGAAACAAAATCTGCAGGTCCCGTGAGGTACTAGGAATGGGAAATCGACACTTGCTATGGTGGGGAAGATAGACAAGATAATGCGATAGGGACAAGGTTCATAGTCCCCAAACTTACCTTTTGATTTGTGCGACTCCAGCCCTGTAATAGTCAAGAAACTTGGGGTCCCAATCCAAAATTTATCATCATGCCAATTGCTAATGATCATATGGACATTAACCAAGCAAAAAAATAAAAAAAAGAGAGAAAAAAGGGATATACCACAATCACTCACAAGATTAATATTGAAGAGTTCTCAGCTTAGAAAAAGAATAGCTGACAGTAAAACGAAGTCCCTAAACCGAACATCCCTATACATTGAAACATCATCTCCATTGTCCATTAGACTAGAATGGGCGTATTATATATAAGATTCATCGCATATAATGACACTGTTTCTCTGGACAGAGAAAGAAGGAAGCTTTCCGCGGTTAACTAAACTGTAGTATCATCTATGTGCCTGATGAGATCCTGAAACTGCTAAAGAATATAAGTTTTATCCCAAGGAGATACAGGGAAACAACCCAAGGCATTCAAAAAGATGCAATAATTTAAACAGATGTCAATCTCATAACATGGTTCCGTCTCTATGAGTTATATCCCAAACGGTGCCAAAACACGGACATCAAATTGCAATAGTACTAAAATACAAGCATACTACCTTGAATTAAATGTGTTAAAAGTAATGGTCATCATGCTGCTATTAATGTAGACTTTGATATATTCCCTTTGGACCTTAATGATGAATTTTTGAATAATTATTAGTTTTTTGTTGTTTCCCAACAAGGAGAATATCACCACCAGGAATAGCAGGGTTGCCATGACTTATAATTAGATTGTCCATGAAAAAGCAACATCTTCATGAAAGGAATTAAAGCATACTACTATCACTAATCAAGACAGTCTAGCCCATCCAGCAAGATATTCATCATTAAAAAAAGGAGCACCATAGACATTTGTCTGGATGCTTTTTATGTGAAATACCTTGGTAAGCCTTGCGGGAATTCACACAGCTTGATTGGGAAGGCTCTCAGTAGTACAGAGATCCTGAAAGAACAAATATTAAGAACAACAAAAGATGTTACTGCAGTAGGCAGACAGGACTAGAAGAACACAAGCTTCTCATGCCACTCCATGATAACTCATACCTTGCCACCAATTTCCCCTTGAAGCAGAGCCTGCATCATCTTCTCCCCAATCCTTCTTGCACTGATGGCCAAAACATGCAAGAAATTCTGAAGAGTCAAAATGAAAGCAAAAAGAAAAAAGAAAAGAGGAAAGAAGAGAAAAAAAGGTGAAAAGCTATCAACTAATCATCTAGACAAGATTACATCATCCTCTTTCAATCGAGCATGGCAAGGATGAGTACTGATGAGATCATCAAGATTGCAAGGAATTCACGAGATCCAACTCAAGTCCCAGTTGGGCCGGTGACAAAGGCCCGAGTTAAAAGATTCAAAGAAGCACTGAATAACTTAATTCAGGGGGCTTTACAACAAGAAATTAGAGTCCAAATAAATAAAGAACCAAAAGCGGCCTTAATTATGCTCATACAAATCCAGTTGGAAGAATAAAAGGCCTAAAACTATCCAAAATCAAGGGAAGACGAAAATAAAGAAAAATAGCAGTAAGACTTGGTCAAAGTAGTTTGATTTATTTAGTTTCCTAATTTTTATTTTTTGTAACTTATATTTTAGTTTCCTGATTCTTTATTATTTAGGGAGTTACTAAATTTTTAGTTATCAATTAAGTTTTGACCTTTAGGCTATAAATATGCCATTATACATTGTGTAATAAACAATATTTTGGAGAGAATTAATAAAATTGTGAGGATTCTTCACACAGATCTTGTTCTTTTGAGAACTTTGAACTTATTCAAGATATGAGTCTTGTTTAGTTCTTTGACTTATCAATCTAGGTTTCGAACCATCTAGATTGTGGCGTCATTCATTCCATCTTTATACCAAAGTTCTTGATCTAGTGAGAAACGGGTCTAAGGTCATATATCTTAGGTTCTTCCTCATTTAGGGCAAGGGTTGAGATCTTTAATTCCACCAATTCAAATAATTCGTTGGGACGATTTTTGGGCTAAATTAACTTGTTCGTTGGTTTTAGGGCTTTTATACCCAACGGGTTCACATCAAGTACAGTTCCTTTACAAAGAGGATACAAATGGAACACTAAGGACAGCCCTTGTGTACAACCATTATTTATTTATTTCTTCTTTGGAACAAAGTTTTCTAAATTGATTGGCTTATGCCCAAAAACTGAATTAGCCTGACAAACAGCAAAGCCTATGCTGTTTTTTATAAAACTAATGCAAGAAAGAAGTTCCTCCTTTATGATAGCTAATGCTCACATTTGAGTTTATTCCCGAGCTCTGGGAATTTTGGGGACAAGAGTAGATGTCTTGACCACCATAATAGATTGATGAGCTAAGATGACAGGGTTGCATTCTCTCTTCTTGGTAAATGGAATTTATTTCCCTATTTGTCAGACTCTGGCCCTCTGCTTCAGTGGCCTGGGAACTGTTATCTAGAGGAAAAAAAAGGGTTAAAAAAAAAAACAAACACAAAAAGAATGGATCAAACTAAATCCATTAAGAAAATCACTAACGTGTCTTGACTAGTTACCAAGACAACAGCTAAAAGAGAAAAGAGCATAGAAATATTTGAAAACCAAAAATTCAACCACTGCAAAAAAAAAAAAAAAAGAATTCTAGTTGCAATGTCCTTGCAAAGGTTAAACCAATATGAGCATGAGCTTTAACAAGGGTTTATAAGTTTTGCATCAGCTTAAAGACATCTTCATGCAAACATGTGCTATATGATCTTCTCTACACTAGAGAAGAAAATATGCAACACATAATCCAAGAATCAGTTTGAATAATGCAGAGAACATCAAGTGACAAGAAGATCTAAATGCCTAAGGTAACACTGGAAACATTTTGGACAAACCTGGAGCCTCATGTCTTGTGTTCCAAACCTGATGTGCTGGTTCTTGATTTTTATTCATAACCTCATTGTGCACGGACTCCCACCCCAATACCTAAACATTAACATTCAACACTAATTCAGACACCGCAGCATCATAGTTCTAAATATAAATAAATCAGTAAAAGCACTAGAAATTTGAATCAAAGAAGCTAACTTTAAATCAAGAAATATACAAAAATTGTAAGATACAGTGTCCACGTCAATACAAACCAAGAAACTATCATCAATCAGAGAAAGGACGAACGTGAGACAGGACTGGAAAATAATCTCTCCTTGTTGATCTAAACATCTTTAATTTAATCTTGACCCTTTCGCCTAAGAACTAAGCAAAGCCCTTTATTTATCTAGACCACTCATTGGAATTTATACCCCAAAATAATTAAATCCTAGCAAGAAAATACGTGTATCAATAAACCCTGAACAGACATGAAGTGGGTTATTCCTAGAACTACAACTGCAATGCCATAAGTTACGAAAATCCCATTAATATACCAAGAAAACAGCATTGACCCAAAACGAATGAATCAAAGGATTCAAAAAATCAAAGCATAAAACAGTGAAAGAAAGCAGAATTAGGTATGCATAGATATATCATATACCTTGGTTGATGGTGCAAAGATAGAACCAAAAATTCCGGGAGAAGAAGCAGACGTTGCCGAGTCTTTGAAACCAAAGAGTTCAGAAGTGAGGGAAGACGATGAAGAACCCAAGTGCTTCTTTCCTTCCATCTCTTTTCTAATTGATCAAATCACTTCGATTATTTCTCTCTCTCTTTCTAGAAAAAAGGGATCGAAATCTATTGAACCAATGGATTGGGGGGTTTTAGAGAGAGAGAGAAACAGATAGGATAGCAGCGGAGAATAGACCACAGTTGCGGGTGAATAGAAATGAGAGCAGACGAGGGGCTCGAACGAAGAAGAACCGAGGAAGAGAGAGGAAACAGAGTTTTAGAGGGCGGGGAGAGAGAAAGAGAGACGTGAAGAATGTAGACGAGGAAAATTGAAGAGTGGTGAAGAAATGGAGAAACCGTCTCACACCAAATTATAAGCCAAATCTGACAGCACTGTCGATGCCGTCCATTTTATCGTCGAAGATCTCTCTCTCTCTCTCTAAAATCCTTTCCACTTCTGTTCTTCCATGGCCGGCGTCTCTCTCTCTCCTACGTGTAAATTGTCTAACGGATGGATGCCACGTGGATTAGCCAGTGGTCCAAGTGGGGTCCCTCGACTTAGTCCCCAACCTTTTTCCGCCACGAGTACCCAATGGATAATGACAAACCGCCCTTCTCTCTCTGGGATACGATAAAATATTGTTATATTTTATAAATTTATAAAATGGCAACAAATTTAATTCGATTTTACTATTTTACTCTTTTAATTTATCATTTTTTAACAAAACAAGAATATAATACTGCAAAATTGTAAACAGGAATCAATTTGTTAATATAGCAGCACTTGTTATCATATGTCCATCAGGCACTTTTCCCTTAAGATTTTCTGTTGTCTTTCATTTTTCATAAAATTATTTTTCAAAGGTATAAAGAATGAGTCATTATCATAGGGACTTTTGATTAAATATTCAAACTAATAATATATCTTTCATATATTTTGATCTCATTAACATTAATTAGGTGTCGTCTTGTATTGGACTATTGACTTTAGCTGAAAATGGTTAATGGAGCCTTTTTATTCTAATTGGGTTTTTCCTGAAAGTTGATTGGTATTTTCGAGAGTTGGATTTCATGTATCGTAAATCGAAGAATGGGCTCCACATGAAATGATAAGGACTATAAGAGACATGTTCAATTGGGTCCAATGTTTCCTTTATTTTTTTTTTCTTTTTTTTTTTAAATACAAAGAGACTTAACTAAATAGGTTTAAATTAGGAAAAGAGAAGGTAGAAGTAGTAAAATTCTACCGCTTCAGCCGTCAATGATTAAGTTATATGGTTAACCAAATTTATGATTCTTAGATTAGAAAACTAACGGTCAGATAAAATTAAAAAGGTTAGGTAATATTTATCAAATCAATTAATTAATTCTCAAAATTGTTTTTAAGATTTAAAACCTAGTAAAGGAGGCCATTGGGAGTTGGGTTTTCTTTTTTCAATCGGATAATCATTTGATTCAAATCAGGCAAGTTAAGTTAGATTTTTAAGGGATAACATTTTGAATATCTTTTTTCTTATATACAAGACTCAAATTATTAATACCCAATTGCACTAATCACACGATTTCTTATTTTAATGTCATTGTTCATTGTTCATTGTCTCTTTAAGTGAAACGAAATAAAAAATGATAGGGAGGGCAATGCGGGGGAAGGGCATGGGTTCATGAAATTCACAAAATCCGTTGGAGGATATCTCAATTGCAAGACAAAAAAAAAAAAAAAACGACGGACATCAATCAAAACTCAATGACTTTGCAATGGAAAAACGACAGGAAAACTAATTGAAAAGAAGAAGAAAGTAGGAATAGCCAAGAGGACAGAGTGGATGGGAATGGACCCTCTGGCTATGGCTTTACTCTAGCTGCGGACTGCATTTTGTTTTTACTGCCGCATGCTTTGTTTCCATGAAATGTTTCATAAACTTATGTCTTTTTTTATTATTAAACAATATTATATTATAAAAATGTCCAGTAAAATAAGACGCTTCTGGCTCTTGTCAGAAAATATCATTCAAAAAATTTACATTACTCTCGGTTTCAAACAGCTATAACACAAAGGTGACGTTTGTGATTAGGCTAAACACCCGCCTTCCACCACACCCACAGAGTTCTAATCCACCACTGGAAAAGTACTTTCTGTTGCATAAGTGTCCCACAAGATAGGAGCAAGGGTTAATAATTTTAAGAGATAGAAATTATAATTTTAGGAGATAAATAATATTTTAAATTATATAAGTAATTTTTTTTTTTTTTAAATCAGGGTTACTTTGCTTGCAAATACTTTAAGTGTTATGCATGTCAATTTAACTTATTTAGTTGTGGGGATTCTAAATTTGATTTAAAAGTTGAAAGGAATCGACAAAATCAATGGCCAGGTAATATTACAGATTCAGATTGAGAACAATTTCTGTTCATTACAGGTGCGCATTAAAGGCATGCAATTTGCAAGTGCATATCCCCCCTTTTTTCGTGGCTTTTATTATTTATTCAAACTCTAGGATTTACTTCCAATTTCAATCCCTAATTCCTCTTACCCTTTTACAAATCGGAGACTTTTACTAGTCTAAAAGGTGAGGAAGAAGCTAAGCACAAAAAGGGATTTGGTGCCAATATAATTTAGCGTCCTTTACTGCATATGCTCAATTCTCAAGTATGGCAATTTCTAGAAGTATTCACTGGGGCTGAAATCTTGACTGCTTTCCCTTCTGATTACTATTATTTTTTCTTTTCTTAATTAGTAAAATAGTTGGATGTGACTAGACCTGGGCTACGGTTGAGTTGGTCACACCCAAGAAGGGAAAAAACAAAAAAGAAAGAAGGAATAACAGAACCAAGCCCAAATATCGACCGGCTCAAACCCCCAAAGAACAAGGCTTTGCCAAACCCAACAGGCTCTCGAATCAAATACACTATTCTATTTTTTCCCGGGTAAATCGATCGTTATGATATTCTAAGTCGACTGGCCATTTGTTCAAATACCATGTGGCGCTTGTAGACTTAGTAGGGTATAGTGTTAGATTTTTTAACTAAGTTATTAAATTTGACTTACGGTTTGGGTATGAAAAAAATTACGTTGGAAAGATAACCCTTTTAATAGGCCACCGTAATTCCCGAACCGAATTAATTGGAGTATGACCCGGTTGGTATATTATCAAAAAAATACTACGTTACACAAAAATAAAAATATAAAAAATAAAAATGGTTATGAACAATACGATAAAACATCACTTTATAAAAATACAGGAAATGAAAACGTTGATAAATACGTAAATATAAAAAATATAAAGATTTTTATATAAATATTAATTATTTTATAAAAATAATAAAATAGTCATATTTTATAATAAAAATTTAATATGATCAAACAAATAATTATTAATTATAAGATAAAATAATATAAAAAATTAAAAATAAAAATAAATAAATAAATAAATAGTTAAATATAGAAAAATATGTAAGTATAGAAAATATAACAACTTTTGTATAAATATTAATTAATTTAGTAGGTTGAAACGTTTTGAATTCGTTTTAGAAATGAAAAATATTTTAAAAATGGGAAAACGCAAGTGGTGAAAAATTTCCATGCATCATTGTTTAAATATATGATTCTATATATCACCATAAAATCTCATTTTCATATTGTTATAATTATTATGAGTGAAAAAATTTATAGGTTTGAGAAATTATTATTACTATTATTATTTACCGGTAAAAATAACAATATTCCTTAAATATTATTGTAATTACTCATAAATATTAGTTCAAACTAAAATGTAAGCATGGGCATGATTCAAAAAAATTTAAATTTTAATGTCGGATTGATAGAAATCCATGAAACAATGAGGTCAAGGGGTAGTTGGTTGTTCATTGTTCTGTTGCGTTAATGAGGAGGATGTTTGGGAAGTTATGTCAGTCACGAAACTCTTAAGTTTGGTATTAAATGTATAATGTCCAACCAGCTGGCCAAAGAAGGATGAACATCTAGAATGTGCGGCGGCCAGGCCAGGCCAGGCCAGCCCATTAACCACCCAAAATGAAGAAGAAAATAAATACTGCAAGAAGGAAAGATTCTGGCGTGTTTTCTCTAAGGCACTTCCTTGAGGAAAATTCAACTCACGCGACGCGTTAGGCTCTTTCATTTTCCTAATCACACACTCGCGTGGGGTTCTACTTTTCCCTGAATATATAATATATATGTTTTCTTGTTCTAGAAAGACGAGTTGTGAATGGTCCAAACTAATTTTACTTTTATTCCTATTTTATTATAAATATTGTGTTAATTTCTTTTTTAAAATTTCAAACGACGGTTGGTTCTATTTGGCAAATTCCAGTTTGTTTTCATTTTATCTTATTCTATTTTATTATATTTTCAATTAAAATATTTTTTCATATAAAAATACAATTTTGCATATAAAATTAGATTTCGTTAATCTGGCATAATATTCATGTTCTCCTACGAAGAAATCAGAAGCGGCACACTGCAGACGTCTGCCTCTCCCCCCCCCCCCCCAACACTCACACAAAACGAAGAGTAAATAATTATATAAACCAGCTGAAAACATATATAATCTGTATGAATTATGATCATCATCGCAAGAAGATTCCAAATAATAGGAGGGGAAGCTCATGTGACAGTGTTCTCAATTTCAGGATCCAACATAAACCTCTCTCCGGTTCCAAAATTGGGGCTAAACGCTCTGGACAAAACAGGTGAGAAAATTTCTGGAAAATATATGTACAAGGAAAAAAATATAAAATATGTCCTGAAGTTTGTACTAATGTTGTTTCCAAGAAAGACATTGGAGCTTAGAACAATTTCCTTCCCATGTGGTTCTACACCCGCCATTTTTCTCCTCCTCATCGCAGCACTTGCACTCAAGTCCAAGTGTCGCAAAAATCTTCGCATACCCTATAAATTATTTCACAATACGAATCCAATTTAGTTCAATTTTCACCCTAAAAGAAAGAGAAAAAAACTAGATATACATAGAGAAGAGAAAAAACTAGATATTCATAGAGAAGAGTCCTTACTTTGTTGAGGTTGCAGAGAGAGTGGCCTAGCTTCGACAATCCTCAGGGTTTGAGACATATAGAGAGTCCCCAAAAGAAAAATCAAAAGAAGAGATGGTTTAATTGAACTCATATCTGCTTCCTCAGAGCACAGGTGTTCTGTGTGAAAATCTGGGTAAGCTTAGAGAGACTAATGCACCTATGATGTGCCAATTGAGCAGACAATTATATGTAGACACACAATATGAATGCAGAGAAACTATGTTCTAGTAGATAGTGACGTGGGGAGAAAAAAATAATAAAAAAAAAGATGAAGAAAGAGAGAGGGAAATATTCAAATGATGTGGGATTTTTTTTGTTGAATTTGTACTGGGTGTCTATTTGTATTTTGGCATTTCTAGAACAATTGCCGTGAAAGACGGGGCACACCACACATTTCCACCTTTCCCACCTCCTACCTCTGTTTGTGTTTTTTGGTGGAGAAACTTCACAATTGGACCCACAATTTTTTTCCAGGCGTTTCACACGTCTTTTTGAAAAATTGTGGGTTTAAAAAGTATATTTATTTCTATTTCTTTTTCGCTTTTGTTGCGATTTACGACGGTAGTTGACACAATTTTAATCGAAAGTTTTAAGAATATTTGATTTTTCTTGTTCTTATATTTTTATATTTGTATATATATTATATTTTCATATCTATAATAATAAATTTTTTTATATAAACCTAATTTACTGTAATAATTTAATAATAATAAAAAAAGAGAACTAGATTTTATATTATTTTATTACTTTCTTCTCTAACATGATATCAGAACTATACTTATTTATCTCTCTATATTTAAAACTTTATTTATCTATTTTGCTATAATCAGATCAATTTTTTCTTCACAATTCATCTTTATGGATGAATAAGCCAATTGAATTTCATTAAACTAAGTAGCCTGGCGATAGTAGAATGCTTATAAGTGATTCAAATTCTCCCAAATTCATAACTATGATGTTATGGTTTAAATCAATTCAGATATATAAAAAATGGAATATAGTTTTTAATGAAAAGAAAGTATAGACATATAAAGAAAATAAATAAATGGAGAAATAGAATATTTCATATGTAAGAATTTTGAAAAAAAAAATGTGTTATATCAAGTTTAATATTTCTATGGCTATAATCACTATAAGAAAATAGGGTATCAAGGAAAATTATCAACGGAAAAAAATCTATCGTAAATACCGATGAAATTGCGACGGATTAATGTCGGATAGAATACCGAGAGATTAGCGATAGAAATTAGTTACGAAAATATTTCCGTCACTGTAGTGGTCCAGAGTAAAAAAAAAAATTGTAAATATATTAGCAACGGAAAAATTTTTATCGTTAATCTGTCGTTATAGTAGTTTAGAGTAAAAAAAAAATTTATAAATCTATCAGTTACGGAATTTTTAGCGACAGAAAATATCCGTCGCTAATTCGTCGGTATAGTGGTTAAGAGTAAATATATATATATATATATATATATATATATATATATATATATATATATATATATATATTAGCATTAGCGACGAATTACTGACATAAATTTTAGCGACAGATTATCGATGAATATTTTTTTATTTTATAATTCTTTTTCTTTTTTCTTTTATTCTTTTATTTTATTATTTAATTTAATAGGTGAATAAAAAAATAATTTACTATTCTATTTTAATTAATTAAAGAAATATTTTATTTTTTTATTTAGCATAAATTTAATCAATATTGAATTTATCGGTTAGAAAAATTTAATAAAAATATTCAATTAAAATGTAAGGTGCGTAGAAAAGTGGCATAGTGGTTAGACAACTCAAAATTCATCTTGAATGCGCAGGTTCGATTTTAAGTTGAGACATTTTTTGCAAAAAAATGAAAGGTGTGTGGCAGGCGTGCGGGCTCCAAGAGTCAATAACGGAAAAAATCTATCGTTAATACTTTTACATATTTTTCTCTATTTGTGACAGATTAACGATAAATTTTTTAATGACAAAAAAAACTTATTATTAATCCGTTGTTAATATTTAGTAACGGATGGGGTGGTATTAGTTATGAAAATTTTTCAATCGTTAATATCCTTTAACATAGATTAACAACGGATTTTTTCATTGTTGATACCCTATTTTCTTGCTATGAATAAATTATATTAAATTAGAGTGTATGATTTATTGAAATTCATCGAAAACAGAATTGTTTAGAGCGAGCTTATTGAAGAAGGACGAGGGGTTTGCGGTTTGTAATCATGCCTTGGGGGATAAAAATTTAAATTTAATTATATGGAGTGATTGCGAAGAAATTTAATAATTTTAATAATTCATTGGTGTGAATAAATGAAGGGCAATGAATAATAAGCATAAGTGGGGATGTGCCATATCAAATCATGTGAAGTCGATTGTTTAAAATGTGTATTCTCCTCTATTTGCAGAATAATTTCATTAAACGAGTCGAGGACTCAATTCATGAGTGTGAATTGTAGTAAACCAGTTCTTGATACCTATAGTGGGTTACCAGGGAAAAAAATGATTTGTGTCACTGTCCTTTTTCACCTCCAAAGTGGGTGTGGTTGAAAGACCCGAATTGACTCTTGTAATGTAAGTAAGACAGCCCGTGCAAGGAGTCGACATGCTTCCACTATGACATGACTAAAATTAACCATAAGCTTATGCCTGAAAAAACATCTATACCCATCAAGAGGTTTTTAAGAGAAAAAAAGGGACAATTCTTCTTATGCAATCACACAATAAATTAAAATTATTAAAATTTGAATCTGTTAATTTAAAAAAAAAAAACCAGCTTATTATACATATTAATATTCTACAAGGGTCAAGAATTTTTTTCTAGTATCCCTTCAATCTCAAAGTAACTTTCTAACCAGCACGTTCTAAAGATAGCTGGTATCAAAGACTACACTGAACTGTCCTTACTTATTATCTTGACGTCTAGACCTCTCCGTAGACAACTTGGCCCCAATGTGCAAGTAACTTCCAATTTTAACCATGGGAAATTATGTCGCGAATATATGGTGGTAATTTATCTGAGCATTCAACCGTTTCTAGTGGGTAAAAGAAGTTGAATGAGATACCATACCAATGAAAACTACAGAAATGCATATAATGATTTTACTATATATGTTGTAGCATATATCGTATGATGACAACTAACTATTGGAAAAGTGCATACAAAGACCTTAAGAGTGTTGCTTACGCCCTTGACTATAATCGACGATAATATCAAAATAATTATGACAAGCCGTGTCACAGTCACATGAATGCTATCATTAATCCCACGATGGATGGACAATGGCTTAGAAGAAGTGTTATAATATCTACCCTATTGGAAAATTAATAGTAAATGCTATGCATCAACTTTCATGTTAAGTATAAGCAATCTTAAGGACAATTGTGTTGCAAGTGGATGATTCATTGCGCATCATTATTCATTTTCTTTGTATCAAAGGTAGTATCCACACCATTGCAACTATGAGAAGTGTCAAATGATTATCGTAAAAATATATAGATTTATGTTCTTTGAGAGAGTTATAAATGTGAATAAAAATATAGATTTCTATATTTCATTTAATTGGTTTATATACATGAATACACTCGAGAAACTTAATTTATTTTTAAAAGAAATGTTTTTTTTTCTACTCGCCTCAAAAATAATTTTTGGAGAAAGAAGAAAAAAATTTTTGTTTGCAATTAAATTGATTATTAGTTGCTGAGACTCATACCATTTTTATTTTTGAATTTTTGGAACTAAAATAAAAAATAAAAAAGAAACGCCAGAAAAAATATAATAAAAAAGAAACACTAGAAAAATCAAAATTTTGATCCAACCGTGAGCGGCAGGATTCGAACCTGCGCGGGCAGAGCCCACATGATTTCTAGTCATGCCCGATAACCACTCCGGCACGCCCACAAGGTTGTTCAGATCTCCCACTTCATCTATTTATCTCTATTGACGGCTGGAGTTCTCTCTTCACAAGCCATTTTTTTATGAAGATGGAAGATTAAGGGCATATTTTCCCTAAAAGGACTCACATCATGAATTGAACATTTTCTTTTCATCCAAAATTTGAATTTTTCCTTCATTTTTTTTTTTACCATTTCAAATTTTCATTCCAAATATCACCAGGGTGTGTGATTGCTCATCTATTATTTTATTATTGCAAATCCCAAAGTAAAGAATCAAAACGTGGGAGAAAAATGAGGACATACAATAAAATTGCCCAAACAGAATTTCTCATTTTACTCAAAGGACAACGATGGAATACATACATTTCCATTTCAAATCGACTTAACATATATAACATAACCAAAAAAAAAAAAAAAAAATCTTATTAATCATAAATGAAAACGGGGAAGCATGAATGAATCTCATCAACACATTAAGGGGACTTTGGTTTTCCTTGTTTGCTTTTCCGGTTGTTATAGCATAGCATGGACACTCTTCCTTATGTCCGGAAGTGCCTGGTGGGACGCACAGACATTTTTCAGGGCACATATTGCAGTGGAATAAGCATCGCTTTGCATGGTGCGTTTTGGAGCACCTATATTCACATGCCCCTGGGCATTCTGCAAAAAATCAATTTACATCCATAAATTAAATTATATTTTAATTTAAAAATGGTTTAAGCTAAAAATGAATTTGATCGTTTGAAATTAAAGGGTATCCAAATAAAGGCCTTAAGCTCTTTCGTGAGCGATCCCTCTCCACCACCCTATTCATAATTCAAAATATTACGTTAGTTTAAATTATTTATATAATAGAAATAACTCGGACCCAAATTTTCACTTACACTGATTTATTTTTCTCATAATAAATGGAATACCATGAAAAACCGGCTTCCCATTTTCACTCTTGACGGCTTGAGTTCTCTGGCGATATGCTCTTCCTTTTCTCTTCACATCTCCGTAATTTTTTTATACGTTATTTTATTTTATTTTATTTATAATATTTTAATTAATTAAAAAAGAACAATAAAATTTCTCCATAATTAAATATGAAAAGATAATTATATCAATAGATTTTAAATGTGACCTCTCTTAAAAGGAGGCATATTCCAAACCAAATATTTGCGGTTGGAACAATCGATATGTATTGCTAGTTGCTCAAAAAATGAAAAGACTATTTTGCAAACGAACTTAAAGTTCGTCAAAGCGGCTATTAAATGATGGATAAGAATCCCATCCTTAGGTCATGTGCGGATGGAGAGTAAGAGAGTAAAAATTTACCTCAATAATTTTCCTGAGATTAAGAGCAGCGATCCACTCATCGATCGCACATGATTTTTTTTTTTTTTTTTTTTTTTTGATAGTCAGTCACACAATGAAGACCACCCTGCTAAAATCGCATACCGGAAATTCCAACATCTTGGCGGTCTCCTCGTAATATGTGGTCATGCGTTACATTTGCACCAGATGCCTTGAGCATATCAGTAAGAAACACAAATCAACTAGGAAAAGCGTTGAGCATATCAGTAAGAAACACAAATCAACTTGGAAAAGTTATGGGTAACACTTCCAACGAATCCCAGATAGTCCAACCCATGAATAAAGATGCTATAAAGATAGTTGTCTGTCACCCATTTACACCTTCAGAAAGATGATAGTAATAAAATAAAGCTCCAAGCTCCGCGAGTCTCAACTCTGTACAGGCCAAAACCACACATGGAACTTAATCCGAGGAAAGGACACAAAAAAAGGACTCCGAGACAAGCTCATCATATAAAATCGGAACCGCTGCCAAAGTGCTCAAGGTCTGGATGTGTCCCGCCCCTAGGTCTCCGAGGGTTTCTGCCGAAAAAATCAAACAAAAAAAACACTTCAGACTGTACCATCAACAAGTTAATCCTCTATTAAAAAAAAAAAAGATTCTAGGGCCTACACGGTCATCCAGACATAGAACAGTAACATGTGTATGACAATAGTCCCAGTGAGAAAGTACAGGTCATTATTAATCGTCAGTGTTATGCTAAAACTGAACAATTTTCAGCATCCAAAAGAAACATACATGCTAGTTTGGGAATCTTGCTTCAAATCTCCATTAGATTATCAAAAATGCCCTTGTCAAACCAAATAAATAGACACGATACTACAAACATTTAAAACATATTGCTGGATTTGGTTGTGTTTTCTTTCTGGTCACAGCATACACATAAGAAGATCATATCCCACTTGCATCGGTTCATAGAGATTAAGAGATAAACAATTATGCATAAATTAGCTTTAGAGCTTACTACTTGCATCAGTCCCAAATTTGAAAATACCTGACAAAACGACCAGGCTCAAAACCAGGAACATCAGGCGGTCCATATGGATCAAAACGCGCACCAGGTATACCCCTGATTCAATTAACATTCAACACAGTTGAGAACCTTGGTCTTACTCAAAATGATGAGAGAAAGAGAGATCGAGAGAGCTCACGGTCCGCCAGGGAAAGTAGGACCCCTGCCTCCACTGAACCAACGAGGATCATTTGGTCCTGTTTCCACCATTACAAAACCATAAGTATAAAGAAGCTTTGGAATGCTTATGTCACCATGGTTAAGCAAGACATGTTCTACAAACCTATCAGCATGCCCCCACTACCAGCATCGCCCCTGAAAGAAAAAAATATCAGAAGTCAAAATTGAAGGCGCGTCTGCTTAACAGCTATAACATATCATGTGGGTAATTAGTCAGCGACAGAAAGAAACCTCCATGGATTTGGATACACTCCAGCACCAGGCCCAGGAAAAAGATCACTGCCACCGCCAGGATTAATTGGAGGAAGCACGACCCTACACAGACAACAGAAGTAAGTTCACCCTCCAATGAAATCTATCAGAACTCATCACTACATTAAAATTCGTCGCAGCAAATAAATCACTCTATCAAACAACTGATACTTCATAGCATAAAACTAGCTAAAACCTATTTATGTTTCTGCAAGAATAAGAATGATCTCTCTTTAGCACTAACAGGCAAAAAATTAAAAAAAATAAAAAAATAAAAACAATGCAACATCAATAGGGCATCATGCATACCAAAGGAAGTACCAAGATAAAATAACAGGAAAAAAGCAAGCGCCATCCAGAATGTATGCTCTTTTTCTGATCTGTCAAGTGGGATCTAGCATTCTACCATTTATAGACACAACTGAAAGTTCAAATACAGCATTTATCAATTTTTTTAACTCAACATTGTAGGACATTAAGAACTATTTGAGCTAATGATCCATCATACTGTTTCTACATTATATGATTTCCTTAGGTTTCCTATCAGAAACTTTCTCATAAAATAGCCATCTTATGCAAATATCACCCCCTAACATCCTTAGGATATGTACTCCGCATGCATTTTGGAATATGTGTTTTTGACATAAGTACAAAAGCTTAGGAGAAATAATGAGCTGCATCAGGTTTGATTCACAGGGAAGCTGCAAAGGAAGAAGACAAAAGCGCTATGCTTTGTTGGAAGCTGATAATTATAGGCTGAATAACCAGCAATGGCCCTCCCTGAAAACCATAATCCAGCTGACTTTTTGTTGGCTAAACCTAATACTATGTTCCATGATGGGAAACAAAAGAACTTTACAAACCAAGCAGGCAAAAAACTATACAACCTGGTCGGTATTGGCATTGGCCTTCAAGAAAACAATCAAAATTGCGGTGAAGACACTTACAACAGTACCCACAAAGACAAACTTTATGGACCTAACAATGAACAAAAAGCACACTTTTCAAAATAATCAAAATTAGAGTTCCACTGCATGACATCGGGACTAACAAGGACAACTAAAAACTCGTATTTCTAAAATTTGGCAGTAGTGGAGGCAGCAGCATAACACAGAAAACATGCATATATAACTCAAAAGATAACTTCAGTTTGTTACCCTGGCAGAGAATTATAAGGATCTTCAGGACCACTGGGCTCGGGTCTTGATCTTTCTCTGACTTCTAAGCTGCATGAGAGAAAATAATAATTGGTTAGAAAAACAAAGAGGAACATATGTTCTTACCCCAAAACTTATCATTGACACGACAGGTAGGAAATGAGAGGTTAACAAGCATTAAAAGCATCCGTACAATGTTTCATTTGGCAAAGGCCTACATGAGAAGCATCAACCTTTCTATCCCCTTTAACCATACATAATTAAAGAGCCCATGTACATTCCCCCTTTTTTGTCAGCTTCAGAAAGGATCCATTCTCCAACTTGAAGCTGTAACTTTCTCAAATCACATTTGCTAGAATCCATTTCATTCTTCAAAGTACCGATGCTATCTAGGCAGAAATGATCAACAATCATACTAACATGTGACAAGGTTCCAACCGGAGTCTCATATGACCAAGACACAAAACGAAGAAAAATGTCCTGATCCCTGTTATGATCGATTGCAAAGAATATGCCACAAATGGAAGATAAAAATTTAACCCTCTTCATGATCAATTACAAAGAATATGCCTAAAAATGAAAGATAAAAATTTATGTTCATTATTTCAATCCAATGATCACTGTAAATTCGAGTAGTTAAATCTTCCCATAGCCCCGTTGCCATGAAATCATGGAAAAAGACAATTCGAAGAATTCTTACATCCACTCCTACAAATAACATGATAATTTCACTAGTTTCAGTTTCTTTCCTGGTTTCTATCTCCATCCATAACCAAATACGATGATAAGTTTCCAACCTACAACATAATAAACAAATAAAAAACAACGATACTAAGATTATGTACCTTGAAGCCTTATTATCAGAACTCGCCACCGATGACGAACCGCTACCATCAATCTTAGACAAAATTTCTTTATCCAAACTATTTACCAACTTGCTCAAATTCTTGAAGTGCGCCGAGTAATTACCACTTTCACTGTCCTCGACAAACTCATTGACGCTGCAAAACACAACATCCCCGAATAAGCGTCAAAATTAAAGCCTAAGCACAGAGAGAGAGAGAGAGAGAGAGAGAGAGAGTGATGTTATACCTAAATTCGACATGAACAGGCTCAGAACCACCAGTAGTAAAAGCATCAACAAGCAACAAATCGTTCATCTTCAAACACTTAACCCACACTTTCTTCGAACCCTTTTCGGGATGCGTGTAAACGAAGACGTACTCTTCGTCGCTATCATTCCATCCGTCTATCCCAACTTCATCTACGCAATCGAAATCAGTTCAATCAAAACATCGCATAATAATTCGAGAGAGAGAGAGAGAGAGAGAGAGAGAGAGAAGTACCCGAAGAGGAAGAATTGAAGGCGGATTCAGAGAGAGAAGAAGAACCGGTGAAAGTGAGAATGTATCCAGAAGCAAGAAATGAAGAGTGGACAGCGAAGGCGACCTTGTCGAAGGAGTTCCTGAATATTGGCCGCGATGCCCTAATCAAAGTCATCACTGATTTCTCGTCAGGAGCCATTTTCTTTTTCTGATCGCCAGTTAGGGTTTCGAGTTTTGGGAACAATTGAGAGAGAGAGAGAGAGAGAGAGAGAGAGAGAGAGTGTTTGTGGGTTCTGTTAGAGCTTAGAAACACGCAAGGGTTCGGAGTTTGGCGGTGGACTAGCGCTCTGCGTCAAGATTAAGACGAACGAAAATCTTGTTTTCCAAGCCACGCCCTGCTCTTTTTTTCTTTTTGTTTTTTTTGCGGATTTTCTTAGTAATTTAAAATAGACCAGCAAATATATTTAAAAAAAAAAAAGGGAAAAAGAGCTTCAGAGTTTAGAGCTAACTATGAGACAAATCAAGCCATTTGTGTTTAGCGTAATGTTAGGTTATAATCAAGCTCGGAAGCTAATTGATGAACGGCCCAAATAATTGTGAACGGTTTGCTATGATCAAGTGGAAGAGCAGAAGAAACTTAGCCATTTTGAGCGAATTGGTATTTTGAGAATTTGTGCTTTGAGACTTTTTTCGATGTTATATATAGGGGTTGCCCCATGAAGATCTACAAAAAGTGTCGTGTGATGGGAAGGTTCCAATTGAAATCGTTGGATTTTAGGAAATTTTAATCTGGGATGCTCTTATGTGATTGTCGGTTGAAATGGGGAAATTGAGGGATATCCACGTGAAAACATTAGTATTTTAGTAGTACGACTAGGCTTTCAATCAAGGGAACAAGATCTCTAATATGTTCATTAGTGCAATTTGATTTATACAAATTGACAAATTTTAGTTTTAGATGACCGAAGCATCAGGTTAATGAATGCCTTGTTCCCCACAGGTGTGTAGTGCATAAGAGGGAGAAGGTCCTGCGCTCCTTCATCTCCCATTTCTTCCTTTCTTTCAAGTTTTGGTTTAGACAATTTATTTTAACCGTGTATCGGTTGGACAACCTTTGATAGTTTCATTTTTGTCTAATGTTGTTTCCAATGGTATAAAATGGACAATTCAGAATACATGCGAAACTCTCACTATTAAAATAATTAATCAAAAGATCAACCATAAAAAACCTTAGCTGTTGCTCCAATACTCGATCTAGTGACCAATTAGTGTTGCAATGCGGAAGACTCTTTGATTAGAAGAGATGGAAGTAATTATCATCTGCTATATAAGTGACTGATTCGGTGAAAAAAATGTTTCAAATAGAACAAATTTGATTGTTAAAAGCCAAATTTATCTTTCCTAATCCAACCCACCAGAATCTCCTAATAGAAGATGTAATTTTGAAAAACGTGGACAGCATTCGTGGAAAAGCCTTGGGAAAGAGAGACAGAGACATGGATAGTAACTATTTAGACAGCAATGCTCTCATCATATACGTAACCTAAGCAAAAGGTTTAATAAATTAAGAGCAGTTATAGAAAATGCTAGAGATTCGAATACATTGACGACATGGACAAGTTGGAGACTCAGACTTGAAAACACAGGAAAGTTCTAGGTGATTAATTAGTGTTGGAGTGTCAGGTGTTTGTGTGCACTATGCTTGATGATTCGATTTTAAGAAAGGAATTGTTTGCTGGTTAATTGCTATGCCAGGCTGCCATCTTCGTGAGATCAAAGTGGTCAAACTTGCACGTGGGTAAGGAAGATGCGCCTTCTGTCCTACAAATTTGGTAACCTAGTCCTCACCTTGATAGTAACCCAAGTGAGCACCCACGAGACACTTTGGATCCCACCAAAGGCGCATGGCACAAGGCAACCAGAGATCTTGGATGGGATTCCATAGGCAAGGTAACCAATGGAGGATGCCAAATGGAGAATCCTGTCCTCCTAGATAACTTGTTTGAAATAACAAGAACTTCCAATTGCCAACATGGGGATTCTATGTTATCATCAATCTTGTTATTGAACTTATAGCCTTCCCAACAGAACCACATATCCTTCTTCCACATCGTTTCCATGACTCCTGCAGTCTCTAGAGTTTCAACCCTTCATTTCCATGCTTTTTGAAAAAAGCAAACAGATAGCAATCAGCCTTGGTAATGCGGTGCCAACTTTTTTTGAAGCAGAGGTTTCAATTTATTTACACACAAGAGTACAGCCAGAGTAAGAGCGAAATCATGGATGGTCCAATTTATTAACCTGGTATGCTTGCGTTTTCAACTTCCAGCAACAGGACTTGTATTGATAACAAATGACAGCAGGTGTGCTTAGATGTCCCCTTGCCAAGAGGATCCAACATGCAGCAAGCTTCAATCCATTCAGGGAGATTAGCAGTTTTCCCAAGACAAAACCCCCCCCTAGACTAACAAGGAACCACAAAGCAAAGCGAATTACAAGAATCAATAACCTATTTAAGGCTGTATAGAAAGTGTATGCAGGAAGCTTATACCAAATGACCTTTAAATAACCAGACTAAAATTGAAACCAACTACAATCAACAATACAAGACAATGTGGTTAAGAAATACAATGTTTTATGCTCATACTAAATATCTTGTTTAAGAAAGAAGCCTCAAAACTCAAAATACTAATCCCTCTAAAATTAATCCCTCGCAAATTTTGTCTTGTATAGATATAGTCAAGTTGTTAATTGAAACATTAGAGCACGATCATCCATAAAAAGAACTCCCAAAGAAAAAGCCACTCTAAAACCTTCACAAGATTGCTCAAAGCACCCAAAGAACCAAGTTTGAAGACCCTTACGACCAGTCATCCCTGGAAATCATTATGAATTCTAGATAAGCAGCTTCTCAATGGCATCCTGCAAAAAGAGATGAGAATCAGCTTTATCAAATAACAGGAAGCGTAGGAAATCAATAAAGGTGGTCATACTGGAATGAGACTACCTTAAGTTGTGTAATTTGGGATTTCAATTGGCTTCCCTCATTGCTTGTCACTGAACAAGCAATTACAGGTCTTGTGACTCCACATGCTCGACCAAGAGCTTGCTTTGAAGGAACAAAAACATATGGGACATTCTGCATAATGAATTGAAAGGTTAGGTATTCTCTTAAAAGCTGAGATTAGATCTTTATCCTAAATAAGACCCAGTTTACTGCCATTCATTTGAAAGGATTAATGCAGATTAGTCTCCTTTGCAACTACCCAGCAAAGGCATTTTTAGCAAATAAAGGAGAACTTAAACTGAAACAGCCATACCAAAACCAGCATTCTGGACCAACCAGTTTAACTTGGATAGAACACTAGACAAAGCATGATGGCGTTCATATGCAAAAAAAGCAAAAGATAGCCTGGCCATATGAAATCACAGTTTCAATGACTCAGGATGCACTAATCAGGAACAAGAAAAGCATTTAAGGATATGAGGTGCATCAAGACTATGCGAAACAGTAGCAACTCCAGTGGTAACTTCACTTCTTTCCTTCCAAGCCAACTATAAACTTGCACCAAAAACTAAGGCCAATACAAACTTCAACAGGTTGAATAAGACAGACTAACTTTTCAGAAACTGTGACTGATAGTCTAAACAGACAAGGTAAATAGGACTAGCTTATGCCATAGATTTTCAACCTATTGAACTTGACAGATCCAACATTGGGACAGTCTAACAGAATGATACAATGATTCTTCTATGGGAAGTGACATAACCATATAGACAATAAACTAGCCACTTCAAGCGAAATTACTGGGGTCATGTAACCAAGCACCTTTTATTTTATTTTTTTTTTAAATGAAGAAAATGAAAGAAGTTAGACCTCAGAGATCTTGGTGGATACAGAGTCATCAGATGGAGGGGAAACCCCACATCAAGAGTTGCAAATATTTTAATCTCACATCATAGGCCCAAATCTCCATCCACAACCCTATGACTGGATGCAAAAAACTAGTTAATTTTTTGGAGGGAAAAAAAGAGAGAAAAAATTATTTTATTCTAAAAAATAAAAAAATAGGGAAAAAAACACAGATAAATAAATAGTTAAAAGGATGCAGTCTAAAAGAGTTTTTTTTGGGGGGGGTCAACTTACAATCTCCTTCACTGTTTTTACAAACCAGGAATAATTCTTGCAGTAACAAATCCCATTATTTTGGAAACTATCAGAAACCCCCCCCCCAAAAAAAAAGAAGCTTAACCATAAAACCAAGTCACATGCTTCGGATCATGTTCAAGAGAAGTCAGCCACAGTTCAGAAATAGTTCAACAACATCATAAACAACCCTCTCCCTGGTGACAGGATGCTGCTTTGAGATTGGATAAGCTACTAGGATGGATATTTTAGACTAATGTGCATTCAGCTATGATGGAATCACAAATCTAACCAACACAAGAACAGTCCGCATGCCCCGTTTTTATATGCTTTTGCATGCACCAATAAGGCAAATGATGAAAATCAATGTGAACAATTAACTCTTCCCTCATCCTTTTAATCTCCATAATCTTTCTCTTAGTCTCACCATAAAGAACAGACCTAATGATTCAAGCATCTCCAACACTAACAACACATCTCAACACCTCCACCTAATACCTAATGTGTGATGATATCACGTGACTGATCCACGTATTAGGGTCTGATCGCCATGCCCCACCCCAACCTAATTTTTTAATGCACAAAAAGCAAACAAATTAAGACCACCTCTGAACCTAGATTTACTACCGTCACAACTAATTTGAAACACAAATTTTTCAAAGGACTTAGTTCAGTCTCTGCTATTACTCTATGCGGACCAACCAAAATTTCAACCCGACATATATCCCCCAAACACCGCACCAACAAACTCATCTAAAGCTTCTTCAAATGTTCTGAATACATAATACAAAATACAAATAGTTTAACACTTCAACTAAAGAAACAGATTACTCTTTATTCAACAAATAAAAACTTCATCAGAAACACCAACACATGTAACCAGAACGTCTAAACAAACCATAATATCTTCTTCTATTTTACCCTTAAATATATAAGAAACTAAGAAATCGGCATTGCGATGTGAAGAGCTTGCTTGGAGAAATAGAAGGAAAATGTATCACGCGTGCAAAATCTGAAAAAAAAATACCACACGAATATTCAGAAGGGCATAAGCAAAATTACCTTATCTTCAGCTAGAAGTGGAAGATGGAGAAGAATTTCAAGTGGTTCAGTATCAGCCGCCATTACAATAAACTCTGAAATTCCCCTATTCAGTGTCTTGGTTGCTAAAACAAATACATGACAAAACAATTTCAAAAACCAAACAACCTGAATTTTAACAAAAGAAAAGCATTAAATATGCAAAAGGAAGAAGTTTCTAAAACCTTCATTAGCGCCCTTTTTAAGTTGCTTATAATTGGTGGCTTGTTGAACAAGGTCAAGGATTGTTATGGTTAACTGAGCGTCCGCTAAAGGGTATGCTTTTGGATTCACAGACTCTCCGGTCTTCGAAATTTGCAAAGAGTAATGACAAACATATGTTAATTCGTTAAAAACAGAACACAAGTTTAAGAAAAAAAATGAACAAAAAAAGAACAAACGCAAGAAATTTCGAATTTAGAGGCAGAGAAACATCGTACCATGTTTATGTTTGCAGAGAACAGAGAACTGAGAAGTCCGGCGGAGAGAAAAAACAATAAACTAGGGTTTAGTGGAAGTGCCAGAGGCTGAACACGAATGATCGGTATTTAAGTGTGCTTGACCTATATAAATTCTACAAAAAAGAAAAATTGATATGCACCAGCCGGGAATCGAACCCGGGTCTGTACCGTGGCAGGGTACTATTCTACCACTAGACCACTGGTGCTTGTTGGTATCGCATCAAGACTTAGATATTTGTAGAAAATAAATCCACGATATCCCCGCATCTAGGTTCACGTTTAAAACTAGGATCTTTCAACAAGCCGTACCGGCCCAAGGCTAGGACTACAAGCTATCCAATTATAACTATCAACTAAAAAACGAATGAACCGGTGGACTTTTAAGCAATGAGACCTTTTGTTCATGCTCTGAGTGGAAATCTTGTATCAAACCGGTTCAATAATATCTATTTTTCCTACCACCAGAGCTACAAATCTCTTTATAATAACATCTTGGAAGTTGGTTATATTCGTCAGAACCAAAATTGATCACACTTGAAACATCTCATTTGCTCCACTAATCTAATTGTTAAATACTATGTTGAAAATTTTTTAAATAAAAAAAAAATATATCATGTATAATGTGTTAACTATTCAATTGATAAATACTGCACAGTTATGTAAGTCCGCTTTTTGTGGAAAGAACTTTATTTTTCCTGCCTTATCCTCAAATTTTAGCATGAGGAAGCTATGACGTTTTCAGAGATTGTCCCAGTGACATGACCCTCCCCTTTTTTTATTCATCATGACAAACCTAAAAGACCGCTGCTACCTGTACTAATGAACCCATTCTATGTGAACATTGTTTTCAGTTGCTTAAGGTTGTCAGCAGAAATTTTGAAGGCTTTGGTAAGCACTTCATCAGGAACATTTGATCCGAAAAGGTTCTCAGGAAGAGAAACAGTGCCAGCGTTGGAGCTAGCAAAGGCGGAGACAGCAACGGCCTTCTTGTTACCCCTGTCAAAATTGGCTTGGTAGTGAGGCATTCCTTGAGGGAAAACAAAGACATCCCCTTTCTGCAAAACATTCTTGTATAGCTTCCCATCGTTGTCTGTTGTCCCAACAGTCAATGTACCGTCAACGACAAACAGGATTTCGGCTCCTCTTGGGTGTGTGTGAGGCACATTCACAGCTCCTGCTTGAAACTCTAGAAGTTCTATTGAAACTCCCATGCCATTCAGTGCTGGGAAGTCTCTAACTGTCACGGTTTTGCGGCCTAGGCCAGTGGTGGATGCAGGTGCACCACCTCGTAGGCCAGTGTAGGTGAAGAAGGCTCCATCTAGCTTGGACTCATCCATCCCATTAGGCATAACAAAGTCACTGGCTGTCTCAAAGTCCGAAGCATGGACTTGGGAGACGACTGCAAGTGCTATTACTGCGAGAACTAGGAAAGACTGCGCCATTGTTGTGATGTAGCCTGGCGAAGAGGAAGTTGGTTAAGTGGGGACTTGTGTGTACAATAAGATGTGTGGCAAAGAAGGGTTATATATAGGATTTCTCTGAGCAAATTTAGCTGTGTGGTTTTAAAGTTGCATCAAAGTTTTTTAACATGGTACTATAGTCACCCAACATAAATATTAGAAACCTATGTAAACATAGGACGCCTATTTGGCCAGCCACGTGAGAAGGGAAATTGAAATTCCATGTGGATGCGAATCTCACAAAGTCATATTGTCGCAGGTCTAGTGTCTATTTGATAATATGGTATATAATTTCAGAAATTTTTTGATATATATATATATATATATATATATATATTTTAATTTAATAATAATTGATTCACACAATAAGAGATGATTTTCTCTATATTCAATAACTCTCTAACATTAATACTATTTTTGATCCAAACTCTTATTAAATCTTATAGATTGTCTTTTGACCTGGCCTTTCTTGAGCCACTTTCGGGACAACACATAGAGGGTCCATGAATTTTTATTTTTATTTTTTTATTTTTTGGCATTAATTTACCATAATTTTATTTTACATTTTTAGTAGAAAATACGTACGATATTCAAATGAAAGTCGGAGATAGGAGACACGGATGGACATGGATTACAAATGAGAAGTTTTCTCCTTTAACTACGTTGTATTCATGCATTTGATGTTTGAATTCTATTCGTTCCGTGTAATCAGAGACTATCATGAGGGCATCATTTTTCAATTTCAAAACACTTGCACGCAAATTTTACTCAACCACGTATGTATTTGCCAATCTTGAATTTAATTCAGAGACACTCTCTGGATATAAAATTCTTATAAGATATTTAATATCATTTAAGCAAATGATATTGAATTAGATGTGAGATAAGATTTAATTATTTCAATACGATATATTTATTCAAGATACATAATTTATAAATTATTTCTGTTAATCAATAGATTTATCGCAATATATCAGGTTTTTATTCTTATTGAAAAGGCCTATATAGCATTTTAAACCTGCTGCATTTATCATTGAGACTATAAACACACATGAAAGACCCATAATTACTATTACAACAAATTTTCTACTGGGATTCAAAAACAAACTTCACTCATGAGAATTTTTATGGAGACTGAATCACACCAAGATCTTAATATGTGTATGTACATCAAATTGGAAGAAGAAACTCAATTTGATCAACATATTCACTATGATATTTTAGGCATCATAACAGTTACAACAACAACAATAACAATCTAAATTTTAATATTAAATTTTAGAATAATATTTTTTTTATTAACTATTTATTTGTTTTAGGTGAGAAAAAATAGTATACTCTTGGTGTCAAAATATTACCAAACTATCCATCACAATTTACTCTGTTTGATTTTTAATGCATGATATGTATAGTTTTTACTTAAAAAAAAAAATTCTTTCCCATGTCTTGAAAAGCTCAAGTAATAAAAATAATAATATTTACAAAAATCAATAATCCAAATTATGAACGGGGAGAATAAGCCGGTGGAAGGAGTTTAATAAATGACCATTCCTGCTTAGAGTTGGTAGGGTATGGAAACAAAGCGCATTTGGTTGCTTGACCGACGCAGCTCGCAGACACACGCCAGCCAGAATCAGATCTTCAAATGGGCCGGATAGCTGACTTGGGCCCAGTACAAAGTAGTGTATCTAGTACTCTCTCTATGTATTTTGGCCCATTAAGGCCCAAACAGTACCTAAAATCAGAGATCCCACCTGCAGACCACCGTCATTCACGAACACAAGTCGCGGCAGGGAGCGCAAGATGTCACTCCTCCCAACCCCAACCTTTCTCTCACTTTCAAACCTCTCTTCCTCTAGCGTTCTAAACCCTAATTCCCTTCTCCCAAAGCTCTCGCTTCTCTCCCTCCACCAAACCCTACCACGAAATCACTCTCTCTTCATAATCCGAATGGGAGGCGGTCCAAGAACGTACCCCGGAGGAGTCTCAAAGTGGCAATGGAAGCGAATGCAAGCCAAGAAAGCAAAGCAGCTCCTCAAGGCCCGTCTCTGCAGAGAACGGCAAATCTACGAGATGCGAAAGCGGGCCGAACTTCGGGCCGCAGTGTCTGAGCTCGAAAGGCCATGGGAAGTCGTTGAGAGAGCACCCAATTTGTTCTCTGTGAGTGCTGATGAGCAAGTGAAAGTTTTAGCCGATAGGTTTCAGAAACCTGGAGGGTTTGATTTGTGGTCGGATAAAGATGGGCCTCAGCTGTTTCCTGATTCTGTTAATGGGCTTCCTTCTGCTAGGTTTTTCCCCAAAGGGGTTGTTCATAGTATACAACCCTATCAAAGAATTGAGGATTCTGACGGTTTTGGTGAAATTGAAGGGGATTCGGTGAAGGCTTTTGTTTCTGAGGGTGAAATTGGTGATGGATTAGTGAGAAAATTTGGTGGGGATGAGAATTTGAGGAAGTTTTCTAATGAGGGTTTTGGTGAATTTGATGAGATGGAAATGAAGGGCTATGTTTCGGAAAATGCGTTTGGTAGCGGGTCGGTGAAAGAAATTAATGGTTATAAAAATCCGAGGAGATCTTCTAATAGAAGATTAAGGGGTAATTCAATTGGTGACAAAGAGTTATCAGAGAAAAATTCTAGGGTTCACAGTTCTGGCATAGATGGTCGTGGCAGAAGGGAAGGGGGTAATAATGGTGGAAAATTCAGAAATAGAAAAAGACCTGGGAGTTTAAATTCAGGTGTTCCAAATGGGAATGGATTTAATTCACAGCGTGTTGGTATTGACAAAGAGCGAAGAGGGAAGCTAAACTCAATGCCTAGCAACAAGGACCGGCATAGACAATGGAGTGGTCTTCAGATGAAGGATTTTCGCTCTGAAACTTATGACATGAGTTTGCAACAGGATGGAAGTTATGGGTTTAATGATGAGTATTAGCTCTATTGCTTATATGATGGGTCTAAGGCACTGTTCCAATTTTCTTTGCAGTAACTCATATTGCCACTCAATTAATTTGGAATGGAAGACTATATATATATCATATGGATTTCTTCGGAGTTCTATTGATGGAGTGACTGGACCATGGTTGGCATCTTGGTAACTCCTTTCCATGTTAGATCTTAACCGTTCCATTATCTACATAATCACAAGCCTTTTATCTTTGTTTAACTAATTGTGACTATACTATGTATGATATTAGGATACAAGCCTGGCTACATGCATATTGTACTTCAATTTATGACAAATAATGAACTATTTCTTTGCTATATCTTTCCTGCATTAGAACCGACCATTGCTCTACTTGATAATTACTTTTCTAGGATGGTTGTTGTCTTGTTGTAATGTTGGAGGAATCATTAATCTGCAACAAGGGATAACATTACTAACTCAATTACACAACCGTGTGATATACCTTATTTATCTGGTTTATGGTTAGCTTAATTAACTCTATCATACAACACAAGTTAAAGGAATTATGAAGCTTGGTTGTAGCAATTTGTCTCCCCATCATTATAAATATACCATATTTACCATGTTCTTCATGTATAAATACTCCCACCGTGTAAAGCCAAAATCACACAAGTGTGATCCTGCTTTCTTTCTCTATCTCTTGGTCGGGCATTCGTGGGATCCTGCCTTCCCTAGCGAGGCACCCCCTTTGGCGGAACAGGGTCTTCAAATGCCACCTCAGCGCGTGTGTTTACCATATTTGGATGGAGAGGAACGAGAGAAGGATAGGCGAGCGATAGTTACCGCTGCGTATCATTGCAGCTTTTGTCAGTGCAGTCTTACCTGCAGTTCATATTAGGACTTAGTTCAGTTGTTTGTTTGGCCATGTTTGCTTGCTGATTCTTCGGGTATCTCAGGGGTTATCCTGATACCTGTGTGTTCTTTCATTTTTTGATATATATTCTTTTTATATAAAAAAAAAAAAAAATCACACTAGTGAATATAAAGCTCTAAGCTTTTCTCTCTTTCTCTCTCCTTTGTAGAATTGTTTAATAGAATAGCTATATGGTATATGGTCTTATAAAAGGAGAAATGGAATTTGGGAAGAACAAATCATAATGTACATCATCTAGACATAGGCAAAAATGAAAACTAATAATAACAGAAAAACCTAATCTTGCCTTCAATGGATGTATAAGCTGTTGTGTCTCAATTCAACTTATTCAGGACTTTGATTACAATTGGTTTAGATGTTTTTTGGTTGTTCTTATCCTATGCAGGAAAATGAACTAATTTATTCACAGGCAATATGAAACTGTTAATGCTTGAAACATGCAAGAAAGATAAATCCCTAGAATTCCTCTGGAACATTTTCTTTATATACTTCCAAATCCTAACACCATCTAGTATCGGATCTTCAAGAATTTAAACAATAAGTGAAAATGAAGGAGACAAGATGAAAAAAAGGGGGATTCCTCTGGTATTTTGTTGTTCATTCTCTATTTAGTGCTTCCAAATCCTAACACCATCAATTCATCGATTTTCTCTTCACATATCAGACATGATCCATGATCATTACTCTATTGTTTCCATCAGGTAGTGTTGAATAGTCATATGGAAGAAAGGAACAACTTTGCCACCAGCGGCCAATAGTTAGTGACATGGCTGGAAGCTTGAAACAGATTACCATCTTAGAGGGGATTGGACCCTGCATCGATGATTTTCCAAAATTGGAACTACGTTGATGATTTTCCAAGATTGGAACTATGTGAAACTTTTTTTGTTGGAAGAGTTATCCTGAGAGTATCTAGATCCTTGGGTCATCAAAAGGAACTCAGTAAGAAGACTGACTAGATTTCTCATATGCTTTTAAAATTTTACAGAGAGGGATAATAAAATTGACAATTCTCTGATGGATGACTAATTTATTGCTTTAATACGCTCTGGCCACAAACCTTTTAAATGAATGATGCACACCATATCCACCCACAGGCCTTACCATTTGCCTCCTTTGTTTAAAACACGACAATTTTGGTTCTCATTATAGTGGGAACCTTTTGGCTTCCTGACATTGGAATGGTACGGTATCATTCCTTCAGTCATGCAACAAAGTTCCCTACTTCTACCTAGCATTGGCCCTTCATCTATTTTATTATTATTTTAGGGCATATTAATTACTTCTAGGTTTCAATAGCTAATCTGGAGAGTCAATTTCTTAAATTTCCTATGTCATTAGATCACAGTAATTTGTACATCTCTATAGTGAACAGAGTCTAGATGCAACTGAGCTATGCTCGATTTAATTCTACTATCAACCTGTTTGAGTTAATATTCCCGTCCATAATGTTTTCAGACTGACAAAGTGGATACCATTGGAACAATAACAAAAGATAAAACTTAATCACCCTTTTTTTCAAGACGAAAGTAGGAGCAACCCAAGATACTCCGTCTGAGACATTTGCATCTTCCCGGAGTGTCCATCTGTTTGAGACTTTGAGGTTGGTATGTTCTGGTACACTTTTTAACTATAATTGCTAGAGGCGGAGTTAAGATCTATAAATACCAAAACTTAGTTCTCTGGGGGTTTTTGTCCCAGTAAGGGCCATAAGAAATTTTGCTAGAATCTGGCCTGGCACCACTCAATTGTCTCCTCCCCAACTTGGATTAAGCAAGATGAGCTGATTGGTGTATATGATTGGCTTTGACCCATTTGAAAGAACAATAGACCTGCTGTGTCCATTCCTTTCAATTGCCTTATCATTTTTATCATGATTGGTAAGTCAATCATGTCATAGCAATTAAAGTCTTCATGAATGAGCCAATCATGGTTTCAACCTCCAATGATATTTTTTCCAAAGATGACTTGCATCCATTGGGTATTTTAGTGGACTGTTGTTCATATGGACTTGATTCCCTAGACCCACGATGATCCCTAAGTTGGTTATATTTATTGATTTTACACCCTTTATCAATGAGAAAGCAATATTCAGATCCACTAACTTTTTGAGGCGTGTTTCACCCCAGCAGACTTGTTAGGTCAGTCGGTAAGATAATGACTTACATCTGGCTGGTTAGATAGGTGCTACTTTTTCAGATAGATCATCAGAATCTTAGAGATACACATTGTGATTGTTATGGAGATTTATGTTATGATTTTCTAGTCAACTAAGTTTTCCATGGGGTCCTATTGTGCTGCAAGCACCTAGACTGGACATCACAGACGAGTTAGTTACAAATTATTTCATGGTAGATTCTTTGAAATGATTACACGTGTACAACATAGTTTTGGACAGGGTGGCTGATCTTGTTCTTGTGGTCTTGGAAATTCAACACTTGCGTTGTGCTTTCTTATATGGTTCATGATGTCATGTTAGTTGATTAGCCCCTAACATTTTTTATGAATAGATTTGGTCAAAACATATCTCCTCAAAAATCTTCTTTCTTGTTGCTAGTGCAACGAAAATAATGATTGAAGTGATTGTACCTCTGTGGTGCTGCAACCACTAGTTTATGTCTTCTGATGTCTCGACCTCTAGAATGATCACAGATTATTAGAAAGAAGCATTCTGCTCACAGGGAGTCAATTCTTATTTACTTAATCCAAATGCTTGATATGTACTTGGATGGTGCCATGATTGAGTAAAACCAGCAGACTTTGGTAGGACATTCCTTTTGGATAAGTTGTTTTCTCTGCCAAAAGGATGAGAGACAAGCAATGCTACGTTTTAAAACATAAAGATTTAGAGACAAGAGCAGCTTGATGGAAGCATGATCTGGTTCTCTCCAGTTACTGTATTAGGGTTCATTATTACCTGCTATGTTTTGTGGTTGAAAATTTTGGGTGTATTCACACTTCCACAGAAGGGTGTTCAGTAAAATGGGTATGAATTGGTAACTGTAGCGAGCTTGATTGTGAAGGTGCATTCTGTTCAAATACTTCTGTTAGATAGTATTGCCAATAGTTTGATATGATTCCTCAAAGAAAGAGAGGCAGAAAGACCAGATTTGGAACTAAATACTAAATGCAGCCCATCTCCTGCCACGGGGTTGGGGCCCTTCAGAGTATATTTACACATCCCTTCTGGTAGAAAGGTTGTTTCAGTAATTGGAATTCATGATCTATGGGTCACATGGAAGCAACCTTGTCGTTGTGCCAAGCCTCACCCTCAGAGCCATCAGAGAGTGAACAAAAGAGATGCTGAATAGTCACTAAGTGCCCCGGGGGGGGGGGGGAAGGAAACCTCAATCAAACAAAAATCTAAGATGCATCTCTCTCTAATATCAGATCTAACAGCAATTACAATCAGAGTGAGATATTAGAATTCTATCCGTTCTTGTAATACACCACTTGGTCTATTTGATCTATTCTCCAAAACAAGTAAAAACGTAGTCTAATTAAAATAGAACCTTCCCACCGGAGAAAGAGTGTTTATCCATGCCCCTTATATGGAAACCTGCATGGTGTCTGCAGATTGCGGTTTTGAAACAATTAAGAAGGTGGCTTCCATTATCAGGTAATGAAGTTATTAGGGAGTGCTCTGACTACCATGAAAGCTATCCACTTCATAGACATAATTTGGTGGGGTTTTAGTTTGCAAGTGTTGCGTAAATATTGATTTTGATTACATTGTTGAATCTCATTATTTGATCCTGAAACCTGAACCACAAATTTCAATCATCAGTAGAGATTGGTAATTCACGAGATGGTAAGAAAAATTCTGGTTTGAATAACCTGTAAGAATTGCTGGTAATTTGGAGAAATTTTACAAAATGCTGTTTCAAGCTTTATCAAAATTTATGTTACCCTTTGTGCAGGCCTCTTCCGGCTAATTTGCAAAATACAACAGTATCGACTTCATTTCAGAATCATTTGGGATCATACTATATTTCCCATGGTTTGCTTCTTTATGTTTCTCTTGTTGCTTGCTTTGTTGTCCTTGCTAGGTATCTAAAAATCATGGGTTGGTATCTGTCTTTGTCTTTTTGTAATCCAGATAATTAGGAGCAATTTTCATGTGCAACTACTGTTATTTTTTTGATTCCTGTTGGTTTCCACCATTGTGGATCATTCTATAGATCCCACTTAAGGGGTCCTCTGTTTTTTCATTTCGTCTAAATATTTGGCATAAACGAGCATAAGTTTCTTCAAACGTGTTAATATTTTAGATTCAAGATAGGAACACTATCCGAAAGTAGTAGTCCAATCATAAACTCTAATAACCCCTTCCCTTTCCCATAGATATTCATGTGATCCTTTAGTCCACATTTATGACCGAGGAAATAGGTTTTTTAAGTATGTGGAGAGGTAAATGGCCCATTAGCTACTGCAATGATTTTACCTGTTTGTCACTGTTGATACTAAATGATCATCGGATGTATCTTTTTGTGCCATTAACTTTTGAATACCAACATCAACGGTTAATGCCAATGAATTATAAGTCAATCGGCAACAATCCCCCTTCAACATCAACTGTTTATATATTATGACTTGTTTTGACCAGTAAATTCAAGATTAGGGATACCACAGATTCTAATTTAGAGCATATTCTTGTCTGTTGAAATATGTATATATTAGAAAAATGAGATTGTAAAAGGGAAGTTAAAGTAGTACTATATTTTTTTTTTCCTATCATAGTATATCATACATGACTTTCTGGATAGTTTTGAACTGAAGCTTACTCTAGGAGGGAAGAAGATGAATGAGTTTTTGCAATCGATGGAAAACAAAAGGAATGGCTAAAGGGCATATGAACACTTTTTCTAGCTTTTTGTTTGGAGGGACTTTATGATATTATTTTTTTTTTGGTGGAATGACTTTATGATATTATTGATATTAGATTGCGGGATGGAAGGGGGATTACTAGACATTTAAAATGAGCTCAAGCTTTTGGACATCTGGTTTACTTTTTTTAGCATCCCCGCCTCATCTTTCCACGGAACTTTTTTTTTTTTTTTTTTTTTTATTTTATATTATGGCCAGGTCACCAACTCAATATTTGAATTTCATTTTAACTAATTTGGATCGACCGTTTATAGGGTTTAATTGAGGGGTAGTTCTTTCGGCGTTGACTTTTCTATTCCTATTGGGGATCGAACTCTCAATCATGATAACCATGGTTGAAGGATGTCAATCCCCAAATTAACTGAAACATTGGATCGATATTTTTCCACGGAACTTCGAACCTTTTTCCTTAGAAAAATTTCCTTTACGGATGGAAGATGAAAATTGATTCCTACTATGAGAGAGAATGGGAGTGGTCACCTGCCAAACAAAAGAGAGAAAGATTCTCTCTCTCTCTCTCTCTCTCAATCATTGTATCCCTCCATCTGTTTGGATGAGAGAGAAAATAAATTGAGAAAAATTGACAGAGGAGAAGAGAGAGACACTGTCGCAGGAGAGTGAGGACGGGTCACCTTTTGTCACCGGCAAAGCAGAGAGAAGAGGGAGAGAAAAATAAAGAGAGAGAAATACACGAGTATTTTTATCATACCAAAAAATTTAAATAGTAAAAATTTGTTTTTTGATATAAAAAATGTAAACTAAAATTTAAATTCTTAGGACATCAATAATTAGAAAGCGAAAATTGTTTCCATCCCCAACAAGAATTACCTTCATCTGGCATCGCTAAAACCCCCCCCCCCCGGGCGCCCAAAAGGGGACCTAATATCGCATGTATCAACGTTAGCAATATGATTTTTATCTGAAGTAACTCCTGTTGGAATTTTTTTTTTTTTTTTGCTCGCATGATAGTAACTTCTAAACCGTACTGCTCATGGAACGTCTATATTTAATGCTAAAAGGAAATATAATAATAAGAATAACAACATAAACATGTGAATGTTGTTGCTAAACCTTCAACAAGGATACCATTTTGGCTGATGCTGTGAAGCATAATACTAAATTGAATCCCCCATCAATAACTTATTTCCCAAAAATGATTGAAGCTTGCGAACATCAGGAATAGTTAAAGAGAATCCCACATTTAAAATGGTGTTTAAAAGGGCAAATATGCCCTTGTCATGTTTATTTCTCTCTGAACATAGGTATAATCCTTAGCTAGGCTCACTTATTTTAAACGTTCCATAGGAATGACTGTAGTCGGTATGAAAAATATTCCAAAATCAAGTTCCACAGCGACTTATGTGAGTGGAAGGAATAGAGAATTTTTTTCTCACAATCATTGCTGACTAAAAATTTTTCTTTTTTTCCCATTGGTCAGGGAGAGTTGAAATGCCCGCTCAAGTGGGCGAGCGTCCTTTCTATATAAGAACTACGAATCAAAGCTGCAAGTTACCAACAGAAATTTCCTCAACTATATCCTCTTCTGGTGTATACTTGAAGGAGAGTTCCCCCCCCCCCTCTTAAGTATCATCTTCAATGAAGATGGAACAACCAAAGATGGAAGAATTAGGACATGTTAATGATGAGAAATGGGTTTATGATTCTTCTGTTGATCACAGAGGAAGGGTTCCTCTTAGAGCTTCAACAGGTGTTTGGAGAGCATCTCTTTTCGTTATCGGTAAGGAACAAGGATTAGAGACGTTATGGCACAATCTCTAAGCTAAGCCAAACAAATTCTTAGTTCCTACATGCTTTGTTTGGTTGCAGAGAAGACGGGTGAGACTATTGCAGAAATTTTATTTGTCTCATAGCTTGCAACCACACAAAGCATGTATTTGCTTGGCCAATTTTCTACTATTCCTTATCCTTCTCTTTGTTTCTTAATTCCTGTACATATTACCATTTACATCTGCTTCTTCTTTCAGTGTCCAACATGCATTTACTCCAAAAATGTTCTGACTCCATCTAAAATTTGTGCTGCGAGATCATGCAATGTCACTTGAAAACCATGAGAGTAGAGATCCTCAATATTACTTGAAGGACTTGGGAAAATGAAATTTGCATGTAGCTATTGTAGCATACTATGCGCCATCATCTTGTTAGATCTTCATGAAATTTGTCTTCATGTGGTAAAATAGAATACAATTTTATTTGAAATGTATAGCTTAGGTGTCCTTTGCATCCACAGAAAAAGAACCAATCATGAGATAGCAAAGGATTGCTGGAATCTTGAAGATGAAAGGCTCGCGATAGTCTGCGTGTCAGCTAAAACTGTTTACTGATTCATGATAAAGGAATAAATTACAGGAATAGATGATACACTTCGGCAAGAACCCCACTCGTCAGTTCCTTAGAAGTCCAACTCTTGGCCCTTCTTTGGAGCCACGGATTATAAGTGCAAATGGAAATCATGTCATATACTTTTACATGGAAAAGCTAGCAAGTTGGAAGACACTGTTTGTTGCAATTAGCCGGCACATAGGTCCCATCAAATCCCCATCTATTAAGAAAGACTGAAATAATGAAAGTAGTATTTAAGCTCTGATATTTTGGTTCAAGTAACATGGACACAGACATCCTATGAGGACAAACAGATAGCGGCAGTGAATTAAGTTTCTGATTAGCAGCGTAATTTTCATTATGGAAGTCTTAGTTGGAAAATTCAGTGATAAGTAGTCGTTATTCTGTTGATTTAATGTTCATCTGACCGAGATTTTGCTGGTTGTGCAGTATTAGTCTAAATGGATACTTATGTTAAAGGTAATTTGATTAACTAGACCTGTTATTTATCTTTTGGCAGCAATTGAGTTCAGTGAGAGGCTGTGTTACTTTGGAATTGCAACAAGTTTAATAATTTACCTCACAAAGGAGATCCATCAGGACCTCAAGACTGCTGCAAGGAGTGTGAATAACTGGTCTGGAGTAACTACTATCACGCCACTACTTGGAGGATTCTTAGCTGATGCTTATCTGGGTCAATTCCCTACGGTGCTTGTCTCTTCAATCATCTACCTCATGGTAATCTCATCCCTCGGATCTGATCTTTTCAATGAAGGACAGCGTTTTCTTTCTCACCATTCTAAGAACACTTGGACAATCGGATGATGAATATGTTGAAATATGAGTAATTTAGAATTAGTATATGTGAGAAACTCAACGGTCAATATGTGCATTAGTCATGAATATGAACCTCAATTCTACCAAAGAAAAAAAAAAAAAGAATATGAACCTCAATAAATGTGTGAAAAATGAGAGTATAATTAGGGCTAACAATCGAGTTTTCTAAAACTCGGGCTTGTCCCATTTAAAATTTTATGGGCTGGAGTTTGAGCCCAGCTTGAGAAAGATCGAAGAATCGAGACTTGAACTCGGTCCGAAAAATTAAATGGTCTTGGACCGTTTCAAGCGAGGGATGGCCCGAATCATAAATTTTTTTTTTTTTTATATTTTTAACTTAGTTTGTAACATAATAATTACAAAATAAAAACATATCAATCATTCAAAATAAAATACAAACAAATATTGCTATACCGAATTAAACATTATATACCATTATGAAAATTAATAATAACAATGTTATGAAAATTTAAAAAAATATATATATATGAAGAGTAATATATTAAAGTTACAAATAACCATCCATATATTACAATATTTGATTTTAAACGGACTTGGCCCGAAATTAAAACGGGCCTAAATAATGGACCTAACTTTAGCCCCGGCCCTAAAACTAGCCAAGCTCGGGCCGACCCGGCCCAATTGCCTGTCCTAAGTATAAGGGGTGCATTAGATAAATGTAATGCAACTTATATAAAGGGCCTACTATATAACAAAAGTGTTGTATGGAACCCGGTACGGCTCCTTGGAGCCTACATCTCTACTATGATATTATATAAGTTAGTTGGTTAGTGATATTTTATTGTCCACTCTTATCATACATATTGCAAATTAGTTCCACACATATTTATTTTTACTCTCTCCATTAACTATTCTGCTCTAAATAATAATTTTTTCTTCCAATTGAATCAACAAAGTTTTAAGGAGACTGCTTTTGGCTCACTTCTTATTTGGCTTTACTTGGTGTTATAACCTCTTTCTTTTTTATGTTGTAATTGCAGGGTTTGCTTCTGCTGACAATGTCGAGGGAAATCTCAAGCTTGAAGCCCTGTGATGCAGAAGTGTGTCATCAACCAAGGAAGATACATGAGGTTGTCTTCTTCTTCGCAATCTACTTGATCTCTATAGGAACAGGAGGACATAAGCCATCTTTGGAGAGCTTTGGAGCTGACCAATTTGATGATGACCATCCGGTGGAGAGAAGGAAGAAAATGTCCTATTTCAACTGGTGGAGCTCTGCCTTGTGTTGTGGACTCCTACTTGGCGTGACTGTAATTGTCTACGTGCAAGACCATGTGAGCTGGGGCGTGGCTGATCTGATTCTAACAGCAGTTATGGCTACTACCATTGTGATCTTCTGTGCTGGAAGACCATTTTACCGTTACAGGATCCCAACAGGGAGCCCATTAACACCAATGTTGCAGGTCTTTGTAGCAGCTATTGCCAAGAGAAATCTTCCTTATCCTTCCAATGCTTCCGAATTATATGAAGTTCCAAAGTCACAAAAGACTCAAGGCAGGCTTTTGTTTCACACCGACAAACTCAAGTAAGCAAAATGAGCAAGTGTCTTACATCTTTCTCTTAGGAAACCCCCACCCCAAAAAAATAAATTATCAAATAAACAAACAAAAAGTTGTTAGGGACAAGATAGGGACCTAGATTTCCCGCAGGAGACTTTGCGTATTGAATATTATTTTCCACGTCTCCAGCATTTCTAAGCACAAAAAAAAGCATTTTCACTATGAAGAATTAAGGGCCTTTTATGCTGAAATTTGTTTCAGATTTCTTGACAAGGCTGCGATAATTGAAGACAAAAATGTTGCACTTGGTAAGCAGCGAAGTCCATGGAGGCTTGCAACCATTACCAAAGTGGAGGAACTGAAGCTCATTCTAAACATGATTCCATTATGGTTAGCTTCATTACCATTTGGGGTATGTGCAGCTCAAGCCTCAACATTCTTCATCAAACAAGGCACTACACTGGACCGCAAGATTGCCAACGGGTTCCTCATTCCCCCTGCTTCAATATTCTCTCTTACAGCCATTGGAATAATAGTTACCGTAACCATATATGACAAGATCCTTGTACCAGTACTAAGAAGGGTCACAGGTAACGAGCGAGGCATCAAAATCCTCCAAAGAATCGGTATCGGAATGATTTTCTCGGTTATTTCAATGGCTGTGGCAGCTCTGGTTGAGAGGAAAAGGCTTAGGATCGTTGAGGAGAATCCACAAACAGGTTCAATTTCTATGTCAGTGTTTTGGTTAGCTCCACAATTTGTGATCATTGGCATAGGTGATGGATTCACGCTCGTGGGCTTGCAAGAGTACTTCTATGACCAAGTTCCCGACTCTATGAGAAGTTTAGGCATCGCCTTTTACTTAAGTGTGATAGGAGCTGCAAATTTCATTAGCAGTCTACTGATCACTGTCGTCGATCATGTGACTGGGAAGGGTGGTAAGAGTTGGTTTGGGAAGGATTTGAACAGCAGTAGACTGGACAACTTCTACTGGCTATTGGCTGCTATGACTGCGGCAAACTTGTTCATCTACGTGGTATTGGCACAACGATACTCTTACAAGAATGTGCAGAGCAGGGCTTCTGTGATGGTGAGCCATTGCTCTGAAGCTGATGGAGTAGGATCTATGGCTTGAAAAAAGTTAGGTAACAAAGTTATTGGTATTGACAAGACAAATGTTAGATAATTGCTTTTACTTGTTATCCCTATGTATTTTGTTGGTAATAAGAGTATTAGTTTTCTCTCACTTTAAATGTGCTTCAGAAATTTGTCGGTCTACACCCAACAAAGATACAATAAAACCCATAATTCTAAGAGTGGAGTGGAATGCGTGTGATGTCGGAGTCATGGACCAAATTCTCATCTTTTAAAAATTTTATGTTAAATGTAAAAGATATTTTGATTAGTATAAATATTCAAATTTAAAAATTTTTATTTTTTATCGATATAAATTAACATATTAAATTTAAATCATTTAGTCTATATAATAATGCTCTCTTTTGGTGACCTTAAAGTCACGAATTCGAGATGTAAAAATAGTCTTTTTTATAAAAAAATATAAAGAAAATACTGCATACCTATACGCTCACTTTCCCTTATCCCTGCACTTTGTGCACCGAATGAATCATTTTTTTAATTTATATAATAATACTGACAAAAGAATTTGATTTTTTTTTTCCTTAAAAAAAAAATCCAAAAGAAAGCGAAAAGGGAAAGCGTGTGGTAAAAAAGGGTGTTGTGTTTGTGCCTTTAATCCATAATCTTTTCTTTTATATGGTCTTCTTATACAGGGAAAAGGAAAAAAGGGGAGGCCATGTGGTGTGGTCCAGAGACCATTCTTTAAAAAGGCATGTTCACTGAACCAATGGAATTTTAAGACTGGGGTTTCCGTCTATATTGGACAATTAAAGTTAAAACAGATATCCATTGAATCATTTTTTTTTTCCTTTTCCATATTTGCTTTTTCATAAAATGAAAATCTAAGAAGACTTGACAAAATAAAAATCTAAGACACCACGCAGGCTTGCAGCTACAGTAAATTAAAAAAATAAAATAAATACTATGTCACTAATTGTACCCATTTTGCGACACTTGGCACGCCCTGATTGACTGCGAAAACCATATAATTCCCTGGCGGCGCCACCCTCCCATCTGGCGGCGCCGTGCAAGAAATCCGGTACCGACCGTTACTGTCCGGCACGGCCGGACTAACTGTCAACTTAACTAACCTCTGCCCTTGGGAAAACGAGTGCGTTGCAAATGGCGCGCTTCCAAGATTAACCTCCACTAAGCCTACCACTGGCAAAGGAACTGTTATGAATACGTTAAACCCCACCCCAAAGCGCAACGTTTTGGGTATTTCCTCAATCACGGGCCGTAGATTCGCTCGATCCGGAGACAAATACTCGGGCGAAAAGGCCTCAATCCGGAGCTCCGTTGGGTAATCCCCATTAAACTTGTAAAAGTAATGCGGGTTGCTCCCAGCTATCAAAACCCTTCCATCAGGCAACAAATTAGCAGTCGAGTGATACATCCGGGGGACGGTTCCTGGGTTCAACGTCATGAACCGTAATCCATCAGGTTGATCCGGTCGGTATAGAACCGGATACAAACATGGGTTTGAAGCCAATTCAAACCCTTGGGTGCCCGCTTGGGCTCCATTTATGATCAAAACATCTCCCGTAGGCAACATTACCATATCACCCATGATCCGACCAAATGGCATGTCCTCCATTTCCCATACCGGGTCGGCTTGGGTCGCCACAATCCTCCCGCAGCTCCCATTTGCTGGCGTGTCAATACTCTTTTGTATATACGCTCCGTACTGGGCCCCACCACAAACAACAACCACAGCCGTTGAATAATCCCCATTAAGGGCAAGCATCACCGACGATCCTGCAGACGGATAGTTACGTGGACCACCATCCAACGGTGGATAATCTCGGATCACTTTGTTACTCCCATAATCGTAAAGAATCGCCTTCTTGTTAGCAAACACAAACAAATGACCATCTGGAAGCAAATGAACATAGGGGTATAGGTTGTCCATCTGCGAGTCCTCCACGTCAGCAAGAAACGGAAAGAGCAACGCCCCGTTATTTCTGGGCGGGTAAAATTCAACGGTGTTGGCATCTTTTCCACCGACAATTATAACCGACCCGTCGGGTAAAATCTGGTTGGTTGCATACCATCTACCGTTTGCCAGTTCCGCATCCTTCAACTCTTCCCAGTCACACAGCTGGGTCGGGTCACAGGGGGCGAATTTCCGGATCTTTTTAAAGCCGTCCATAGCGCCACCAGTTTGGAGGAGAGTGCCGTCGGGGAGGAATTGTCCGGATGAGCACCACGTGTCGGTGAGGATCATCAACGGCCGGATTTGGTTGGTTAGTGGGTTGAAGAGGGCGGAGTGTGCGTAGCAGTCTTTCTTCAAAACGGCGTCGTTTGGGTCGTAGCGACAGTGGCCTCTTGGGAGCATCCTACGGCTTGGTCCAATGTTGGTGCGGTCGAGGAGGACGACGGTTCCGAATCGGGTGACTGCTGTGTGCATAGAAGCTATCCCGGCGTTGGGAACCAGAAGCTCCCACGTGCCTGGAAGATCAGCACGTGCGAAGGCTAAGTGGATGAATACGAAGAGGTAGAGAAGCCATTCTGTAGATGGACCCATGAGAGAGATATAGAGTGAGAACCTTGTGAGAGTCAGTGTTGTATAAATGGAATGAGCTAGAGGGAAGACAAAGAGTTGAATGTGGAGCGTTGATAATAAAGGTTCTTGATCAAGACCGTCGAGGGGGCATAATAGAGTTACAAAACTTTCCAAAGCTGACGTGGTGCTTTTGACACATGTAAGAAGGTTGACACGTAGACAGTTGTGTTTGGACTTTTGCTGGTGTGGTTGGGGTAGGATGACGTGCGAAGGTTCTTGTCAGAGAATGGAAGTCTCGACTGTGCGGTGACCGTGAGGTGTAAAAGTTTTTACGTGGGACCTACACACGCATAAAGCAGACAGCTCACTCTTCTCCTTGGTCTCTCGTGATGATAGAATGAGAAACGATGGGCTAATGATTATGTTCTTAAATCTCGGTAATCAACGATTGTATTTACAAGTCACCGTTTATTTTTCTTGTCATAAAATAAAATCTCACACACAAACAAGTCTATCATGCAAGAAATTACAAGACCATATGGATAGAAAGCAAGTCTCTTAATTTATGAAGAAAAATATGGTCCAATGCAATTTTCTTGTGTAGCTCACTATCAAGCAAGAGACTAACAATTCTCAACAGCTCCACGTCTTTCCTTTAGTGGGTGACTCTACTGTTGGACATAATATTTTTTTCAATTGCACAAGGGACTTCTAATCATTTTGGCTAATTCTATAATTATGTGGAAGGGTTACTTGATATTGTGTACATAAACACAAAGGACTCCTGATAAGAAAAAGATATTTCTTTTCTTTTATGGTTATATAAATCATTTATGTTTTAATTAATGTTAGATAGACCAAATAAAATATAAATTAAAAAAAAATTGAATTTTGGGTCATCCATGTCAGCATATTTTCACTCTTTTTACTAGGATTTTGTTTAATTTGGCTAAAAGATGCATTCATGACATGCTTATTTGCATAGTACATCAAATTTTGTCACATCAATCTATAATTTATTTAATGTATCTAATATTATTATATGTTTTGATAAAATTTAGTAGTAAAATCCATATATTACATTGATTACTTTTTAATTGGGCACATAAATCTTTTTTTTTTCATTATCGATATCTAGACTTTATCCGATTAATTCAGTTTAAATATTGTAGGATCTATTTTAGGGGTTAGTTCTCTCAAATCATTTTTTATTATTCTCAATACTCAAAATTGAGGCATCTGATTAGGATGTAGAGTGTTTATCACTCAACTCAAAGAATTTGATAAAATAAATCTCTTTTAATGCGTTAAGAAGGAATGTTGATTGACATAATTGAATCGAAAGCCCGATGGAACAACACACTTTCATGCTTAGTCCAAGGTAATCCGTCTAACTTATTGTATTTTAGGCGTTTCGACTTTTGGCATAGCTATAAAATAATTATATTAAGTGTCTCAAATTTGTACAACCTCTCTCTCTCTCTCTCTCTCTCTCTCTCTCTCTCTCTCTCTCTCTCTCTCTCTCTCTCTCTCTCTCTCTCTCCCTCTCTCTATCCCTCTCCCTGCTGCATCATGGACTAATAATTTTCTTAATCTTAGTAATTAATAATTGCCTAAAATGTGAAACTTTTCATTTTCCTAATAAAATTCACAGATTGTAGTGATTACCTCTTAAATAGGCACAGTAAATCTTGTTAATGTAATTAAGCTAGTAAACTTCCGTTAGTTATGAAATGATTATATTAAAGTGCCCCAGATTGGTTAGACATCTCTGTGTCTCTCACACTTTCATTATCTGGTTGCTGGTTCAAATAGAGGCCAATTGTGAACAGTTTGATTAGTTAATTCTTACGTTGGAAATTTGTTCTGGGGGAAGGGGGAAGTGGGAGCCAAACTGATTAGTGAGAGTTCAGCAGTTTTTAATGATACTATTAATGAGAATGAAGAGAGGACACCTAAATATAACGCTGCCAAACATGTCACCTTCGCTGGCGAAGCCCACCTAAGTACATATTTTTCAACATGTTGAAAGGGACCTTTGAGCCAACCTTTCCAAAGGCTCCATATGCCTGGGCATAATAGGATATATGCTTTCTATAGAATATAAGGAAGACCGACCAATTTTAAATTAAATGGTTATTGATCTAATTCACCGAAGTTGACATTCATTCATTTTTCCCTTTTTTTTGCTGAGAAACTTTTACCCTTACAGTATGCCTGGAACCTCAATACGGTTTTTCTTTTGATTTTCTTTTCTAAAAGAAGTGTGAAAGAAATAATAGCATATTGGGTTATTGTAAATGACGTTTGTTGATACAAAAAGTGGAGGACATCATGATGTTGGTGGTGCTTAATGGAATCGTAGAATCAAAGTAAAATTGATCAAGAAAAAGAGCTACCCCACTACTACTTAGATATGCTTTAGAATTGGCACTTCGACTGGAATCATATTCTCTCTATGCTAAATTGGCCTAATGATAAACATTTTAAATGTTTGCCAGGCTAATGAAGTTCTCGTCAAATGCCCTACACTAAACAAACAAACTTCTCCGAAGAACAACCCAGTGGTCGCAATCTCTTCTCTCCGATCTCCAATCTCTTGATTTGAGATTTAAATCTTTTATAACAAAAAAAAATTAAAATTTAATTCCAAAATTTTGAAATTGACCATTTAAAAAATCAATATAGGAGAAAAGAAAGAGAAAATAAATAAATAAATAATATAAAATCAAAATTTGTAAACAAAAATAGAGAATATAAAATTAAAAAAAAATAAAAAATAAACTATCTATAAAGACTTATAATAATAATTATAAAAGTGCATTAATTCAACTTCCAATTCCCATATGCCACTCATTATTATCTAAATTTATCTTTTTAACTAAACTTTTAAAACTTGTATTTTTACGAATAATTTACATCCAGATTTTTAATAATTTATCCTGACATTTTACTAAATATTCTATATTTAAAATCTTATTCCTCCTCATTGATTCATTTTTTGAGTTTTGATTGCATATATCTAAATCATTTTATATGATATTTTCTTATTTTTATTTATAATTGAATTCACTCCTAATTTGATTCGTATCTATTAATATTCAAGTCTATTTTTTTTAATTTTATCACTAATCCTATACCCTAACCTCTTAAGGCAATATCCTAGCTAACTACAAGTCTAGAAGAAAAATTATGGTTGGCCCTTCTCACCTATTATTGGGTTGCTCTATTGCCCAATTGTAAACGGTATAGTGGGCATGCGTTTAAACCTAACGTCCATGCTTGAATTCTGGCGAGTTTTCGAAAATCTTTTCCAACTACGAGTTCAGCCAAAGTTATCAAGCACATGAAATAACCGACAACATATGAATTTCTCGTTAACATATGACGTAAAGTTTATTATGAACTAAAATTTTCTGCAATGCAATGAACAATATTTAGAAATAATTTTTTCTATAAAGAGGTGTATCTCTTATAAATTTGCCTAACTAAACACCTGAGACATATAAATTACGGCAAATATTAATATATTTTGTTTGAGACCAATGGCTGAGAATTTAGACTCTCTTTGCTAAATATAACCCTTTATTATGTGGAGTTTGGCGAAAGAAAATTTGAAATGGAAGTAATGGAAAGTAAAATTATTTGAGCTAAAGGCACAAATCTAAGTAAAGACAAGGTTGCGGGTATGTCCACGTTGTATGGTATTGCAAAGAAAACCCTAAATTCAAACAAAAATTGCAATCCCCAATCAATTTTGACACCAACATCCTATGAGTGTATGAGTATAGTGATCAGATACTAAACTTCCTTAACAAGGATTTTGAATTCGTGTCTTGAGAATGAAAAAAAAACAGATAAGTCAACTAAAAAAATAAAAAAATAAATATTAGAAGAGTCAAAATTTAAAATAAGTTTCATAATATTCGAACCGAAAAAATCAGGTTAGCACCAAAACATTCACATTGGGCACAACTTCTCATCCAAAGGGTAGAGGAAGGCCGATCGTGGCAGCATCTTGTTGGGCCGAGCAAGTTGCCGCTGTGAAAATTGCTCATTTTCCCCATAAGAGGGTCCATGACTTCCTATTGGGCTTCTAAATCCTAAGCCCGTTTTGGATTACTTTAGTGGTAACTTTATATATATATATATATATATATATTAGTGGTAACTTTAATTACATGTTACCCTTCGAGTGTGCAGCGATGATTTTTAAACTAAGTAAATTCATCTCTAATATTTTTAATTACAAATAAAATAATTTTAAAGATAAACAAAACCCCTTTTTCCATCATCATCTACCGACCATGAAGTTTGAATCAATTTCTTTCCCTTCATCTTTTGGTCTTGAAAATTCAACCCCAAAAAGAAAAAAATCGACAGAAAATGTGACCCATGTGGCTATTTGCAAAAATTTTAGAAATCAGTTGCAGTGTTAAAGTAGCATTTCCAATGAAATTGTGGAACTCTATCAAGGTGATGATTCTCAACTTAAATCAAAGAATCTCATAAAATTTAGATACGAATAACGATTCAGCACGTCTTAACCAGTTTTAATTAAATATTTATTTAAATTAATTAAAATATATCAATAATTCTATTAAAAATCAAAGAATACATATTATATATGAGTAAATATAAATTTTGATTTATTTTAATTATAATTCAGACATTATTGCAAAATTTACTTTATACCGTGGTTAGACTTAAAGAAGGATAATTAATCAATTGCGATCACAGTTTTCTTCTCCTGAGCTACCACAGTTAGTTTTTTGGTCAAAAGTAAAAAAGAACTGCAAAGCATTTTAATTTCTTCGACAACAAAGTTGGGTGAAAAAAATATCATCGGACCAAGTGCATTGAACTTAGCTTTTTTGACCCTTAACTATCATAAAATAGCTTTTCCCTCCCGCAAACAATTATCAATTAATCCAAATTTCTTTCCTCCCCATTAAGGTAACGTTAGAAAATTATTATAATGAACTTGTCTCCACATGTAATTAACATATATATTTGATTAAAATAATGCATGTTGATGATTCTAACTTTGCTTTCTGGGCCATATACTTCTGTTTTATGGCCTCACCGGTCGATAAAGTCTTTAATTATTGCAGTTTTAGTGCTGTCCTTATCTTCTTTGATTTGATGTTAACCAAGAGACATCTTCTCCGCTGTATTAAAAGATTCTCCTTAGAATTTTTTCTCTTCACTGTAGTCCTCGGGTCGTGTCTAAGCAATTAGTTTAATAATCACAAATTCCACCCCAAAAATTTTTATTTATTCTTATAAAATTTCAACTGTCCTTTTCATGAGATTTCTAATATTAAAAATCTCATCTAAATAATTAAAAATTTATTCGATATTAAAGACTCAAACGCTTTTAAATCCAATCTGTTTACAAAATTGATTATTGTCTAAATTAAATCGAGTTCAAAAAGAAATAATTAGGATATGATCTGAAAAGTTAAATCTAATATTTTTAATAAAATATAGAATGTATATTTATAAATTAGAAATTAAAAAATTAATTTTGTTAATAGTGTATATAATATTTATTTACCACAGCTTATTTCAAATCGGAATTAAGGAGAAGTGTTGGAGTTTCATGGTGACCTGTTCAAGCAAACTAAGGTTGATAACTAGATATTTTTAAAATGTTTTTCCTGTCCTTCGCTACATTTTCTATGTTTTTATGGCAAATTTTTCTTCCTTTTACAATTTAGAAGGTAAATTATTATTAAACAATACAAAATTATTCGATAACCAGACAGTTTTTAGAAACTATATACTTTTTTATGATTAATAAAATTAAATAAATTTTATGGTTTCACTGTTACTCAAAAAACAAAAGGCTTTTCTCTTATTTGATTTGAAGGAGACGGACTGTGAGTGTGAAAACTCATAATGACTGTTGTAAATTTGTTAGCTTGGAACTTGTTTATCCATAACTCTTGACAGTATACGCCGTCGTACAATCTAGCAGGGTTGTAGAGAGAGAGAGAGAGAGAGAGAGAGAGAGAGAGAGAGAGAGAGAGAGAGAGAGAGTGTGTAAGTTAAGTACAGCTGTTTTTAGAGTGTGGCAAAAACTCAAAAAAGTAAAAAAGGGCAGATGCAATCAGAGCCGCTAAGTAGGCACCAAGCAGAGGATGACAGAGTTCAGTTTGAACTTTGAATCACAAACTTGAACGTACAGTGACATTACTTTTTTTAAAAAAGAAAAAAATATATATATTATTTACATTAATTTAATTTTCTTATATTTTTTAAACCAAAAGGTAATTCTAAATGTTATCTTTATCTATATTATCAAAATTTTTAAAAAATTATCATTTTCAGTTGGCTTTAGTTGCGCTGCTCCCGAAAAAGAGAAGCTCCTTGAAATTATAATTTTTTTTTGTAATTAAGCAAAATTATAAAAATTTTTAGAATCAAGAGAATTTAAATTAAGTAGATCAAAAATTAAATATATAAAATATTAAATTTAATGACAATTATTAAAATGATAAAAAATGATTAGATCAGAAAGAAAATATATACCAAAAGTGAACACTTTAATACTTTGGTTTCTTCGTTTAGAACGATAACAGTATAGATGATAATATAAATCATATAATTTAAATAGATTGGATGAAATTGGGAAAAACATTTGAAATTCTTTACAATCACACAATACAATTACATTACGATTACATTTGAAGGAAAAGTTTTATAGTGTCGTAGTAAGATCTGTACTATTATATGATACCAAATGTTAAGTTATTAAACAATAATAAAAGTATAAAAAAGTTATAATTGAAATGAGAATATTTATATGAATATGTGGTAAAATTAGAAAATATGAAATTAGAAATGAAGAAATATATAATAAGTTATAAATTAGTTAAATTGTCGATAAAATGAGAGAATATCGTTTGATTTGATTCGGGTATGTGCAATGAATAGCTAAAAATATATCAATTAGGAGAACTGAGAATTTAAATATAGAAAATTTAGTAAAATATAGATATAAATTATTAAAAATTTGAATATGAATTATCTATAAAGATATAATAATTAAGAATTTAGATGAACGTATGATTTTCGATAGAAATGAATGACGTACAAAAATTTGTATCAATTAAATTAATATTTTTTTGTTTATCTTCTTGATATTTGTTTTTTATTTTTGATTTTAAAATTTAAGGTTAAGTTTTAAATTGTTATTAATGTTGTTTTTTCGGTGAAACAAAATAATGTAATTTAATTATTGGCATAACTAATTATTTTCGAAGGAAAAACAGAATGGTTTGATTTTTTTTCTTTTTTCTTTAATCTTTATCTCGAATTACTAACCCCCCAAGCCGCTTCAGACACAAGAAGTAAAAATTATTTAACTCGAGTAAGAATCGATGGCAGATCCAGAGAGTGATAGTCCCCTTCACGCAACAGATGACGCAATCCACAGTCTTCCTCTCCTTCATGGACCCATTTCCTCGTGATTTTTCAAAGTATTTAATGAGTAATTAACAAGCCCAACGAAAAAAAACAAATTATGATTGCGAAAGCCACAATAGCTCCGGCGACACGTAGTATTGCTCTTTCACAGTGGGCAACTTCTAAAACCTCCGTCCAATGCAATGACGCCAAAATCCAACGTTATCTATCCTCCCCTCTCTCTCTCTCTCCCCTACCGCCACAAATCTTTTGCTTGAGAGTCGATAGAGAGAGAGAGAGAGACGTTGGCATGACGAGGTCATCTTAAAAACTGAAATATGAAAACATTAAAGGGGGTTAATTTAAAACAGTAGACACCTAGGACCTATATTAGATATGTTTATTCTAAATTGTCAGGAAATGACGCGTGTGTGAAACTGAACTACACTGCTTTAACTCTCGTGTCCTGTTTTTTAGCTATTAATTGAAAAACTGAAACTCGAGTCCTCTGCTTTTTTTGATTAAACTAAACAACGAAGCACGTGACACCCGATTTCCCCGGTTTGACCACGGACCACCATTTTACTTTTTAATCATTTCAAGCCCCGGCGTCGGTCCGTCCGTCCCTCCATTTTAATTATTTCTTTCTCGGAATTGTTAAATAGGAAGCGTATACGAGCGAAGATCTTAATGCCGGCGCAAAGGAGGCAAAAATTTTGAATTTTTGGGTTGTCAAAACTATTTTTTTTTAATTAAATGCTACTAAATATGATTATTTTTCAGCTGTTTTTTTTTTTTCAAATGCACTTACTCTAAAATTATTACGCAAAAGATTTATATGTCACGAGAGTATATAACGTTAATGGGCGCGTCCTAGCCCTATCATTCATCTACCTAAATTTAAGTCGAATAAAGAACATAACAATAACATAAAAACATACAAGTTTACAATTTTCCATTTGATACAAGACATTGTAGGACCACGGAACCACCCTCCCCTCCGGTGGTGGATCCAGAACCCAATGGCAGAGGAGGTAAAATATTTTCATGCAATAGAATGATATATTAATAGATCGATTAATAATTTTAACAGGGGGTAATGTTTTGAATTGAATAGGATTAATATTTATTTGACATATAAAAGTTAATAAAATTATTTTGATATAGGGGAGGCAATTGTCTACCCTCATTTCTATGTGGCTCGGCCACTTCTCCCCTCTTGATTAATCTTATATTATTCTGGATTCTCTTGCTCAAAGGTTTCCTTTGTTCACTAATGTTCCCAGGCATGCACTGCCCTTAAAGTTGAATATAGTCTTACATAAATTGCACGATGGTAGAATATGCCTATTCGCAAATTACATGACAGTCTAATTGCGTTTAAAACTAGACACATATGAACAACATTAAACAAATATTCCTAAAGTTTTTAAATACTATATACAACTGTCGTACAACATTAAACAGTTTGGTAGTACTCTTTGCAAATATTTTTGAAAATTGTTTTTAATTCTATGCTCTCTGCCACAGTTTGCTAACAATTAAAAACTCAACTGGCCGATATTCCAAAGGACCATGAATATTTTAGAAAAGCAAGTTGAAGGGTATTATAATAATAACATAGGACAAAGAAACACTTGTGTTCGACATTCGTCCAAAAATAAGATATCGAATGAATGCAAGATACTATATTTATACCTTAGTGCTAGTGTCCAATCATTAAACTACGAAAAAAACTGGGACAGGGAACAACAACATTGTTTAGAAAGTATATATACGAGATATTATTTAATTTTGCCCTGGGAATGGCATTCATAAACTTCCAAGATGATAGGGTTGGATCTTGGGGGAATGTTTATGGGAGGGTGCGATGTCATACAAGTTCACGGACGTTGTTGATCCTCGCAGCCTACCTAACACGCAATTATGAAAAATAATGCATAATTCGGTGTCAATTAACGAGAGCGAGAGAGAGAGAGAGAGAGACTTTTGCTTTAAAAAAGGCCGACCACAATGTTCGCTGACCGTTTTGGACATTAGGTTTTAACTTGAGAAAAGGGTAAGAAAATAAGAAATAATGGGATTAGGCTTGGTTGTAAAGTAGGGCTAGTTTACCCAAAAGTGAGAATAATTCTTCACTTCTTTTATATAATTTCTGGCAGATTTTCTAAACAACATTGCTTGTCTAATACATTATTTTATCAAAATGTTTGGTTCCTTGTAACAACTTGCCGCTAATATTTTTTTTATGTTTATAACAGCTGAGTTTGAACTTGTTTAGAAAATAGTTCAACATCCATTAAACTTGTCATAATTCGGTGGAAATTTGTTATTTTTGAGTAAATCAATATATTATAATTATAATTTAAATTTCAATGAGTTATCATTTAATCGACACCATCTTTTTTATTATAAAAATTTCAAATTTAAATCTTTTTATGTATAAAAATAATAACTATGATTTAAATTTATATTATATAATAACAAAAATATTATAGTAACACTAATTATACTCAGGTCTCCCTTAACTTTTTTTTATTAGCATAAGAGAAAAAAAAAAAGTTGAAAACATACATAATACAATCTTGGGTATTGTCTCTCCTATGATAAAAAGTCTTTTAATTTCCAAATTTCAAGAACAACAAGATGTCTGAAGTATAATTTGTTTACTTGATATATATAATTTGTAATTTTTTATATATATTCAATAATTTATTATATATTCTCAACATAGCGAAAATTGATATATTATACTGACCATCACTTAAGAATGTGAAGCCACACGATTTGGGAGAAAGGGAAAGATGAAATATTCACTCTCTCTACCTAACTAGTTGAAACTTTACGAAAGAAGAGTGAAGCAATCAACTTTGCTTCCCTGTCCGAACATTATTATAAAAATATATTTTCTTTTATAAATTTTTTTATTTAAGTTATTACTTTTACCTCTAAAGCAAATATATTACCAAAACCATATTTACAGAAGAGTTAATAATTTGACAATGATTACGCGTAAATAAATTTTTAAATTTAAATTTTATACATAAAAAAATATGTATTAAAAGAAATTTATCTCTTAAAATTCAAACGAGTCGAATCGAATTTAATATAATTATCGGATTTAAAAAACACACTAAAGATCAGGTGGCAAAGACAAAGTTTAAAGCACGTCATGGAATAATAATAGAGATTACTATTTGATCGGTGATTAAAAGTTGTAATATGCGAGCGGATTAGCTTTTCTATAATATTTTCATGCGAATGCAAGCTTGAGCTAAAGGGTATAAGACACCATAATCTAGTTAGTTGGTGTATTAATTGAATATTGATTTACTAGAGATTTAATAAAATGTAAGAATTGATAAAATGTAAGAATTGATCGTTGTTGTAATATATGTGTAAAGAAAATAAATACGAGAAAGATTTATCTCTTATAAATTTAAATTTAATTTAATATAATTATTAAATATAGATATTTTATTAAAAAAACCCATAGAGTATCAGGAAAAGAAAAGGGTTAAAGCACATCATGGAATAATAATGGGATTACTATTTGATCGGTGATTAAAAGTTATAATATGCGACAATTAGCTTTTCTATAATAATTTCATGCGGCGGACAATTTAATAATGCGGAATCAAACCGCGTTGCAAATCCTTAATGGCCATTCATTTTGTCCGCTAATTAAATTTTGGGATTAAACAAATGAATAAAACAAAACCTCGGAAGGAGAGAAACAAAAGCTGTGGCAGAGAGAGAAGCAAGCAAAGAAAAGAGTGTTGCGAGCGGCAACACACACACGTTGACACGCCACACGTGCGTCATAAAAAACCTACTAGGTTCAACCCCATAATAAGAAGCAAAGCCTTTAATTATATTATAAACAATTCGATACGAGGAATATTTTATGTGCGGAATCGAAATTTTTTAAACCAGCAATATTCTCTGGAGTATGCGATGAGATTTACCTGAGACTATATAAGATCTTCAATTTAAAAATTTTTAATAAATTTATTTTCTACTTATAAAAGTTATAATTTTTAAAATATTTTTTTATTTTATTTACAAATTAAATAAAAAAGAGACAAATTAAATTAAAACAAACCAAATTATCATTTGATTTACCATTCACCATTTTTCTTCTTTTTCTGGTATCAAAAGAACTTGATTTCCAATTTTACAATAAAAAACTTCTTTAAATTGTATTGCATTATCTTTTTTGAGTAATAATATGATTGATGACAGATAGAATTTTACAAGACATAATTTAATTATGTTAAAATTAACATAAATTTTTTAACGATTTATATATTTAATGATAGTATACTAAATTTTTAAAAATAAGTTTTTAAATTTAAAATTTGAATATAAGAAAATAGAGAAATCAACTCATAAATTAAGTCCCACAACTAATTAAATCAAATTCAACAATTTTTTAGATATTCATGATGAAATATCAAAAAAACAAATTAACATAAGTTTTTATTTGTTATAATGTAACAAGGAAGTTATGTTACATAAACCTTCTCTCAATCGTATGTCTTTTGGTAGACTAAATTCACAAAAAAAAAAAAAAAAGTACTCCATTCCATTCTACTTTAATTGGTGTATTAATTTTTTTTTTTTCAAATGAGGTCACGTTTTATTTAGTGAATTTTATAAATTAGTAACTTTACTATTTTATTCCTGCAAAGCATGCGAAACAATTTCATTTAATAATACTTCTCCAGCAAAATGGTTTTTGTCAAACAAAATCATGACAATTAATGTATATATATATTTTTTTGTTATTTTTCTTTAAATAACTTTATTTGGATAGAAGGAAGTAGTATCATTTTTCTTATCTTATCATTTGCACTTTTTCTGGCCTATTTTCAAAATGAAATAGTGAAAAAAAAAACTCAATTTTAAACCGAATGCTAGTTATTAATTAAATTTAAAGTAAATAATTGCATAATTTAAAATTTTAAAATATACAAAAGTGTAAATAAAGAAAAATGAATTATAAGTGTGTAAATATAAGACAATATGACAGAATATATATTTTTATATTTTACTTGCATCTTTGAGTATTTACACCATCTTCCTATACAAAGCGACAAAAGCTACCTGTCAGAAATATCTGCTTCGTCAGCCAGTTCTCGCTCTACCGGTTATAGCCGGTGTCTCATCCCCGGTTTCTCGAAACCCTATGCGCAGAACTTCAATGAGAGAGGGAGAGAGAGAACAGAGATATTTTGGGTGTTAGTGTGTTGAAGTGTCTGAGTGTGCGAGTTTGAGTGAAAAACTGAGGCGTGAACCTCCGTAATCCTCACCCTCTCTCTCTCTCTCTTTCTCTCGCTCTGCGCTAACGTGCGCCAGAGAACTCTGCAAAAAAATATTTTTGCAGTTCATAAGGGAAGGAAGATCATCACCATCATGATAACCCTTCTTGTCATCATCTTCTCTCTCCTCTCTTCTCCTCTTCATTAAAACCCCAATTAGCTTCTTCCCTCTCTCTTTGTCTCTCTCCTCAAGCTTACTCGGAGTTCATTAATGGCGGAGGGTTTCGAACCTTACCACGTCCCACAACAAAGCAGACGAGAAAAACTTCGAATCTTGCAACAGCAACAACAACTACGAGAACCCACTTCAACGACATCACAATCTCTCCCGCTCTACGATCCCTCTCTCATTTGCTCCGATTTGCTGACCTGTCATCCTCACCACCAACACCCACTTTCTTCAAACGTTGTCAAAGAAGAAAACGTCGCTAATTTGATGGGTTTCTTTGGAAGTTCACTAGACCCTTCATCTTCTTCTTCCTCCTCAGCTCACAATCATCATCAGCATCACCACCATCCTTTTTTGGATCCTGTTAACATAAACCCTACTTCAATTCAAGACATTAACAACAATCATTTTCTCTATGACAGTCAGTTGATTTTCAAGCCAGAGCCTTTGTCTTTAACTCATGAGACTAATTCCACTACTACAGGAGGAGGACAAGGTCTTTCGTTGTCTCTCTCTTCTCCTCATAGTATTCCTCTCGAATTGAATCTTCAGCGATATGATTCAGCGGCGGCGATTAATTTTCACCACCAGAAATTACTTGGAGGAAGTTATGTAGTGCAAGGTGGTAACATGGTTGTCGAAGGAGGAAGTGGCGGTGGTTCGACGTCATCGGTTCCACTCGGGCCGTTTACGGGTTACGCTTCGATTTTGACGGGATCGAGGTTTCTGAAGCCTGCTCAACAATTGTTGGATGAGTTTTGCAATGTGGGTAGTAACGTTGGAGTTTGTGCGGACAAGTTTGTGGAGGATCATGCGGTTTTGATGGATCCTACGTTGGAGAATTTGGACGGTTCTCTTGCCAGTGGTGATGCTGGAGGTGAAAATAGAGGAAAAAAGTCAAGGTTGATTTCAATGCTCGACGAGGTGTGTACTTGGTTTGCACCTTTTCTCGGTTAATTTTGCATTGCAGCTAATTATTTAATCTGAAAATGTACCCTTTTTGTTATCTTATGAATTGAACGTTCCAGGCTAGACTAGATTATCAAAAGTCGTTTGTAGCAACATAAGAAATTTTGCCAATTGGGATTTTTTTTCTTATGATTAATAAATTTTCCATTCGATTTTTTCAAAGAATTGGTGGAATTTTTGGAAAGTTGAGTTGGATCTTTATGCAACCTACCAAATTGGCAATAATGAAATCACCGTTAATGAGGAGTTTGAACAGCTGGATCGATGAGTTACTCATTGTGTATAGTATGGGAAAAAGTGACTAGAGAGAACTTGAACCAGATGGTGATTCTTAGGAGATAGGGTTATTTTGTAAGCAATGTCCTTGGGGTGACTATTGTGTGTGAACTCGAAGTAGTAGATGCTTTGTCTTTATGCATCATGAGATGGTCGTATAGATCACAGAAAATCATCTTTTTATATAAAAGTTGATTGTTGGGAATATATGCATGAAGTTGGTGTCCTAAAGTGTCTGACAGCATTAGGAGACGGAGTTCTAACTGGGTAAAAACTTAACCGAGTCTGGTGTTGGTAATGTGCATAAAGTTGATTAAGGGAATCCATCTGAAAAGATTTAACAATCAAAACAAAGCGTAATGCTATTCTTAGCCTAGGGAAGGTGAACTTGACAAGATGTCTGTCCTTTTTCTATTTTTTACAAGATTAACAAGGGAGTTTCCATATTGGCAAAATTACTACTACATTGCGGTTTATATGGAACTAACCTTGTATTTATACTTTAACAATCGATGCTAGCTAGAGATGTTGTCCTACCTCTATGAAGATTTAGTTGTGCATTTTACAGATGGACAAGATTTTTATAATCTCGCTAGTTGATGATTGAATGTTTTCAGACTTGCTTGAAAAGCAAGTACATGATGATATGGAGAGAAAATTGGCTACCATCCCTTAAATGGTATATTATCCATGGCATGTTTTGGAACTTGATTTGCTTTATTTTCTCAAATGCTGCATTGTAATTCCTAACTAAAATATAAGCTGGGTTGTGTGTGAGAGTTTGCTAGTGTGCTTGTTTTTATTAGATTGATATTGTTAGGTTTTAATAGTGTGGTAATCAAGAGGGGGTCCGTTAATTTAGTAGATCAAGTAATTGGCTAGATGGACTATTTCCAATTTTTGGTTCTAAAAGGACACCATTCAAATTCTAAGGTTGATTTTGGGCTGGTTAGGAGAAAAGTTGAATAATTCTGTGGCAACCTAGAGTTACCCACCTTTCCAAATTCATGAATTCTATTTGTAGCTAGAAAAACAGATGTTATTTGGTGTGAAAAATTGTGTCAATCTTAATGAAATTGATAGCTCTTGGGCATAGATTTTCAAATTTTTTTTTCCCTCTGGGCTGCAGTCATTTGCCTACTATCGAATCTAGTCTAAATTTGATATGTTCTTCTTTATGCCTTGCCTACTTAAGGCATTTTAGTTCTAGGCCGATCAGCTAGAAATATTTTCTTATTGCACATTGGAATTTAAGATGTATCCCCTCTGCTCTGTGATGTTTCTACCTTTTAATAATTTATTTATTATTTGCTTGCTAAAAGCAAAGGGAGAAGGAATTTCTACTCTCTACGAGCAAACATTCTCCTCTTACATTTTGTGGCAAAATTCTTCTAAGCATAAGTTCTTGGCTTGTGGGCTTGTTCCTTTGAAGTCATGTTGGTTTAGTTTTGTGCAACATTTCAGGTTTTCAAGGCACTTCATTACCACATGGCGTTTTTTTGTTGGCCTAACTGTAAATAAATTCTACGACAACAAACAACAAACCCTAAATGAATTCTATATATAATAATATATTTTATATTAATATATACACAATTCAACTCAGGAACACTTTCAACCGCAGCAGATTTGTGAGCTAGGCCAATTTATAATGTGCATCCAATCCCAAAGGGAGGTTTAAAACCCTACTTTGCATTTAAAATTTTAGCTCCTATCTTGTTCTAGTTGTTCCAAGTTGTGTCCCAGATTTTTGCTTACATCTAGGCCTAATATTTAACGCCATTGAGTTAAATAGAAAACGTGCAAGTTTGTAATTTGTGTGGCTCATTCTTAGTCAACTCTTCTTTTAAAAAAAAAAAAAAAAAAAAAAAAAATTGCATGGGTTGATAAATGGTCATCCTCCAAAGAGTCTTAAATATTTACATATATTTGTGCCTGACATAGATATTAAACCTTTTCAAGGGAGAAGCAAAAACAGATAATTCAAAGAGAGTGGTCTTTTTGTTGGTTTTCGTGCAATTCATATGCCAACAATGGAATTTGATTAATCTCTATGTGCGTGTGAACTTGATTCAGCTTTTGCTGAGGTCTTTTATTGCACGAGGGAAACAATTGATTACGTGAATCATTGTATTTTCATCTATATACCTCTGATGTATTTTGGGGAAATTCTTTAATTTCAATTATGAGATTTTGGATATTTAATTAATTTTTTCGGCCTTTTGTCTCCACTAGGTTTACAAGAGATACAAGCAATATTACCAACAGATGCAGGCCGTCTTGCATTCGTTTGAGTCTGTTGCTGGGCTTAGCAATGCTGCTCCATATGCAAATTTGGCTTTGAAACTTATGTCCAAACAGTTCCGGTGCTTGAAGGCTGCAATTACTGATCAACTGCAAGTCAACAATAAGACTCATGGACATTTGAGCTATGGAAAAGATGAAACTCCAAGGCCATATGGTAATGATAGGGGCCTTTATGGGCAGAGGCGGGTTCATAGCTCTGGTGCATATTTTGATCAACAACCTGTTTGGAGACCACAAAGAGGACTTCCTGAGCGAGCTGTTATTGTGCTTAGGGCATGGTTGTTTGAGCACTTTTTGCATCCGTATGTAATTGTTCAAATAATTAAAACTTTTTTTAAGTGTGTTCTTTTTGTTACATCATTATATGCTCGTGAAGCAATTTGATATTATCTTCCCCCGCACCCCCCATTGTCCCCCATTGTTAAAGAGGTTTTGTACTTGTGGAAATATTAATAGAGTTTAGTTTTTCTTGTTGCAGGTATCCAACTGATACAGACAAGCTAATGCTGGCCAAGCAGACAGGTCTAACACGGAGCCAGGTGGGTTGCTGATACTGTAAACTCAAATTATTCAACGTGATTTACGTTTTTGTACCACTGTTAAATGACGCATGATGCTTTCAAAATGTCCTTCAATCATAGCATGTGCATGTTCATTTACAGTGTGAATGTAGTTTTACAAGGAGAACAGGATAGGCATGATGCTTAAAACTTGGTGCATGAATGCATGATTTACTTTATCTTCTTTTCCTCTTATTTAAATTCATTTTGTTTTCTAGAGGTTTTGACAGGATTGTGTTTATAAATCAGGTTTCTAACTGGTTCATCAATGCGAGAGTGAGGTTATGGAAGCCAATGGTTGAAGAGATACACATGCTTGAAACACGACAAGCTCAAAAGGCTTCACAGAAGGATGAAAGAAATGTGAACAGGCCAAGTGAAATTATACCTCCATCAAACTTGCATGCGCCTGAAAACTCCACCTCTAACCAAAAAGCCGCCCAGGACCCTCCTCCTAAGCGCACTAGAAATGAAATTCCCATTATTCCTGTTAGTGGGGATGAAACAATGGACATGTCTTACAACCACTTGTCAAGCCATCGACATCTGGGGGTTGGTGTGGGCATGGTAGGGGGAAGCAGCAATGTTTCTCTTACGTTAGGCCTCCACCAGAACAATGGGATTGGCTCGTTGGAACCATTCCCTATCAGTGCAGCTCATCGATTTGGATTTGACTCTAGTGAAGGAATTGTCACGGGTGGCTTTGAAGCACAAAATCGGCATTTTGGAAGGGATATCATTGGGGGGCAACTTTTGCATGATTTTGTTGGCTGAAGGTCTCTTGCAGCATTTATCCCGTATCATCCCATTGAATTTTATACTAGGCATGGAAATAGAATCAATATGCCCCTATCAATTGCCATAATCCCAAATATCATCAAATGGTTCAAGTCTGAATTGTGAGACCGGCACTCGAAGAGTGTAGTATCATCCTCACAAGGTGGTTGTACAACACAGAAGGATTGGTATGAAATTGTTGTATACTACATTCAATATATATATGTGGCACAAAATGGTACCATTACTCGTTTCAGGAATGTGTTAGCCTGTGTAAATAAAAATTCCTTCAAGGGTTTCTGATTTGGTTGCTAGGGTTGCTACTTGGATCATGAGCACATGTTTGGATCACTGCGGTCATGTACTATTGCAATATTATGGAAAAAAATGATTTGGTATTTGTTGGGTACTCTCCAAAGTTATGTTCTTCACGTGCCTGGCAGAATCTTATCAAGAGTAATTTCCTTTTGATTTATCAGACTAGTGTGGATTGGTTGCCCAACCTAGTCTTCACCGAGAATACCGACGAAACTGAGCAGTTCCTGTTTTAGCTGTAAATGAAATCCGTCCAAGAACTAAACATAGAACGATGCAAAGAATGTTTTTAAGGTTCCACCAGCGCTAATGTTTCGCCTACTTGGTTTCAAGGATGATTTTCAAGTAAATACATTGGGGGAGGGGATTTTCACCTTGTACGGCCTTTCTAAGGAAATGCTTCCGCCGGGAGGGGGGGCGAAGGGACATTTTCTGGCCTTTCTGGTAAATGTCCAAGTGCCAACATGACCGCCATATCAACATCATCACACCAGATGCAATAATTATGTAAATGTGGTGGTCTATTAGTATTGTTACGACGAGACCGGATGACCTGAAGGGCTTAACAACCAGGGCAAAGTTCACCTTTGTGGATGCTCGATTATTGCAGAAGGCTTTTATAATTTATTTATCAAAGCAAAACCATACGACATTTGCATGACAGATTGCACGTGACAAGAATAACAAATCAAAGAGGTAAATAACAAAAAATGAAGCTTGAGTTATAGTTTTGTATGTAACACAACCGAATACCTTAAAATAATGTTTGTATAGAATTTATATAAACAGTATTCTTTATTCTCACATTCTTTTAATATTATAGTATGAATATAGCATGTAAACTATCTGAGTTAGCAAATCCTATGCACGCCTAACAGTGAACTATCAAATAATGCAGGACAAAACAGTGCCCTTTATAAGTTTAAGGGAAAGCATGGGGATGTGCAAGTATACAGATAATTGTACGGTATGTGAGAGAGAGAGAGAGAGAGAGAGAGAGAGAGAGAGAGAGCGCATCTTTATATGGTATGATACGATATTCATAAACTCAGAAGAAGAGAGCTGGATGTGCGTGTTATTATAATGATTGCACCCTATCCCTATAGGCTATGCTCCAACTCCATAGCTGCATGTAGGCATCTAATGGTCCAAAGAATTTTGTAATTCATGAGGGAATAAATTCAACGCAAACAAAAAGCAAGGATTTCTGGGGAAAAAGTTGGCTCCAAACTCGAGGTTTTAATAATCCTAGACTTCAAAAGCAAACATAGGAAAATTATTACTTAATATTTTTTTGGTGCAGTTCCCCTATTATAATAATTATATTTATTTCACTCGCACGAAGATTATTACTTAATGTCTTTAATTCATTTTTATTTTACTGTAATATTTTTTATTAAAATATTTATTAAAATATTTATTAAAATATTTATTAAAATATTTATTTTATGTAAATATGACTATTTTCTAGAATAATAATAATTTTTTTTTATTAAAAATTCAGCTACTCTCATGTACCTTCTAGCTCTCAACGATTCCCCTAAATTCTGGTTAAAACCTTTCAAATAAAGTGGCCCAAAAGTCGATCCGAACATCCTGGGCTAAGGCGGATCAAAATCCCTCTCTTTGAATTGGGCTTGAAGGAACACCGCTAACGTAGCCCAGTCTTTGTTTTGTTCGGACTCTTTTCTCCTCTGCAGGGGACTCTTACAAGCCCAATCTTCAGAGTGATTCAGGTGAACCGTCATCATATGGTGACTTGACTTGATCTCCCTCAATTTTTTTTTTTTTTTTTTTTTGTAATAATCCGGTATTTTACACTCCCAAGTTTTGAACTTAACACTTGATTAAAAGAGTTAATACCTTACTTTCTTAACCCCCACCCCCTATCTCTCTTAAAAAATCCCCTAGACATTGTTGAAAACCAAGAAGATGGATGGTCGGCTGTAAGTTTGGGCCGGAGGCCCATCCTGGTTAGGTCGCTCTGGTCCATTTTGTGACCCGTTTGGCCATCCTCTTTCCACCCAAAAAGGAAAAAAATAAAAACAGTGAGAATGCAAGGCCACTCATGTTCATAGGAAAGCTGATCAATGTGTTGATTTGTTAATGTTATACACCCATTGCCTATGAGTTTCAACTCAAATGCCACCGATCCCTTTCTCTTTATAATAGGCTTAAATTTAAGTCTTACTATGAACAAAAATAAAAATGTTATAAACCCATTTGTTGCACCGGGGCGAGTCTGCCAAAGCTTGGCCAGCCCATTATTTTTTTTTGGGTATTCATAACAAGTATTTAAATATATATTCTGATTAAATTGATTCAACTATTTGTAAGGCTCTATTTACGAGATAATTTTCAGAATATAATTTTTTTTGTTCAAGTTTTAAACTCAAAATTTGATTAAAAAATTTAGTATCATATCTCACTATTCTAATTATCTGTTGATCCTATGTTACGAATTTCATATTGGATCTAAAAAAATCATAAAAGCCTACTTAAATCCAATAATCTTTCTTATTTAACAGATTGATCTTTTGAATTGAGTTTTTTTATTGAGTTTGAGTCTAGATCCATAACAAGTTGATATTAAAGCCTCTGATCCAATATAGAAAAGGATTATCTGGTACCACAAAAAGTCCTAAGTGAAATTCGTTCAAAGAGAAAAAGGGTTATCTAGTGCCATAAAAGAGTCCAAAATGAGAGTTATTCGTAAATGTTTGATTTCTAACAATATTATGAATCTCACATTGGATAAAAAAAATCTGAAATGTTTACTTAAATTTAATAGATTCACTTATATAACAGATCAATTTTTTAAATCAGCGTGGGTACGCGAAATCCATCATATTTTTTCTTCGAGCCTTCGACACCCTTACAAGCGGAAAAAAAGAAGGGAAAAAAAGGACGGACTAGATTTATGTGTGGCATGGGGTTGGTGGGAGGATATCGGGGGTGAGGAGTTCGTGACACATGGTTTAGCTTACGTGGGCCCAAGATGTTCAGATATAGGCATGTGATTTTCGTGTTCCTTTTTTACTTTTATTGTGTTTAGAATTTCATGGTCCGTTTCATGCCCCCACACTTCGCTCTCATCATTGAAGTTTAGGAAATAATTCTTTTTATGGTGTTCAAATTTCATGAATCAGATGGCTCTCATCATTTTTTTTTTTAAATTCAATTTAGACCACGTTGTTGTATTCCATTTTTAATTTTTTTTCACGTGTTCATAAATATATCATATTATTATTATTACTATTATTATTATTATTATTATTTAGGAGGCATAGGTTATTAAGAATCTAAATTGATTCTAAAGTAAAAGTTCTAGAAAAAATAGGATCTTAACTTTTGATTACTTCCACAATAGGGTTTTTTTTTTTTTTTTTTTTTTACTCTTTGTCCGAAATAAATGCTTTTCATATTAATAAGTGAAATTATAATTGAAATTCATTAGATAAAAGGTTTTAAACAAAAAAATATTAATTTTTTATTTTTATTAATGAAATTGAATATTTATTCAAAAATTTAATAAACAAATCATATTAGTTGTTAGATAAAAAGTTGTTATTCAAAAATTGAGACATGATATTCTCTCTCTCTCTCTCTCTCTCTCTCTCTCTCTCTCGCATGTTCACATCGAACAATTTTGAATGCCGACTTTGAAAATCTTGACCATCAAGAATCATCTCATCTCCAACGAACGCCAACACTCTTCCTTAGGGTTTTCAGTTTCTCTCTCTCTCGCTCGCTCGCCCTCTTTCTTCACCACGATGAAACCATCTCTCTTCCAGTTTCACTAGGATTAATCAATCTCACGAAAACCAGTCTTGAGAGAGAGAGAGAGAGAGAGAGGTTGTTGGGCATGCAAACGGAAGCTAGAGTAGGAGGAAGCCACGGTGCAATTGCCGTCGACGATGGCTGTTCTCGGAAGTTTCTCCGGCAGCACCACCAGGGGACCAAGCAGCCACAACATCAGCACCACTCCCAGATTGGGACCTCTCTCTCAGCTTATCGCCGGCGGTGTTGCCGGTGCCGTTAGCAAGACCTGTACCGCTCCTCTGGCCCGTCTCACCATTCTCTTTCAGGTTGCATTTCTGCTGATTTTTGTTTGCATTTCTTTTTTTTTCTCCGATTGATGTTTCGATTTTGGAGGTCTATTCTGCTCGCCATTGACTGGGTTTTATAATTTTTGTGGTTCAAGTATTAATTGTCTTGTGTTTATTGCTTTTATGTAGTTGTAGTGATGATTGATTTTACGTATGTAGTTTTAGCTTAATTGTCATAAGACTCGAGGTCTCTGTGATTTGATTTAATTAGGAATGGAAGCGTTGAGCCTTTTAATTTCTTCGTCTGGGGAGTATCTTTTAGGAACCAGCACTTTCCTGGAGTTTGGAGGAATAGAAGTGGAAACTATGTTGCAGCAACCCCTGTAGAAATGGAGGCAGTGGAGTCGGTCCTGTCTAGAAAGACACAACACATTAATATGCTTTGTAACTTAACACAGTACAAGAATTTTATAATGTTGCTGTGTTTGTGTCCATAGTTCGTATGCGCCCTTCAAGTGGAATCAATGACAACTTAATTTCCAGCAACCCTCTCTCTCGCACTCTCCTTTGAAAAAAAATAAAAAAAAAAACCCACTTTTAATCACTGTATATTGTTAGATACCACAAACCATTAAAGTCACACAAGAACTTAAGGTTGCTGATTTGTATGTGAAATAATCTCCGATCATCAACTAATCGATGCTTGCTGTGGTGATTATGTTGATGGATTAGCTTTGAGCCTTCTTAATTACATTTGTTTCAATCGCTTTCCTGGCCTTTTTTTTGTATATTGTATTAAATATTCTTCACATGCTTCAGGTACAAGGAATGCACTGTGATGCTTCCACCTTAAAAGGGGCTAGCATACGGCATGAAGCTTCTCGTATCATTAGAGAAGAGGGATTCAAGGCATTCTGGAAGGGGAATCTTGTTACCATTGCTCATCGTCTTCCTTATTCTGCAGTCAATTTTTATGCTTATGAGCGCTACAAGAAAGTAAGAATTTTACCATTATTTCATCATAGAAAGTTCAGTTTGTGGATAGTGATTTTTTATTTTAACATCTTTCTAATTTATTAGCTGTGCCCCTTAACTTTTGCAGTTTTTGCAATCAATACTGGGCCTTGAAAGGCATGGAGAAAATTTGGGTACTGATGTTTCTGTGCGACTTCTAGGGGGTGGAATGGCTGGTGTTACAGCTGCCTCCATTACATATCCATTGGATCTTGTTAGGACCCGCCTTGCTGCACAGGTAAAGTAAATATTTTCAGAAGTTACTAATCTTCCCAAAATTAGAAGTTGAAGTCTTGTCTGGTGAAATGAAATTTTCCCATACACACCTGTAGAGGTGGTGGATATGGGGTGACAATGCGGTTGGAATGGTTTGCTTATCTTGGTGCGGGTCCAATTTCTTCATATTAGTAGGCATTTGTGTGGCCTGAGAGTGCCTGCATAAGTCTTCTTTCTCTTATCTTTTTTTTTTTTTAAGGGGGGGGGGGGGGAGGGGACATTCTGCTTACATGTTCTGTTGATGAACCATCTTCAGTAGGACTTCTGAAATAATTTCACGTTGTTTTTGAGGAACCATCTAAATGAACTTAGTAGAATGATTGTAAGCTCAAGATCTATTTGCTCTTTATACTCTCTTGGTTATAGACGTGGGTTATTCCACATAATGTTTGATCTAACTAGCATGTGTCTTTTCAACTTTGTAGATGTGATTTTGTGCACCCTTTTATGCCATTTTCACTATGGCTGCCTTATATAAATTGGTTTGAACTCTTTCAGAGAAATGTAATATACTACAGAGGCATTTGGCATGCACTTTCTACCATCTGTAAAGACGAGGGCCTTTTGGGCTTGTATAAGGGGCTTGGAGCAACATTGTTGGTAGGCTTTTTTTCCTGTAATCCTCTCCCCCATTGGCTTCTCTGTCCTTTGTCTTTGTAATTTGCTGTTCACTGAAATTTATCTTCTGATGCAGGGCGTTGGTCCTAGTATTGCAATAAGTTTTTCCGTTTATGAGACATCTAGGTCCTATTGGCAATCTGAAAGGTGATGACTTTTGGAATGAAAGATATCTTCCTCTTTAATATTTTATCTGTCTTCTCTTACTGATGTAATTCAACAATCTTGACATCAGGCCTGATGATTCTAGTGCATTGGTTGGGCTAGCTTGTGGCAGCCTCTCGGGTATTGTATCGTCAACTGGTGAGTGATGTAAACCTGCCTGCGTCAATCAAATTTACCGCTGTTGTTTCCCTATCACCCTTTTTGACATGGATTTTGTTATATAGGATTCAATGATTTATATTGTTTTGAACTTTATAGGAGATTTTGAGGAAATTCTCTCTTTATATAAAACCATATTATTGTTATATGCAGTTTCTCTATAAATTTCCAAACTTACTGCTTGAAGCAAACTTAAGCATGCTTTTGAAGTGGTCATTTTTTTTTTGCCCTTCCAAGCTAATGATGCCTCCATGCATATTTTAAGGATGGGTTTAGGTAGTAGTTGAAGGTTGAGCTTTACCACAGCAGTGATTGCTCCAAAAGATTGTGCATTCAAGTCAGGAAGCACCTGGGTTTTCAGGGTGTCACTATTTGTGTCTAACCTGTCATGGATTCCACAATACTTGGAGCTTCGCGCATTTGGATGCCTTTTCAGGGCAATAAGCTTGTGTGAATCTCAAATATCTAGCCTCCTAATTATGTTTTGAACCTATATTTAGTAAATGCAATCCATGTCCAAGTGCATTTAGTATACAAGTTCAGGGTATCTCCTTGTGGCTTGTGTTTCCAATATGTAGGCGTTCCAAGGGAAAAGATGAGTAGAACCATAATTTATTGCTCTTTATTTAAGTTTGTTGAAGCTGGTATATTAGACATCGATCCAACATGGTCATGCAGTATGGTTGCACAAGTGCCTATGTGTCCTGAATTATTGGCTAATACTGGGCGACTTGTAGATGTGTTTTCTGATTTCTTATGCCATTCCCTTTCCATCTTAATTACTGGAGTTGGTGAATAACAGTTTCTTATGAAGGCAGAGGTGCTGCCGCCTAAAATGCATACATGTATGATGTATCTATGCTTCTATCTAAAAAAATTATATGATTTATCTATGCTTGTTCCCATTGATTGGATGTGAAGTGTGGGAAAACTGGGTGTAAAAGTCTTTGTGATACTGCAATTTCCTATGCACATGTGCATGCCTTTTATATTTATGAGCTTAAGCGATTTGGAGGCTTTCAGAGTTATGTTGACAATCCAAGTGGTTGTATAGAACACTACAAAATCTGAATTGAATTGGACAATTTCAACATGGCTAACTACAATAGAAATATTTTATTGATCTAACACTGGATGTTATTTTGTTCATCACTGCCACTTTCCTCCCTCTCTCTGGCTTATCAATCATTCCTGCTTTGTGCAGTAACATTTCCCCTGGACCTTGTGAGGAGAAGAATGCAATTGGAAGGTGCTGCGGGTCAAGCACGTGTATATAAAACGGGCCTGGTTGGCACATTCAGGCACATCATAAAGGCGGAAGGTCTGCGTGGTTTATACCGAGGGATTCTGCCAGAATACTTTAAGGTTGTTCCGGGAGTCGGAATTGTTTTTATGACATATGAGATGATGAAGATTCTTCTAACACACTCCTGCTGGTGAATAATTGATGCTGTTTAGAGACACCCCTGTAATTTGCCTCTCCATCTCCAAATTTGTGATGGACTTCATTGTGACTTGAATCTGGAAGAATGAGTTGGTTATACTTGAAAAGCTGTAGGTAGACGGTTCTCCTGGTGATGTACCCTGAAATGTACTCTTGGTAGTAAATTTTTGTCACTGCTGCCATAACTCAAATTTTTCGGTGTATAGCTAGTTAGGAGAGCTTAGCATGAGGCACATCAAATGTATCGAAGCAATGGTACATTTAGGTCTTAGCACTTATTATAGACATGAATATATGGATGATCATTTCATGATCACCAGTCTGTATGTTGTTTTCCCCAGGTTATGCTCACAATTTTTCATTGATTAAATTCTATTTGTAAGAGAATAAAAGGTAATAAGTTCTTGAAGTTGTCAGTCATTTGGTGGAGAATGGATTTGGAAATTCCTTTATAGGCCGGGAGAAATGGTTCTCTCTCCATAAAATCAGAGCAAATGGCAAAATTTGTGATCTTATGGCCATCACTCGATGTGGTTGTCTTACTGTTAATACAACCATTTTTAAGTCTCTCTCATCCCCACCGAACATTTTCTTGTCAAAATATACTTTTCCCCCCTTTTTAGTATGCAAGCAAGATTTGATTATAAGTTTTTTCTGAATATTTCAAAAATGTTTATTAGCTGAATTAGCTCATACCCATCGGTGACACTATGGTCTGCTCCATGGCACTGATGAAACAGAGCATGTGCATGGTGCACCCTCTATTTTCCTCCTGAGCTACAATTTTATTGCGCTTTGATATGGACTCGAGAGCATTATATAGAAACAACCCCACATGTTATTCCTGCGAATACTGATATTTTTCAATAGGAGAAAAGAACCTTCACCAAAGCTCCTTAATGTCTGTTTATCTGTGTCCCCACTCCTTGCTTCTATTAATGAATTTATACCTCTGTGTGTGTATTTTATATATATGCACATAAGATACCTATTAGTCCAAATTAATCATCCATCTCTGCATGAAATGTGGGGTATTACATGTTTGGACGCAAATCAAGAAGCTGTTAATTGGTGATTACTGGTCACTGACATAGATTGGCGAATCTCATATTGCCTGGGAATAGAATGTTTCATTTAGGAAAAAGTTAATGCAAGACTGCATTATCTGGGACTGCAGTATCTGGTGCAGAATGCAAATATCATGCTTTTTTCTCTTTCAATAGATCATCACTGAAAGAGAGAGCCAGAGAATTATCCCCACCGGGCGGATGAAATGAGCACACGAAGCAACAGATTCTTGTACACTGCTTCGAGTGATTGGAAAGAGAGGGAAACAAAAAATGCTTTTGTAAAAGTATTTACCAGCATTTTTCACTGTGCTTCTTGTTTAAGGCTCCAAGTGACATTCTGCCTTTGAGAAAGCATACAAGGATATATAGAACACAAACATCATTGTCTACGGAAAGGAATGGTACCACTCCTATCATTGGTTAGCGAAGAAAAAAGGGCAAAGAGAGACCACCGTATCTTGGCCTCTATACTACACCTCATAGCACGCTACTTGGCACTACCAACCTCTACGAAGTTGGAATTTGTCATTTCGCAATATCAACCACTATAAATAGCTTCCATCTCATGCCTATTGGGCAACAAGCTCCTCCTATGTTAAAGTTATGCTTCTTTCTTCTTCTCCTTCTTGGATGGGATTCTTCATGGGGAGTGAGAATAGGTAATCTGCATCCTGAGGCTCAGAGGCCTTGAGCGTAGAGTCGGTATGATTATTGAGTCTGAGCCTCAGGGTGTAGATGACCTCTTTGCCACTACCAAAACCAAACAACAGCCATCCCTCCGACTTTAATCAGTTCACTCCATTCTGTTGGTGCAACTTCTTGGGGCATGACAGTCTCACCCTGCCATCTGCCATATCATCTCTATGCTTAATTCTATGTTCACTATTTGTTATTAAATGACCACCGAAATCTTTTCCCTTAGCTTATCTTGATTCTATGTTCACTTGCTTATTTGCTCAGGGAGGATTAGATTCAGCAGGCAGTCTATGCTGACCAACGTTGCAGGCCGCCTTTTGGCTATTACTCCATTTACCGATGGAAAAAGCAAGGTAGCTAGAACATAGCAGAACTCCCACCCCCAACCACACAATCCAACAACAATACACCTTGGGGAGACGGAGATCACTAAAGCAGATTTTGGCATCAGATATTTGGAGTGAGCTGGCACGTTGTGCATCAATCAACGTTCATATAGTATGTAAGAACCCTTATGTTTGGCAAACACATGCACACCTTCAAAGATGTAACAGCTCGTCCCAAAATGGTGGGACCACGAGCTAGGAGGTTCCTCTCTTTCCCTGTTCCTTGGATAATGGTATGTATTATCCTCTCTTTTCATCCTTTTGATGTGCTTCCTACGTCCTATACCCACTATCATGGAACCCCAAAACGAACCTCTAAAAAATAAATGAAAATGTCCCACGTTGCTCAAAGCATCCCACAAACTAGGGCTATGGATGAGCAACATACTTCTAAATACGAAAGAGATCTCTTTCAAGAAAAAATGACCTGGAGGCTCCAAGAAACATGCAAACACCACCGCCATCAAGCTGAAATTCGTCCGCATACGTACAAATTATACTATGGTGTATCATAATGCTCTTTTCGAGATGGGTCCAGTTCAAACTATCATAAGGTGAAAGAATTCCGTATCCAAAGATGCTCAGTCAAATCCGTCTATGCGAATCCCAAAACTTTCCAAGAAATGGTTGGGTACCTTAGTATTTCAATGAGCAAAAAAGGGGGAAAAAAAAGTTGAAGGCACCATGGAGCAGATGCCATAAGAGAACACATTCCAATACCCTAAAGCAAAATGGCAAATTAGAGTCCACAGAGCCCCCAAAAAGCAGAGGGAAGGCTCTGTTCATACAATGGTGAATATTCAATACTTTTAACTTTCTTTTCATCCTTCTCTATAAAACTTTATCAGCACCAGAGAAAATCATTCCTTCATGACAACATATAATTTCCAAACAAAGAGAAAAGCGCAATTCAAAGTTTTTCCTTTTCCGATAAGTGAATGTCTTCGGCTCTCTGCTGGACTCCAATGGCCTCATCCTTGCTCTCATTCAAGTCTTTACCATCCTTAAAGACAAGAAACTCCATCATCTCCACCCGGAAAAATATAAAACTTCCACACAAATGAGTAATGCAAGATCCAAAGTCCATGCCGACCACACAATGCCATGTCGCACCATAGGCTTCATCAAATTTCTGAAATAAAAAAAAAAAAGGGAACAGAATGCTCTAAGTTCAAAAATAACCTATACTAATGTTGTAGTCATGACAGCGAAAAAAAATTAGTGGAAATAAAACCTGTTTGATGTAATGAGCAATAGCTTGGCAGTCAGAAATTTCATGCAGATCAAGAGCCTTATAAGCCAACCCCATAACATGACTCTGCATTGCCTCAGGCATGTCTGTCTCCCGCACAATTGCCTTTCCTTCCAACATATTAAAGTCGTAGGTATTTTTTTTTCCTGCCAAAGCAGAAGCTGCTTTCTTTGTGCTTTATAGTGCAGGGTAGAAGAAGTTTCTACAATTTGGTGGTGGAGATTGAAAGAGAGAAGAAGATATTTCTCTGATTTAACAAGTGCTTGTGAATATCTTAAGTAGCCGGAAGGGTCCTAAAATATCTTATTCATTTATTCCGGTTATAGTAATGCGCTTTTGGATCCGGAAAAGCAGAAATCTACATGATTTTAAGCCAAGATTTGTGCAGTGGATCGGAAAGGTTCGGTCACGGCAAACCCAAGAAGGCGAGAAGGAATGAAATAGAAAATCTACAAAAGTGACCAACTTCATGGCCTAGAAGAAATCATTTGTATTTGCATAGTGTGTGGATAATTATTTCTCAAAAATTACCAAAAAAAAAAAATCCTGAAACGTAGAAAGACAAAATACCTGCTTGGACAGTGACATTATCTAGTAAATTCCAATGTCACACACATAAAAATTGTAGGTGCAATTGGTGTGCATGCCAAGGCCAAGCCATCACAACCTCAAAAAAAAAGTTAAAAGGCAGTCACAGACTGCAGAACCTTATTTATTGAGATCACGGTCATACCCAACTAAATTTTAGGTACAAATTGCCATATAATATGTCGAAATTCAAAACTCATCCATCATGGTATTAGATACCTGCATCAAAACAGAATATTAAATGCCAAAATGGCAAAAGAAAGGGAAGATTAATTAGAAGCTGAAAATATAGCAAGGGAAAAAAAATAAAATAGCACAACTAAACCTCTTGCATTCAAAATACGATCTTTGTGTTGCCATACAGAACTCAAACCTAGTAATCTTTGACAACAATAGTGTCCTGTACCTAATCAATTTACTATACTTTCTCCCGTACATGGAATACTAAATTGGAAAATCACAAATAAATATATAAAATGCCATCTTTTTTCAAGTTTCGAATGAACCATCCTCTCGAAAAAATGGAACACCATTCTCTTCAAAATCTTCAATTTCTTCGAAAAGTACACCATCATAAAGAACATGACCCGCAAAAAACCAGTCGGGTCTGCGTAATCTTGAACAGGGTTGGTTCAACTAGATCTGAGCAAGAAAATGCTGAGTTCTTGACCCGGGTTATCTTCGGGGTTAATAAGATGAAACGACTCAGAATCTGCACTTCCCACAACCCGCTCATAGTTCGCTCTCATATACATTATCTCCTCATCATCGGCTCCGAAGCCGAATCCGGATCCGGCGGGAAGTACTCCGGCTCCGAAAGTCATCGATTGCATAGTCTTCAACATCAGGCGATTCTCCTGCGTGGCCTTTCTTTTCCGAGCAAACCCGACTTTGCGTCCGTTGCAGAAGAGAGTCCAGATGGGTACCGAGTGGAGCGGACATGGAGACGGGTCGGATTCGAGGGAGAGTCGGACCAATCCTAACCGCATTTCTTTGACGAGTCGTTGGGTGGGGAGAGAGAGTTGGAGCAAGAGAGCGGGTTTCGGGTCAAGACGGTGGTGTTGGAAGCAGAGCCAGGTGTGTCCCCGGCGGGGACCGAAGATTGTGCCAACGGCCATTGATTTTGAGGCACGTGGCCCGATGATTAACTGCGTGCTCTTTCGTGCCGCCTCTTCCGTTCTGGCAGTTACGGTGGTAGTCGAGGAAGTAGAGAGTCGCCTTTCTTTTTCGGACTCGTAGAAGGAATCGGGTTCTTGAACGACGTCATTTTCTTGTTTGTTGATGACGTTTCTCAGCGAGGTGCTTAGCCTTTTCTTGATCGGTTGTGGTTGGGAGACCGAAGAGTGTATTGTCCCAGCGGTGGTCGGAAAGAAACATGGGAGGAGGAATCGACGGAAAACGTCGACTTTCACCATTTTCGGATTCTAGAAAGAGAGAGCGAGAGAGAGCTACGAAGTCCTTTTTTTGGGTACGGATATTTGTTCTTTTGGGTGAAACTAGATGACGGGTAAGGAGGTTTTAACAAAAGTACAACATTTCTGATTTCGTGGGAAAGACCAAGCGGCGGGAATAATAGCCATTGCAGAGAGGCAGGACACGTGTAACTTGGGGATTGAATAATGAAGTTCCAGCTGTGATCTGTCTTTCTGTAGCAATGGAGTGGAGCAGGGGTCGGGTTGCCCAGATATTAATGCTCTTGCAATCAGATCAGCCTTTCCCTTCTCTCACGCCTCTTATTTTATTATTTTGTTTTTAGTTCTGATTTATAAAAATTATGAAAATTAATCTTAACTTTTGAGTTTTGGTCCGTCGCCTGTAATCTAGCCATGCATAGGGTTTTTCTCGCGGTTTTATTACTTTCCACTTTCCAGTTATTTAAGGATGTCATAACGCCCACCAAACTAAAACTTTATGATTCAAGGTTATTTAAGGATGTCACTTTCCAGTCTTGGTCCGACCGACTGTTGGATCATGGGACCTTATATGGAAAGCAAGTGAAAAACTAAATTTGATCAAGCTTTTCTGTTCTCGTGTGTTTTTGAATGCTGCCTCAATTTCTTTTCCTTTTCCTTTTTCTTTTTTTGTTCTCTTACTCTAGATTCCCTTGTTGGTCTTATATCAGCTCCTAAATTCATTATCCAAAATATAGGATAATGCCAACTAGGAGTTACATCATTTGCTCCCACGCCAATCTCACTTGTTCACGTGCGTGGCTTCTGGTAGATGAAAATCTGGGTATATTTATTTTTAGATTTAAAAAAAAAAAAGAAGCAAGAACAACAACTACTACGAATAGGGATTTATATGGTCAACTCTCGGTTTCTGTTACCTAAAACTAAAAATTGTACCCAAGGACGTACATGCCAATTTGGATTCACAACATTTATTCCACCCAATGCGCCCGTCTGGAAAGGGAGGCAAGGCTCCAGGACAAACGGAAAGACCATGGGCTGGAAGCCCAAAGGAACAAGGGGAAACAACCGCAATATGAGGTAATAAGACTAAAGAAGGACATAGGACTGAACCAAGGCCAGAGCTAGCATCTGGCTTCCTTAGGAAAAAGCTCGGACCTCAGCCAGACACTAAGGCTGTGGGGCAAAGTGCAAATCCACAGCCGGACTTTTAGAAGGGAAAAATAAATCAATTATTTTTTTTTGATACTATACCGCCGGTATCTGAAATCATGTTTCAACTAATTTAATTCAAACTTACAATAACCCATTTAAAAAGGTTACCCTCTCAATGTAATCTGCTCTATGTCCAAATCATAAGTCGAACTCATGACCTTAATTAAAAAATCTAATATCACATCCCAATAGAGCAACTGACTGGTAATAAAAATAAATCAATTAGTCTCAACAAAATGCACCTTATTTTATAAATCACCAAAGTGACAGAAATTCCCGGTAGAAGAAATTTAAAACCTAAAATTATTCACATTCTCTCAACCTATGATTTCCAGAAATTCGTAATATTGACAAACTAATTCATTTACAAGTTCAAGTTCAATCCAACCAGTTGCAGCATCAATCTTGTTCCCATCCAAAGAATAACTGCACAAATAAATAAATTTTACACTATGGAACAAAAGAAACCTTCAGTTTATGGCAATGAACTGGTCCTCTCTCTCTCTCTCCTCTTTTTTTTTTCTTTTTTTTTTCTTTTTTTTTCTCTTTTTTTTTTTTAATTTTTTTTATTAAGTTTAGGATTGCTGATCATCCCTCTTGGGAACGGCCGGCATCTGCGACCTTGAATAGACCAACCTATTATTCAGTGCATCAATAAAGTTTTGTAGTCTGAATCTCTGTGAGTTTGTCAGAGAAAATCGCGGATTGAGAATAAGGGATGGTGCCACCACCAGAAGGAACACCAGCAAACAAACTGCTTTCGAATACAAGGCTGCCGCACTACACACATCCCCCATTAGTTCATCAACCTACGAAAAGGAAAATTCCAGATAAGAATGGAGTGAACTTCCAGGTAAAATTAAGTCAGTACAAGCACTAAACTCTCTTAACTGTCTTGTTATTACCTATCCGAATATCCTAGATTCTACATCCCATATAATGGAATCTTGATATTAGAGTTCACTATTACCCGAACTTTGTCCTATAAAAAAAAATATCGATACTCACAGCCCCATGTCTTCCCAGTGCCAGGGCAGATTGAAATATCGACTCCATTGCATCTGGCATCTCAATGCTTCCTGCAATCATAACACAATAAATCAATACAAGAATCCTTTCATCATTAATTCAATATCAGCATATGGAAACAAGGATAAGAGAGCATAAAACCCATGCTCCCATAGACCAAGTAGGCATGTTACTAGTACTTCTTTGAATTCTTCATAACACTGCATATGGCAATAGAAGAATGCACATTTCCCAGTTATATATATAACTATAATATATTATATTATATTCATGTATGTATACATATATGAATATATGCATACAAATATGTCTTGCTTCTGTTTTTGTTGAATCAGAGCCATTCTTTCTCATACAGAAGTAAATGAGTCCATAACTGTTAAAACACCCACTCCTAGTACAATGTTCTCAGCCCTTTTAAGATTTTACATTTATCTAAAGAAATTATCTTCATAGATTAATCAGTTGTTATCCTTCTTGTTATTCTTAAACTTTTCCATAACCTATACATATTATTCTTATGCTATGGTAAAAGCAATCACTACCCGAATATTGTTAACAAATATTAGCACGTGCATTCAAATAGTGATAATGAAGTTTGCTAATAATGAAATAAAAATAATTCTACATTACTCAAGCCTACAACTGCTCATACTCTGAGGCATTGAGTGCCATATCAGCACCAGAGTGGATATGGATGAATGCACAAAAGACACCATAGGCCGTACCTGGCTCAATAACTCCTGCAAGTTCCTCAGCATTTCCTACTTCAGAAAGAAAAACTCTCTCGATCTGAGCACGGACATCCTCTTGACCTTGAGTTTGGATGACGTCAGGACACCCCGAAATATTTAGGATACCATGCTTCTTACTAGTGCCTCCTTTCAATCGTCTAGTGTCTTGGGTTGGGCTTTCTTCCATTGCTGAAGCAGCTTGCGTGTGGCAAATGTCCAGTGCTTGTTTCCAAATGGCAAGAATAACAAGTTGAATTGAGAATGCTTCTAGTTGCTTACCTGCCACAATCTTCACAAAAGACAAAACATGATCATTTGAGAACATGAAAAAATGTAAACTAGGAAATGGGCAGATGCAACAAGAACCACAGCAGTTGGAACGTAAGTCATCAGATTCACAAAGGTATTGATAAATGACAGCAGACAGCATAGTGAATCATAGAGGAAGGAAAGGATTTTATGATGTTATCAAATTACTCTGCATGAGAAGCACTGTGTCCTGAACCACAAAAGAACTAGTCTTGCAGCATAATAGCCAATGCATACGACTTACCTTCTCATTTACCAGTTCTTTGATGGCTGGTACAGGCTGCTGCAATGACTTAATCCTTGTCATACAGTCAGTTGATGGATGCTCTAAAACATCACGAATGTCCAATGATCCTTGCAATGTCCCAGAAGGAGCAGAGCTCTGACTCTCTAAGCTTCCAATACAGCTGGTGTTACTGATTCCTGCACCTATGATTGGTATAGGGCCACTTGAGGCAGTGTTCATATTCACAGAAGCCACTAGGGGGCTCTCTGATTTGGATGGTGAATGGGCTGGTTTTGATGCACTTAATGAGGAAGACAACATATCTCCACATGGTCCCGATACGAGAACATAATCCTGATCAATGAAGTCCAACGAATCGGCAACTGTGTACTCCATGCAAATAATACCAAAAAAATAACATATTTAGCAATACTTGTTTTAAATCTGAATAATGGAACATAATATGGATTTCCAAGAGTAAAATCTTGGAACCTTTAGACTGATTGCTAAGTCTCTGGTCCACTAGTTTTGAGGATTCTTTGATACTTCCATCGGAACTCCTCTGATTGTCAAACCTGAAACCAATATTTCCCATTGGACGAGTGACACCAGTGCCTTTAGAAGCAAGACCAATGTTGTTGGAGGCGGTAGATATATCCTCCCTCGCATCAGCTTTAGAACCAAGGGAAAATCCATAAATAGACTTCATCACAGATCTCCTTAGGTAGGATGGGCTCCCTTCAGGACCGCTGGAGTCATCTTCTAGAGGAAAAGGCAGGCAATCCTCTTGAGAGAATTCCTCTGCATTTTCCAAAGGATTGCAATCCAACATAGGAGAACCTTCTATTGTTGCCAAGGATCTACTCCTGCATAGGACATAGTGTGGCATTGTAAAAAGAGAATATAAAGCATGTTACAGAAAGAAAGAGAAGATTAAGAGTATACCTGGATGATTCAGCCACCAGGTTAGGAGAAAGGAAAGGATGGTTGAAGAATTCTTCAAACGTTAACCGCTCCACTGTAGGTACAATAGAAGATATTCAAAAGAAGACAAACACCTTGAAGCTTTGTAAATTTTAAACGACTTACTGGCGAACTTGGCAAGCCAAGAGGATTAGTAACAGATTACCACTGAATCACAATCTCAAGTACTAGAGCACATTTATCAATATATGTGTATTAGAACGGCGCCAAGAATGGCATCATCATCTTATTTGTGAGAGCAACTCTATAAAAAGAATTGGCCATCAATTGGCTTGCAAAACACAGTAGAGGCAGACATGCTAGCCCCACTTTTCAAGATGCCATGATATGTACTTCTGGAAATCAATGTCAAAAAGTTGTAAATGTACAAAGAGTTTTAACTCAGATTCCCCAAAAGTGAAGGCACATGGATACAAGACAAATTTATAGGTAAAAGCATTAGAAAACTTTAAAACTCTGCCGTTTGTTTAACAACTCAAGGAAAGATGCATTAACAATGTGATTAGCATCGCTAATTACAGAAAGTCCTTTTGAGATCAAAACTCGGGAGAGAGTGTTGGAAGACAAAGGAAATTGAACTATGTGTTTATACAATCACTGCAAATCATGCAACAGAACGTACTGTTAGGCATCAAGAACCAGATAACAGGAATTAAATTTGCTTCTGGATGAGTGTCACACTCATGAACCATGGACTGCCAGAAAGTAGTAGTCATGCTACCTTTCTTTCCCAATCATGTCAATTCCTTGTACTGTGCTTCTTATCTTCTCCCACTGGCCAAAGCTAAAAGTCTAAAGGTGATAGATTAACTCTGTTCCTGTTTTCTAGCCTTTGCTATTTTTCAGTTTCCTCTCCTGAAAAATCTAAGGTACGCCCTCAGTGTCGGCAAGAATGCCAATTCAGCACACATAAAAGTGTATTTTGATCCTTGGACAGCCATGCCCCAGAGCTATACTGAAGCTGGCATCTGTGAGTGTGTAATCAAACACTACTTGTTGAGGACTTGGACCAAATGATTTGCAACCGCATGATTCACAAGTTTGATTGGCAACAGCCTTACTATTTATTTATTTATTTATTTATTCATTCCTTCTTTTCTTGATCAAAATCAACAGTGGTTACTGTTAACCAGATTCCAGAGAACAGAGGGTATTCCCTAGCTATTTTTCACCAAATATCTCATCCATTACCATGCCATCGATGTGTATTGAGTTGCTCGAAGGCAACATACATCAAATTATATTGTTTTCTAGATAAATAAGAAGGCATATGTTTCTTATGACATGTATTGCAAATATCATAGCACGCAAGTTACCTGGATTACGTCGGAGCAATTTCTGACACAAGTCTTTGCAGACAGGACTCAAATTACTATTGGGAGGAAATTGTAACTCTGTTGATTTTACTATATTCTGAAGCAACTGCAGAACACAAAATGGAAGGTTCAAGACATGATTATCATGACCAAGAAGGGACAGAAGCATGAAAATTAGTATGTGCAAATAGACAATTGAACCTCTATTTGATTGCCTCCTGTAAATGGGGTTTTTCCGGTAACAAGTTGAAAGAGGATAGCACCAACACTCCAAAGATCTGCCTGCACATTGGATTAGAGGTTAATCCCAGAAGGTCATGCAAAAGATTGCAAGAAATTCAACGGAAACAGCAAGTTGCACCTTTGCATCATATTTCTGAAGTTGCATTATTTCCGGTGCCATATAGAGAGGCGAACCACACAAGGTTTCAGCAAGTCCTCTTGGTTGTAAAGATCTGCCAAGGGGAGGTTAAATGCTATTAGACACTGTGAATTGGGAATGATAAGTTGCCACAGTGTCATTGAGAATTCACATCAACCCAAAACTAATGGTTATTTCTTGGTGAATGGATTGACTAAGTACAACTTTTTCAAGATATACATATAGTTTAAAATCTGGTAAAACCATTCTAAAAACAACCAAATTTAGACTTTTCTCTCGGCAAGCCAAGCCCAGCTACACAGTTTCTGTTCAGTAGGCTGGTGATCAAAAAGCTACCTAGAATTTAACTTAGCTATATAAAAACACACTCTTAAAGAGATCGAAAACAATAAATAGTCACAGTTGCCCTCAAAGGAAGAGGCAAAACAAGAAAGAATGTGACATTTTGCTTCTTCACCATTTCCATTCTATTCTTCCACCTCTTAGTGCCCCACCAAGAGGTAGTCTCCTCCGATCTACTTGGCCTGCCAAGCTCCTGCTTGGAGAAAGGCTCAAGGAAAGTGAAAGCACAAAATGACTGAAACAAACCTTAAATATCGAAGCCACGTACGGCTGAGTCAATTAGTAGGTCAACTAAAGTCAACTAAAGACATCTGCAAGGGTTTATCGACCATTTCTCCTGTCTGTTTTAGCTTTGATTACCTAAAGATTGACCCTTTGTCTCACCCAACTTGCAATCACATTCACAGAGATATGACAATGGAAACTAAGTCAGTGATAATGATTGTTTACCTTGCAAATCCAAAATCTGCGATCTTTAAAACAGCACTGCTGTCATTCCTAGAGAGAAGGAGATTCTGTTCCAGAAGCATGACAAATTCAATCATGCCTTTGACGTGAAAAATGTTAACTTTTGAAACAATGATTGTTGCTGCAACTGCCACAGTTGAATAGGAAATATACCTATATTTGCTGCAACTATTTTGAGTTTGCATATAACTTCAACATAAAGAAAACAATCATATATGTAAGCATGCGACATGAAATAGAGTACAATGGCGTAGAAAGATCCATATAGCTGACTCCACTTAGTGGGATAAAGGCTTGATTGTTGTATTTTACTTTAGCATGTGATCACATGCTTCTTTTAATTTCTAGATGTATTTGAATAATGTAGACAAAAGACACTCAATGCACTTCTATAAAATTCAACCACGGTAGCTAATGCCTGCCTTCAACTTTCTATTATGTTTCTTGTCAGGTTCATAAACTCAGGTTAAACAGTGCCTTTATCATGCCTCCATGAGCCTCCATAGACCAAACTGTGTCTCACAAGCTTCAGGAGAAAGGTTTTGTAAACGCAAACTCAAGTTAATGAGTTTGCATTTCAATTGCTTGTACCTGATCCGATATCAAAATGAAAGAGAAAATAATGCCATAACTATATTTTCCTAGTTCAATCCTAAATTTATGTTTCCCAGAGTGATTGAGAAGCTATACTACTAAAAAAGGTCACAATGCAGACAGAATTAAGATTTTCATAGAGAAGTCTAAACCTGGGGCTTGAGATCTCGATGTATGAGATTATTATCACGAAGAACTCGAAGTCCAGCAGCTGAGAACCCAAAGTGTTACCAGCAATGTCAGGTGGAAAATCAAGAAGCAAAAACTAGTCTCAACCAGAAAGTTAAGAAAGGCCAGCACATACCCAACTGTTGCATAAAGTGTTTTGCAGTTTCTTCAGGGACCCTCCCGTGGCGCAAATACATGGAGAGGTCACCTCCTTTGCAGTACTCCAGCACGATATTTATCTTTCCTGGAACCTATATCGTACACATAAAAGACATAACATGTTATTGAACAAAAGGCCAAGCAGAAAAGATAATAACTTTGTCCAATTTAACTATTGTTGCTCAGAGAAAATTTAGCATTTGAAGCACAAAAATGGGAAAAAGAACTCTACACAGCTTCCCTGAGAATTCTGTGCTGGTTCTCGTATAGGCCCTTTCATTTGAGTTGTTTGAGGTTTTCCATCCCACTATGTTACCCAAACTCATGAATGGGTGCCAAGAGCAGGGACTTATCCAGCCACACAGAGATAGAGAGAGAGAGATTGGTAATGCAAAATGACACAAAACATAAGAGACAGATGCCCAAAGATGTTTTTAACAAAGGCGAGAACTGGCAGAACAGTGGGTTGGACATCATCTTCTTCTGCTTCTTCTACACCCATATCCATATCATGTTGTATCAATGCGGCAGCTCAGAAATTTTCCAAATCTGAGTAACACAACCTAGTGCATTGCCAAATGATGCCGCTATTGCATTGCAAATGCCTAATCATCTAATAGTTAACAATGACGTTGATGAGTGATTCCAAACAGGCAAAAGAAAGGCTGCTATCTTATTAGATGATGCAAACAAATGTAGATATGGATCTACAAGAAGCTCAACAAGCCATGAGATAGCGAAATCCAACTTGAGGGAAGTTGGATGCTAGAGACAGATAAATAAGGGAAATTTAACTCACATATCAGGTAGGATGCAAATGGGAGCTGTCAATGTGGTAGCATGATTGTTAAGTGTTAATGTGTCTACACAGTCAAAATAACTTCTATATATACACTTTAACTGATTTCTATATTCCACATTCCCTTTCTTGTGCCAAAAGAATAGGAAAATGAATAATTCTTCCTGGAATCATTTGTTCCCCTCAGTTATCTTTTGATTTATATTCTATGTTTACTTATACTTATGTCTAGTTCAATTTGGATTGAAAAAACAAAGGTGTAAAGTCAAATAGTTTTCTTCATATTATACTTATACATAAGTACCTATGGGATAGGGATAGAGGAAGAGGAAAAACTGAAGATTTGATTTCACATAGTACTTTTAATCGGGAAAAAAAAAATCAGATTTATTTTGTACCCTTCACTCAAGGAGAAAATGGGTCAAATTCCCCGGGATCAAACCTATGGGGTTTAAAGAATGAAGGAAGGGGATAAAAAAGAAAAGAAAATAAATAAATAAGTAAAATGAAGTAGAAGACCCCAGATTCCAAATGACCAAATTCAAACTTGAAAAGGATATTTCTGATTCTCGAACAATGAGGGGCAAAGGGATTGATTGATATATTTCTCGAAACAAACGAAAAGGAAATGAAAGATGAAACATAAATCATGGATCAACTAAACTCTTGCGGAGACTTGCTTAAGAATAAGAAAGAGAAATCTCATGGAAATGCCATGTCATAACGTTTGATCCTATTCATGGGGATTACGTCAATATTCCATTCCAAAAATAGAAAGTTCGAAACAATTGGGATTATTTGGAGATTGAGTGCAGTTATTAATTCATGATCTGGCATGTATAGAATGAAAACTTCATTCTCGATTCTACAAGAATTTTTATAAATCAGGTTTGTACATGAGCTCACAGCATTTACATCTGCCCTGATTTTAATTCGGTTTACACTCCAACTTTACCATTTAAAAGGAAATTCCTTCGAATATTTTCCCAAAGAAACCCAAAGCACCCATTTACTTGTCCAAACAAAAATCCCAAATCAATTTGATCTCATTATACCTAAATGTCCTCTATCACTATCTCTCTTGTATGCATTTCCACAACCCTGCGTGCACTTAAACAAACTTAACTGAACAGAATTATAATTTTGCCAGAAACAAACTTTTCCAGCATAGAAGGCATACCGGGGAAATAAAAGGTAACAAATTTTCAGGCGTTCTCAGTTACGAAGCATAATTCCCAAAATGAAATAACACTTCAAATGCCAACACCTTGCTTAAACAATCACAACGTCATACTAAAGTTACTACGATAGATTGCAACGACAATCATCATCATAAACTCATCTTCAAGAAACCCTAAGTCAAAAACTCGAACTTCACGAACATTTCAATCGTAACCCTAGCAATGAATTCGTCCGCCAAACAAAAGACTAAAGCAGAAACAGAACTAAAGAAGGGAAATTTTTTACAGACCTCAATGAGATCGTGCAATCGAATAATGTTGGGATGATTGATCGTCCTCAAGATATAGATCTCGGACATGAGACTGTCCTGCAACTTCTTGTTCAATCGTCCCATGACAATCTCCTTAATCGCGACCTCGGAACCATGAATTCGGTGCCTCGCATGCCAAACCACGGAGAAAGAGCCGGCGCCGATTTGGCTTCCGAGGAGATAGTCTCCGACGAGCCTACCTCCGTTGGTGTTCGATTGAGCCATAGGAGCCAAAACAGAAAACCTAGCTTTCCCCTTGGCTTTGGAAGGAAATAAGAGAAGACGATGATTGATGATAATAATATCGATCCCCTTACTAGTTTCTATTTCCTTCTCCATTACCAGATCTGCAAGTCACATCTGTAGGTGCCACGTGTCAAATAAGAGTTGATGCTCGTTTAAAATTAGAGAGAGTTCATTAAGGAGGAAATTAGAAATATTTGGATGGGTATTAGGGTATAATTTTTTCCCCCCTTTTTTTAATCCTTTTTCAATGTTGTTATCGTACTTGGACGATTTTCTAGAAAGACACACGGATGAAGATTTTTCATTAATTAAAAATAAATGATAAAAAGATTGGCATAACCATTTTAAGTGTTAAGAATTGAGATAACTTAAAAAAAAAAAGTTTTTTTCCCTAAAGAAAAATGGAATTTGAGCTTATTTTACTCGGTGGATGGACGAATTTGCAAAAGAGAGGTCTAGAGTCATTTTTAGCACGTGTATTTCTTTTGAATTTATAACCTTTATTCTAAATCTCAACAAATATAAATAACTCATAATTTTGAATTTAAATGAATATTAGAGTATCGGCGTATAGTGAAATATTTTATGAAATTCTAAAGTTGATGGAATTTGTAAATAGTGAATGCTATTTTCGAATAATGGTATAAGAAAATTTTGTTTGGAAAATTTCAAGTTGTCTTTTGCTTTTTCTTTGGATCAACTTATTTTTATTTTATTTATAACATTTTTTAAAAAATAAAATGGATTTTTAAAATTTTTGCATGGCTTATGCTCAATTTAGAGGTGTAAAGTCATGCCGGTTAACTGACTATTCTTGTCCGATCAGCTTTCAAGTTGAACAACTTAGGTTGTTAATGTAAGTTGAGATAGGTCAAGGAAAGAGAAATCAAGTGAATGAATGAAGTCTAAAGGAAAAACTTACCTTTTTCCACCAAATTATTAATCACTTCGGACCCATTTCTTAAATTCTCATCAAATTAAGTTTCTAGTTGTAATTCAACACAATTAAGACAAGGCACTCATTACAAATCAAATTTCAAACACTTCAACCGCCACTTCCCCCCCTTGTCTGCAAAACATCAACCATGCAATCGATGACCATGCCCCAAAATCTCCCTATACTCGAACTTCATTTCTACTCTATAAATACACTATTTGTTACTTTCAATTCACTCCCCCTGTCTAAGTGAGTTGTTTTCAAAAATATTATGAAAAATCAATTGATTATAAAAGAGAAGATATTGATTGCCGACATAAGTGAGAAAGATAGTAGAAGTTTGTGAAAATAAGAAATTTTATGTATATGAGAAAGAAATTGTAACATTGATAATTGAGAGAAGGAGAGATCGATAAAAATCACTCCGCTTCGCTATAAAATAAAAATATAATTAATGATCAATTTAATTATAATTTATGAGTTAGATATGGAATAAGTAAAAAGAGAAAGAAAGGAGTGAGTTGTAGGCTACCAATTTTGAAGGAAAACCAATGGAGTTGGGATTGGGTGGTTGGGATCGGTCACATTAGTGGGAAGTTTTTTCATTTTCTCAGAGAGTATCGTCTCTATCTTTTCTTGCAATCGGGAAGAGACAATGTCTTAAACCAATAGATTTCCCAAGTGGGAGGTTTCCAAAGTCCTTTTGAATGGCCATTTGGGGCTAAACTCTTATAGGTTAAGTATGTTGGGATATTTGGGGGGATAATGCCTTTCTTGTGTATGGACTATTCCACTTTTATGCTCATTATGAAATCTCTAGGTTTAAAGGTTAAAATAGTTGGAAATAACTCTTCTTAATGACCAGCCCAGGTTTAAATATCTTGTCTAATTCTGTACAATCAAGAGATGTAGCTGAACCTTTTCCATATTCTCAAAAAGGAAAAAATTAAATGCAAACTTCTACCATGTAATTAAAAAGTTCATACAACTTTGGCTCTATAACATCAAGTTTAGTCCAACATTTCAAAATGATTTGGGTTCTCTTCTATTTTTTTAAAATCATTTCGGATGTTGAAACAAGAAAATAGTTTCTCATCATTTAATATAAAAATATTATTTAAATAAAAATATAAAAGGTATTTTAAAACTTAAAATATGACCTAAATCTTTTCATAATATCATCGATATCAATGTTATTTTAAAAGAGTGATGTTATTTAAAAGACAAATTATTATTATAGTTTTAAGTAATAAAATATTTAAATAACATCAAAAGTTTTCGATTATAGCTTGATTTTTCTTGTTTTGCTTTTAATTATTAAAAAAAAATTATCGTCGCACGACTTTCCGTTTTCAGAGTGGGGATTGGACCGGAGGTATTAGTGGAAAAATGTTGCTTCAATTCCAAAAGCGACGGTTCGAACCCGGGCTTAGACAATCTTTTCCATTTTTTTAATTCTGTATTTCAGGGTTTTCGTCGCTCTAAAGGCACTTGATTTTTGTTCAGTTTTTGGGAGAGTATTCAACCCAAGAACTCGAACTCACTTCGTCTTCCAAATTCCCAAGAACCAATTATCAAGAAACTGAAACTCCCATCCCATCTTCCAAAAACATTTTCATTTTTTAATTTCCTTCCAGGTGTTTTGGATTTTGGATTTTCTCTCTCCTTTCTTCAAAGCCAAATCGGAATTTTCAGAAATGGATTGGGGAAACGTAACAGCAGAGGATCTGATCGAAGCGCTTCGCGAAGTCGACTGGTCTGCACCGCCTCGTCCTCTCTCCGAGTTTTTCTCTCGCTTTACCGTCCCCAGATCTTACGCCAAATGGAACTCCCGTCTCAAATGCAACCTCTACTAGTACTCTCTCTCTCTTTCTCTCTCCTCATCGGATCTAATTGATTTATTGATTGTGAATTTCTTTGTTTTTTGCAGCTACCGAACAAATTACTTCATCTTGATTGTCTTCATTCTTGGTAATGTCCACAAACCCTAATTTTGTGCGTTTCTCTCTCCATTTTGATATTTTATTGAATAAACCCTAATCGAGTGTATGAAATGTGTGGGGACTGTAGGATTGGGATTTCTTCGAAGGCCGCTTGCGATTGTTGCTGCTGCTTTAACTGCACTCAGTTTTGCTTTCTTGAATGATAGGTACAGCCTATATGATATCAAAGGTTGAATAATCTGTTCATTTTTGTTGTCCCATAACAATTCCAAGATGCTATATCTGATATTTCTTGAATTTAACTTGAAATGCCGATTCATTTCATTAGATTATTGATTGTGCTTGGAATGAGAATGGTTCTTCCAAGTGCTAGAGGGGCACCTTTTATATTACGATCTTCCAAGAACTTTGTTGTAGGATGTTATCAGTGGCCAAAGATACTGACAAACTAATTGAACCTCTTAACTTAATGGTTGTTTACCTGCAAGTCTTGATTAGTCCCCCTTTAGCCAAAACAAAGAAGGATAATAGTCTTATCTTAGGTCCATGTTTGGTACATGGGGGAAGGATAGAGAGGCGTATTTTAGAAAAGTAATACCATGCATTTGGGAGTTTTCTGCTAGTATGGTTCATTTTTATTTTTATTTTTTCATTCAGATGGGGGTATCATGCTGCTGTAAGGGCTATGCTTACATTAGGTCGGTATTAACCCTTTTGTAACATCATGCATAATCTCAGTACTCGGGAATGCCCTTTTGAATCACTTAGGAAAGTATTCTTCCCAATCCCACAAGATGAGAAACCTGTCCAACCTAGACAGTGCATCATCCCCCATGCCCTTATGTGTGTGTGTGTGTGTGTTTTTTTTTTTTTTTTTTTTTTTTAAGGAGAGAAAAGTGGGGAAAAAAACTTCCAACCAGCAACACCTTTATGCCCAGATGTCCAGCAATCATGTACCCACTGAGAAACAATTTTCCTCTGGGGGTAGGGTTGGAGAATGTTTAACTTGCAAGGATAACATGAACAAAAACAAAATTTACTACAGATAATTTTTTTTTAGTTACTGAAGTGGCGGTTCCTTTAAGCAACAATGTAACAAAATGTGTGTCTAATTGCAAGGTATGTAAAAACAAATGAAGGACAGAATAATGTCTGAAACATTGGGGTTCCTTTAAGCAACAATAGAGCAAAATATCTTGTTCTTTTGATATAGGATGTCATACATAACCAATTAAAGAAAGTCATTGAAATCTTTCCCATAGAAGGAATATGATGATTTTATATCTTCATTTGGCTCAGAAACTAAAAACCTCCGTTTCATTCGAAAGATGGAGCCAAGAAGGTAAGAGAATTTGCCTTAAGAAATTGATCGAACCTTGAATGTTTTCAAAATAGTGAAAATGCCAACTGATTTGGGGTAAGCATTCTTGTGAGCAAACTAGAAAAAGGGAAGAAAAAGAAGGAATGAGAGGAGCAATGCTACCTCTCATTTCCTTTATTCTTGACTGTTAAGACAGCTGGGCTCTCAGATTTACTTGCATACCTTAATCAATAAGAGACTATCTATTGTCCATCACTGTCTCTACATGATGGTGCTGCCCAACATCTTGCCTCAGATTTTTACTATCGACTGAATCCTTCAGCCATGATCACATTTTGTAGTCTTGGTTCCTAATATCTATTTTCTTGTTTTAGTTACTTCTGCTACTTCTGCATCTCCAGTGCTGTTTCTAAGTACTAGTACTACAGCTTTGCAGGTACTTTCAGTGAGAAGGTGACACGAACCGTGAGACAGTTTTCTCCACATCTAGCTGCAAAGATGAGGCCTCCTCTAACGTGAGTCTGCATCTGGTTTTGCGATTGACAGGATCTAGTATTGCTTCAGATGGAATAAGTCTAATTTTGCAGGCCCGTTATTCGGGGGCGACCATCAGCTAAAAGAGCAATCTATATTTGTGGACGGCCTCGTTGGGTATTTGTCATAGTCTTCTCTGCTGGTATGTCAATTTTGTGAGGATATTTTCTGAAAAAATAGTAAGGAATGGAAAATTTTGATTTGTTGTCTTAGTACAATTGGTTATTTAAGTGTTGCCAATTGAATTTCTCCTCCATTTCTTCTTTCTTGTAGCAAGTTTTATCATCTGGTTTGCTTCTTCAGCTCTCTTGACTGTGCTATGGGCATTTACCATCGCTCTGCTTGGTAAACTCTATCCTTACTGGTTGCATCCCATCTATTTATGTATGTAACAAGTTGTATACTTTTACAGTAATATGGTTTTCTGTTCTCTCTTTCAGCCACTGTCATCCATGCAAGCTTCAGAACTCCCAATTTGAAAGCACGTCTGAACACATTTCGTGAGGAATTTCGTGCAGTCTGGCGCAATTACAGTGAGCTGTAGCTTCCTTCCTGTAAATATGATGTAAGTGAACTTTGGCTTGGTCCTTGTCTTGCCTTTGTTGTACATTCATCTGGCAATCACATTCTAAAAAAATTTTAAAAATTTTAAAAATTTTGAAGCTATTTTTTTAATAAGACAAATATACTTGAAGCTCCTTTGCTCTCAAGTTATGGGTTGTTTAGCAGCTGTGCAGGCATTGTTCTTTGTCTTGCTCAGAAACTTAGTTTCTCTCCTGTGGTTATGCCATATTGTGATTACAGAGCAAATTCCATGATATTGATCATCTAAGTTACTGACTATTGGTTTGGTGCTCCGTTTCTTATCATTGCACTTCTGATATTGCTGCTTTACTTCCATACTCCATGTAAAATGTGAGAAGAAATGTGTGTTGTGTCACACAGTGAGAGAAAGAGAGATATGGCTTTCTCAACCATTTACTTTACCACTCTAGTTGGCATATTCAAGTATCTTGATATTTGCACAAGGCTCATTGTTTAGGCTATGCAAGCGTTTGTTGGTGCGAGTCTGCAACCCTTGGCACTCATTCCTATTTATGAAACCCTTGGCGGTGACATTTGTGAAACTAATTTCTCTCTGAAGTCCCTGCTTTTATCACATGCACTCTGTATAAAAAAATGGATGCAGTATGATTATGCTGCCAGGAGTGGGTTCTGAGCGTGTTGTATAATAGTTATTGTAGAAGATGTAATTGGAAGTTAGGGCTGCTATATATTTATTTGACTTCAACATCTGTTTTGGCCATGACAAATACCATTTTTTTTTCCCAAGGATGTTTAGTGGCAGAAGCAACAATTCACAGCCTGGGTTCTGCTCTGCTGTCAAAAACAATTCTCTGTGGCTCAGTTGTGATACTCTGGGTGAAAATGCTGCCTATGGATGTGGGGGCACCAGTGGGTTGTGTAGATGGAACTTAATTTCTGTATAAACAAAACCTTCTGAATTAGCATTCATCTTAAGATGAATCTTTTGAGAAATTACATATGCAGTGAGCTTAACATTCTTATTAATTGTTGACCTTGTAGTAAAGCATTTGTATTGCACCTTTTGAAAGTAATCATGACAGTTTTTTCAGTTGAAACCGGGAAAATTCCATGTTGGTTCGGTTGGGATATTGTGTGCTTTAAATGGACATAATCCTACACGGTTGTTTGTGCGGTTCATTTTATCTTCAAGCTAGGTAAGGCCAAGGCTGCTGTGAATTATAAGAATTGCCTGACAATTTGATGTGTATGCGGTGGCTGATGCATACAATTGGTGGATTTCCCTCTTAAAGAGATAATGCAGGTCCATATTCTGTAGGTTTAAGACTTGAGATTTGTTGTCGTTGAGAGTGTGATGGCTTTGTAAAGTTGTCCCTTTTTTTGGGTGTGGGTAGAGAGAGGGGGGGCGGGGGGCGGGGGGGCATAACCCTTTGGGATGGGGGATGGGGGATGGCGGCAAATATCACCCGGTATCACTCCACCCAATTGCCGTGGTGGTTAAAATATGAAAATTTTGCCCTTTGCCATGGAGGCAATTTTGTGCAGCCCATGTTGGTTAAAAGGTGAAGATACTTGAGTGTTGACATATACTCTGTTTCTCGTTCATGATCATGCTTTTCTACCCCCAGTTGGACGAGTTCAAAAGGTAGGAAATTCAGATCCCTCGGGACTCTACTTTTTCAGGTAGCATGTTATGTGAATCTCGGCAAGTGATGGTAATGATTCTCCTTCGAATAAGGTCCTCCGTCTCTCTGTTAAACCTTGGGCTTGTGGATATTTCATGTTAAAGGCGTTTTCTTTTGGTAGGGGAGGGGGTTATTCCTCGTTGCCTTCCTTGTTAGCGGTTAATGGAATCAAATCGTGAGTAGAATGAAAAAGAGTCATCTATTTAATTATTTGGTTCTGGAAAATGGAAATTGGAAGATAATTTTGATTGCGAGGTGCATGTACATCGAATGTTTGCGGAACCAATACTCTGTCTTCATTGTTCCAGGGTAAGTTGCTTTCAAGATTAAAGCAAGCATGAAGATATTGTTGATGGAAGATACTTGTCAAGTCTGAAACACAGATAGGTTGAGTGATTTGAAGATGTTTACGAATTACTAAAATTCCTTCTTTTACAAGTGAAATGTAACCATTAAAAATCAACACGAAGCCTTGTCCTTTAAAGGATAGTGTCAGTCAATCTTGCCATTTGGACATGAATGAGAAAGGCGGGGGCATCCCAGCCTGGTCCATGTTGAGTTTGCCCTTTTCAAAGCTCAGCTCGTGTGCACCAGTGTTTTCAGCCCACGTGGTCCCTCTCTCTGTCTCTCTCTCAATTGATGCCGTTAGTTGGCCTCTCTCTCTCTCTCTCTCTCTCTCTCTCTCTCTCTCTCTCTCTCTTTTTCTCGCCGCTTTTTGTTGTTGATTCCATTCTTGAGAGAGATTTTTTTTTGGTCGAAAGAAGGAAAAGCAAACAAACAGAAAAGAAACAACTGGGGATCTAACAAAACAAAACAAAACAACTAGCCCCTACACGGGGAACTCACGTAACAGCACTGCAGTGCAAGCGATGTCTGACCCAGGAAACACCAGAGATGTCTAGATTCAGTAAGAGCTCACTCGCCGGGGGGGGGGGGGAAGAAACTCTCATGGATGCCAGCAGAAGCTCCTTGCCCCAACTTAGCTAACTTATGGGAGCACCAATTGCCTTCCCCGAAAACGTGACTGACCTCAGCGACCCCAATGTCATCCATAAGATCTCTGCAATCTTGGACCAGGATTCTCCAAGGATGATTTCCTCCAACCCCCTTATGGATAGCACTAACGAGGTTCAGAGAGTCGCTCTTTATAACTAGGAGTGAAGTTCCTTTCTTTAGCACACAACAGGCCCTGCTTCTGACCCCACAATTCCGCCAGGTCTCCTTTGGCTACCCCAATGTTCATCCAGAGCCATGCACTCAATTACCACTACTATCTCTGAGAAGCCCGCTTGCCCGCCCCAGCCCTACCATTAAGCAAATGAGCTACACCATCAACGTTCAGCATGAAGGATCCTTCTTCTGGGCACTTCCAGCAAATCTTCAGCTCCTCTTAACTCGTTGCTTCTGGAAACCTTCTCAGCACTAATCTTCCCCATGCTGGCCACTCTATTAACCACGGAAGCTAGCGGTTCCATCTTTATCGGATACATAGCACAACACCTGGACCTCCAGATAGCCCAAAGCGTCAGAGGAAAGATCAATCCTTCATCTTCAAATCCCTGCTTATGATTTCCTTTAGCCCACTTTTTCATCCACTCCATCATATTTCCATCCCAGAAGTTACTTTGCTGCTCAAAGTCTCCTGCCAATTTCCTCCAAATAGCTCTAGCGTGATTGCAGTCTCTTAAAACATGTTCCACAGTTTCTTCTGCAAGATTTTTTTTTTCTTTTTTGGTACAAATTTCTTCTGCAAGCTGGCAAATGGAGCAGATCCCTTCCTCCGAGATGCCTCTTTTCTTCAACTCCATATTTGTTAGAATTTTTTCCTTCCCAGCCAGCCACATGAACATCTTCACCTTCTCAGGGCACTTCATCTTCCAGATCCAAGACCAATTGGAGTTCTCCCTCGGGTGCAACCAAGAGCCACTTTTTTGGATACAGTAAGCAGTGGCTACTGTGAACATTCCATCTGGTCTAGCTTTCGAGAACAAAGAGTCAAAATTTTGCCTGTTTCTTGGGATAATAATAGCTCTTATTTCTTCAACTTTATCACTAGGCAGCACAGCTAGCTGCTCCTCAAGCTTCCACGAGCCACTCTCTTCCCAAAAGTCACACACATTGGCTCCCACATGACACGAATCTTTGGGAATCAATGCTTTCTCCAACAACTTCTCTTCTCCAACCCAATTATCGTGCCAGAAGCTCATCTTTTTTCCATCCCCTAATCTCCATTTAATGCCTTTCCTCAGGCAGTCCCTGCTGAAGCATATACCTCTCCAAGCAGCCTTTTCTAGTGGTCCTGCATAATCTTACACCAAAGTGCTCCTTCATCATTCAGAATTTTTCATCCCAATTTGGCCATCAACGCCATGTTGAGCTCCCTCATGCTTCTAATACCCAAACCTCCATCTTTTTTATGAGCACACACCTTGTCCCATTTAACCATATGAACTTTTCTTATGTTCTCATTACTCCCCCAAAAGAAATCTCTATTCAACTTGTCTAAGTTCTTGCAAGTGCTCTCTAAAAGCCATGCCGACTGCATTGTATAAAACGGGATGGCAACTGTTACCGATTGGATCAGAGTTCTTCTACCCGCCATATTTAGGAGTTTAGACTTCCAACTGCTAAGTTTGCTTTGCACTTTCTCAATGATACGCTGGTAGAAGTTCTTATTTTGTCTATCATGTATTACTGGGACACCCAAATATCTTCCAAAGTTCTCGGTGAGGGAGAACTTGCTACAAGCCTCCAAAGAGGCTTTAAGATGTCTTGGGGCCATACTGTCAATCCAAAGCTTGGACTTATGCAAGTTTACCTCCAACCCGCTCTCCTTCTCAAATTCCTTCAAACAACTTAAAATGTTACTTAGACTAAGGTGATTTGCCTCCGCAAAGAGGATTGAATCATCAACAAAGAAGAGATAAGATACGGAAGGACCCCTTCTAGTGACTTTCAAAGCTTTACAAGCTCTCTTTCGGATTTTTTCCTGGATCATGCATGAGAGATGCTCCATCACCAACAGGAAGAGGTATGGAGAAATGGGGTCTCATTGTCTTAGTTCTTGGCCCGACTTGAACGGAGGGAGAACCTCTCCATTCTTCACCATGGCAAACATAATAATCTTGACCAGCTTCATAGGCACCTTGATCTATAGGAGAACTTTGGTTAGATATTTCCAACTGATATTGTCATAGGCTTTTCTTAGATCAATTTTAAGGATCATATCATGCTTTGAGCTTTTCGAGGATCATATCATGTTTTGTCAAATAATTTTATTTAGAAGCTCTTAAAAAAATGAGTTTTTTTATGAAATAAATTTTAAAAGTAGCTTTTAAAAAAAAGTTCCTGCGATGAGCTTTTTTTCTCTTTTTTTAATACTTTAGCTTTTTCAGAAATATAGACTTTATTCTATTTATATTTTTACATAATTATTTTTATTCCATTAATATTCTCATTTAAATAATGTAAAATTTCAAATATATCTATTAATTTTTAATTTTTAATTTTACTTCAAAAATAAAAAAGTAAAAATGGAATTAATTTTTAATTTTAACTTTATTTCAAAAGTAAAAAAATCAAACAATTTTTAACTTTTTTTTTTTAAGAAATTAATTTTTATTTTTTCTTAAAAGAAGAAGATAAGTTGAAAATAAACTCTTTCAAACGGACATTTATCTGACAAATCTACACACTTAATCCTTCACAATAGGTCAAAACTTTTGATAAAAAATAGGTTGCATTTCATCTCGACCAAGCGCTTTCAAATCCTTCATTGAGAAAACCACAGCTCTAACTTCGTCTTCACAAAGGGGACGGCAAAGTATCATTTGATCTGACTCGTTGATTTTTCTTCTTCCTCTACTCGGCTCACTGACACTTTTGCTGGCAAACAGCTTTGAAAAATAGTTTATTGTATGACTTTTTAGCTCTTCCTGATTCGAAACCCACACCCCGTTGATCTTAGCAGCTATCCTATTAGCACTTCTCCTGATCTTAGTAGTAGCATGACAAAACCTAGTGTTTTTGCCCCTTCTACAAACTAGCTTATTCTAAACTTTTGGAACATAATATCTCCTCTTGCTCAAGGATTTTATGAAGCTCCGTTAGCAGATGGCACTCCAACTCCTATAAGAAGGTCGAGTGCTTGTAAGTAGTAAGAAGGTCGAGTGCTTGAAATTGGGAGCTCTCTGAATACTTTCTAGTCTTGCTTCAAGCTTTCTTTTCCATTGAGAGATTTTTTCAAAGACCATCTTATTCCAAACTTTTATCTCCTCTCCTACAGTATGGAGACTAACCTCGACAGAGCCCTCTATTGCATTCCAAGCTTCTTCGAAAACTTCACTGAATTTTGGGTGTGTCAACCAAGTAGATTTGAACCAAAAGGCTCTTATATTCCTATTAGGGGGCACTGTTAGGTCAGTATTGAGACAAATAGGGTAGTGTTCACCATGGAGTCTTGTCAGGTTAAGGACCTTCATCTCTGGAAAAGACTTCCTAGCCTCCAAGTTACAAAGAACCCTGTCCAACTTTTGGTGAAGCCAATTGAACCCTCTTCCCTTACTAGATCAGGTAAAATTAGGACCGCTTGTCTTAACGTCCAGCAAGTTGCTTCAAGACCACCAATTTCTGAATCTTTGACACCTCTTCCAGGTTAAAGGATTGCTCTTGCTCGTCTCTTCAAATCTAGCAATATCGTTGAAATCGTCCATGACAAACAGAGGCTCATTCATGTTCTCTGCAATCTTAGCTAGATAATTCGAGCAGTCAACTTTGGAGATAAGGTATGGCTGACAATACAAAAAGGTAATGAACCAATTCTTACCATCTTTCCTAATCAGATAGTGAATCATCTGTTTCGTGTGTTGCACCACACAAAGGTTAGCCTTATTCGGATTCCACGATAGCCAGAGACCCTCTTTAAAGCCATAAGCCAGGATGATATACTCTGCCTCAAGACCCTCTTTCCTTAAGAACTTGGGAAATATATTATTTTTTGCTTTTGTCTCCATGCAGCAGAAAATCTCTGACCTTTCCCTTCTAATCAACTCCTTACCCACTCTTCTGAAACTATTGCTGCCAATGGCCCGGCAGTTTCAAGCAATACTTTTGAGACCCATTAGGAAAAAAGGAAAAAGAGATAAAACAACAGATACGGAGGCGGCATAGGACTAATGAACCTCCATATCTTCCTCTCCCCTCTTCCCCAGATCATCTCCCTCCAAATCCTCTGATGCAACCTCCCGATCCATATTCATTTCTTCCTTCGACCCACTCAGTTGCCTTTCATCATTTTTAGCCGTTAAATTTAATAGACTCTCAATTGACACCCCCTCTCCTGGGTCGAAAGCTCAAACAATGGGCTCTTGAGTGACTCAGCCCTTTAAGGAAAATTCCAACTTCCTCTCAGTAACTTCAAATAATTCCGGTCCACTTTCAAAAAACATTTGGGCCCTCTCCCGTCACAGCCCTAGCTGGGCTTTAACCTCTTGGGTGAGAGCGTTTTCCAACTTAAGACCCAAATTGGTAACTCCAGACCGTCTTTTCCCTCTTTCCTCCCGATCGGTCATGCCCGACTCCCACCGCACCGACTTCGTTGTTTCAACCTCCTTTACAGAGGGAGTGTCGGGATTCAGCTATCCCAAACCCATATCCCCCTCTCTGCAGCTTCTCAAAAATCCTGAATTCCTTCCCTTTTGTTAACACACCCTCGTACTCTTGCTCTGCAAAACTCTGCTTTGCTCTAACCTAGGTCGGCAGCTATCGCTATCTTCTGCTACGACTGGGCTCACTTCTTCCGACACCACGCTGACTTCATTGAGATGGTTAAAACGGTTCAGGTAAGAACACTCTTTCCTTCCCTTGCCTCTGAACCCTCGTATTCGATTCGTTGCACCCTTTTCCTAATTTTAACCCTAGGCACCAGAGGCTTATCTAGATCAATTTCAACGCAAACCCCAGCATATCTTCCTCTCAATGCTTTCACTGTATTCATGTCTGTTTTGATGGGTCTGCCTACTGCCTTGGCTATTTTGAACAAAATATCTTTGTTGAAGAATTCAATAGGCAGATGGGGAGGTCTTATCCATACTGCCGTGGACTTAATCTTCCCCCCTTTGGGTGTAAACCAAGGTTTCCACTTCCTCACCGTGAGGTAATGGCCGTGGATGAGCTACGGACCTTTGGTGAGGACATGGAAGTAGTCTTGCTTGCTCGCGAATTCAGCGAGGAAGTAGCCTTCCCCCAAATCCAAGAGCTCAAGATTCGCCTCTAGTCTCCATATGTGTATCACCTTAGTTAGCATTAGATGGTAGCCTATGTCTTTTCTCAACGGTTTGATAATCAAAGTTTGTTTCTAGGGTTTCCAAAGCTCCCTTAGGGTCTCATTTGAGACTCTGCTTTCTGGCATGTCGAGTGTGCCAAGGGGCTGCTTATCAGCCTCTCTTTCCATAAAAGTCTTCCTCCTCATCCAACTTGGGTTTACCAATCCTTCCTCCTTTGTGCCTACACTACTTTGTCCCCTCAGCATCTCCTTAAAGGAGATCTTTGACACCGTGCTATTCCCATCTTTCTCTGTTTTCGCTCTCTTTATGCTCCTCTGCAGGCGGTCTTCTTCTTTAGACGAACATTCAGTCTCTCTCTCATGGCTTCTTCCTACCTCGGCTACTCCCATCTCTGGTTGAAAGCTCACACAGAGAGAGAGAGAGAGAGAGAGAGAGAGAGAGAGAGAGAGAGAGATTTGTGCTTCTCAAAACCGCGTGATGTGCATAGAGGGCTTCTGGTAAAGCCAGTAGAGCAATATAGCAACATGGGTGGAAAGACGAAGATCAAATCCATTTTGCACAGGTGTAGCCAAGGCTAGGATGGGACATCAGCTTAACTTGAGTTGGGCACAAGCGGTAGCATCAGCATAGGGATTCATGCTATTGTTGGGTCTAATGTATTGCTGTCTTAGCACTAAACCTCGCAAACAAGGCGATTTGGGTGGCCCCAGTAACGCTAGACGCAGTTGTGATGTTGATTACCCTGGTGTCTAATCCTCTCTCTCTCTCTCTCTCTCTCTCTCTCTCACTCTCTTTCTATTGTGGGGGGTCAAGGGCTATAGTGGTTTTGTTCTTTGATTTAGTGTTTGTTATTAGATTGTTTGGCTAAGGAGATTTATTGTTTGTTTATTTATTTGTTTGTATATAATATGATGGTATCTTGTTCTTAAATGCGTACTCGTCTCTCTGACTATTTTCTATAATATCCTTTTCACAAATCACAGAAAGCAAAATGACCTATGTAATCTTCTCTATGGAATTACAATGCACCCCTTTTTGAGGCCGCACCAAGTCAAGACTCGAGAGAAACCAAATTATATAATCCTGGCACGCTAGAGGGGGTCTCAGGCCAAGATTGCTTTGGATCAACATATATAATTAGCAGTTTGAAGCAGTCCATGACCAAAATTAAGATTACGAAATTCCTCCTAAGCTTTTGAACTTTTGAGCCCCTTAGCTTGAGGGTTCAAGCTCCGGTTAACACGGATTCAATTTGATCATGTCTCCTTTGTCCTAGAGAGAGTGGTTTAACTTGCCTGCATAAAATATTCTTGGTTTCTGGCCTCATATCTAATAAATAAATTAAGTGTCAAGCTCTTTGAATCTGACCGTTTCAAGTCAGAAAATTCAACCTTCTTCAGATTTATTTTATTTTATTTTTTAATGTTTGTGGACATGTTCATCTCTAATCTTCTTTCCTTGTTCGGAGAAACTATAAATGCAGACCAAATTTTTTAACCTACACACAAAAAACCTGTGACTGCAAAACAAAAGAAAACAGAGAACAGATCAAGAATTAGGGGATGTCGCCTTTTGTAGTTTTAGGGGTATTTGCAGGAATCACGATGTTTTTGATGGTGGTATTGGCTTGTCTTCACAACTACAATTTAAGGAGGGTCAAGTATTATGAAGAGCACCACATTGTCTATGGTGGTGGTGGTGTTGGCGGCGGCGGTTTTGTTGGCAGGGGTGGGGATGTCGAAATTGGTGGGGTAGGTATGGGGGCTTTTGGTGGAGTCTATACCGCTGATGGTGCTATATCTTATGGTATTCCAGTCGACATTGGTAGTGGTGCTAATGATTGTAGCGGTGGCGGTCCTGCCGGCGGTTGTTATGATTCCGGAAGTGGCGGTTCTGCTGGTGGCGGTTGTGATTCTGGCGGCGGCGGTGGGGGCTGCACGTCAAGTTGTTAATATTACACCTGGGGTGATGTTCTGTTCATTTTGTGTTGGTAAAAATTTTGCATATAAAATTGTTTAAAAAATATGATTTTTTTATTATTTTTTTAATGATTAGTTCTGAAGACCCAGTTCGGTTGTTCTAAATGATTTTAATTGTACTTTTAACTCGTAAGTTGAAATATTCAATAAAAATGATTTTTTTATTTTATTTTATATATAATTCAATTCATCAGTAACTAATAATTAACAAAATTTGCATCGATTAGATTAGTAGTACCCAGAGGTTCAAATTATGCACACTATTTGAATTTTTTGAGTGTAGATAACTCATAAAATAATGTAATTCAACTACTAGGAGATCTATGTGATCTATGTTACCTTGTAACCAATAAGGCATTTCTTGCTCTATAAAGAGGTTGAAATCTCCATAGTTTAGAAGACTGTTCTCTCTAGTTTTCATACATCAAAGTCAACTTTGGCGAAGTGAAATTTCTTTGTTGGTTCGAATGAAATTCCGACAAAGGGTTTAGTACTTTCTCAAAAGCTTTTCCCTCTTTTGGCACAGAAGAAGATGCAAGAGAAGGTTCGTGTGATGTTGGATCCTGCTGACCCTTGACTCTCTTGGAATTAAAAGGGAGCAGCGCGCACATGAAAAAGCGAGAAACAACATTCATCCCTGTTACGCTTACAAGGGGAACAAAAGCTTCTGCAAGTATTTGGTTTGCTTCTTGAGATACAGAGAAGATGAATGGCTATGCCGTAGCAATAATAGTTGCTATAGGAATAAGCGTGGCTATCATAATATTGTTTTGTCTTTGCAATTATCAGGGACTCTGTAGAGATGATGCTAATACAGGTGGTGAAGCAATTTGTTGACATCCATGGTTTCCCCTTCTGCTCTTCCATTTTTATTTTTTTTTGAGGTTTTTACAATCTTGAGGGGACAAAAATATCAATAATTATAAAATTTGAAATTAGACATATATGTTTTTATTTTTTATAATCGCCCCTCCCTTCTGCCATAATCCAGGTTGTATCCCTTCTTATTAATGGCATGTACACAATTTGATGGAAAACCGTTTGTACTCTGTCTCTCCATATCAATCGTGAAAAATTTTCTGGCTCAAATCAATATTAAAAAATTTAGTTAATTACACAAAGTCAGAGGTTTGGAGATATGATGTGAATTTGGTGTTGCCCTAATTTGTCGATGCAATTTTGGTGTCCAACTTAAACCAGGTAATTCATGAACCAATCCAAATCAGTACTATTAGGTTGCTTTGGGGTAGTTTCAATTGATTTGCCAATTGGGCTGATTTGCCAGTGGATCTAAAAAAGTCCGGTCAACCCCTCCTTGGAAATGGTACAGGTTGGGTTGAGCTCGAGCATGAGTTCTGACATCTGGTCCGTGCTCAGCCTGGGGGATTTTGTAGTTCTGAAGATACGATTTGAAGAAAAAAATGGGGAAAAGGTGATTATGAAATGGTCAACATATAATATATTTTAAGAATGTTTCTTAGATCCACTCTCCTTCTTCTTCTTCTTCTTTTTCTTAAAAAAAAAAGTTTAAAATTGGAAAAACCAAAATATTCGATCTTATAGTAATAAGGAAGAAGATGCGAATCTTTCTTAGATAATTTGACATGCAAGATCTTTATTTCGCCTGAAGCTATATAACGACTAATGAGGGATTGAAAATGAACATAAAAGAGCATTTGACTCTACAAGTCTCACTCTGTGATATATGGGGGGGGGGGGGAAGATCTTGCATGCAAGATGGAGAAGAAGAAGATTGGAGCACTGGCTCTTGCTGGAGGAATAGTGATCATGTGTATGATTATTCTTGGGCTGATCATGTTGTGGGTTAGCGGTCAAAATGGTGGTCACTGATGCTGATGGTCTCTCTCTCTCTCTCTCTCTCTCTCTCTCCCTGTAAGAGAAGTTTCGTTTTATGCTACTGTGAGTGTGAAGGATGCTTCTAGCGGAAATAATTCGATTATTATTTGCCTCTGAATTCCTATCCTTCCATTTCATAGGTAGAGTCATTTATTTTATGTATTTTGTTCCCACTTGGAGGAAGACAGTTTCGATTCGAGTCTCTCAACCATTAGTTGGAGGAAAGACTTCGTACAACATGATATATGATTGACAATTCAAAAGTCATAATATATTTGAAATTCAATGAAATCTCTTAACTTTTTAATATAAATTTAATATTACAGGTAAAATATTACTCTTAAAGATATTCGTATGATTTTTTGTTAAATCATTTTTTTTGGTATTATATTAATCGGTATTTAAAATTATATTTCGATTAATTCGGTTCGAAACTTACAGTGGTCCATTCAAACTCGAAAACTTGATTAAGGGTTCTAATACCACATCTCACTAGGCCAACTATCCGTTAATGTTCTTCATTGAATCATGTAAGCAGGGAATTTAGTTCATTTCTTACTTTTGTGTTATATGTTCAAAAATAAAAATTATTAGTATATAAATATATATAATTTGTCAGTCGATATTTTAATAATTTCTTTTAATAGATGATATTTGAGTCGTTATAATTATTCTAATTTATTGTTGTGAGATTGCTTTCCTCCCACAAGCCTCCTATAGGGAAAAAAAAATAGTGACAGACTATCTATCATCTAAAAAGACATTATTTTATCAGACAATTTATTTTATTTATAGTTTTGAAAAATATTTGTCACAAAATTAAAAGATAGGATTCCTTTTTCATTGAAGTAATGCGCATTTTCCGAGGATAATTTTAGCGTTATATATTAATAAGTAAAATATTAAATAAATTCTTTTTTTTTTTTTTCAAATGGCTCGAAGGTCGAGTACACATTGCATAATTTCCTGAATGCTTCATTGCACTTTCTGGTATCTTAACATGGTAAGATGCTAGGCCATAAGAGTCAAAATAAATGCTGGTTATTCTTAATTATTTCTGCACAGTCCATTTATGCAGAGGTATACCACGATTCTCTGATATCTCATTGAGCTTATAATGACTGCCTCATCCTAAAAGTAATAGATTATGATTCAAATTGATATTTCACTTGAGTTATAGTAGTGAAGTGACCCTATCCTAAACATAATATATTATGGTTCAGGCAGGTCAGACCGATCACCCCAAACGATCCTGCCTCCCTCTTATCAGCCGAAAAAGAAAAACTGTAGGTGATTCTTAGCCATTTCGGTGCAATTTCTTAGGTTAATACTCTACCCGCGTGTTGACCTTAATTAAAATACCCTCAGTCTCTGGATATAAGAGAACAGAGACATACAAGAATGTTCAAACTTCAAAGAGGATGATGAATGGTTACGCCGTTGGAGTCATTGCCATTTTTGGAGCACCGGGAGATATGAGGGTTTTGATTTTTCTTTCCGCTAGACAAGATGGCCCTAATGTTGGCAGAAGTGGTGCTGTTGGTGGAGGTGGCCGCGGTGTAGGTGTTGATAGTGGCGGAGCTGGAGCTTGCTGACATGTCTTCTCTTTCTCTTTATTGAATTTTTGGTGACAGTCTCTGCGAATGAATAATAAATCAGATGCTCTTCAATGTTAAATGCCCCATTTCATACACCTTTGTGACTGTTATTGTATCATTTTATTAATTTAGACTAAGTGTCGCTTAACAAGGTACAACCCATTTAATGTGTCATGTCTTGGCCAAGAACTCAAGGCCGGCGGTGCAAAAGGAATGACAACTAGAAGTAATTATTTTTATTTTATTCTATAAATATTAATCTCTTCAACGATGTACAGTGTAATTTTGTCATGCCAATGCGCAGGCCAACCCTCTTTTCCCGAGGGTATAAAAGAAATGGATCGTGTTTGTAGAATACCTTTACTCCTTTTGAATTATTAATCGTAATGAGAAAAAGATCGGTAATTCATGCTCGAGGAGCCTCAACTAGCAAAGCTACGGTCTCCAGCATCTCCAAGTCCAGGAATTATAATCCTGAAAATGAGAAAAAGTAAAGTCCAAGAACTTCACATCATTACGGGATAATTAGGAGCACTCGGCAACTACAAAAGATGCATACCCTTTTTCGTTAACTATTGGTCAAGCGCTCCAGCATATACGTGAAGCCTGAAATATTAACATTTGCAAATCTATTATAAAACTCTAGCATCATATGTAATCACTAGTTTGGTTGATGGATTGGTTACCCAGGGAAGTTCTCGCTGAGCTTTTGAAGGGCTGGAGGAGCAGCAATAGCAGCTATCTGTGATAGCAAAAATCCATTTCGTCAATGATTTGAATATTAGGACATCACATGAAACGACAAAGATTGATTTCAACATTAGGAAATCACATGAAAAGACAAAGATGTGCTGGGTAGACAAGATATGCCAGCAACTTTCTCATTTCTCATTTGATTAGAATGCAATGTCATTTACCAGTATAGACTTGAGTCAAGAGCTTGTCAAAATGAAAAGTTGCTTATTATTACCACTTTAATTTGCTTGTTATCAACACCGCGTTCCTTCAAGAGATCAATTGCTGCAACTATCGTGCCTCCTGAAATAAAAATCAAAATCTCAATCAGAAAATACTATTGGGTCGAGCTAGCATTGTTTTGCATATCTATGGTCATGCAAGGGTATATCATTTTCACATGTATAGAAGTACACAAAACAAGTGATATTCAACAATCAGAGTACAAACCAAAAGAAAAAAATCTCAAATGGTTTAGGCTAGATATAGCTAATTATAGCCAGTGTCAAGCCCAGACTAAGCTCAATCTTATGCTGTTAGAGGATGGTTCCCCTAAGCAAACATGAACCGAGGGGCTGATTAACTCGATTAGGATGAGAAAACGCCCTTGAACTTGACCATCCTACTGATCATGCGGCATTTCATTTTATCTGACCTTGCAAATGAACTTTCAATTTGGGACTGTTCACTCTCTTATTTGCTTTTGTTTCTTGTTATTCTCCCTAGTCTATCAAGATCATCTTTTCCTTCATATATATTATAAGAATGCATCCCTCTACTATATTGGTACCCACTTAGCAACAAACAGTGTGAAGTGAAAAAAACACAAAGGATCCCTTCTACTCTGAAGTATTTAATTAGTATAAAACAGAAGAAACTGGTGATAGCAGAAAAAAATTACATGTCATGGAACAAAGAGTGCGAGGAATTGGCACCTGTTGCCAGCATAGGATCTTCCACAAATACTTGAGAGCCATCAGGGAACTTGACAGGTAACCTAAAGGCTGAAAAAAAAAAATTGTTAAGAGGTCTCAAGGTGGCATTGTCGCAAAAATTAACTTTAATAACACCAACAATTACAGATCTGGGATTTTCCCCAAATAATAATAACAAATAAAAGATAATTATGGTACCGGGAGGAGAAAAGGACCAAGTGCCTAGAAGTAAGACCAACTCCCATAAAAAAACTAAGTAAAAATGTAAATCGAGACTGGGAATTTCAGAAGGTCTACAGGTAGCATAAAAATATTGTGCTAGTAAAAGCGAATGCATGAAAATCCTTCCACAACCTTCAGACAGAAAAAAGAGATTCTTACTTGTTCAGATATGTGGTGGTTGAAGAGTCTCCTCGTTTCTGCCTATGCCTTAGAATGCAAAATAAACAGAAGAATTACATATGTTCAGGTTAAAGAAAAAGACATTTAAACAAATAATCCAGTAAAAAAATTGATTCTAGGAATTTCATCAAAAAAGCCCAATCCCATAAAAGCGATGGGGTAGGCTGATTGGTTTAGCTTTGTAGCCAATTTCATTATCAACTCGACATGTATGAAAGGAGAGGCAAATGGGTAAAATAATATTTTTCTAAATTTTTTCCTACTTTTAATAGACAAACAATTTTTTTTTCACCCTAAAAATTTTTCTAAAATTTTCATATATATATATATATATATATTTATATGAAAAACAAAAAAATAGTTATATATTTTTCTCTTTTTTTTGAACCATTTCCCCCTCTCCTCTCCCCTTTTGTCTTCTTCTTTCTAAAAAAGGAAAATATATGTGAAAATTATTATATAAAAATTTATTTAAAATAAAATTTTTTCTCAATTCAACCGCACAATGGGAAAGAATAATTATTTTGGGAAGTAAATTTTATGACAATCGAGGAAAGTCTATTTTCGAATTGTCACTCTTTTGCCCTAACGATTTGTAGCCGCATTCTTTTATCATTATTGTTATCATGTTTTTATTTCTATTACACTCTATCTCATTTTATTTTACAATATTTGAGAATCCTCATTTTATTTTTGATGCGATTTTTAATAGTCAAGTGGTTGATTCTTTTTTTTTTTTAAAGCTTCAATCTTATATATATATTTTTTAATTTTTTAAGATAAATTTTTAACTGTTTTTGAAATCTCTAAAAAAAAAAAAAAAGGAAATGACGTGAGACTGCAAGGAGGAGCATATACGAATAGTTATTGTTATTAAAAAAGATAAGTATTTTATTCTCTTAATTAAAAATTTTGAATTTGAGTTTTAAAATAATAAAAAAGAATTTGAGAGAATCAATCTCTAAAATAGATTTTACAGTATTTAAATTAAATTAATCGAATAAAATCTAAATTTCGTCAAAACTAAAAAAAAGGAGAGTTGATATTTCTTTCGTTTTTGGGGAGGGGTTGCTTGATAAAAAATAGTCGATTTGAATAAATGAATTAGTAGGTAAAAATTTTCTCAAATTAAATTCACCACCTCGTGTCGGCTCAATAACACATGATGGCAATTATGAAATTATTGCGGAAAAGGAAGTTTAATCTAAATATTTCGAAATCGAGGAATCAAGAACCGCGTGACAACTGACAACGACTTGGAGCGAGCCCCAGCCCAATCCGTTTGATTTGACCGTTACGTTACTTTTGGTTTAGTGGGAACCCTATTTCTTCCATCCACGTCTCTCTCTCTCTCTCTCTCTCTCTCTCTCTCTCTCGGGTTTTCCACGCTAGAATTTGATAAATGATGAAGGAATGGGGATTCAGATATTGTACTTGGTGGTAGATTCTTTCGATTGGGCGAAGACCTAGGGTTGAATTAATCTCAAGAGCAATTCGCCTCATTATCCTCTTCCTCGCTTTCACGCAGTAAGAACTCTCTTTCTCTCTCTCTCTCTCTCTCTCTCTCTCTCTCTCTCTCTCTCTCTCTCTCTCTCTCTCTCTCTCAATTTCTTGATTTTTTAGAATTAGGGTTTGGCGTTAAGTGGCTTTATAATTTCTTTGGGAAAATGAAGATTGTCAGAACGGTATATTATTAAAGGTTTCAAACAATTAGTGGCTAATTTTGCATACTGCTCACTCTTTCTCTTTCTCTCTCTCTCTCTCTGTCTCTGTCTCTCTATCATGTTTTGTAGGCAAAAGTGTTCCGTTTCTTTTTTCAGCCACTCATAACCTGTCTTATTTCTCTCTTTTTGTTGCTTTTATGATAGACTTTGTGTTTGTGATAAAACTTTCTTAGATTTTCTCTGGTAATTTTCCATCTTTCGCTTTCTTGGCTTTTGTCTATGCAAATTGATCTGTGCTTGTTATCAGCTTTGCTCATGATCCATTGCTTTTATATGGGATATTGGGAGTGGTAAGGCCTTCCACATGTCTTTTTCTATTCTAAGTATTTGCCTTCACAGTTGTACATTCGCTCACTTAGGCTCTTGTGATGGATATATTGGCCAATAAATAAGGATTTGCTTTCAACCGCATGACCTCTTAAGGTCCTTGGGTACCATCAACCTAAATATGTTCTGTTTGCTTGATCATGCAAAATGCAATTTCTGGTATATTCTTTTCCAAGTGCTTTGGCTGGTCGGGTGGCTTTCAGTATTTACTTAGAGATATATCAATTACTGGGTGTGAATTTGTCAGAAAACATTGTCAGCTTTTCTTTTCTGTCCCCCCTTTATTAGTTTTAACTTAAGAGAAATATTTTAGAGTCTGGTTCATGCCATGGATGCAGCCGATGGCATTAGCGCATCAACTTGGTTCATGCCAATTTTGTCTTCCTTCTGGGGCAGAGAAACCATTTACTTTCAGATGTGAACATCTTTCTGCTTTACATGGGTGTGGAATTTTCTCTTTGTGAAGAATGTTCATTAATTACCATGGAAGTTCCTCAAAAAGGATTGTTAATTTGTATGTTTTTTCATTGTATAGGTTTCTGACAACTGTTTGGCTCATTATTTTTGGATGTTGATAGGTTCTGTAATGATTCAAGTTTTAATAATTGAGGTTCACACCTTTTGAGTCTGATGGATAGAATGCTTACTCTCTTAAGGTTTGGTTGTGGTCTTTGATGCAATTCCTTTGTGGAGAGGATGGGAGATGACGAATTTACTACCAACATTGCAGCACTTTCCTCATTTTTCAGTCCTTTAGCTGGGTTTGCATTGGAAGTTGCCCATTTTTGTGACCTGATCGTCTCCTCCTTTAGTTGGCCAGGACAATTATGTCGGAGCTCCTTGTGTTGTTTCTTCGCCAACCGACCATGTTTGGTCTGCAACAACGGTAAAAGTGCTGTGATTCTTTATTCAGCCCCTTCATACCCTAGGTCTCTCCCCCTGATCTTCACATGAGGTATTGGCTCCATGGTAAGGCCCTTATGCGTGTCTTCTTTCTCTTTTGAATTTTGGCATCTCATTGACCCTTAACTTTGTTGGGTTCTTACAATGCTAGTAGATCCATAGTTCTTATCAGCCTTGCTCCATGGATATTCTGGTTTATTTGTAATTGTTTGTTTTGAGTCAGATGACTTCTCAAAGTCCCAGGGGGCTATCAGCACTACAATTAGGCATATTTATTTGAAGTTGAAATACATTATTATTGGTAGACTTATGAGATATAGAAAATTTTCAGTTATTTGTTGTCAATCACTTATGGTATTGACATTTTGTTGGTCAGGATTTGAGTTTTTAACGCTTGCTAAATCAATTTCTAGTGCAGGGATGTATATGTTTATTCTTTGCTAACTACCTTATTTTAGATAAACCCTAAATTGAAAATTAATGTCTTTTGAGGTATCACGAGGTATGAACCAAAAGCCTGTGTGTGACTATGAGAGGTTTTCTGTTCCTTTTTTAGATGATATTGCGTGACAATGTTCTATGAGTTGATTTGTTTGAAGAATGTTATACTTCTTAGTTTTCAACTCTGCTTTTACGATGAGGTGGCTGAGAGCATCATTTTGTACATCAACTTCGTACATGTCGCAAAATATTTTCTGTGGAACTTGCCATTAAGTTTCAATTCCATCATGGTATCTACGAGTTTGTCTCAGGTAGGTAGCATCTTTGGATTTTTAATTGAGATTTAGCAGTTTTAGGCCCATTTAGGGATCCTTAACAGACCCTAAATGGGCCCAAGCATGGGGTCATTAAGACCCCAAAATAGGCCCAGCTTGGCCCTTGAGAAAGGGCCCAGCTGGGCCCTCCAACAGCTAGTGGAATGGGATCCTTAACAGGCCCTAAATGGGCCCAAGCATGGGTCCTTAAGACCCCAAAATAGGCCCAGCTTGGCACTTGAGAAAGGGCCCAGCTGGGCCCTCCAACAGCTACTTTCTACTAGCCGTTGGAAACTGGCAGGGAGGAGAGGGCAAGTGCCCACTCCTGTCTCTGCTCTCTCTTTTCTCTCTCTTTTGTATCTTTTGTGTTCTATAAATAGTTAGGATTTTTTTTCTTATAAAGTATGAACAAGTGCTCAAAATCTCTATGAATTCTCACTTTGAATTGTAATCAAGTTTCTATTAGTTTTATGCTTTCCATTTATTCAATTTCTTACATAGTTTTAACAGTTATGACTTGATATATCTTAATGATGGAACTTTTACATGTTTATTTACACAAAATGAGAATCATTGGTTTTAGTTGCTTACTTATGTACTACAAAATTCTGGTAGCGGTAGTGCTCAACAACAAAATTTGAAAACTTATGTGTTGAGTTTATATATTTATTTATCTGTTTTTGAGGCGTGCCCTCTATTGGTTTGTAAGATCAAGTCTTGTTGTATGTTGGAGGGGTGCCTATGTATTTGAGGCTTTAAACCTGATGGTTATGAATTGTTTTTTGGTTTGCTTAGGACTTATGAGCTGACTAAGACCTTTTTGTTGGAAAGAATTATTCCCTCTGTATATTAGATATTTTATGATAGTATTCTGTTGCTGCAGCACTTCTTTTGTTAACATTCTTGGCCACATGAATTCTTGGTTGTTTCCAATTGCTAATTATCGGATGTCCCCGAGGGGACTCCAATTGCTAATTATCAAGTAAGTTGATCCTTGCCCATGTCATAAGGATTTTGATATGTTACTTATTTGCGTGTTAGTTCTTGAATGTAGATTTTAATGTATTGATTGTATTGATTTGCAGGACGATTGTTAAATGACCTGCAGCTCTGGGTAGCAGTTTCATTCTCAATTTCAAATGCAAGAGTTGATTAAAGGATTTAGCACATTATTCTATTAAATCAAGTGTCCGTTAATAGTTTTTTTTTTTGGTCCTTGACCCCGTGTTCGGAACTTCGCTCCGATTAATTCGGGTCGACCTAATTGTCGAGTTTCCTATAAAGGAGGAGGTCTCCCAAAATAGTTTTTTTCGTTTCTAAGGAGGTTCGAACCCGAACACTTGATTAAAAGATGTAGGGACCTTTCGCCGTGTCCTTTGATAGTTTCAATCAGGACTTTTGTTTATGATGAAAGGGTCGAAATAATTTTCCAATCTACTGTACACTAGGCGATGATTAAAACTTTGCAATTAAGATTGCCAATTGTTGTCTCAGAAGGACAACCCGCAAAAAGGTGTTTGGTCCCAAGCAAGGCTCAAGAGGTCCATCAATATTTATTCAAATTTTCTCAGAACTAGCACTAGGATTAATCTTTTTTCTACAGAGCGGACTATTTCTTATTAACCCAATGACTTGTTTTAGCAACCAAATATCAAACAACCCCTTCCCAAAAAAAAAAAAAAAGAAATATCAACCTTCCTTAATAACAAGGACGATGGCTTATGTAGGAAGTTGGTATTCCTATGATAGAAATTATTTACTATCCAGTGTATGATAAATATTTTTCTAATAATATTTCAGAACTCGACATGCATGATAGCAGGGGCAAATGGTAAAATAATTTTTTTTTCTAAATTTTTACCTACTTTTAATAGACAAACAAAAATTTTCACCCTAAAAATTTTCTTAAAATTTTCATATATATACTTATGTATATGAAATACAAAAAATAATTATATATTTTCTCTCTTTTTGAACCATTTCTCCTTTCCTCTCTCCTTTTGTCTTCTTCTTTATGAAAAAAGGGAAATATGTGAAAATTAGTATATAAAAATTTATTTAAAATAAAAATGTTTCTCAATTCAACCACACAATAGGAAAGAAAATTTTTTGGGAAGTAAATTTTATGACAATTGAGGAAATTCTATATTCAAATTGTCACTTTCTTTTCCTAACGGTTTGTTACTACATTCTTTTATTAATGTTGTTGTCTTTTTTTTTTTTTAATTTTTTGATTGTAAAGAGATGCAAACTAAGCGAGATTGAACAGAGGAAGGGAGGATAGAAGTAGGAATGCTCTCCCACTTGAGCTGTCCTTGAGGAACTTGTTGTCATATCTTTGTTTCTATTACATTCTATCTCATTCTATTTAGTGAAATTTGAGAATCCTCATTTTATTTTTCCATGTGATTTTTGGTAGTCAAATGGTGGATATATATATATATTTTTTTTTGGGTTTTAACTTCTATCTTTGTTGAATGAAAACATCTATATGATCTAAATTACATTTTTCTTTTTAATTTTTGATGATAAATTTTTAACCGATTTTGAAACTCCTGTTAAAAAAAAAAAAAAATCTATATGCAAGGGGGGCAAGGAGGAGCAAGGAGGAACGCCGCCTCCTACATAAGCCATCGTGGTTGTTGTTATTAAGGAGGGTTGAGATTTCATTTTTTTTGAGGAGGGGTTGTTTGATATTTGATTGTTAAAAAAAGTAAAAAGGTTAATAAGAAATAGTCCGCTCTGTAGAAAATATAAATTCATGCAATCATGATGCCAGTTATAATGACTAGGAGCTCTAGCTAAGACTTGCTTAATTCGCGAATCCGTGGCTAACCAGGAAATTTCCGCAGTGCTAAATGGTGAGAATGGTGTAACCAATGACTGGTGAAGAATGAATCACCGGTCACATGGAATGATACTGAAGAAAACAAGTAGACCAATTCCAAGCTAATACCATTCTCGGAAACGACACATGACCCACTTGTAACATGCCAAATGGTCTCATACTCAGTAAATCAACGCGGAAAAAACGTCCCTATAACCCCTCATTGCATTTTACTTGCTAGTTTATATATATATATACACATATGTAGTAATTTTACAATCATAACATCATAAAGTTTATTTTATTATATAAAAATTAATATATAATAAATAGAATAGAATATTGAGTATATTTGATCAGAATTTGTAGAGATCAAAACGAAAATATATCTTTTATATAAGTTTAATATGACTTGAAATTTAAATTTATATGTGGATATTAGATTTTTAATAGAATGATGAATTTTCAACTCATTATACTAAAAAATTAAACTAAAAGATCGAACCTAATCGTGTTGGGGTTAAAACTTTCCAAGGCGAGATAGAACAACGAATACGTGGTACAATAACTCGAGGACGCACTTGTTACTTAACAAATCCAATAAAATTAGAGAGGACCCCATGAAAACGATGCGGCTAGAACCTTCCCCGTTCCAGAACAACCAAGTAAAATGAAGAAAGTGTACCGGGTCTCCTTAATTAAGAGTCAAGCCACCACCCGAGTCAACAACGCCAAAAAGGATGCAAAACCTAAAAAGCAAACACCTACTTTTCCCTATAAAACATGGGACAGATTCTCTCATTTCATCCCAAAAGAGAGAGAATCCCTAGTTCGTGCCAATTAAGATCATGAGAAGAACACACCACTTCACCCACCAAGGCCATGAGCTAGCAGAATTCAATGACCAAGCCCAATTTCGCTGCAACGGTTGCGGGACACTAGGCTTTGGTTCGAGATACCGATGCCAACCCTGCAACTTCGACCTACATGACTGCTGCGCCGAGTGCCCACCAAGCCTAAACTCCTTCATGCACCCAAACCACTCACTTAGGCTCATGCTTTATCATCCCCAACAAATGCCTCGCTTCTGCAATGTCTGCTTTAACCGCATCGAAGGACTCTACTACCACTGCCACTTGTGCCAGTTCGACCTCCACCCGCTCTGCACCAAACTGCCTCAACATGTGCGCCACTCTCTCCACCCGAATCACTACCTCACTCTCCAAACAGCACCAAATCCAAACCAGTGTGCTGTTTGCAGAAATTTCTGCACTAATTGGCGCTATCGGTGTGCTGATTGCAATTTTGACATACACATTGACTGCCTTTTAGTGCCGTATGCCAATTATAGGCCAACGGGACATGGTGGCTTTAACTATCATCAGAATGGAGGACGGGATGCCTCACGAGGAGCCTTTGGATTTGGAGGACCTGCCATGATGAATATTGGGAGGATAATGTTTGTGCTTGTTGAGAAGCTAACTATTGGAGTTGCAACAAATATGTTGTTCGGATCAGGATTCCCAGATTTTGATCTTTCTTCTTTCTTCTGAACTCCTTTTGTTAAACTGTTCTTTTCACGTTTTTCAATTCCTAGTACCTTTTGTTTTGCCGAGTGAATAATTACTCATATAATTACCTTAAATTGTCAAATTGTTACAACATTGTACAAGCTCTTCTTATGTTATAACTATGTACGATTGTCTTGTCTATATTCTTTGTTCAAAAGTAATTGTCTATATATCAGACAGTGGCTCTACCGCTACCCTTTTACCTATCCAACCTTGGCAAAGGCAGGATGCTCTCATAATCTTTTTCTTTCAGTTGAAGAGCTTTTATCAGCTAAAATAATTAACACTTATTATTTTTCTTTTAGCATCACTATTCTTCATTGGGCAACATAGCATTCATTTTTCCGAGCATTACACGCTGTCTGTGAATTGATTAGGCTTGTAAAGAACCATGTGACCAAAATAGCATTTTTGCAGTCTCAAGTAGAGGAAGGCTCTGCCTGGGCAACTATCTTTTAATTTAATTTTCGAGGTTTATATCTTCGACACTGCAAAGGGTTTTCCAAAACCAAGACAGCGAGTAATAAGTGCGGTTGGTAACATGGAACCAGGTAATGTGACTTCATATATATTTTTCTGGGAAGACCAGGTAATTATTATTGTTAATGAGATGTAAACATCAAAATATAATATATAAAAGATGACGACGATGATAGACCTTATATAACTCACCAAAAAATCTGAAAACAAAGATGCCATAAGATCAGGAACAAGCAAAAAAGATAGAAGCTAGCTTCCAGGAAATCACTTTTAAAAGTTACATATATTTCAATTTGTTTATTTATGTTAAGTTTCTCGCAGTATCCTGTCTATGCATAGGTCAAAACAAGTCTCCAAGGTTCAATCTCTTAGGCTATTCAAGTCCTCTAACCTCAGCAAATTTGTATGCACCTACAGTAAATGTTCCTCAAATCAGCTAATGATTCATGATCCGGGTGGTGTGATATGTCTCTGTGGTTTTGTTATAGAAGTCGACAAGTCCCCCCTCTCCATATACCATCAATCCTGATCCAAATATAATTCAATTCCACCTCTCTTTCTTCTTTTATTTTAGGATAATTGAGTTTTACAATAATAATTACCTTTAATTCTGTTAGGGATAAACTTGAATTCAAGTTTTTAAACCATCTCAAAGGACATGTTTTCTTGTCTACTTCTGCTTTTGAGGGAATGAGAGCATAAACGAATACGGTAATTAATATTAAGAGACAAAAACATAATAAGCGGAGGATGTGTAATGTATATAACAAAATTATAATTTTTAGAAAAATAAAATAATATATTAAAAAATTAATAATAATTTGTAGACTTTTAATAGTATTTTTGAATCTCTTACCTAACATCGTAGTACATGTGATTAGCTTTAACGTGTGCCTCATGTAACAATATCTCAAATTATGTAGGGTTCCTTGTATTCGAAAGTTATTATTTGCATGATTAATCAGTCCATGCATGCCACCGTATGCGCGCTCGGATGATATGGTTGACTTAATTATTTTATGTCATTCACGACCCAAAGTGTCCTCCAATGGTTATTTTTTCCTTTACTAAAAGATGGTGATAATTGACAATGATCTAATCTTCACAACTATTACACCGTAAGGACCGGACTTCAGTCTTTTTTTAATGTTTATTGCCCTTGCCTCTGTTCCCTTCCAAATAAACAAAAAACAAGAAAGACAAAGTCCTTTCCTAGCTGCCGACATAGAAATGCTCTTGTAATTTGGAAAGTTTATTACACACCCTTTACACCCATTAATTGCAGGTTAATTGCCCTATTTACACTGTGCACCTCTATGTTACGGGTCTTGGCAAAAACCAAAAACTTATATAGGAGGGTCAAAGTAATAATTTTTAGGGTCATGTAACAGATGGAAATAAATTTTAAATTATATATATAAAGTTCTTTTTTATTAAAATTTTGAAGGACAACCGCCGCTCGCCCCCCTCACGTCTCCACTACGGGGTATTTAGTAAATTTCAATGTAAATCATTCTCGCAATAAGTTTTACAAACTTGTACTTTAGCAGATTGCCACTTGCACACTGATTGTGCACATGAGGTACTTGTAGGCGTAGCGAAAGTCGTCACGCGGTGATTCTTTGGCCTTTTCAAAGGGTTTTGAAGAAACTAACAAGAAACTGAGAAAGCAAGACAGATTTTGGGTCAACTTGGACGAGGAGGACAAAGAGCAAGGAGATGAAGGCCATAGCTAGGAAATAGTAGACGCAAGTTCTTGTATCCAGCCCAAACATCGCCATCCGGTTGTGAACATAGGAATGGTAATTTTTTTTTTGGTGAAAACATAGGAATGGTAATAATGAAAAGTTCCCCACAGGTCGGACAAGTTACGTGTCTGGTGACTAGTTGCAATGTTAAATACTATGCTAATTATTTAAAAAGTTTAAGACGAATAATGCAATTTATTTGGTTAATTATTATATAAAAGCAAGTGGCATAAAAATGGACTCCATCACAAATACCAAAAGGCACTCTAAACTCAAGTGAGTGGGGGAGAGAGAGAGATGGCTCCAGTGCCAAAGACGAAGACCATCACCCATTTCAGCCATCCAGACCACCCGTTGACTGAACCAACGCCCAAACAATGTTCCTCTGTCACGGTTGCAAAACCTTAGGCATCAGCAAAAGATACCGATGCCAGCACTTCAACTATGAGCTCTATAGAAAATAGAGAGAGATAATGAATGAGAGAAAATTCTTTATATTTTATTATGTGTGTAATATATTGAACAAAGTGGATATTTATACAAATTGAGGTATATATGTTAAAAGAAAACTCTAAAATTAAATATTTTCTCAAATATATGAAATGTAACATTTCGTGACAGAGTGTTGATAATTATGATATTTGAGATAACACAATTTGATATAAATAAAAAGATACCGATAATAATAAGAAATATTTGTCATAATGGTATCATGTGATGTCAAGTGTAATTTTTGCGAATATTTACTTTCCATATAAATGTTAATATATGGAAAGCAGCTGAAACTTTGTGAATATTTATTTACCTTGCACATATGTATAAATGCCTCAATTTGTACAAATTACCCCATTTGTTCAAAGTATTATACACAATTTTGACATTCATATTGATTGCATTTTTGCGCCTCCACCTTCGCCTCCACTATGACCACCACCACCGCCAATTGTAAATGGCTGTTATGGGCCTTATTCTGGCACTAATTCTTTTACTTATAACCCAAGTCAAGATGTTGTTGATCGTGAAAGGGTAATGATGTGTTTGAAGCCGGAAAGAATTTTGGGAGAACAACGTATGAGCTTGCGGAGAGGCTAACGGTTGTGGCGATGTCTGACATGGTTTTTGGATTTGGAGGTTCAAGTGATTGGGATTTTCTTCTTTCTTTTAAAGGGAATTTTGTACTTCATTAATCCTGGCATATATAAGAAGTGAACTTTGTTTTTCTCTAATTATACGTTGTAACTGGGGAAAAGCTAAAGCCTTGATTTTGTTTTGTTTTGTTTTTTTTTTTTTTTTTTATTTGGGGGGGGGGGTTGTTTCTTGGATCGTTTGAAGTCCACGGATTGCAATCGTCGCCTTTATGAGATGGGGAACTTGTAGTAGGGCCCATTTGTTTGGCAGATTGCGGACTGAATTTATTCCAGAGCAGCATTCCGTTGGGCCATATAAACACGCAAAAATACTAGTAGGCTAGAGTGGAATATAGAGAGAAAACTTGCTGGAAATTTTGTTGATAGGCCATTAGGATGTCTATTGAGAGAACGTAGACAGAAATAGCACAGAAATTCAAAAAGGGTCTCGATTTAAGAAAGCAATATAAATTTGAATATAACCTTATATTAATCTTAAAGAATTGAGCTAGCTAGTTCTGTGAGTTGATTCTCCTTTCTTCTGCTGTATCCGGGTAATCTCTGCTGCAGCGCTCATCAGAAATCTTCCGATATGAACTGTGCTAAAAAACTGAATTATGCTTTCTTTTGATGTTTTATTTTTTGGAGTTGTTGATCCCCTCACATGTTACTGATAACCAGAGTTTGCTCCTGATGGCACTGCATGTGTCTTCTAGTTTGAACTATGTCCTGTTTGGTGCAGAAAAAGTGCTCCTTCCACCATGAGCGCATCTGATCACTCATATTTCGCCATCCCATAGCTCTTCTAGGCTCTTGTAAGGACTAAGAGTTTCATGAATGGCGAATTCCCCTCGCAGAAGCCTTTGCTGCAATTTTTGACATGCAAAAACTTGGCACAGTTAGTGGGCTAATATATTGTGTACATATGTATGCTTCAGATGCACAGTTATAGGCTTTCTAACACTTTTTACCTGGTGAATCTCGGAGAATTTTGAGAAGAGATCCGGAGGAATGCACCAATCAAACAAACTCAGATTTTCTTTTATCCTTGACTCATTTGTGCTCTTTGGAAGGACACTGTGACCACTCTGAATACCCCATCTTAGAGCCACCTGTGCAGGCGTCTTCTGAAGCTTTTCAGCAATCTCAAGTAGTATCGGTTCTTTTAGGATTTCACCTTTTATCCAAGACCCCGGTGATCCTAGGGGAGAATATGCCTGCAAACTCATAAATTTCAAACAGTTGAAGCAATTCTCAGCCTGCACAATGCACATTATTGTGAAACAGGTATGAAGGACCCAAAAGCTTGTTAAGAGTACCGAGAGATGAACACCAGTGGCTGTGCACAAGTTGTGCAACTGAGACTGCTGCCAAACAGGATGGCATTCAACTTGATTGACAGCCGGGGGAACCTTTGCGTAGGTTAGCAAGTCTTGCAGCTTCTTAGTGGAGAAGTTGCTGACCCCAATTGCGCGTGCCTGCCCCGATGCATATAGACCCTCCATGGCACTCCATGTTTCTGGCAGACATAATGGGGCCATGACTTGCGGATCCCACCCTCGGGAACCAGATTTTGTTCTAAATGGCCAATGCATCTGGGCATAAATGGCTTATCGTCAAGAATCTCAAGTATAATGTTGTCATTATGTCCTACTGATTAAGATGCAAAAGTATGGTACCATACAAGATAAAGATCAACATAGTCAAGTTGCAGGTCTTCTAAAGTCTTGGACAATGCCTTTGACACATCTACAGGATCCGCATCACTGCACCTGCAGATTTTCATTATCCACATATGTAGTACAAAATTAGAATGATTATGGATTCAAATCTAGGGGAACAATCTTTGATAATGTCTAAAACAAATCGGATTCAGTAGATTAATCTAAACATTGGCAGCAAATACCTACAATTGCAGCCTACATAACAACCCCCCCCCCCCAAACAAAAAGGCAAAAGAAAAAAGGACGAGAATCACCATAATTTGGATGTGATCCAAATCTCACTGCGTTTCATTACCCCAGTGGTAAATAATTCTTTCAAAGCAATTCCAACCTGCACTTATGCCAAATCAGCCGAGAAACTGAACCATTTCCATTTTTTTTTTTAAATTAATAATTGCCCATAAAATTAACCTATGATCGATTAGAATCAGAAGAACTAACCAGGATCAAGAAAAGGGGTTACCTCTTTCTCATTATCGTACACTCGCGCACAATCTATATGCCTATAACCTGCCTGTGGGATCCACCCAAAATGAAATAATATTCTAAGTTCTATATTGGATGTGTGAGAGAGAGAGAGAGAGAGAGACCTTAACGGCAGAGATGACGGCTTGGCCAACAAGGCCAGGAGAAGTTTTCCAAGTTCCTAATCCCACAGAGGGCATTCTTGCGCCTGTGTTTAACTCGAAGTATAACGGTCCATGTTTCGTCGTCTGCTCCATTATCTATCAAAAGGATCGGCTGGAATATGTAAATTTGACAAATATATGCAGGAATAGAACCAAATTTTACATTGTGAGTTGAGGATTCTTTTTTACCTAAGAAACTCTTGAGTTTTGATGGGTCGGAGAAGGAAACGTAAATCAATGTAGAGAGAGAGAGAGAGAGAGAGAGAGAGAGAATAAAAAAAAAAAAAAAGGGCGACATAACCGGCCGGAAACTGACTTGTTCACATGTCCAACAAAATCCACTTCAAGAAAACAAAATCTAAATTTTGACGAGGTATTTTGGAGGGTAGATAAAGAGAATTTATAAGTGCAAATTCAAAATACCAATGAGCAATGAATTCACAAAGGTTTTTGCCATCAACTATTTATAGAATGTTTTAAAAAAAATATGAAGTTTATTTTTAATTTAATTTACATTTCTAAATTTGTGCTATATAATATATATTTTTTAAATTGGTACTATTTTATATAAATTGTCAAATCATTATACATAAAATCGAACAGAAAAAAAAAATTGTATTTGAGCATAGGCCACAAAAAGCCCACTTTAACTGGATTATCAAAAGGGTCAAATATTATATTATTTGTTAATAATTGAGTTATTTTACAAACTATTCGATAAAACAAAAAAAAAAGAGAGAAATGCTTAAAGTTTATATCGAAATATGCGTTCATATCTACAATGCTGCCATTTAAATTGGAGAATATTATAGACCTATTGTATAATTCAAAACATATTCTAAATATTAGACTTGAATGATACTCGGTTATGCTCAATTGATTAGAGTTAGATTGATACTAAATCAGATAATTAAATAATTGAGTGATTTGTACTATTAAGGTTATAATATGATAATTTTCTTATAAAAAGAAAAGATGCGTTACTAATATTTATCAAATATGATAAATATTACTTTATAAATAAGATTATTTGTTTTATTTTGCTATGAATTAAATATTTTCAAGGAATTTTACCAACCGAACGTATCATCCAGCGAGCTCTGAAGAGGGCATGAATAGATGGCCAAACATGAAAGGAGAAATATAAGTAAACAGGAAAGGTAATTTTTCGTTCAATGTAATCTGTTTGCTTCTCCTTTCCCTAGACTACAACTACATCGAACGCTGGGGCACTTTAAAAATGAGAGAGAGAGAGAGAGAGAGAGAGAGAGAGAGAGAGAGAGAGAGATTTTAGATTTTTTTATTATTATCTGATAGCTGTATACAACTTAAAAGTCGCTTCATAGTCTCTATGCCCGAGGTTTCCACTACGGAAATCCTGTTTTACAAAACATAGCATACAGAGGAACTTCTCAAATCCTCCTTTTATTTCCAAAACCTCACTGCTCCTCCGTCTTAATAAACCCTGCACGCAACAACAAATGACCAACAATTATTGATTATATTCAACTTGAACCCAAAATAAGCAAAACAAAAACATATGTAATAGACTTGAAATGCAAAACTACTCACTTAGTGCAGTCCACACTCCTAGAAATTGGGACGCCAATGTCAACACCACACTTGGAGGGAAGCGCGGAGGCTGCATCGTCCTTAATGTTGGTGTAACGGTTGGCAGCTTCCTTAACACAGTTGCAAGCCGTCTGCTTATCAGCAGGGCTTGCAACCATCGACTTGATACTCTTCACACCGTCACAGCATCCTGCTGCTGGGGCTGGAACACTGCCTGTCAGGAAGGGGACACAAGGAACAAGAGCAGTGTCCACCTGTGCGCAGGTGAAAGCTTCCCCTGTCCTAACCATGGCCATGACCATGGCCAATGCTGCCACTACTAGCATAACTCTGCCCTTCATTTTTCTTTCTTCTCTGGTTTTGGTGTGTAAACTGCAAGTGCTAATGTATGAGATTGGAGAAGTGGTTGTTTTGGTGGAGAGAGGAGTGATGAGAGGCATGTATTTATAGTTGTGAAAGCCAAGTGTGTCCAACAGGATTATTGGGTCCTTTTGTTATTGCCGTTACAGACTCTTTGGCTTCTTCTCCAACCATAGATGTCACCCATGCATCCAAAAATAGTGACCTAGGTTCACATGGCTGATACCTTCAAGAAGGAGTTCCTCTGAACAAAATTTTGCAGTAAAAGCATAAGGTAAGATTTCTATATCTTTATTTTGATGAGAAAAATGGAAGAAAAATTGCTCTATGAAAGAAATAAGTAATGGACCCAAGAATTTACTCGTGAGACCTAAATCCATGGGCGTATATAGAGAGAAATTGTTCTATGAAACTGTAAAAATGGGGCGCATAGCTGAAACTCTCAAACCCTCCAAACACTTTCACACACGTTACGTTCCACCACACACACACTCTATCTCCTTTCTCTTTCTATCTCTCTCTCTCTCTCTTTCTCCGTAAATTAACAATGGGCTAAAACTTGGGCATCGAAATAATGAGGAAAAGTCCAACACATTTTCTTTTCTTATATTGACTATAACATTTTTTTTTTTCTTATTTTATATGAATGGAGAACACTTTCCTTTGCACTTCACAATACCAACTTACTACTTAGAGGATTTAATCTCGATCTACTCAGGCCTTTCCGTTAGAAGAGGACAACTTTCACCTTGGAGAGTGTTGCCATGGAAAATGTTTTATCTCCTGCTAAAAAGTTAGCTTAAATTAGGGACCCGTTATGCATTTGTTGTTTGGTTTAAAGAAGTTATGCTACAGGACAAGGACGCCTCGATGAAATGGGTTTATCAAATTGTCTGACACTCATCTTTGCAGGGATTTGAATTGCCATGCAAAAGAAGTGCGGAATGGACCATTGTTCTTTGAGAAGAAGCAGTGGCACCATGAGCACCCTCTGCGCATGGCCACCCACCATATTTTTATCAAATATTCGATCATTTTCTATTTCTCCCAACTCCTAGTACATACGTAAATGCTAAGGCAGTACAGTGCTGTAGGTGAGTACTGGTGCGTTACTACTTTTTGGTGAGAAAACTACAGTCAAGAGTAATACCCATAGTGATAGGAGATGAAGATCAGCATTAGTCAGTGTTTGGAGGTTTTCTTCATCCTAAGAGTCGTGGAGGAATAATTGCAAACATCATTTCCACCCAGAGCTTGATTTTCGCATAAAATTTTGCTGGAGCTGAACGAAAATTTTGATAACCTAAATAACTGAAGGATTAGAGGATCCACATTAATTTGTGCTTTCATTACCCTTTCCATCTGAAGCGGATTTTATTTATTTACTTTTTTTTTGGGGGGGGATGGGGTAGGGAACTGGCAATGGGGAGAGGAGCAAGATTAGGCAAGGATTACCTCTGTTTTAAAAAGGATTCGGAGTGTTAAATTGCATTGTGTAAAATATCGGCTCTATGCCATCTTCACAGAATTTTCACCAGTGACGCTAGCACCCTAGTAAACGTGACATCAATCTAGTTTTCACCAGCAGAATTTTCATAAATAATGCTTGAGGTCGGCAGTAATTAAAGTTGAATATCCATTTGCTTTTATTCTCATAGAAGTTAATCGTGGATAAAATGACTTAGATAACTGCAGCCAGCAAACGAAAACTTTACCCTTTTGTTTTTGCACTTGCAGAGAACTGAGTAGTCTAAGGCCAAGCTCCTTGGAAGCTGTTTTCCTGACCATTTGGGCGAAAGCTCAGGGGGTCAAGCATGTCCTCTAAATGTAAGTCATGGCATATATCTCTATGTATTTGGTTTCATGTAATGCTTTTGGTTTTCTGAAATTTCCAAGTTTGTTGCCAGTACTGTATGCATCCTTAAACTGACTTCTTTCAATTTCTTAAGAGTTCCTTTCCGGAAATGGTTCACCCTTTTTTTTGGTTTTTTTTTTTTATTTTTTCGGGGGTGTTTAGCCGTTTAAAGACCTACAAGAGGTTCAGTGAACACGAAATGAGCAACCAAAATATTATTCATTCATTGTCACGGAGAAGCATACAAAATTGAGGTAATTAATCAGCTCAACAGTCCTCTCTCTCTCTCTCTCCATGAGGTTCCTTCACAGGATCCTATTTTACACCCAAAACACTTGACTCCACAAATCTAGAGGAAGATTGCAAAGCCTAATGCACTACTCCCCTTCTTATTTTCCGAAGCCCATGGCCTCCAATTTAATAAACCCTGCATTCAATAACCAAAGAATCAAAAACTAAGTTGGCCCAGCAAAAAGATTGTTATGGTCATTAACCAAATCAAACAGGAAACTTACTTGGTGCAATCGATGCTTCTAGAAATTGGGACGCCAATATCGACACCGCACTTGTTAGGTAGTGCGGCAGCTGCATCATCCTTAATGTTAGTGTAGCGGTTGGCAGCTTCCTTAACACAGTTGCAAGCTGCCTGCTTATCAGCGGGGCTTGCAACCACTGACTTGATACTCCTCACACCATCACATCATCCTGTTGCTGGGGCTGGAGCACTACCAGTCAAGAAGGGCACGCAGGGAACAAGGGCAGTGTCAACTTGTGCACAGTTGAGAGCACTGCTAGGTCTAACCATGAATAAGACGATGGCCAATGCAGCGACTGCTAGCATAACTCCACCCTTCATTTTTAAGTTTTGGTTTTGATGACTGAATCGGAAATGCTACAAGGACGTGAGAAATGCTTTCTTTTTTCAGTTTTTGGTTGATGTTGGAAAGATGACTTGGGGAGGCATGAATTTATAGTTGTGGAATCCAAAGTGTTTCCAAAAGGCTATATTGTCATGCTGTTACAGCCGTTACAAAGTTTTTGGCTTTGTATGGCATTCATACACAAACACAGAAATTAGTAAAGATGTTCACATGCTCTCTCTCTCTCTCTCTCTCTCTCTCTCTCATATGCGCGCGCACACAGAAATTAGCAAAGATAAGATGTTCACCTGTATGCTCTCTTTCTCTCTCTCACTCACATTCTGTTACCAAATTGGCAGCTTTAGATGAGGGTCAGTCATGAATTCATGGCTTGTTCTTTAGAAGAGTTAAGGGTATGTGACGGAAGTACAATATTGTGACAAGGAAACTCTAATCACAACAACTGGAATTCATTTTTTCGTGAGGATATGAGGAGATATGCCAGAGGAATCTAAGAACTGAATTTGTTTGATCTTCGTGGGGTATCGGGAAGCATGATTACCCTCTTAATGGTTCTCCGCTCACTCATCAGGTATTCAGTCATACCTGTTTGTCCTGAATTGCAGACTTGGAAAACGAAGATATCTGTGTGCTCAATCTCCCCATTCCAGAGGTCCTCCTCTGGCAAATCAAGGGTCCAATGGCCCAAAAGTCTTGTGAGCAAAAAGGAATTCCGGGTATTAGCTTCTCGTACACAACATGAAGGCTGTTTGTTAATAAAAAAATGACTAGTAAAAAATTGCCAATCGCGTGTTTAATGGAAGCATTTCCTCCGATTGATCAAATGACAGTAGAGAATCTTCTCAAATAGAAATATTTAATTATCAATTTATCATATGGTCACTCTGGTAAGTGATATCCGCTATTTTTTCTCGTACCCCGACTGTTCACTTTGAACATTAAGTCTGACCCATTCGGGGAGCAACATCTGTACAGCAGGAGGAGATTTGCCCGTGTATCCAATGAGCTGTCACTTTTATTTTCTCGGAGATTTGAAAATTTAAGATTTGGGTATCTCATTTTGAAAGTTTAACATGACAACTTGGGGACCCATTTTAACATTTAAAATTAATGGAAAATAGCAAAGGACTCTTTGGCCGGGGTTGAACCTGGCGAAGTTGCTTGCAATCAGGAAGTTGCGGGCGGAGCTTGATTCCAAGGGGGTGGTAGGCCTGTATCATGAAGGACGTCTAGACCTTCCACCCTCCCCTGGTCAATGATTGTAGAACTTTGATAAATGGTACTGGGTACGTGAATTAGCCATTTATTTAAAGTAAAAGAAAAAAAAATTAAGGAATAGATGATGGTAAATAATTAAATAATTTATCTTTTAAAGAAAAAGAAAATTTGACAGACTAATGACAAATAATGGGGCGGGGGAGCAAGAGAGAGATGTTTGGTTGGGTTTAGGTCGGTGGGGCTCATGGGTGGGAAGAGAGAAGAGGACAAGGTCATTAAAAAAAAATTAATGGGTAAAAAAAATATTTGGGACATATTTGGTTATCCTTCAATTGCTTGTAAATTGAAAAAATTTACAAATACATAATATTTAAATATTTTTCTTAAAATTTTTAGTCTGTAAATTTATTTTTTTAAAAAATTTGATCGAGTTAAATTATAATTATAAAATAAATAAATAAATAAATCTCATTTTTAACTTTTAAATTATTTAGAGAAATAAGAGTTTTGTGCATAAATCTAGAGCAGTTTGGGGGAAGGAATTATATATGGAAGGAGGCCATGTGGTTCCTTTCTTTCTTCAGCAAGGTATTTTATAATTTTATTCGTATTTCGTTACGACAGTATTTATCGGTCACACCTCGTGCAGGGCAACAACTTTTAGTTTATTTATTTTTTCCCGAGCGCACATTCCCAATTTAATTCATCTCCCTCTCTCTCTCATGTTTGAAAACCCTAGAAAACATCCTCCGGTTTCAAATCTCTCTCTCTTTCTAAACCTTAAGAACGCTTCTGCAAATCTAGTCCAATTTTGTCGGGATCAAAAGCAAAAAGTGGTACATTGAAGAGAACACGACCGGTGTTGACAAAACGAAAAGCAGGAATGATTCAGCACCCACCGCAAACGAACACTTGAAGGACGCAAATTTTCTGCTTCCAACAAGAACAGGTCAATTTATATGCTCCTCTCAGTTACACGCCTAATCACTTGCTTGGTATTCAATGAGGTTATTTTGCAATTTTCCAAATATCTATCTTTTTGTTGCTCTTGGAATTCTTTACTTCCTTGGATGAAACTTTGGCCTAATTCTGCAAATTGGTATTTGGTAAGGTGCCCAATGTTGTTTGGTTGTCAGCACTCTGTCATTGTTTGTGTGCATATCCTTTCATTTTGATAACTCATTTTCGTTGACTACTTGTTGTTTGCTAAAATGCCAATAAGAGATAGCATTGCTTCAGTCAATGGACTCATCAACAAATAAAGCTTTCATGAGCTGAGAGTGGTCATTAGCTAGTTGATCTTGAAAGAGAGAGAGATATGCTTTCATGAAATTCGCAGAGCTACATTCTTGATTTTCATCATAAAGAGGAAAAAAGAAAAATGTTGCCATACATAGTTTGATGGTCACATACATCACAGAAGTAGCTAGATCAGCATAGACCACGTCTCTGATTGAGGATCTACACACTGGGATCCTATTTTACAAAATTTATATCCCTTACAAATCTAGAGGAAGATTGCAATGCCTAATGCACTCCTCCTTTTTTTTTTTATTTTCCAAAGCCCATAGCTTCCAATTTAGTGAACCCTGCATTATGAATTGACACCTAATGCCTAATGCCTAATGCCTAATTTTCCTCTAGGTTAATGAATTGACACCTATAATGGGGATCTGTTATGAATTAATTGTCTGTTCTTTTCAAGAGGCTATGGTATATGATGGCGTTACTGAACTGATATAGGAAACTCATCAGAACATTTGTCTTTCATCTTTTGTGAGGGTATCTGAATTGCCATGCATGAGATGTCTGAGAACTGAATTTTTGTTCTAGGGAAGAAGTGAGTCTATGCGCCGAAAGCATGAGGCCACTCGCTTAAGTGGTGCATCAATACTCTCATCAGTTATAGTCATTTCTGTATATCCTGAATTTTATATTTGCAGAGGGCTTGTCCTGAATATTTCACAAGTAGCTTTTTATCCAAGTTCTTGTGCCTAGAGAAAAACATACATACAAAGCTTCTAACATCGATATCAGGAATCGTGTTTTCATGATTTGGAACAATTGTAATAAAGGCAATCACAGTCCAAGAATTCGTCTCAATTTCTTAGTTGCAATTATCTGATATTCATTAACAGAGAAGGAAGAATCCAACCTTTAAGTTTCCATTTAACCATTACTGTTGTAGCCAATCCCATTGGGAATTAGGTTGAAGTTTGCTCTCAAGGTATGGTTTCGAATATCAAGTCTACCAACCATTACAGGGATGGTGAAGTCTAGAAGGTTTGTTGGAGACTGCCTCTTGCAACCAGGGCGGTGCTGTTGTGCCTCAGGGGCGATCCAGTCCAGTAGCTAAGAGGTTTCCCACCAACCCCTGCAGTCAGAGGGCGCCACAGGGGCGCTGGCCCAGCTCCCAATCTCTCTGCCTAGTACCACCATGGTAGGGGACAACACGTGTCTATCTCAATTTTGGTTTTTAACCTAACTAGAAGAGGGATTTTGTGTTCTAAAGCTCAAGGGAGAAACTGAAGAGTGAGAGAACTTACAAGCTCAATTATTAAAATATTTGTAAAATCACTTTGCACTCATACCTTCTAATAGTGAAATTTCTCCTCCACTTGTGTTTTTCCTGGTTCTCCACTGAAGTTCATATGTTCTTTAGTTTGATTGCTTATAGGTTCATATCATTCGCATGGTCTCTTTCTCTTGTTTGGATCCCCAAGAATTGCGCAAAGTACAAAAGGTTCATATCTTTTTTTTTTGGTGGGAAACAGGGGGCACCGAGCCCAACAACAAGACACTTACAAGCTCGTGAGTGCAGCACAGCTAGGCCTGATAGCATTCTTCCTAAGAGATCTTACTCCTATCGAGTCCTCATGCAATAAGACAGTTATCTCATGGGGAGGATGATCTAAGACTGAGATTCCAGGGGTCGCACTGAGGCCCATCTTGGCCAAGAGGTCAGCACTTCTATTCATTTCTCTGAAGACGTGTGAGATCTTGTTGACCATCAAATCCATCAGCAGCTCCTTACATTCTATGCAGATAAGGTGGAGGGGATGATCATCATTCTTCTCGTCCTCCAGCAGATTAATTAAGGGGTAGCTGTCCACTTCCACCTGAAGATGCTCTAAGTTCATGTCTTTGGCTAACCTGAGGCCCTCCCTTAAGCCCCAGAGTTCTGCAGTAATGACATCTGCTTGACCAATGTTGATGGAGTAGCCCCTAACCCAGCTGCCATCTTCTCTCCTCAGAAGACCGCTCGCACCGGCTTTTCTGGACGATAGGGAGACTGCACCATCTGAGTTGAGTTTGATCATTCCTGTATCAGGAGGGTGCCATTTCACCCACAAGTTTATCCTCTCCTTTCGCCCTCCATTGATGTCGAAGGCTTTGGCCCAATCTCTGCTCAACTGAATGATCTCTCTATTCAAGGTATGGCTATCCTGTCTTCTATTTTCAAGAGCCATTTTGCATCTCTTCTTCCACAGTGACCAAATGATAGCGGGGAAGGAGGCCCGGTTCCCCAATTGGGAGTGTCTAGGCTTGACCTCCAAGCCTTTTTCCAACCAACTGCTCATGTCAGCCTCCCAGAACCAGCTGTCGACATCTGGATCCTTCCAAAGCGCTCTCCAAATGTTCTTTGACTCACTGCAGTCACGGAGGACATGCAGCAGTTTTTCAGCGCCCTCTCCACATTGCGGACAGAGGTCATCCTCAGTGAAGCCTCTCTTTCTCCTCTCTTCATTGGTTAGGCATTTCCCCATCCTTGCAGTCCATATAAAGAACTTGATTTTCTCCAGGATTTTGGCCTTCCATATCCAATTCCATCTCTCCCCACTCTGATGGGCAGGGATAAGGCCCGGCTGTAGGGAATCATAGGTGCTACTCACTGAGAAGTTGCCATTGTTGGACATCCTCTAGTAGATGCAGTCTTTGGCGTTGTTTCTCCTAGGGATCATGATCACGCATATTTCTTCCACTTTGTCAGCAGTCACCCATTCCCTAGGCTTTCAGAGTTTCCAGCTACCATTTGCGTCAATGAAGTCACCCACTTTGAATTGTGGGAGATCTCTCGGATGAGGCAGCAACATGTGCTTGAGTAAGCTTCCTTCTCCCACCCATTTATCCCTCCAAAAATCAATATCTTTCCCATTGTCCACTCTCCATTTTAGACCTCCCAAAAGGCAGTCCCTGCAGTTAAGGATGCCTCTCCAGACTGCTGAGCCTCCAGAAGCTTTCTTATATTTTAGCAGGTTGGTGTTTTTGAGGTACTTGGCCTTTAGAACTTTACACCAAAGGGAATTCTCATCTTTCATGACCCTCCACCTCAATTTAGCAAGTATGGCCACATTACTATCTCTTGATTTCCTCACTCCTAGACCTCCGAGGCTCTTGGTTTTGCAGACCGTATTCCAATTGACCAAGTGGACCTTTTTTTTTCCCCCCTATTGCTGCCCCACAAGAAGTCTCTGTTTAGCTTATCTAGCTTGTTGCAAGTGTCCTTCGAAAGCCAAGCCATTTGCATGGTATACATGGAAATAGCAGAGTTCACAGATTGAATGAGGGTCTTTCTTCCGGCTGCATTAAGAACATTGGTTTTCCAATCCTTCAACTTGTTCTGAACTTTTTCCACGAGGTGGTTGTAGAAGTCTTTCTTCACTCTTTTGTGGATAGTAGGGACCCCCAGGTACCTTCCCAATTCCGCAGAAGGGAGAAACCTACAAACAGCGGTCAGAGAATTTTTTGTGGTCCATGGAGTTTTAAGGGAGAACCAAATCCTGGATTAGGAGGGATTAACCTCAAGGCCACTCTCCTCAGAGAATTCTCTTAGGCACTCCAGAATGGCACTAAGGTTTAGCTGCTCTACTCTGTTTCTGCAAATAAGAGTAAGCCATCAGCAAAGAAGAGATGAGAAATCGGGGGGCTCCTTGGTCACTCTTATTGGCTTCCATCTTCCTTTTTTCACCCTCTCTTGAATCATGTAGACTAGTCTTTCCATAACAAGGATGAAGAGGTAGGGGGCAAACGATCTCCTTGCCTCAAGCGATGACCAGTTTTCATTGGAGGGAGCACTTCCCTATTCCATATGAGAGACACCTCCCCACAGCTTACTGAGTGCATGATCAGTCTCACAAGAGACCAAGGAAGGTTTATATCAAGTAACACCTTTCCTAAATAGCTCCGGCTTACAAAAGGTTCATATCACCATTACTAGGAGAACCCACAAAGGAAAAGCAAATCAGTAGGCATATAAATGTAAAGAGAAACAGGAAAGCACTATGAAGAAATATAAATGAATTTTAATTAACATATAAGAAACAGGAAAATCAGAAGAGGAAAAATGAGGGTACAAAGTTTGTGCAGCTTGGTGAAGTTTGTTAGCAATCAAAGGAATATGCTCTCAAGGCAAAGCCAAAAGTCTAGTTGAGGGTTAAATACAAATTGTGGGAGGCTCGTATGTCAGGTTAATTGTTATAATTTTAGAGAATAAACGGTGTTGTAAAAAGTTTAAATGACATTTTTAAGACTTTTACCTGCTTTTCATAACTTTTAGCTGCATTTTTAGTTTTTCATGGGATGTTGCTTTTGGTACCCATTAACGGGACATTTTATGCAACTTTTAAAGTCATTTTTGTGCATTTTCCAGAATTGCTGGTATAATTGTACACATTGATTTTTTTTTTTTCATTTTTTCCAAGGAGGGGGGAGGGGGCAACCCCTGGCTTTGCCGCTGTGTAGTTTCCCACTTTGCACTCTTCCTCATGTAATGCACTCTTCCTCATGTAACGTGCTTGCAGATGAAGCTGCCATTTGCACGTACAACAATTCCATGGGTTGAGAGAGAGAGAGAGAGAGAGTTTTATATATATATTTGAAGTTTCTTGATTTTGCGAGAAGAGTGTGTGTATGAGAATGTGTGAGACAAAGGGTAAATAACAGAAACTCTGCTAAGCGTTGTGACAGTCATGATCATCACTGTCGATGATACGCTGATATATATTAATAGACATTTACTGATGAGATCACATAGCTAAAGTTTCAGAGTTTTTCATTTTTTCCACCTTTTCTTTTATTTGCAGCGCCCTTGGAGAATGTTGCAATTGCATGTCATGTCACCATGCAGAAACTATTGAAGCCCGCAGAGGACAAGGAAACGCCCGAAGACTGGACACTTGGACTGAAGTGTAGCTATCAGAACACTTGTGCCATTGCCAACTCGACCCATGCAAATAAGACTCGTTTCTTTTTTTTTTTTAGTTTATTTTATTTAATACTATTTTATTTTAATATATTATTTACAGTTTCGTAATTACCAAAATCTTTCAAACTAAATTTTGATATTTTATTTTAACAGAGAAACGTAGGTTTGTGGATAGATTGTAATAATTTTAGAATTTGAGTTTATCAAACTTGAGATTCACCACGACCACACTTTCATTGTGTAACCATATAAGAAACCAAAATTAATTGATTAATCATTATCACAGAGGAGCATTACAACGTTGAACTTGCTTAGCAAAATAGTCTCTCCTCAAGGATCCACGTGAGAATCCTATTTTACATCAAACACATATAACTCCTAATGCACTCCTTTTTTATTTCCCGGACCTTAGTCTGCGATTTAGTAATCCCTGCATTCAACAACCTAAAATAAAAATAAAAATCAACAGTGAAGTTCATAACTATGTACGATGATTGACTGACCAAATGAAATGAAATGAAATAAGGAGACTCACTTGGTGCAGTCGACGCTCCTAGAACTTGGAACACCAATGTCAACGCCACACTTGGAGGGAGTGCGGTGGCTGCATCACCCTTAATGTTGGTGTAGCGGTTGGCAGCTTCCTTAACGCAGTTGTAAGCTGCCTGTTTATTGGCGGGGCTTGCAACCATTGCCTTGATACTGTTCGCACCATCACAGCATCCTGATGCTGGGGCTGGGGCAGTGCCAGTCAAGAAAGGGACGCAAGGAACAAGAGCAGTGTCCACCTGTGCACAGGTGAGTGCTTCCCCTGGCCTAATCATGAACATGACCATGGCCAATGCCGCCGCTACTAGCATAACTCCACCCTTTATTTTTCTTGCTTTTCTGGTTCTCGTCTGTCAACTACAAGTGCGAATCTATGAGTTTGGAGAAGTGCTTGTTTTGTTGATGGAGAGAGGATTGGTGGAAGGCATGTATTGACTGTTGTGAAAGACAAACTTGTCCGTTGGTCTATGGGGTCACAGGTATTAGGTCCTTAAAACAATTCTTGGATTTGAAATTTGAAAATAAAAAAATAATGTTTAGAGAGTTTTCTTTAAATTAGATCCGATAATAATCGGATCAAATTAATTGAGATTATTAAGGGGGGGGGGGGGGGGGAAGCGTGTCCAAAAGGATTATCGGTCCTTTTGTCATTGCCGTTGAAGCTGTTTGGCTTGTTCTTTTGCTTCCAATGTCATTCGATACATAAACGAACAGTAAAGATAAGGGGTTCATTTGCAGCTCTCTCTCTCTCTCTCTCTCTCTCTCTCACTCTCATAGTTCTGCTCCCAGAAAATATGTTCATCTATTACTGAATTGACAGCCCATAATGGAGATCGGTTTTGAAACTATACAAGAGGCTCTGTTCTAGGACAAGCTACGGAAATGAGTGATTTAGGAAACTCTTGACCCACCGATTGATTATTTGAAAAAAAAAAAAAAAACCAAGCGTGTCCAAAAAGATAATTGGTCCTTTTGTCGTTGCCATTACAGCTCTTTGGCTTGTTCTTCTTCTTCCAATGTCATTCGGCCTAGAAAAAATAGCCAAAAAAAAAAAACCACATCTATACAAAGCTTCCAACTCAACTAATCATGTTTTCACGATTTGAATTATTTTATCTGTGAACAATTTTAATAAGGGCAATCACAGAACTAGAATTCTTGTCTCAATTTCTCTAAGTTGCAATTATCCGAAATTTCATTAGCAGAGAAGGAAAACTCCAATCTTACACTTCCATTTAACCATGACACAAGGTACAAAGGGTTCATATCACCATTACAGGGAGAACACAGTAAGGAAAAACAAATCAATGGGCATGTAAATGTAAAGAAACAGAAAGGCACAGTCTGCTTAAATTTCACCATCCCAGAGGTCTTCAAGGGTCCTGTATGGACCAAAACTCTCGTGAACCCAAAGAGATGCTGTTAGTAGTCTCGCCTGCACAATGGGAAAATGTGTCATCAGTTATTACTCCAATAACAAATAAACTGGAGAAAGGGAAAATTAGATACGCTTATTTACTGAAGCCTATCTGCATCCTAAACAATGACCTCGTATTGAATCATGGCTAGCATTGTCGCCAACACGGGAACTTCAATAAGTAGGAGAAGCAACACAGATTAAGAAATCTTGCCTGTTCAATCTCGGTTAACTTGGAGAAGAACTCTTCAGGAATCGACCAGTTAAAGACATCGAAGTTTTCTTTGAGTCTTGCTTCATTTGTGCTCTTGGGAAGCACACTATGACCCATTTGCAGACCCCAACGGAGAGCAACCTGTGCAGGAGATTTGCCCAATTTCTCTGAAACCATAAGCAGAATTGCATGCTTAAGGACATCAACATTGACAAATGTTGAACCTCGGGAACCCAAGGGTGAGAAGCCCTGAAAGGTCCAAGCTACCTCTTGTTAGAGCATTAGGTATTTCCCAAAATGATTAAATTTAGTGTAGAGCGAAGATGAGTATCTAAAATGGTTAACAATTTTACTGAAACAGTAACTTGGAGTCCAATCAAGGAAAAGCATACCCACCGAAAGGTGAACACCATTTGATTTACAGAATGCACGAAGCTTGTCCTGCCGCCACACAGGATGGCACTCAACCTGATTAACAGCAGGAGGAATGCGAGCAATATCCAGCAAGTCTGCTAGTTTTTTTGTAGAGAAATTGCATACACCAATGGCTCGAGCCTTACCAGAATCATAGAGTGCTTCCATTGCTCTCCACGTGCTTGGTATATCTGGTTGAATAAGGTATTCAGGTTTATAGCCAACCATCCCCTTTTCTACACGAACTGGCCAATGAATCTTCAAACATAGACCATGTTTATTTGGTTGTCACAAAAGAATGCTTTCAGTCAAACTTCCACCAATTATACAGATTTAGAATAATCAAATTGAAGCTTCAAAAGCTAAGCCATGATATGATTCAATGATGAAAATTAGAATAGGTGACTCCAATTAGATCCTTCTTCCTTCTTTATTTTCTTAGTCTCTCCTGCAAAGTAGGCCTGGTAATCTCTTTGTGCCTAGTTGCTCTAAGGGAGCATAATGCTTTTTCAAAAAGCATAGTAAGTGCCAGAAGGAAAACGTTTTTCATATAATATGCTAAATGCAAGGAGGAAATACATACAAGGTATAGATCAACATAGTCAATCTGTAAATCTAGTAAAGTTTGATCCAGTGACACTGGTACATCTTCTGGCGCATGATCACCATTCCTGCAACATTTTAGTCACTTGTGATATGGATAAGAAACTAAGGTCTTCAGAAAACATGAATAATTAAAAAAAATACAGTGTGCAGCATTTCAAAATCATCATTCATGAAACCAAGGGATGGCATATTCAAAGCATTTCCTAAAAACCAAAATCTGCAGAACAAAAGCAACACAAACCATAATTTCGATGTAATCCACAAATCTTCGCGCTTCACAATACCATCATCAAACATCTTTTTCAATGCAGATCCAACCTATAGAAAACCAAATAGGTAAACTGTCTATTATAAGAAGGCAAAAGATGGTCATATGTAATTATTTATGAATCTCGCAGATCCATATTGTGGTGTTTAAAGCACTTAAAAGCTTATGCCCACAATTATTTTCACTAACATATGTGTGCTTACCTACATTTTCTATAATTTTTTTTAACATTCATATTTATATTTGCATATATATGTTTCACTAACCTAATTTTCTTAAACTTACCACTTAACATACATTTGCAGAAAAACAGAGAAATTTGTTGCAAAAAGTGAGTAACAAAGACAAAAAAGGGACAACAAGAAGGAGAACCAAAAATCTTTAAAAATAAAATCAGGCAGAAGTCAGAGTAGCTACCTCCTTCTCATTCCTATAAATTTTAGCACAATCAATGTGACGGTAGCCGGCCTGCAATGGCATCAAAATGATAGAACGATGAGTGCTAAAAAATTTCTCATATCATGTAAATTCAGCTAGTATGGTAAGGTAGACAATCTGCTACTTCTGCTAAGAAGAAACTATGTGATCTATGAAGCCAGAACCGCTTGCACATAAAGCACATCTTCTATATTACTAAGAGCTCTTTGAAACCTTGATACAATTTGAATGTCACAGACTTGCCCAATCATTTTTTTTTCCTGATTTTTTGATTTTAATTAACCAGTCTTATAAAGAGTTGGAATTGATAATATACACAAATTTCAAATAACTTCAGCAAATTTTCTATAGCCACCCACACGCCCAATTATTTACCTCTCAACTATAACTTTTTAACACACACACACACACACACACACACACACACTCTCTCTCTCTCTCTCTCTCTCTCTCTCTCTCTCTCTCTCTCACTCATTTTCAAACAAACCCTTCCATTTCTTAAAAAAAAAAAAAAAAAAAGAGGAATTTTTTAAAAGTGAAAATACCTTTGAAATTAAAAAATAAGAACTAAAAATATATTGAAAGTAGACCGACACGAATAGTTCGGTTTGTTCACTCCTTCGTTCTCTCTACTATTATTTTTCCACTAATGGGCCCCCGCCGCCGGGGTGGGGGGATCCTAGTTATCTTATCAAGAAAACAGGATATTTGAAGTCTTGAAAAGCGCCCAGGAAGTATCTTATTCTCAGATTTTGCGAAGCTACTCCATAGTAAGTCTTGATTTCTCAAAATTTTCATCAATAAAACAAAGGGAAAGAGAAATAATAACAGAATAGCTACAAATAAAAAGGGGAAAGCAAAATGAAACCAAGGATTTCGGAAATAGAAAAAGAACCTTGACAGCAGCTTCAACAGCGGCTCCAACAAGACCCGGTTCAGATTGCCAAGTTCCTAACCCTAACGACGGAATTTTGGCTCCGGTGTTCAGTTCGAAGTAGCGAATGTCGTTCCCCATCGTCATGCTTGACTAGGAAGTTTGAACGCGAGAGAGAGAGAGAGAGAGAGAGAGAGAGAGGCAGGTAAGGCAGGAGAGGCAGTTGGGCAGAAAAAAGGACGACAGAACAAGCATTCGCCGGTCGTTTGAATTTTTAATTTGTATAGAAATCAATAATGTCTTAAAAATTTTAAGAGAGAGAGAGGAGGAGAGGTGTCAAGAAGAAAATTTTATTTTCAAAAAAGGTGGATAGGGAGTAAGTATTATTTATTTATAATATTGTAATTATTTTAAATAGAATAAATTTTTATAAATAAAAAATAATTTTTATAAATTAAAATTTATTACTGTGAATAATTATGTAAATTAACAGCTAAGTTGTTTAGTGTCATCAACCTTTTCAAAGTTTTCTTATGTAATAATTTTTATTTTCACCATTGATTTGACTAATTGTGCTTAGTCACATCAACTTTTTGTCTTTTTTTTTTTATTATTATTATTACGAGAAAGAAGGGAGAGGCCAAAATAAAACCTCCCAAAAAAAATATATAAGTCCAAAATTTGAAGTTAAGAACTTTTACCCTTTTTCTTCTTTTTGTAATAAAATACTATAATTTTATTTATTTAGGGTATCTGTTTCTTTCTCTGCGTTTGCTTATGTTTTTTATTATTCTTTAATCTTTAGGACTGTCGGGCACTGTGGAGAATATTAGGGCTGGTATCATTAAGACTTCGATCAAAGTGCCTTGCATGTTTGCTTTCAGAAACCAGTCATTTGATTTGAACAAAGTAATATCGGTATTTAAAATTAAATATTTATTTTTAAGAGAGTCGTATTACTTATAAACTTGGACCAAGTTTATGGGGAGATCAGTAAGTTTGGGACATTAACAAAAAAAATAAAAAGTGAAAAGTACTTGATTGTATTAGAGGACTGCATTCTTGACCAATTACTTGGGCCATGGCTAAAAGAAAAATAAAGGCATTTGGATTTATGGGAAATGCAAATTTATCAAGTCTGTATCAGCATTCAACTACAAAACATGCCATTGTGTGTGGCTACTCTCTATTTCTTTATTCGAGAAAAACATAAAATCTACTAACTGGTGCTGTTGCTTGTGATTGCGCAAGAATGTATGTCCCCCACAGAAATCAATCTGCAGCTCTCCTCTCGTCACAGAAGAAGTAGCCCCAAGTTGCTCATGCATAACAGATTGCCTTCTACTCAAACCTCCCCATCCCAAAGCTCTTCAATATTTTTGTAATGGCCCAACGTCTCGTGCACGAACGCCGTACCCTTTAGAAGCCTCTCCTGGTCAATTTCAAAGAGAAGTTAATTTTTTTTTTTGGGGGGGGGGGGAGGGGGGATGCTTTGTTATGCTGTACAATGGATATCCCATAACCCAACCAAATGAATTTTTTAGTGCAAGTCTAAAAGGGTTTGCTCCAGAAAGAAAATAAAACACAAAAATGGTAAGAATAACTTTAACTGACCTCAAGGATTAAATGGTTAATTAATAGAATTGGACCACTCCTTGGGTACGGACCAAGCCTAGATCAGGCCCCATGAAAAGCTTTCTATGTTAAAATCCAGTATGTCCCAAACATTGCGTTTACAAAGTTCATCCTAATTCTCTCATTGTCTGGGACCGATCAAACTAGGACAAATTTATTAATAAAATAAAATGATGGCTCTACACCTAAAATACTGGGCAAACCCAATTCGGCCCATAGAATTGGCAAAAGGAAGCCAAGCCAGCTGTCGGATCTATCATGTTGGGTGGGTGAGGCCGAGGTTCAAGCTGTTTAATGCCATAGACTAAAATTTTGATATTCAAAAGCAATGAGTGGCTCAATGTCAACAACTCTTGGCATACCCGATTTATTAACATGACTTCGACTGGAAACTAGCAGAAAGCTTAATTGATGAACATGACCGCAACAACAGGAGGGACTAACATTATAAGAGTTACCTGCTCAATCTCAGAAAATTTGGCAAAAAGATCTTCGGGAATGGACCAATCAAAAACATCAAGGTTCTCCTTGATTCTAGCCTCGGTTGTACTCTTTGGAAGCACACTGTGACCCATTTGCAGCCCCCAACGAAGACAAACTTGTGCAGGAGTCTTGCCTAATTTTTCCGCAACCATTGTGACAACAGGGTTTGTAAGAACATTACTTTTGATGAATGTAGAGCCCGGTGAACCAAGTGGCGAATAACCCTAAAAGACAAGAGAATAGCTTTTTTCACCATCTCATAATGCTTGTCATCAAGAAAAATAAACAAGAACTACTTTCAAAGAATTCCAACCGATAAACGGAGATTTGCGGGAAACAACTAACAACTTCAGTTTAAACTCATACAGAGTGGCACGTGTCTTAATGGCATAAAGGAAATGTTTGGAATTTTAAATGGGGTGAAAGGGTTTTGATATGGGAACTTATACCATATAAAATAATAGACTGCTCCAACAAAAAAAATAAAAAATAAATAATTAAGCTAATAGAAAGCGGTATGCTTTGGTATTTATATTCTAATTATTAGGATTAATGTAGGATAAGTATACACATAATTAGAATAGTTTTAAAAATTTTCTAATTAGCACGTAACTGCTCTTGATGAAATTTTTGTTTGTTTTAAATTACTAAGGCAAAAATTGTCCACACTCAGAACTTTAAAAATCACATGAATCCTAGCTTCCAGAAACAATAAGGATTTAATACCACCATTTACATGCTAAAATTTGAGACGTGCTAATATAAAACTACATGTAAAATTTTCTTTTCTTAATATGACCCACTTGTTACAATTATGCTCCAATGTAAAAGCAAATATCGACTTCCTTCATTTCAAAGAATTAATCTTACATTACATAGACTAAAGCATGTAAGAGGTCTACAACATCATCTGCATACTATTGTGTTATGTTGCATTTTGAAACAGAGATTAATTATGAGCAAATCAGATCTAGTAATCTGTAACTATGCAGGAAGGAGTTGAAAATTAGCTTACATTAAATTGAAATTAAAAAAAAAAAAGGCCCCATCTACCCCTTTGTTCTTTTCAATAGAAACACATAAGCATATGATTAATGGTATAATTTTACTAATGTATTCCCTAATCATTTCTCCATGTATATCGAATGTGACCTTAGAGCATTAAGCTCTTTGTGACAAATGCCATCTTTGTGAAATCTTTCGCAAGAAATGCAAAAAGGATTCTGTAGAAGACGATTAAATCCTCATCAATTAGTTTAGCTCATAAAAACTCTACCCTGTGAAGAGATTTCTGTATACACCAAAGTCAGTTTCTTTTTCCTCTTGTTTGTGCTTGGCAAGCAGGAGGGATAAAACTTAAAACCAAAGCATAATCGCAAAAGAATAGGTAATGGTGTCGGCCTTATTTTTGTGGTCAGAAGGGAAAAGAAGAAAAGGGAAACAAAATAATTACCTCCATCTCGTTGCCATACTCGGCAGCACAGTCAATGTGCCGATAACCTAGCTGCACATTCAAGAAAAGGGGCAGAGGCGAAATTCTTGCGTAATTAATTTTATAATTATTCTCACAGTATCAGGAAATTACACAGTCTCGTGCACAAACACAACATTTATATAATAGGTTCTGATTTTATAAGGAAGAAATAAAACCTTAATAGCAGCGGCAACGGCATTGCCGACAAGACCAGGCTCCGATTGCCAACTGCCCAGTCCGATGGCCGGCATTTTGGCCCCCCGTGTTCAATTCAAAGAACCGAATTGCCTTTCCCATAATTCCTTTTCGCGTGATGGATAAAGAAGTTTGCGACCTGTAAAATTATTTACAAGACCGAGAAAATGATCAAACGGTTTTAGAGAGAGAGAGAGAGAGAGAGAGATCAGGAAAAATATGAAGAATGAATCGGGTACTGAAGAATGTGGAGAAAAGAAGCCAACCGAGAAACGAGGGGATAGCAATGCAAGCATCTGATGTTAAATACAGCGTCAGGTGATTCTAAAATGCATTGGGACTGGTAAGGTATCAACTCACAAATTTACAATCCAACTGAGTTGATGGGGGGTTGAATCGGTGGAGTTTTACTGGTTAACTTTTTACCAATCACTGATTCCATAATATTAACAAGATTAATTTAAATAAATACTCATTTAAATATATTAATTATTAATGGGTATTTATTTACAGTACCAAGACAAACAAATATAAAATAGGTTCTGATTTTGGAAGGAAGAAGTAAAACTTAATTGCAGCAGCAACGGCATCGCCGACCACTCCAGGCTCAGCTTGCCACGTACCCAGTCCGATAACTGGCATTTTCGCTCCCGTGTTCAAGTCAAAGAACTCAAATGTCTCTGGCGTGGTTACTGATAGATAGATTGGTTTCCTCCAGTTTGTGAAATTAATTATAAGACCCAGAAAACGATCAGAATGTTTGAGAGAGAGAGAGAGAGAAAGAGAGATCGGTTACCTTAAATGACCGAAGAATGTTAAGAAGAGGAAGAGGCAACGGAGAAACGGCAAGGACTGCAATGCAAGCTTCTCTCTCTCCCTCTCTCTTCTCGTCTTAAATAAACCAGAAGCCTAACCATCGACGTTTTGTCACATACATCCGCTTGCCTATGCCTGAAATGCTTTATCCCGCCCCCTTTTCGAAACTGACTTGTTACGTTATTACTGATGCCTTTTCTTTTTTTTTTTTTTTTCTTTTTAACTAAATAAAAATCAACTCAACTACCCCTTTTATATGCGAGTTTGACACTTACGAGGAGAAACCTTACTAAATAGATTGGGAGTTTTTTGCTTTTTTTTTTTTATTTTTTATACTCCAACTTTTAAAAATATGTTTATTTTTCTTTTATTTATATTTTTACTTAATATAAAATTTCAAATATATCCATATCATAAATTCATTTACCATCATATCCTCTCTTTTTTTTTTAATTTTAATTTTAATTTTTAATTTTTAATTTTAAATTTTATTCCAAAAATTATAAAATCAGATTGTTTTTAAAAGTAAAATTATCAAAAAAATTTTAACTTTATTTTAAAATTATTAATTTTTTTTCTTATAATGAGAATAAAAACCAAAAAAAAATTATGCCAAACAAGCACTATTGTCTTATCAATTTCAGATGAAAATTTTAGTTTAAATTATGATTTTCACAAAATCACAAACTGTGGACAAAAATATTTCATTCATAAATTGACATAACAAATGCGCTTGAATTCTATTATAATAAGATGATTAATTTATTTTTTGATTATGTATATTTTAATTAAACTATAATGATTTATTTATAATAAAATTTAAATTTAAGTTTAAATAATATAAATATAATATATATTTCAAAAAATCACGTATTTATATTGAATCGAGAATATAGTTTCAAATTATAAATTAGTTATGTTTCAGTTTATTAGATTTCATTCGATTCGAAAATTGATATGGTTTTAAAAGATGAACCGATTTCAATTCATCCTTAGAACTATCCATATATACATATAAATACATATACACACGCATATATACACACTCAAAAGATCATATATTGACAAAATATTCTTTCAATTTATCCATTTTCATTGGAAGGAGTTTGTGATTTCAAATCATGAACCAATTAAGTTTCAATTCATCATATATTTTTCCAATTCAAGATATGATATCCTATCATATCTCGAATTTGTGGAACTAGGATTAAGGGAAATAATATTTTTGTAAATAAGTGATGCTTTTGAAAATATATATATATATTATATTTAGGTTATTTAAATCTATATTTATTGAAATTTAAAGCAACCAATACTTCGAGTTTTTCGAGAAGAGGGATGGAGTGAAAAATTGGAACGTCTTTAGGATTGTGTCTTCATGGTGGCCACTCTTTCTCTATATCTCCTTTACCTTGAGTGTCTTTAATTTCCTCACAAAATAAAATGGGGAGGGCAGGGGCAACATTGGTAAAAAAAAAAAAAAAAAAAAAGGAACAGCCAACACCGTATTAGTCTTTAAATTCTCTTAATCAAAATTTAAAATTTAAAATTTGAAAATAAAAAAAAATTAAAAGAATTTGCCTATAATTAATTCAAATTAAATTAGTTAAGTTCAATATATTAATTATCAATAGGTTAAAAAAAAAAGAAAAAAAAAATGGACAACGCAGTTTGTGACCCGAGATGGGATGGAAAAGTAAGGGCACCATCAGTTAGAATAGGTTGAACGTGAGTTTGAAATTTTGAGAACTATTTGACTATTGTTGAAATTTAAATAGATACTCGTGAGATGATTTTTGTAGTTTTGATCAATTTTATAAATAAAAGTTAAATTTTTATTAAAAAATTAAAATTATAATCATATCAATAATATAAAAAAGTTAAAATTAAAATTATATCAATACTTTTTTTATAGTATTAAAATATTTTTGTCAACTTCTTAATGGGGCTTTAATTTCATGTAAAATGTTCAAAATTTAAATAATTATTTCAAGAGAAGTGTATTTCTTATTAATTCACTATGTATTTATTTCGACATCAATGAGTTACGACATTAGCAGAAAGTGAAAATGCAGGAGAATTTTGATGTTATTAGAGGAAGCTGACAACCACTGAATTCGTGACCAATTATTTGGGCGTTATGCTTTTAACTAATAGAAAAGTAGACGCATTAGGATTTCTTTTTTTCTTTTCTTTTTTTTTTCTCGGGGGAATGATGAAAGTTTGAATTTTGTTTAACTTATAGAAAAATAAAAGCATTAGGCTTTTTTTTCTTAAACAAAAAACAAAGGCATCCTCTTAAGGGGGAATGATTAAAGTTCGAATTTCACATCTGGCTTAAAAAGTTTTTTTTTTTTTTTTTTTTTTGGGTTAAATTTTTGACACCACTGAATCCAAAATCCAAAATTAGACTTTTCATTATTGCATGTTTGCACCGAACCATTCGACTTGCGCACTGAGCCTAATTTCTTGCGCCTAGAAAACATGAATATTTAAACTTGGTCTATTACAGCATTAAGTTACATAAGACAGCATCATATAGCAACCCAACTGGTGCTTAATCAACGCTGCTCTTTCTTTATTCAAGACACATAAAAGCTACTAACCGGTGATGTTGCTTGTAGTTAAGCAATAATGTCTGAAGCAGAAAGCAATCTGCCGTTCTGTTCTGTTCTCACCGTTGAAGCCATAGCCCCAGTTGCACAACATTGCGCCTGGCGCTCAAAGCTCCCCATCCCAAAGCTCTTCAATAGTTTTGTAATGGCCCAACGTCTCGTGCACGAACCCTGTGCCCTTCAGAAGCCTCACCTGGTCAATTTCAAAGAGAAGTTCAATTATTAAAATTGGGGGGGGGGGGGAGGGTGCTTTGTCATGCTGGACAATGGATATCCCATAACCTAACGAAATGAATTTTTTAATGGAAATCTAAAAGGGATTGCTCCAGAAAGAAAATATAACACAAAAATGGTAAAAATAACTTCAACTGACCTCAAGGATTACCTCAAGGATTAAATGGTTAAATGGCTACTCCTAGGGTTCGGACCAAGCCTAGATGGGGCTCCTTAAAAAACTTTGATGTTAAAACCCAGCATGGCCCAAACATTGGTATTACAAAGTTCATCCCCATTCTCTCATTGTCTTCAACCGATCAAACTAAACTAGAACAAATTTATTAATAAAATGATGGCTCTATTCCTAAAAAACTGGGCAGACCCAATTAGGCCCATAAAATTGGCAAAAGGAAGCCAAGCCTGCCAAAAAAATGGGTCGGGTCTATCAGGTTGGGTGGGTGAGGCCGAGGTTCACGCTGTTTAATGGAATAGACCAAAATTTTAATATTCAAAAGCTATGCGTGGCTCAATCTCAACAACTCATGGCATGCCCGATTTAATAACAGTGACTTCAACTGGAAACTAGCTGAAGGCTTAATTGATGAACATGACACCAACAACAGGAGAGACTAACATTACAAGAGTTACCTGCTCAATCTCAGAAAATTTGGCAAAAAGATCTTCAGGGATGGACCAATCAAAAACATCAAGGTTCTCCTTGATTCTAGCCTCGGTTGTACTCTTAGGAAGCACACTGTGACCCATTTGCAGCCCCCAACGAAGACAAACTTGAGCAGGAGTCTTGCCTAATTTTTCCGCAACCATAGTGACAACAGGGCTTGTAAGAACATTACTTTTGATGAATGTTGAGCCCGGGGAACCAAGTGGGGAATAGCCCTAAAAAACAAGAGAATAACTTCATTCACCATCTCATAATGCTAGCCATCAAGAAAAATAAACAAGATTTGGGAAACAACCAAATCTAAAGATATTTTTGGGAAACAACCAACTATTCCAGCTTAAACTTGTAGAGAATATTATGTATTGTAATGACTTACAAACGATCCAATGTTTAAAATTGTAAAGGGGTGAAAGGGAGTGAGCAAAAGTTTTGATATGAGAACTTATACCATATGAAAGATTGACTACCCTAAAAAATTAAAGCTAATTGGCGAGTGGTATACATTTATAATTATATTTTAACAATTACGATAAAGATACTCAGATGAACTCCCATGGATCAACAATGCCCACACAATTACGATCAGTATACTCACACTTAGATGAACTCCTTTAGATTTGCAAAACTCTCGGAGCTTGGACTGTTGCCATGCTGGATGGCATTCCACTTGGTTTACCGCAGGAGGTACACGCGCAACCCCCAACAAATCCTCAAGCTTCTTGGTAGAAAAATTGCTCACTCCAATAGCTCTAGTCTTGCCAGAATCATAGACTGCCTCCATTGCTTTCCATGTACTATGTATGTCAGTTTTGTCAAGGTTTTCGGGCTTGAAGCCAATGGATCCTTTCTTAAATTTAACTGGCCAGTGAATCTACAAATATTCAACTCTCTAATTAATGAAAAAAATTCAGAGATGAAATTATGCCAATCAGGTTAGATCTATGATCTTAGAAGCAGAAAAACCAAGATAAAGTGATTTTGGGAAACACATACAAGGTATAGATCCAGGTAGTCAAGCTGCAAGTCATTCAAAGTCTTGTCTAATGCCACTGGTACATCTTCGGGCTCTTGCATATTGCACCTGCAACAATTTCCCAATCTCAATCAACTACAGAACAAGTTTAAAGATTTTGTATTCATATGCTTCCAAAGTTTGAAACAGAAGTCATCCCGATAATGGTCTAACACATGATGTTGCTTCATAAGCCAGCTGTGTCCACAGTGCAAAATGTGTTTAATCATTGAAGTAGCTAGTACATTATCAAATGAAAAATGCTATATCGCACGAGTTCCTTTGCCTGAGCTTGATTTCATGATACAAGTGTTTAAAGCAATCAATAGTCAATATTAAAATATATACGTATAAAATTTGTGCATATAGGATCCATTGTTCAACAACTGTTTAATAACTCAAAAATAAATTTGTTACTCACCAGAGCTTGGAGGTGATCCACAAATCTTCACGTTTTACCACACCTTCATTGAATAGCTTCTTCAGAGCTGTACCAATCTGCATAAACAGGGAACATGCAACATTCCTCATACAGAAGACAAAAATCTTTGATTCCCAAGAAACAATGCAGGCCATATCCATGTCTCACAGAGATTGGTTTATCCTCTCTTATGGCCCAATGTCTCATCTTCTTGGGCCTTCTTATAACAGGATAGGACAAAACCTTGATAATGTTAAGCTTGCCCCCACAAACTGCTCTTGATGAAATTTTTGTTAGTTTTAAATTACTACTTTGAGAAAAGGCATATACTGTCCACACTCAGAACTTTAAAAATCACATGAATCTAGCTTCCAGAAACAAGGATTTAATACCACCATTTAAATGCTAAGATTTGAGACATGCTATTATAAAACTATATATAAAATCTTCTTTTCTTAATTTGACCACCTCGTTGCAATTATTCTCCCAATGTAAAAGCAAATACTGACTTCCTTGATTTCAAAGAATTAATCTTACATTACATAGACTAAAGCATGTAAGAGGTGTAGACCCTTATCTGCATACTATTGTGTTATGTTGTATCTTGTAACAGAGAATCTGCAACTATGCAGTTAGGAGTTGAATATTAGCTTACATTAAATTGAAATAAAAAAAGACCCCATCTACCCCTTTTGTTCTTTTCAATAGAAACACATAAGCATATGACTAAGGGTATAATTTTGCTAATATATTCCCAAATCAGTTCTCCATGTATATCGAATGTGACCTTAGAGCATTAAGCTCTTTGTGACAAATGCCACTTATGTTTGTGAATCTTTCGCATGAAATGCAAAAAGCATTCTGTAGAAGACAATTAAATCCGCATCAATTAGTTTAGCTCATAAAAACTCTATCCTATGAAGAGATTTCTGTATACACCAAAGTCAGTTTCTCTTTCCTCTTTTTTGTGCTTGGCACGCAGGAGGAGCAAAGCCTAAAACCAAAGCATTATCGCAAAAGAATAGGTAATGGGGTCTACCTTGTTTTTGTGGTCGAAAGGGAAAAGAAGAAAAGAGAAACAAAATAATTACCTCCTTCTCGTTGTCATACGTAGCCGCACAGTCAATGTGCCGATAACCAAGCTGCACACATTCAACAAAAAAGGGCAGAGGCAAAATTCTTGCGTAATTAATTTTATAATTACCCTCACAGTATCAGGAAATTACACAGGGTCGTGCACGAACAAAACACTTATATAATAGGTTCTGATTTTATAAGGAAGAAATAAAACCTTAATAGCAGCGGCAACGGCATTGCCGACAATACCAGGCTCCGACTGCCAAGTGCCCAATCCGATGGCCGGCATTTTGGCCCCCGTGTTCAATTCAAAGAACCGAATTGCCTTTGCCATAATTCCTTTTCGCGCGATGGATAGATAAGTTTGCGACCTGTAAAATTATTTACAAGACCGAGAAAATGATCAAACGATTTGAGAGAGAGAGAGAGAGAGAGAGAGCAGTAAACATATGAAGAGGAATCGGGTACCGAAGAGTGTAGAGGAAAGAAGCCAGCCGAGAAACTGCGGTATCGCAATGCAAGCATCTGATGTTAAATACGGCATCAGGTCATTCTGGAATGCACTTAGAGAGGTATCGAGTTGGAGTCGCAAAAAAGGTCGGTGCGAATCGATTTCTAAAATAGAACACGTAATATTTAAATTAAATTAATTAAATAAAATCTGAATATACATTATTATAAAAAAGACATGTTAGGTAACAACTTACAAATTACTAATTCCTTAATATTAACAAGATTAATTTAAATAAATATTCATTTAAATATATTAATTATTATTAGTTATTTATTTATTTTATATAATTTTATTTAAATTAAAAAAAAAAAATAAGAATGAGTCTCAACATTTTGCCCTACGCCGAAACGCTTCCCACTATCGTTTTGGGAACGAGCGATTTACATCATCAGCAATTCCTCCTTTTCTTTTTCATTTTCTTTATGGCTAACAAAAATGGTAATGAACAGAAAAATCAACCCAGCTATCACCTCTTGTCCCATTACTATAAAATATCCAACCTATTAAAATTTTTATGACATGAAATAAAATATAAATTAGTGTAGCAAGCTGTGTTTGAGTTCTATTATAATAAAATAATTAGTTATTTTTTATTACAATCATTTTAAAATGATACTTATTACTATAATAGTTAGGAAATATATTATTTATTAAAATCAAATTAATTATTGATTTGATTTAAAAAATATTTAAATTTATTTATTTTCATATTTATAATAATTATTTATATATTTGTAAGAATAAATTTTCTATATAAATACAATATATTGTAATAATTAATTGAAATAATGGAATATTAAGATTTCTATTTTATATTGTTTCTATCTCTATAATATAATATGACAACCATATTCATGCATATTTCATATTCTTATTATGGTTTTGGAAACTTATTCAATTTTATTATTTACGATATCACAACTCTCTCTTGTTACAAGAAGGGCTAAAAAATTAATTATCCATGTGCCTGTAGCGTTAGAGTAGCCAAAGCCAGACCTAGCGCCGGATCCGGAACATGAGTTGAGAGTCAGCTACAAACTCAGAGCAAGAGTCGGTCCATTCAAAAAAAATGCTCTCATGATTGTAAAAAAAACACGTCATCCTATATCTAAGTATTTTTTCAAATTCAAGTGAATTTTATTATATCACGTTAAGATTAAGGGTATCTTAAAAAATATATTATTTCTCAAAATCAAATAATTAATTTGATTTTAAGAATATTTGAATTTATTTATTTTCATATTTGTAATGATTATTTCTATATCTATCAAAATTAGTTTTTTTTTTATATATATGAACCCAATAATTATCATAATTAATTAAAGCAATGGAGTATTGAGTTCATTATTTTATATTGTTTCCATTTTTAACATGATATCATAATCATATTTATGTATTTTTTATATTTATTTTATTTTATTTTATTCTTTTAATATAGTTTTATAATCATATTCAATTTTATATTTCGGTAACAATAACATTTATAATTAATAATTATATTGGTCCCTTCTTTGCCCAGAACAATTAAAAATAATAATAATGCAGAGAATCTGCAGGCCGAGGTTTGAATTTGTTTGTATCCATAATATTTATGGTTATGAACTTTGGTAAACTTTGGTTGTCCAACATCACACGACTGATCCTAATAGCGAGCCAAGGCGGTCGCTCTCTCCATCACGTAAGCAATGAGGTCGGATTTCCATTTTTTTTCTTCATTAGTAGAAAGTTGGGGGGCAATTCCCATCAATATTCAGAAAAATAGAGCACTTTTTTATTTTTTGGGATAATTTCAATGCGTTCACTTTGGTATAAAAAGGGGTATGTCCTATACAAGATCATGTTTTGGTTCTTTATATCGTAAACATTATACTCCTAAATATGAAAAAAAAAAAACATCGTTTGGTTAAATTACTCATACTAAATTAAGGTTTTCTTGTTTCCTTTGACACTCTTGTAGGTTGGGATATGGGGTGTAATGTAAATTTAATTTTATTAGTGACGCATAGGCTGACGAACCGCAACGTGGTTGTCAACATGTGAAAAGTTCGATTCTTGGTTTTCTTTTTCTCCTTCAAAAGTCCTAAAAGGGTAACCTTAGAATAGAAGACGGCACTGCCCTTTCCAAAACTTGAAGACATTAAGAGGCCACCACCAAACACACATCGCATCAACGTGCTTCCAAGTATGACGGATAACGATGGACGGTGCCAAAGTTCTTCGTCTTTCCATTTCAGCCCACCACCTTTTTTTTTTTTTTCTTAATTCCACGTGTGAGTGCTTATGAAACCGACTACAATGTTTCTGAAATATAGTTTAGTAAAATATAGTTTAGTAATTATAACTCGCTCTCTTAACCCAACAATCTTATATTCAAATGTCAGTGTGATAAAAAAAATAAACCGACCACTATATAAAAATATATAACACTTACGGTATAATTATTAAATAAATTAAAATTAATATTAAAAAGTGAATATATTTTCTTAAAAGAAATTATTAAATGTGTAATTTTCAAGCTATGTCTATTTGTATTTTTAATTTAATACTTTTTCCTTATAGAATAATGAGCACATCAAAGCATGAACATGTTTTGCATCTGACCCACGAGAAACTACAAACTTATATTAACTTATGGTGGGAGAGATGAAATATGATCCATGTGGGGTTGGAATTGAGGGAATGGAGGCCCTTGTGGGGCTAACTTGTGCCATATTGACCCCTTCAAATTTTAAAGACATCTTTTTACTGGAAAAGACGTTTGAATTTTAAATTTTCTATTATAAAATATATTTAAGAAAAATTTTAAAGTCTGTCCTCTTTAAAAAAATTTTGGACCATGATTGGATGGAGGAGACAGAGATTATGATTTTTGTTTTGGTATCATGTCTTAGATATTACCCGGTATTTGGGGTTTCGCCCTAACTAATTCGAGCCGACCGCTCTAGTGACTCATTTTCGGAGGACGGATCTCCCAACGGGGAATACTCCATACACATGAGGGTCCGATACTCCCGACAAGAGTTGATTCTCGATCATATTTAAGAGAACTCAACTCTACATTCAGTTAAATCAACCAGAAATTATGATTTTTTAAAAAATAAATAGCATTCTACATCATTTTCAAGTTTTGTATCGTCGTTTTTAAAATTTTTAATAATATGAAACCGATTTCATGAATTAAAACATTTTTCAATATCACTAATATTTTTTAAATTGAAAGTCAATAACTAAATTCTAAATTGATATCCTTTGGTTGGCACAATTTTATTATAAAGAGAGACAAATATGATGTATTAATTTCACTGTGGTTTACCCGTGGCAAACCCAACCCAACCTTGCTTCGCTTCCGATATTTTCCGATCCGTACGCAACCCATAAATCAATTGGAATCAACCCCAACAAAATCCAATAGATTTGGGTTGAGTTGGATCACGAGTTACCGAACCCAACTGACACTCGGAATGGAAGAACCCACCACCACATTGGGTGGGGGCCCAAACCAAACTCATGGCAAATAATAATAATCTACAGAAAGCAAGAGTATCACGATTCACGCGCCATAGATTTCTGGTTCTGATTTTCTCGATGCCGTCCATGACCAAAATTTTAACAAAGTGACAGATTTAATTCACAGGGTCAAACTTTTGGTCACATTTTTCGGCGTAGTTCAATTTAAGTTTATATGATAGTTTATTTTTAGTTTTTTTAGTTTTATTTTTTCCTCTCCCCTAATTAATTTTAAACAATTAATTCTAAAAACTAAAATTAAGATTTAATTTGTTATTATTATATTTTTTTAACCGAACATCTTTTTTTGAATAATTATCTAACATAAAAAATAATATAAGAATTAATTTGGAATATTTTGTTAAAAAAAGAAAATTTTGAAATAAATTAGAGGCTTTTTTTTAGTTATTATACCAAAAATGTTCTACAAATGGAAAAATACTTCTCTCAATCTTTGTTTAAGTTGAACTTTCTTTTTAAAAAAAATGTTGTATTTTTGATAGGACCATTTCAATTTTAAATTTTAATATTTTTATTTATTTTAGTGATTTGTAAAATGCTTGGGGTTAAAAATGTTCTTATTTATATTAAATTTTCACTATTATAATAAACAATCCCCGCGCTAACATTGGGACCTGGGAGCAGAAAAAGGGGGAAAAAAATGGTAAAGTGTAAGGAACACGTCAGAGTGAACCAAAAAGAAAGGCCACGTAGGTCTGTCAGCAGCGAGCAGCAATTGAACGGCTCCAACCATCATTCGTTTTTCCCCTTTCATATTAGATAATAAACAATCATATCGTCGCAATAAATTAATACTAATTTACAAAATATCAATCAATACACATTACCCATTTGTTTTAGGACAAAAATGAAAATTTGGGTTTTGCTTTAGACAAACGATTCACTTGATTTGTTGAGTCACAAGCTCGACATTCTCACTCATTCTTTGCCGCAAAAATCCCAAACCCCAGGTCTTCTTTTCATCATTTTCCTTCTTGAACTTAATTTTTTTTCTTTTCAGCTTCTTGAGTTTCATTTTTTGGGGGGGGGGGTTGAAAAGAAAATTTTGCGGGTTTTGCTTTAGGCGAACGATCCAATTGATAAGTTTAGCCCCAAGCTCGACGTTCTCACTCATTCTTGGTAAAAAATGCGAACCCAGATCTTCTTTTCATCATTTTCCTTCTCAAGTTTCAATTTTTGTTCATCTTTTAGACTTTGATATTTTAGGGCTGGAAAAAAAATTGGAAGAGAGTGGTTGAAATTTGTAGCATTTGATTTATTGAAGGAAAAGTTCCGAAATTTTTAAGGATTTTACGCTTGGGGAGAGAAATGAAGGAATTGATTGAAAAGAAAATTTTGCGGGTTTTGCTTTAGGTGAACGATCCAATTGATAAGTTTAGCCCCAAGCTCGACGTTCTCACTCATTCTTGGTAAAAAATGCGAACCCAGATCTTCTTTTCATTTTCCTTCTCAAGTTTCAATTTTTGTTCATCTTTTAGACTTTGATATTTTAGGGCTGGAAAAAAAATTGGAAGAGAGTGGTTGAAATTTGTAGCATTTGATTTATTGAAGGAAAAGTTCCGAAATTTTTAAGGATTTTACGCTTGGGGAGAGAAATGAAGGAATTGATGGGAAGACCAGGGACATGGAGTGGTCTAATGTTGAGATTAGGTCAGTGTTTGTTTGCTGCTTTTTCAATTGGGTTTATGGCTTCTGGTACTGGCTTCTCAAACTACACTGCTTTCTGGTAAATTTCTCTTTTTGTCACTCCTTTTTTTATTCTTTTATGGTATGTGATTAATTATTGCTGCCAGATGTAGAAAGAAAAACCCCGAAGTTTTAGGTTCTAAAAAATAATACTCTTTACCAAATTTCCCAGTTTCATTAAATTTTTTGTTTATGCCTTCAATTTTATGTTGTTACGATTTATCTGTTTGTGCTTTGCAGGGCTCTATGGTTATAAAGCCCCTGCATTCTGTTTCAAGATGCCTTTCGGCTTTTGCCTAAAAACATAGTTTAAGATGTACTATGTTCTTAAGCCTGAGTGCTTCAATTTTCATCGATTTCGTTGCATTCTGTTCATCAATTGCAACGATTCAAGCATACTATGTACTACGTTTTTGAAGCTAAATGCCTTGTTTAGTACCCGATGTAGCAGGATTATTGGATCAATTATTGACCACCGATGGTTTCTGCATTTAGTAAACTTCTAAATTGGCTAATTTTATATTCTGAAACATCAAATTTGCTACCCAACATGCAGTGGCATGCACCACAGGAAATTATGTGAAGTTTTAATTTATCTCTTTTATATAACTAAATTAAGGTTTTATAATTCTTTTAGATGGCTTAAAATTTTATGTTTTATTGTCTTTCCCCGTAGGGTTTTCAGATAATAGGCTATATCTTAGCTCTTTTAGTGCATAGAGCAAACGAACTGGAGTAAACTGCTGACGATTGAATAAGAATTGATAATTTGGAGACCAAAAAGACCAGTGTGAAGGTCTTTAACTCATCCTAATTTCTCAAATGGCTATCCAGTCCTGCACTGGAACTTAAGAAAACAAAATGTATTAAAAAAATCAAGTGATATTAATTGTATTAGAAATTCAGCTGGTGCTTTATTGTGGACATCTGCATCTTTTTATCATTCCGAACTTATATTGTCGAGTACTTCCCTTCTCTTGTTTGTTTGTTTTCTCCTGAAAGCTCTCTATTAATATCCTCGGGCCATTTCTTTTAATCCCAAAATGTGTTTGCAATCTGGTCTTTCTTCAATTCATATCTTTCCTCACAGGTCTAATGTTCTTTGCTAGGAAAAGGGTTCATCTCTAGTATCTACATCTATCTTTCAGTCATTTTATAGTTGATTGTTGCATATGCTACCAACTACATTTGTCTCTCTTATGTTTCAGTTTTTATTGCCTCTATATATTTATTTCAATTATATGTGCATATGAATATCTTATAGACATCAATAATGGATACCATTAATCAAAAGTTGTGGTCACTGCCATATGGGCTTTACTTGATGAATGTTTGTGTGAGATGCTTGATGTTTGAAAAAAGAATTTCTACAACTGTTTCCAGCGGACTGAAGATAAAGTGACCATATGTAATGCAGTCTGCTTTCTAAGTTCTTGCTTCCAGGCTCACAGAGATGACTTAATTATGCTCTAGGTTCCCATGATGAATGTGTTGAGCACTTTCATTCAGAATGCTTGTGCTTTTCACTCAGTTGATTGGTATTTGTGTTTCTATACTTCATATAACCATTTTTTGTGCTTGTTGGTTTTTCACAACCGATCATCCAGATATTGTTTCTTGAAATTTCATAATTCTGTGGCTAAAAGGCATTGGACCTCAAGTTTTGGCTAGCTCTGACTATGTTATGTATTTTGATGCAGCTATTTAATTGCTTCAATGGGGCTTCAAGTACTATGGAGTGTGGGACTTGCATGTCTTGATGTCTATGCTTTATTTTCAAAGAGAGATCTTCTAAATCTGGTCCTTGTGAGCTTGTTTGTTGTAGGAGATTGGGTTAGTAACTTGCCCTTTGAAGTTCCCATTATTCATATCTTTGGAACAAGGATAGATCACCATAATGTTATTCTGTGGTTGGTTGTGTCATTATCATTATATACAAGATATTTACTGTAAGTCATAAGTCACTTATCCCCTGCTGTGATAAATTACTTAGTCTCTAGTTTTCCTATGAGGGGCCATGGAGTATGTTGCGATACAAACCTTAGTGTTATATTGGGCTTCTTATGATGTCACCTTTTAACCCCTGGCATTATTTTTGCACTTACTCTAGCTTTATAAGGTGCCCAGCTTTTCAAGCAATAAGTCATGGTCAAAGTACGTTGATTTTGGTTGAGCCCCCAAGTTAACTATCAGTGAAGGAAAACTAAATCAATATTTGTTATAATGATGTTTATTTCAAGTTGGTCACATTTGGGCATAGTTGTTCAATTGTTGTTGATTTGCTTTCATTTTTGTGAAGATTTTGTGTGGTGCCTGAACAGTGCAATTATAGTCTGTAACAGGGTGTAGTCCAAAATGCTTGACATGGTACTGAAGTACCCAGAAGAAAGGGCATGTGCTCCCTGGAAAACGAGTACATAAGTATTTTTTATTGAGGAAATAGAGTTTTAAGAATTTGGCACTCCTTGAAAGTGCACGCAGCCATATGGTGACTGAAGTCTGCATAAATTTTCTTAGTTCCTATCTCTTAAATCAGATGTCAGATCAGAAGGCTGACAATGAATGTTTTCCTGTGGACTTTGTTTGCCTTATGGGAATCAAATGTCTTGGTCCCGTGGATTATTTTATAATTATTTGTGCACTCACGGTGTTATTAGTCCTAACCTTGATGTAGATTTGGTACAATTTTTCCCTCAAATTACTTAAGTTATGCACTTGGAAAAATGTCTCTAATTGCAACTAGTCACAATGCAGGTGACAGCTACATTATCACTTGCAGCAGCATGCTCATCAGCAGGAGTGATAGTCCTTTTTGCCAAGGACTCTGATTTTTGCAAGGTTCAAGCTCGTCTAGCCTGCAGCCGATTCCAGATATCCATATCTTTGGCTTTTGTCACATGGTTTCTTATAGCTATATCTTCTCATGTCATGTTCTGGATCTTAGCCTCAGTTTAGAGAGGCTAGCCCTCCCTTGCTCCCATTAGACACAACTGTCTCACATGTAGATTATTCAGCATGTACTCGAATTTTGCACAACTTTATGGGATTTTCTTATGTTTGCAATGTGATTTTCATGCCTAGTGAGAATGTGGTTATGTTGTGAAATTAATCTGCCATCAATTGAAATTGAAGCTTAGTTTTGCAATGCCATCGCCCCCACAATTTATGGCTTATCTTTGCAACTTAAACCTTAGTAGTTCCTAATCCTTGGGTATTGTAGTGATATCCCTGATGAGGTGCCTTGAGCTCCACTAGAGGTACGTTGGAGGTTCCGAAACAGGGTCCAGGTTCTCACTTATGTGACTGGAGAAAAAAATGAGACGTTGTTTCAAGCTTTTAAAGTGTCAACACTGGTTTAATTTAAGGCTTCTTGGTTTTGAACTAGAAAAGATTGACAACAAATTTTGAATTATTTAAAGTGGATTCTTTTTTGGGTATTGATATTTGAAAATCTGATTAATACAGCTCGAATAATTATGAAATCAATTTAGGCGCCGGTTCTTTGGGTGACTATTTTTTTGTTCTTGGACAAGAGAGTTTAGGACTTTATTATCACACTCACAGGATGTTAATACTTATTTACGGTGGATTTGGTTCAACTCGAATTTTCTCATTCTTAATTAAAAAAAAAAAGTTTAAAAATATGCCATATTATGGTTATATTGTTTTTGTGTACTTTTTATACCATGAAGAGTTTGGTTAGTGTCGTCCACATAATTTGTCCAAAGTCTTGAATTATGAAAGTTGATTGTTGCTATCAATAAACTATACCTCAGTTGACACTATCCTACTATTCTTTGTAAAGGTTTTGAATTTAAATCTCTATATCTGCCAAAAAAAAAAAAAAAAAAACGTTGAGCGTGCCTAGGCCAGGGGTGTTACATAATGGATGGGCTGGCCTTGTATTGGCATAACATAGACTTCCTTGCTAGAAAAATGGGGCCAGGGCCTATCGGGCCAGACCACTGGCCGCCATTATGAAAGTTGAGTGTGGCTATGCCAGGGTAAGACTGTTATAACACTCGATTAGTGTCATGGATATTCTTGACACTACTCGATCAAAACTCAACTCAAGCTCGAGGCTAACTATGTTGAGTTTGAAAAATCGACGAGTTCAATTAATGATATTTTTAAAAATAATTTTTATATATAAAATTATATTTATAGGTATATTTTTTTGAATAAATTATTTGAGATCGATTAATTAAATGATACTATCTGATAATATTTCGAACTCGAACTTGAGTTCGATTTCAAGATTGAGCTCGAGAAATGCAAGCTTCATGAGCTTGAGTTCGAGAAATGCAAGCTTCACGAGTTTGAGCTCGAGTTTGAGCTCTCTATCTAACACTCGAGCTAAGCTCGGATATCAATATTACCCGACTTGACCCAAGTATCATAACATCCCTAGACTAGGGCTGTTACATAATGGGTGGGGTGGCCTTGATGGCCCGTGGGTTTAACATTATTATCTCCCTTCAACAAAAGGCGGACCAGGCCTATCGGGCCAGACCACTGCCCGCCATTATGGTGGCTAGGCTAGAGCTGTTATATAATGGGTGGGCTAGCCTTGAAGGCCCGTGGGCTTAACATTGTTACCTCCATTGCAGACCACTGGCCGCCATTATGAATGTTGGGCTGAGCGTGGCTAGGTTAGGGTTCTTGCATAATGGGTGGGCTAGCCTTGAAGGCCCGTGGGCTTAACGTTATTGCCTCCATTCAACATAAGGCAGACCAGGCCTTTCGGGCCCGTTGGGAGAGAGTTTATGTCATTAAGTTATCTCTCGGAACCTTTCAAACTTTTCTTTCCTATGATCTTTCTATTTGTCGGACAATTAGTTTAGCAGGATACATTATTAAATTTTTTAACTAAGTTTTTAAATTTAATTTATAATTTAAATATGATAAAAATTATTTTGAGTGAGTAACCCTTTTAAACATATTATCGCAAATTCTGAATCAAATTTATCATAATACTGGCCGGCAGTGTCAGGAGTGTGCCATCGTACCGTCAACCCTCTCTTCGTCTTCACGAAATCACCATACTAATGGCGGTAGACACAGAGACACCAGGATGGGGTGAACCAACCACCACCAAACAAGCTTCTCTGGGCAGAGGTCGTAGACAACGAAGCCGGAGAAGAAGAAGAAGAAGCAAGCTTGGAGTTCCTTCTCCCACCGCCTGTCAGAGTCAGACCGGACGAGAACTGCCCGAAGAAAGTGGCCAGTAAAAGTTCGACGGCGACGAGAACAAAATCAAGAACAGCACCAACACTCGTCTTCGGAAAGTCGCTGATGCCAGGCTTAACAAGCGCACATTGCAGCGACGATCTTGGGCTAAGTTTGGAGAAGATGAAGAGAAGAATGTCTCTGCTATCGCTCTGGTTTCCACCGAGGAGATCCGAAACTTCTAAAACTCGCGGTTTGCTTCTCTCTCTCCCTCTCTCTCAAATCATTTTCCTTATACATATTGCTGTGCAGTTGTTATTTAGGAGCAAGCATTGTAGGATGAGTTGAATTTATAGGTTTTGTTTTTTGATGAATAACTTGAAAATTTGGTTAAAATCTATTAAAACTTGATGAATTAGATTTCATAAGCCAGATGAATGACATTGGCAAGGTTTGGTTTTGTTGCGCAAATTTGATTTTTGATATTCTTTGTAGAAGAAACTATGCTTATCGTCATGGTTTTAGGGTTAGAATAGATGCTTAGAGAGCCATGGGCTGTCATAAAAGCCAGAGGAGTGAGTAGTATTGTCCTTTGTGCCTTTAAAAAAAAAGGAAGAAAGAAAAATCATGGATTAAATGGGTATTAGTTTAAGATTTTTGGTTTTGTTGGGGCAAGATGCGAATGGTGTGTTAGATGAACTTATGGGGCATGTCATATGTCAAGTGGAAGTGGATAGGAATTGAGCTCATAGTGATTAAAAAAATAATATCCATTTGCGACTGTACACTATCTGAGTTCTGTTTACAAATGTGGAAAATTATAGTTGCCTAATGCGTTTATGGCTCGAGTTCTTTATATGGTGTCTTATGGTTCGAAACCCAAATTGGGTTGGAGCTTTTTGCATGTGAATTGCCTGCCGAGATTGTTTTCACTTCCTGCAACCCTGGACTTTGGTGAAGTGGAATTTTTTGTTGCAAGATATATTAGTTATCATATTTTATATAATTACCGTCTCTTTAAAAATCTAAATTAGTGGAGGGAGACGTTAGTATTATTATTATTATTATTATTATTATTATTATTATTATTATTATTTTATCTTAACACTTGTGGTGAAAGCATGACGATTAAAATTGATATACTATATCACTGGTTCAGATATACATTTGTTAAATTAGGTTAAGATTCTATAAAATTTTGAATCAAATTATTTAGTAAATTGTAAGACTAACAAGTTTGGATGAGAGTAGTTGTGTGCAAAATGTTTTCTCCTAAAATAGATGTCTCTGCTTCTTAATTGTGTGTGATGCATTTTGGTTATCCAATTTTTTATGGCACTACGGTAGTCTTGCACTTATTTGTGTTAACTCAGCTTTGCATAATCTGCCTTTTGACTCTAAATACTAATGACCGCATTATTGCCGAAGCATTTCCCAATCAGGGGAATATAATTGCCTAGACGACACCGGCAGCATCATGCAAAGTGACTGCAATGAATATGGTACTTCCTGACAATTTGAATGACCACGGACAACTGAATAAATTAGTTAATTCTATAAATCAGTATCATTATCATCCTTAGCTATGTTTTGCACTCTTTAACATTGTAGCTAATGAAATGGAAAACAGCTAAGAAAGCAGAAGAGGCCAACCTAACTGCAGACTCCTTGTCACAACTTGCAATAGGTGGTGCTGTTCTCATGGTGTGCAGGGCTTGCAAGAAGAAGGGTGACCATTGGACATCTAGGTTTCCCCACATGGATTTTTCCTCTCAGGTTGATGATATTGGTCCTTCAGATGTCATCACTCCTCGTCTTGTTTCTGCTAAGGGGGGTTATGTTGCGCCAAGCTTGAAGGCAGGTGGGGAGAGGAGCAGCGGATCAGAATACAAGGCGTAGGAACGATGAGAATGCGCTACGAATCAGCAGCCTCTCACAGTATGCTCGTGAGTCTGACTTGCTTGAACTTTTTGGAGTGTTTGGACTCTTGAATCGTGCTTTTGTTCCCATCAACCAGAAGACTGGATTGAGCAGAGGATTTGGTTTTGTCAACTTAGTGCACGATGAAGATGCTGCAAGAGCTATTATCAAGCTTAAGGGTTATGGGTATGATAACCTAATCCTGCACGTGGATCGGTCTCAGCCAAAAGCAAATTAATTGCTAGGGATGAAAGGTTTGGACGAAGTTTGTTGGAGTTGCACTGCAGGTTATGATGCTGATGTTTGCTTCTTTTTTTGAGTAATTTCTGCCCAAGAATGAAATGGCACTGATTTCTTTTAACCATTTAGATTTTGCTCTTCCTGAGACTTTTTAATTCTCAGACATGAATTAGATATGCCCAACTCATATATTTTTATGTACTGTTTTATTCACCACTGTTTTACAGTACATTAATCAAGTATTTTTTTTTGAATTTATCGAAATATATTGACAATTTAATTAAAAATTAGTTAATACATACTTATATCAACTGTCACATTTTATCCATAATTCATTTGATTTATGTAATATTATCATATGAATGATAGACCAAAAAGATCAAACCGGACGTGTTAATTTATTTCTACATGTAATGACCCCATCTTGCTCCTCCCCTGCATAACAAAATGTGTGTGAAGAGCTCCTCCATGTTTCATTTTAAATTATCATGATATTTTGACAATTTCTAACTCAAATTGATCGAGAGAAACGGGTTTAGAGTGCTTTATAAATTTGTTACATCTCACATTACATTTTTTTTAATTATTATAATTTGTTTTCCTGCTTTTTCCTTCTGAGTTTTATGAGGATGATGCACCCATTCTGGCCAAAATTGAGGCCTACGACAGGTCATTCCATGTTTGAGAGCTTTGGGACAAGCTCAAAACTCTTTTTCCCAGACGGCTGTAAAGATGCACATCCCAGTTGAATCCAGGTTATCCTTTTTATTTCTTTATTTATCTTTATATCAACATAAAACCTGGGGCTACTACATGACTGGGATGCCCATAAGATATAAACGAGAGTTGTCAAATACTTGAACCCGTCGCGCAACCATGCTCAGGGCTTGCCTAATCCCAAAACCCATTTCACTAGGTTTGCCTAATCCCGAAAAATATATGTACATTGTAAAATGTAATTTATTATATTTATAAATATATTTTATATAAGTTACTATGACGGATCATTTTTATCAAATGTCGCCAAATCTTCTTGGAAGAGAAAGTAAAATGGTTAAATGAAGAAAAGGAAAAAGCGCACCTCTGATTGTTTGTGGGACTATTGAATTTGAAGAGATACAAAGAAGGGTCATTTAAAGAATAAAATAAAAAAGAAAAAAAAAAGAAAGAAAGAGAAGATTACGCCATGGGAGGAGCGGAAAAATGAGAAGGAACAAGGACATACTAGGATGTACAATTCACAGAATGGCTGTTTGGCCATGGGAATAAACACATTTCTTGAACACTTACACAAGACTGAAGACTCTATTGAACTTCATCCCACTTTCAGCATGTGGATACTCCCTTTGGTCTTCCACATGCTTATGTTGTATGATGCAAAAACACATCCAACTATTTCCAAATCCAAAAGACCCCAAACCTGTCACAAACAAATCCCCCACAACATATGACCCTAATTCAGTTGGATGCAACACGACGTGTGGTAAACCGGTGAGCAACCGGAGAGCTGACTCCGGTGGACATAAGTACTTGTGCTGTTGCTGATGTGGAAGTGGCCGATGCAGGCGTTGAAAAGCCATAATCTGATCGTAGGAATTGAAAATCCGGTGCCTGAAACCGACCCGAATCACCCGGAAGTCTAATATATGAGGCTGAAGGTGAATCACTCAACAGTGTCCTTATTGAAACCTGCCCTCCATTTTTGTAATGCTTTATAGCTCTGCACACAAATGGAATTAGACCCTCCATATCGTGTTATGAGAGAGAGAGAGAGAGAGATGTTAGTTGACTTTCAAAGAAGAGGAGAGAAGGTGGGATTAGTTATATAAGAGAGAAAAATGAGGGCTGATGACGTGGCGTCAGCGCAATCCCACGCGAAGAACTTTGAAGGCTGTATCCAAACTACAACCATCTCCGCCTTTTCTTTCCCTGTATTCACCAAACCTCACTCCTCATATCTCATGCTCATTATCAAAGATAAAACCTTTTCTTAATTAAATTCTGTTGAGGTTTGATCTAATTAATTTTTTTTAGAATGGTAGGTTTTTTTTCTTATTTTTTATTTTTTTAATGTTTGGTTCAGACATCATTGATGCCTACTTCTTTTCTTCTTGCTAATCTAAGTCTACATTGTTTTAATGATTGTTTTGATAATTAGTTGGTGCATTTTAGCACACATGTAACCTTTACCGGTAGAGACCTCATACTGCTCTTCACCAAAAGCTTTGAAAAAAATTGGAAAAATAAATGTATGGTCTCATTTGATTGGCTCACTTTCGTATGTGATAATTTAATTTTCTGTAGGAAAAAAGCATAGAAGATGTCATAACTTGAGTTTAATTTTCTTACAACACAAGCTTACGCCATAGATGCAATGGCATAATTATTAAATAAGATTAGATTTGAACCCCACAAGTGGAGGGCATTAATCTTGGAGACTAATTTCGCACTTTGCTTATAAGATTCTACCCCTTTAGGGTCTTAACAAGATTTTTCAATTAATTGAAAACTCTCATTTTTTTTTGTATTAGATTAATCGGTATCTGATTACTCAATTAATTTGATCCGAAAACTATAAAATCCATTTTTTATTTTCAAGACTTGCCCCTATTTAATATCCATGTATTGTGACTTCATTCTAGAGTTAAATGAAACACAGAAATGACATGACCAAAATTTCTAAGAGAAGGGCTAGCTTCAAACCAAGCTTCTATTGAATTGTATACTCAATTTGAAATATCATCTGCAACAAGTTTAAACGTCAAATTTTGATACCGTTGTACTGATAAAAGAAATTTTAGAATGTAATCAGGTTTTCATGATAGGGTCTGTAGCCAAATTTGCAATATTAGTCTTTTCACATTAGATTCACAAGGTGTTTGGCAAATAAAAGCTTGTGGTTAAAAACATTTTTTTCGAACTCCTAAATCATGTAGAAAAAAAAAAAAAGAATTTTAAGTTTTTTTTTTTTTTTTTTTACATTAACTGATTTATATTCTTTGTAAAATTAGGTAAAATAGAGAGATTGGAGAATTTTAAGTATAGTAATTAAAACCCAGACCAGGTCGACCTCGATCCATACATTCTACGGGTTGATTGAATTGTTTATGCATTCAGTTCATATAAATCCATGGGTTAATAGTGGATTAACCCTCAATTCATGTGTTTTACATTTTAAAATAATAAAACTATAATTATATATAATTATTATATTTTAAATGAATAATTATATATTTTAAAATAATAAAAAAAATATCAATGACTCAATGGCTCAGCTGTTGAATCATAAATTTTAAAATAAATGGAGTTTAATAACTATGATTTAAAGTCCTCAAAGATATTTAGTGTTCTTAATTCTTTGAATTTTTGATCGCGCATGTCATCGTTTTGCTGGATATTTCCGTTGTTTGAACTAGTCAAACATATGACGCCTCAGTTATTTGACAACTATCAACTGAAAAAATGCAGAGAACAAATAGAAATTTAAGTGACGTATCCACCCCTGCTCTCAAAATGTCAACTACAAGTTTAGCTGGAATTCAAAATCCTCATAATTTAATCTACACCAGAATTTCGAATTTCCTTCACTGTTACAGATAATCATAAAAATATGATAATATGATTTGCTTGCCTCATCAAACTTCCTTATTACAAAGTCAATCATAGATGAAATCGTGGGTAGCATCCTAATCATCGAATACGATCGGACGGCTAGAATTCATCATCACTATCCCTTTCTTATCCCCAATTATTATTATTTTTTATTTTGTACTTCCTTTTTGCTTCGAAGTTGAGATCAATCTGAGTGCAATGCAAGCGGTGTTGGTGTTTATCTTGTGGGCGTTAGGTAATTGAGAAGGAAAGATGGTATCACACTTTCAAGCTACCAAATTTGGCATTGATTTTAGCTTTGAAACACTAGACATTGAATCCGTGACTTGAGCTAGATAATGAATAATAAATAAATTATTTAATAATTATAAAAATATAAAATAATAATTTCTTATAATTATAATATTAATTATTACAAATAATAGAACATTTATAAAAAAAAAGGTGAAAGCATGAGACGATATTACTTGAAGGAAATATGATAGATAATTCGATTTAATACAATATCCAATTTTTATCTGTTTGTATAATTTTTTTTTTCAATCATATCCTGTTTAATCAATTAATGAAATATGGTATTTAAAACAAGGATGTAACATAATGTAGATGATGATATATCAACTTTCGTAAATTATAAGCTTGTGGTCAACATCCAATGCTTATGTGTCACATCTATCCAATCAAATATACTTGATATGTATTAATAGTTCTTTCAAAGATTAAAAGATATCTATTATTGAATAATTAATTTTTGTTTAAGCATCAAACTACTTTATTATTAATTTTTTTTTAAATTGAGTGGTATGATACTTTATTTATTAATTAAAATTTTTAAATTTAAATCCCCTAAGAATTGTGAAAAAAAAAATTGAAAGAGATAATATCTAAAATGGATACCACAATATTTGAATCGAATTAATCGGATAAAATCTAGATATCGATAAAAAAAAAACAGACTACTTGATTAGATATTTCAATGGGTTCAAATAGCGGTTGCCAAGGCTGCGGATCATGACTATCATATGGTTTGAGATTTGAGATTAAGTTGAAGGCTATGGGCTTTAAGGAGGGAAGACAATACATTAATGTGAAATGAATGTTTTGTTTGGTGTTTCCTAGTATGTTCTAGGTTGTTTGACTGATCAATGCCTTGATGAATTTGGCTTTCCACTAATCTTCTAGTCTCGTGATTTAAAAACAGGGAAAAGTGTGCAACCTGAAAAGGTTTTCAGAGTTTTGAATTGTGGCTTAATAGAGATCTCCAGGAAAGTGCATAATATTTTATACCATATTAATCTTCGGGGGAACACTTAGAAATGAACAAATTTATTATTTCTTGTGACGTTTTAACAATATATATTCTTTTTTTTTATCTAAAAATTCAATTAATTTATTTTGAATAATTATAAAATTTAATTTAATAATTGATTATCTTATTATATGTTTTTATATTTTTAAGAATTAAAGTGAAGATATTTATTAATAGAATTTAATATCCGCGGGATATCCGTGGTGTTCTCACCATGTCACAAGGGAAAGCATTTCGTTTCCAAGCAAAAGAAAAATACCATATGTGAGATAGAATATCCATTTTCGTATACAAATAAGACAGAGGAAACGAAATCAATATATTATAAATAGCAAAGTATTATGAATAGCAGCTGTGTAAACCTTTGGCACAGCAGTTTAGAATATTATTAATATCTGCCCAAGGTTTTCGTCCACCATTTGCCACCCAACAAGCAAAGGGCTGCAAAGCCAACCTAATACTTGAGCATGATACTCCATGAATGAGGGAAGCAGATTGCCATTTGGTAAAGTAAAAAGGATTTTCTCTCTCATGAGAAACTTCAAACCTACGACTTCAAATAGCCAACCCGACAGCTGCATTGCCCCCCGGGGGGGGGGGGGGGGGAGGAGACGTGGGGCTTATCAACTGGGCAAGTGGATTGATTGCGTGACAGGGTCATCTCCAGCGTCATCCCATTTGGCTCTATCGATCTTTTTCCGAAGATATTTAGGGTTATTGAACATTACAAGTCAAAAATCCATATCTAAGGCCTGCTTGGAACCTTGCGTAGAGTAGCCTCCGAATGTGTTAAAATCACATATGAAAATTAGCTAGTATAGTAATTTTCTTGAAAATTTTTTTTAAAATGTTTTTAAAATTTTTGAATAATTATATATTTTATATAAAATTTTTATTTTTAATTAAAAATATTATGAATAAAATAAAATAGTATATTTTGCTTAAATGAGAGGAGAAAAGTGGGCTCGATCGGCTTTTCATATTTTTGTAGGTAAACGTCTATGTTATTTTTCTTGATATTTTTTATATATTATTTCACTCTCTCTCTCCCTTTCTTTTTTTTTTAAATAACATCATCATTCATTTTAAAAATCTGATTAGTTTGATTCGAAAAGCTATAAAACCCAATTAAACAATTGACTTTTTTGGATACTGTTGAGACCATAAATCAATTGCCATGCACCCACCATTAAAAACTCATAGTTTGTAATAAAATTTCAATCACAATATTATAAATAAATAATATATTTTTTAATTAAATTTTAGATTTAAAATTTTAAAATAAAAAAATTAATTAGGAGAATTTTTCTTTAAATTGGATTTAATAATACTTTAATCGGTGGTTTAAAAAAATGTATCTCATATAAAAATTTCAGTGAAATTTTTAATCCACGGGCCATGATCAAAATATTTTTAGCAAAAGATTGTCTTTCCGAAGCCATGCAATTTATGATGCGAAACTTTTCTTTTTTTTGTTTTTTTTTTTTTTTGGTTGGAATGCGAAACTTTTCATTGAGTTAATGTTGCACGAACTAGTACAGCTGAATAGCCCAATGGGCCCAGCTGTCCGTGTTAGAAGTCGCATCAACAATTTAATTCTGTGGTCCTAATTTGTCATTTAAGCTTACCGCCATCAGGCAGGCCCAGTTAGGACTCATCCATCCTCTTTTTTTTTTTTTTTTTTTTAATTAATTTATTATTATTATTTTATTAAAATTCAAAATTAAAATCATCGGATCGGAAGAAATGTTGTAATCACTAAACTATTCTTAAAACCTCTACCTTTTTTTTAATGAAGGAATCTTCTTCTTTTTAATAATATAATATAGAAAATTATACTAGATTTAGTAATAGAATATTAAATTTTTTTAATTAAATTTTTAAATTCAAATTTTAAAAATAAAAAAACAAGAAAATTAATATCTAAATCAGATCTCATTACTATTAGAATTTTTGATCAAATTAAAATAAAAGAAAGTTATGATTAAAATAATGAAGTAAATTCATACCGACAGAAATCATCCGAACCACCCCAATGAATTTCCCTTTTCCCAAAAGAAACCTCTTTTGTCGGTGACAAAACTGTTGAATGTTTAAGCCAACAACTAGACAAGTAACCGGGCCGGGCTCGGGCCGGTTCAAGGTCGGTTCGAGGAACCGCGTGCCGGGCCGGCAGAGGTTCCTAGGCCAGTCCGTGCCGTGCCGGGCCGGTTCCCAATTTTTTTCTTGTGGAACCGTCCCGGCCCGCTGAACCGGAACCGGCGGTTCCGGGCCGGGCCCGATTTTTTTTTTTTTTTTACTTCTATTGCGTTTTTCTAAATTCTTTTGTAACTCTATTTTTAATTCCATTTTAATTTTATAACTCCATTTTTTTTAACTCTGTTTTTTTTAATTAACTTTTGATAATTCACTAGTAATTAAAAATTAGAGACACAAGATTTTTAGAGTGGTTCCACCGAATTCGGTGTACGTCCACTATCAAGCTCATCACTTGGATTTTTAAATCCACTATTTTTTTACATTATTTTGATAATTATATCATTTTGATTTTTTTTTCTATTTAAAATGACTTTTAAATAAAAGAAAATTATTATTATTATTATTATTATTATTATTATTATTATTCTTCTTCTTCAACTTCTTGTTCATCATCTTCCGAGATTTTGATAATTCCTTGCATTTTTTTTTCTGCATCCTTCCAATCTTTAATGCATATTAAAGCTTCTAAAGTGTCGTCCGCTAAATTTGTACGTTTTTCGGTTAACACTCGACCACCTGCACTAAAAGTACTTTCGGATGGTACTGTAGATACCGGAGAGGTTAGTACATTTTTAGCCACTTTGGCCAAAATTGGATAATACGATGCATTATTTTTCCACCAACCTAATATATCATATAAATTTACATCATCAAAATCTTCTAATCTAGGTGTTTGTTTATATAAAAGTAATTCATTAAATGATGATAAAGAAGTTCTTTATTTTTTTCCTAATATGTGTAAGAGATTAAATGAAAATGAAGATAATTGAATACTATTACTACTACTACTAGCTATATTATTAATATTTAAATTATTAATTTCCTTTTCATATAATTTAAATATTGATTGTAAAGTATGAGATGTTTGTTATTTTAAAAAATGTGGGTTAATAGACATTTCTGATGGAAAAACTTGTGCAAAACAATCTATTAACATTTCAGCACCTTCAACCTTAATACGTGGATTTAATACACTTACAACTAAATATAAAATTGGAATTTCTTCATAATATTTTAAAAATTTTGTTTTCATTGAAAGAACAATTTCACCAAATCTTTTTTCATTTTCAAATTCATTAAATACATAAATAATTTTACAAAGATTTGGCAGCATTAAATGAGTAGTTGGATAATAATATCCAGAAAATAAATTTGTACATAAATAAAAAATTTCTAATAATTTTGTAAGTGTAGATGCAAATTCAAAAGCGGTATTATCAATAAAACTATATTCGTAATTTGAATTTGCAAATTCAATTAAAATATTTTGAAAAAGAAGAACACCTTGTAACATGTTATATGTTGAATTCCACCTAATGTCACATTCCATTTTAAATTTTTTATATTTTTTGTTATGTAAAATACATAATTGTCTCATTTCTTGAGTTTTTACAACAGAATTTCTTATTTGATGAATTAAATCGCGAATAGGTTGTAAAAATAGTTCTCCCAGTGCTAAACCATCATTAACACATAAATTAATTATATGATATGCACATCTAACATGAAAAAAAGTTCCATTTAAAATTGTTTTTAAAGAATTTTTTAAACTATTAACCGCAGTAGTATTAACTGAAATATTATCAAAAGTAATAGAAAAATTTCTATCACTTATTCCATAATTATAAACAATATTTGAAATTATTCTAACTATATGTGCACCGGAATGTGGAAATTCTCAACGTTGAAAAGCTAAAATTCTTTTTTGTAAAGACCATGAATTATTTAACCAATGACATATTACTACAATATAATATTCTTTTTTATGCTCACTTTTTCAACTATCCGAAATTAATGAAAATTTATATTGACTAGTCATAAATTCTGTAATTATACAATTTTTTAATTCCTGATATCTATCTAATGATTTCATTCTACTGGATTTTTTATTACTTTTTTTATAACCAGGTTGTAAATATTTTTGTACATATTTTTCAAATACAGGACATGCAACTATATTAAGTGGTAATTCTTTTCTTGCTAGCCATTCTATTTATCCAATTTTTTTTTATCTGAATTATATTTAAATGTACCAGTTATATTACCTCCCCCTGTAGAAATTTGTGTTTGTTTTATTTGTGATAATTTATCTGGATGATTATTAATTGTCTCTTAAGTGTGCCTACGCCCCAACCTTTTAAAAATTTATATTTTTGATGACAAATTTTACAAATTTTACAAATTGCTTTTTGTTCATCATTTTTTCTTTTAAAAAATGTCCATATATTAAAATTATTTTTTTTTAGTTTGTGTTGTGTTAGATTCAGTGTTACTAGGTTTAGTTTCTTCCAAAAAAAGTTTCAATATCTATATGATCGGGAATTTCAAAAAATGGAGGAAGAGGAGATTGTTGAGAAGATTGTGAAGAGTGTGTTCCGACCATTTTATAAAAAATATTAAGATTAAAATTTTCAAAATAATATATACGATAAAATTTTTTAAAGGAAATTTAAGATTAAATTTTTTAAAAAGATAATACAAATGTAATGCAAATGCAAAAAAATAAATATGCAAAAAATTTAAATGTACTGATTTGACGAATATTGCAGTTGTTTTTCGTAAAATCTTGAATGAGTTCCCAATCTTGAAATCTTCTCAAATCTTGATTAATGTAGATAATGGGGTATATGGTGATAAAATGGTGTAAATTTTGATGGAAATGGTGTAAAATTTGATGGAAATGGTATAAAAAATGGTGTAGTTAATGTGGTATAAGAGAATAGAAATGGTGTAGAAATTGGTGGAAATGTAAATAATTGTGGAAATGTAGATAATGGAGAAAATGAAATTGGTGTATAAGGTGATAAAATGGTGTAAAAATTGATGGAAATGGTGTAGGTAATAGTGTAGAAAATGATAGAAATGATATAAAAAATGGTAATACAAAGGAAATAATAATGAGAGAATGTAGTAATATTGAGAGAATGTAGATGTGAGAGAGAAAGAGAGATTTTGTTGTGGAGATTTTGGAAATGGGGTATAAGGTATTTATAGGAAAATTTTTTGACCCTATGGACCACCTCAAAAGTAGTCGTTTTATAGCTGTTGGGAGAGATAAAATTAGAAAAATTTCAAAATTCAAAAAAAATGGGGAAAATTTGAACCGGAACCGGCTGGGCCGGGCCGGTTCATGTTCCGGGCCGGTTCCGGTTCAAATTTTTTTGGAACCGGCCCGGCCCACTACAGGAAACGGTTCCGGACCGGGCCGGTTTACTTTAGCATGAGCCGGTTCCGATTTCGGGCTTTACCCGGGCCAGCAGGGCCGATTTTCGGGCCCAAACCGGCCCGGTTACTTCACTACCAAAAACGTTGACATCAAAATCACTGATTCTAAAGATGGTGATCTACGATAATTATCATTGTCCCACCCGTGAAAACGAGGATGTCTCGACAACAGCGTTTCTTTATTTCTCTCATTATTTCAAAAAGTGAGCGTTATTCAATTAAAAAAAAAAAAACAGATATTGTATTTGTTAGCGGACACAACCTTTAATACTTGTCTACAGATTTATATATTTAAACAAATTCAGAAAAATTACAACAAAAAAATCAGTGTCTATGGACATATATACCCCCTCTATTTTTCAAATTTATGCTTTGCAATTATACTTTAATTTCAGTAATAAGATTTGATGTTTTGCCTTCAACATTTTGTTTGTTTGTGGCTGCCATTACCATTATAGATATTTAAAATAAATTTTATATTCTCCATGGACCAAAATTTCTAGTACTGTCCTAAATGTGGAGAATTCAATTTATGAAACCAATGATCAAGGATTGAAATTTGTGGTCGATGCTATTTTGCAATTTAAAAAGGTTGCTAATTGAGTTGATTATGATTTATCATCGATTTAAAGTTTCATCATATAATTACGTTGGAAGGATAATTTTTTAAATAGATCATTGTAAGTTATGAATCAGATTAATCGGAGTATGGTTCCGAATATCAATTAATATAATACAAAAAAAAAAAAAAGTTTCTCTTGATCATTTTGGTGGCAATTTGGAGGTTGTCGGTGTGATCTTATCCAGCAGGCTGTTTGTTGGTGGTTGGTGGGGAATGTAAGATGGGTGTAGTGCTTCAAGTAATTTAGTTGAATAATGGGAATCTCAGAAAGACAGGCTCATCCGATCCCCTTTGAAATGCAATGCTGATCTGGCTTGTTAGCACCACAGGAACTTGGTACAACTTTTGGGTGATGACTAAAGGGAAAATAGAACTTTTTCTGAGACCAGAGGCGCTAAAGGATGAGTTTGAATGGCATTTTCAGGTAGTATAGCCAATTGAGCCTTGATACAAAGGAAAAAGATGAATACCTGAAAATAACCCTTCGAGGGCTTCCGATTATAATGTTAAGACAAATAAATACACTTTGCAAGCAATTTTGCTAGTTCTATGAACGAGTATTTGAAGCTACAATCTCTAAGTGTCAATCTTGCATAGGAATATATCTTAATTTCAAGAAGGAAGTTCAACATATTCTCACGTGCCCCTTGAATCACACACAAAAAAAATGGGATAATGGAGAGATAGATTAGGGGAGTTATTCATAATGGGTTAACTACCCATTTCAAAATTTAAACCTTAACTTGTGTGGTAAAAGTCTCTCATGGGCATGTTTACCAACAGTCCCAAAAGAATATCAATAGAGCTTTAGGCAAAAGGAAAAGAAACCTTCCTGTAAAAAAGCTGATGACGGAAATGGCGTAAAAGGGAAGGAAGCCCTAATTCTCTTGTACCTCGAATTGTTATGCTTATAGTGGAAGAGCCACTAGACTAAGGCCTTTACTCGAATACAGTAAGGCATTAATCTAATTCTTGTTTAGATCACTTGGTGGTCATTCTACTTGCAGGCCAATTGATTATTTATTCTGAATAGAATTATCATTTATATATAGTTATTCTTCAACTTATAATGTCCGTTGCTGTTTATGGTTTTGAACATGTTCTGGCTTGAACACATAAATTTCTGAACTTACAATAAGCATGATGGACAAGATTACTCATGATTCTTTGTGCCTTGGTGCAACTTGAAGAACATTATCCACTCAAATTTCTGCCCTTTTATGCCTGAAAAATGTGACGGGTACATGAAATTAGGTCACAATTAGCTGCAAAATTGATCACGAGACTATGATTCCAACACGACACGTCATGGAGGGGGATATAATGGCTTGAAATCTAGCAATATTGTCATCAAGTATGACAGAGTTTACAGGAACGATCAAATTTCGAGAAATGCAATTTTGTCCCTCGAAAAATTTCTACACGTTGTGGGATGATTGAATTGTGTACCCAGCTTACCCCAAATGCAATATGGTGTTGGGGTTGGCCCTTGGCATGCACATTATTCGTGCTTGGTTGCACATGTACTAGGAACAAGCAATGTCCTCCAGGAAAAAGAGTACTCTGGACAGGAAATTGCCAAAATTTTTCATCAGAAAAAGTGTCAAAGAACCGAACCCATGATCCAATCTTCTTGAATGTCTATTTAGCACAATGCCTGAAGCTACGCAGCCATAACTCCAAGTTGTCGGATTGATGAACAAGAAAACTCCGGAGAACAAGCAAGCTTCAACGCTCACCGCACAACGAGGTACGTTGAAGTCGAAGTACTCTTTTACAATTTGTTGAAATCTTCAAATTTGAGAGCATTTGGGGCCCCTTCTTTTCACAGGTTACTTGATATTTGTGAAACTTTAATTCTTCTTAATTTGTTTTAATTTATTTTTATCTTATTTTAAATTACTTATAATAAGTTGTAATGAATGTAGAATATTTTTCATAAAAAATATAAAATTTTGTAAATAAAAATTCTTCTTTAATAAAAAATAAATTATTAAAGTGATAATTTTCTATTAAAAAAATTTAACTATTCTTAGTTAAAATAAATATCAATTTTCTCGAAAAAACCAAAGGTGGACATGCAAAAATAAATTGGAGCTGGAATCTTAACCATGGTTAATATTTTTATTACAAAAAGAACTCTTACACAAACGCCTGCGTAGACATCAAACTTATGAAAAATGAAAATAATCAAAATTTGACAAATAATACTTTTCTTTTCACAAATCCGTAAAATAAGCATTGTTTTCTCTCTCTCTCTCTCTCTCTCTCTCCTTTCCTTTGCTTATTTTTTCATTTGATCACTAGTTTTTGAGTATTTAATTGATTCATTTAATTTGAGTATTTTGAAATTCAATTTAGGATAATTCCTTTGTTTTTTTGTTCTAAAATTCAAAATTGAGAACAATGTTTATTCTATTGCAGTGATGCTGGCATCAGTAACACAAAAATGGGCCTCGGCTTTGCCTTCGGATGCACTCTATACTTCTGTCATCTCCGACCCTTTAAGACCCCTGTAACCTATAGGACTACGGACCCAGCCGTGCCCTACACATTGGATTCTTTGCCGAAGGTGGTGCCCATCCCATTCTCCTCCCCTATCCCAGTTCATCTTTTGGACCTGGGCCCACCGATCCTCCATTCTCGCTTACCCCACCTCAATTATCGTTCCTCTTTTCTTCCACCTTTCCACTCGAGCTCATGGCCATCTTCTTAACCAATGGTCTTATTAAACACTCTCGTGTGTTAAATCAGTGTAACTCAGTGTATACATTACTACACACATGCACAGAAATCTTGATGGAAGAATATATGCAGTAAAATTTAAGCGTGAAAATGGAAAAGCTTCTAGTCCATTGTTTAGGTCTGACCAATATTAGTGTTAGTCTCCATGTAATGGTTTTTAAGCATGATTTTTCATATGACCGCACATAACCTAAATTAAGATTATAGATTGGTCGTTAATTAACTGGGTTAAACATTAGACAGATTCTTATAAAATTCCTTAGAACATTTCAATTTAGTTTATTTAATTATTCAACTGGGTGCAAAATCCAATGAAAACAATAATAGATTTAACGAGTTTTGGATTAACAAAAGCTTTTAAAAAGGAAAAAAAAAAAAAAGGAATCGTGGAAGTGCAATTATGGTGGAAACCTCCTTTTTTTCTGATGAGGAAGCGTGTCTCTAGAGGGGAAAGCTACACGTGGAGGGCAGTTCCTCATCGCGTGTTTGTACCTTCCAAAGTTATTCGGGTATGCCATCAGACCAACATTCATACGCCTCAACCTCAAATCCTCTGTTTATACCATTCATTTTGTCGGCCTAGGGTGAGTGACACCTCTCCGCTTTTCCTTTCATCACTTCCAACGTCCTCCCAATCTTTTTTGGTCTCCAATGTTTCATTTCTATTTTTCTGACATCTTCTTACGTTTCAGCTCTTCACGTGCAGTTCCAGTTTGTGGAATGTTCTTTAAGTTTCCTGCTCTTATATTAGATCAGTAGTACTTAGTTAAAATGTCATACGTAGTATTTATAGGTTAAATTAAGATAGTTTTAAGAGTAACATTTTCATTTCTCACAATTGCATTCTTTTGCTGAGGTTTTAACCTCACGACAAGAAAATTAAGGAGTATCGTAGAAATTGAGTTACCTGGTCCGGAGCCATCTGTGGTACCAAATCAACCCACACATGTTACAAGAATCGTTCTAGAAATCCCCTCCCCCTTCGGTTAAAGTTCGGAAACAGACTCACCAAAGAGAAGTTGATGGAAACATGGAAAAGGGGTCCCAAGATATATTTCTTAAGCCGGGATTATAAGCATTTCAGTGGATGTAGGTTAATTCCTTTATATATATATATAGAAAAGTTTGATTTTTAGATTTTTATAAAATGGATAATAATATCAATTAAATTATAATTTATCAATATTATTATTTTTACTATACCCAGAAGCTTAAGTTGTCATTTCGGATTCCAAGAGGACAAAAATGTATCCCCTCGAGGGACAAACGTTTATTAATAACACAACATAAACCTCATTTTTTTCTTCTCTGTGTTTTTTTTTATTTTGTTTTATTTTTCAGGTTTAACATAAGGCTGTTTGACTCGGCCAGGGTGTGGCATGGCTTGATGTAAGACACTACAAACCCTGCCAAAAAGGACAAGACGGTGATACATAATAATTGTTTGATCACAGTTTCCTATCTCCCTCATACGTCAAAAGGCTTGTATTTGTCAAATCAATTAAAACTATGGTCGGTGTTAATTTATTAATTTTTACAAAATGTCAACATAAGCTGCCAATTAAGCCTCTTTTGTATGCATGTTCCCCTCGAAAGCTTCTCTTCTCCTGCCAATAATGTAAATGAAATATTATGTTTCCTATAGCTATTTGGCCCCGAAAATGCATTAAGAATTGCGCTATCAAACTTATTTGGTTCAATTATTTTAGAGAAAATTAATATAATAAAATAAAAAAATTACTATGATATCTCTTGATATCAGAATTGAAGGGAGATGCTTCTTTTACAGGTTGTTCTTGTCGACATTAATATTTGGTGTGACCATTAGATGACGATTAATAATAAGACTTTAAACAGTCAAAATTTATCATACTTACCGCTCTTGAGACATCAATAATCCACCAAATAATAATAGAAAAATCTTTCTATCATAAATTTAATAATAATGAAAAAAATCCTTCTATCATAAACTTTCTGATTAATTTTTATCTTTTATCATACTGATCTTAGGATTCAACCTATGATGCGAGATTATTACTTTTTAACAAGTGACAAAATTAGCCATAATACTCGCCGAAAGATGAATAATGCCAGATTAATGACGGGTTATGATTTAACTAACCACGATAAGTGTGGTGTGATATGTAAGTGCGAAATTTCTAGGAAACTTCCTAAACCTTATTTTAGTGAAATGTCACAGCTTTTTAGCCGCCCTCATGCTGCACTAAAGTTCTAAGTAAAAATCAGATTAGTATTTAATATTTATTGCCACTAGACTTTGGTCATATTCTAATGAGATCAGTGGCATGGCTAATTACCACCTACCATTATCGGGATCAACTTTATTTTATAATATGATTTTTGTTTTTACTTTGATTACTCTGGCTGGCCTTTTGATTTATTTTATTGCTGTCCAAAATGAATCTGCAGTTATTGAAGATTATTTTATGATGAATTAGACATATGTACAATGAACCCATCTCCATGCGGTCACTTTCTTAACCAACACCTAATTATTTTATTAGATTGACCTTTCTTTGTTTTATCTTTTGAAAAAAATAAAAAATATAAAATTTCCTCTCAAATGATCCCATTTTTGGAACTCTTTTGTTGGGACCCCTGTATGCTTAGTCATCCACAGCTTTTCTTAGACTAATTGTGTCCATGATAAGTGTACTAAGCCTAAAAAATGGTCTGAGACATGCCCTTTTCTACTGTTATAAGATAAGCATGTTTGATTTTCTAATACAAATTGGGTTTTTTTTTTTTTCTTTTTAATGAGAGGACATCCTAGAACCCTATAAAAGTTTCCTCTGTCCTATCAACGGAGATCCCATTACTTTAAACTTTGTTTAGCGTAAAGCAAAGGTGCATATTACTTGATTTGAAGTATATAATCACATCTTTTTTTTTTTTTTTGCTTAATAATGTAAACTATGGTCTAATTATATTAATGGTGGTTGAGAGTTGGTCTTTTAGATGGTGGTTGTCCAGATGCTGATTCAGAATATGAAAGGACAAAAGGACTTATTTCTTGGTTTAGGTTAGCAATAGCTAATTAGTCACAAATTTTTTTTAGCACTTTTAAAGTGTAAGTATCATATATGTATGTATGTATGTATGTATGTATGTATGTATGTATGTATGTATGTTCCCCCTTTTTTCCAAAAAAAAAAAAAGAAAAAGAAAAAATAGAAATAATATTTGCACCCATCCTCAAGCAAAGGGTACACCTGGTTTTTAATTGTGAAGTCGCTGACTCATGCAATACTTGAAGTGTATATAAATGATTGAGTCTTCTCAACCATTAAACTATGAAATTATTTATTTGGGACAAAAATGCTTCTTCTTTCTAAGGAAAAAAAAGGGTGCTTCCATGATATAAGTCAGATGGCTGAATGCTTCTATAGTTTCTCTGAACAGGTGCCCTAGAAACAGTGCATGCTTGTGGAGGCTATTGTTAGTGTTTGGTCATTTTTATTTTATGATGATTTTAGATGACATGATTAGCAATCATTCACACAAAGCTCACTCTCTCCCTCACACACATGCTTACAAGTTTGCTTATAAAATTTGGTCCCCATTTTGAATAATTATATTTTTACAATCTATAAATTCATATTTCTTATTTTAAAAATAAATTATTAAAGTATTTGGAGAAAATAAAATTAAATAATTTATAAGATATTCTGTGAACCTATAGGTTATTTAATAACAATGAACTCTTATAAACTTTTACTGTTGAAATGAATAAAAATAACAAAATACTTTTAATATCATGTAAATTATGAGTTTATAAGTCAAAATAAAATAAAATAACATATAAAAGTCGGGAATGGAGTTACTTTATTTTCTTCAACAGTTTATTAATTCTAAATATTTTATTTTTAGAATTTATAAGTTTTTTTTTTTCAAAACAAAATTCATGAATTTATGATTTTTAAAAATATTTTAGATGTTTTAAAAAATTTACAAGATGGCCAAACACCCTCTTGATCATTTGAATGGTCTTTTTATTGTTTTTGAAAAATTAATAATTTTATCTTTTAATTGAAAATTTTGTATTAGAAGTCTATGTTAATTATTTTTTTAAGAAAATAATCAGCCGTTTTGACATTCCACGGCATAGCTTTAGGAAACAAGGTTTGACAAATTTTGGCAACAAACCCCAACAACTAGTCTAGTATGGCATCAATCATACATATGCCCTTTGTATCAAGCAACTTAATTAATTTTGTGTATCCTTTTTCTAGGTTTTGACATTGTCAGTTGATCACCAGCTCTCATGCGTTTGAAAGTGTCTAAAGATCAAATGTTGGGAATTGAGATTGACCACACAAAGGGAGAAGAGAGGTTGATCATCTTGTTCAGTTCATGCTGGGACAGTCATGATCCAACCATGCCATTGACTTTCACTTTCTAAAACAAGAGAACAAAGTCTAATGCTTTCATATGTATGCGACTATTCATCGGAATCCTATTGAGTTCGGTTGTGGGTACAACTAATCTCGGGATAAACTTTTTTTTAGTCCCAAATCTAGAAGTCAGAGGGTACCCCAAAGAGCAAGTCCTAAGGTACTCCTCTTCCTTGATGTACCCCTCCCAGAGGGATTTCTGTGCCTACCGAGGCAAGGCCACCTTACATACATAATTCATAGACCATTATAGGAAGACTTACAAAAATTCAAAATATAATAATTAATATTTTTCATATAAAAGAAAAGATATTTCTAAATAAACTCATTTTTGGAAGCATGCAAAAAAATCTCATTTTTGAATTTTAGTACTCGAAAAACTATTAAAATAAACTCATTTTTGAATTTTAGAAAGCACAAAAAAGATTCCAATTGTACAGCTAAAACAAATAAAGAAAATAGAAAATAGAAATGCAAATGAAAAGATCTTATTTCCGGTTCAACGGTCAGGGAGCGGGCCCCGGAACCGTAAAGAAACATTAAATTCTGACTTTGGGAAGGCCATTTGGGATCCGAGTGGTTGGCACTATTTAAAGGCGAAAAAGAGCCGCAGTCCGTGCCATTCTTCTGCCTCATTGTGGGCTGTGGGGTTGTGCAACCTCTCTCTCTCTCTCTCTCTCTCTCTCTCTCTCTCTCTCTCTCTCTCTCTCTCTCTCACTCTCTCTCTCTCTATTTGCTGACCGGAAATGAGATAGAGCGATTATTTCACGGTCTCTAAATTCCGGTTTTTCTTCAATTTTTAACTGATTATGGAGTGCAACGAGTTTGAATGTTCTTGAGTTCTTCTTTTCCTTTTATTCTCTTACACGCGTTTTTGTCTTATTTCCATGGAAATTTAGGGTTTATATAAAATTTCTCAGAGAGAGTTTAAAATTTCGAATTCCGCCTCTTGCCTTAATTTTCTTCTTGAGTGGGCTTGCCCTTACTTCTTGATTCCAGTCTCTTCAACGCGTTTTACTAGTTCGTGATCAAGAACCCAAGTAATTAGGGTTTTGTATAATTTCTCTGTTACTTCTAAATTTAATGGAGTGCAGATATCAGAAAATTCAAGATTTTCTAAACACAGTTATTTATATTATTTAGTCTGGTTCTTGATTTCTTGAAGTGCAAGGAAGAGAGGGGGAGGGAGAGTAGGTATGGGACTATTGCTTATGAGTTCGGCGGGGCCACCGATTAAACGACGAGCAGGTTTACGCATAAAACAGGCTGGTCGAGGTTCATACAGAGGCAGCTAGTGAAGGGTTTTGTCCATAATTGGGTTGGATTAATCTTTTATAGTATTCTACGCGGTGTTATTTGGGTAAGATATCGAAAATCAGATGGGCTCTATTTTATTAAGCCAGTTTTTGAGGAGTCTTTGCGTTGATTCTCAATGGGATTATGCTGTATTATGGAAGCTCAATCACCAAACCCCATTGTACGTTTTCCTTGCCTTCTTTCTGAGAGTTGATGACTCTTGTCTTTTACTAGTAACTATTTTTTGTGGGCAATTTAGGATCTTCATTCATTGTTGTGTTTATGCATGTTAAGCTTACCAAAATTAATAGTTGTTTTTGGAATGAAACTTAAGTTTTCCCGTTGGATTTCTTTGTGTTTTAATTAGTGGTTTAGATATCAACCTTGTTCTGTGTTTAGCTTCCTTCGTGGTGTTGGTTGCTTTGAATTGTATAAGGAATTTATGATTCCTATGATTAATTTGTCATGATGTATCTTTCTACTGGTATTGCTATTGCCTTTGAGACCCAACAATATTCTGGCATGATCACGAATATGGTGAGTCCTAGTGCTGCAGCCTTGAAATTACAATTTGGGGGGGGGGATTCTATTCTTTTTGAAGCCATTTTTTTTGGTAGTCGTGGTTCATCAGGTGATTAGTTTGAGTATTTGTAGAATAAGGTGGCATTTCTTACAGACCCTCTGCCCAACTTTCATGGTACATGTTTTACTTGCGTGTATGAATTCCTTGGGCATAACCTGTTGTTGATTTTCAGTGTTGTTGTAAATCTTTTAATTTTTTTTAGAAGATGGAACTTATCGACTCCCAGGAAACAAAAGAATTTAGGTTTTGTTACTTGAAGCTAATGACCTGTAGTTGATCGAATCATAACAGTATGTACTTTCTTAATCATATTTTATTCTTCTTTAGTTCAGTAATTCTAATATGATATCATCGACTTGATGTCATGATCATCATTTCAGGCTCTTGACATGGGAGGATGGCTATTGCGACATTCCGAGATCAACAGAAGACTTGGCAAGCATACTAAACAATGAATTCTTTAATGAGGCCAATGACATATCCTCTTTACACTATGAACCAACTGTCCAAGCTCCAATTTCTGAAGGATGTTTGGTTCAACTCGCGATGTCCAGTATGATGGCAGTCCAGTATGAATGGGGCGTGGGGTATGATTTTGTCCCTGATCTTTAACACTGTAGTGTCAACTTGTGTGATTTTTGGATTTTTGAAGTGCTAGATTTTGGGTCTGTGCTTGAAAACCTCTGACGCATGCTATTTTTGCAATAAAACCTTTTCCCTGTCTCTTCAGTGTCACCCCCTTTCTGTCCAAATAGAAGAAGAAAAAAAAAGGAGGTAACTGGTCAAGTGAATGCTGCTTTCTGCCTTCTCATTATGTAATGTGGGTCTACACACCCTCCATTCTTCCTAAGTTGTGATTTTAAAGTTGAGGGTGGCCCTGTTGAAGTTAACTATGATGATAATTAACTTGTGTTCTTGATATTTAGATCTAAGATACCAGCAATTGGTAGTTGACTCTGTAATTGTATTTCAGGGTGGTTGGCAAAGTGGCACATATGGGGAGTCACTGCTGGGTCATGTCTAAGGATATTTTGGCCGGTGAATTCAACTCTGACTTAGTGCCTGAAGTGAGTTGTTAATCAGTAAGAAAATTTTCATTTTTCTCAATACTTGAGATGTACTTAATCAATATGTTGCTGTTTTCTTTGTTGACAGTGTCCAGAAGAGTGGCTACTTCAGTTTGCCGTGGGTATTAAGGTAATATGTCTGACTTATCATATTGATTGTTCACTATACATATGCTGGTGTAGATGCGTCTTCATATTGAGATCTCTATCTTGATAATTTGACTTCTATTTAATGCTTATGCAGACTATTTTGCTGGTACCTATTATTCCACTTGGAGTTTTACAGCTTGGCTCATTGAGAACGGTGTGTTTCTACCATGATTGTCATGAGTTTGCAATTTTTACTGATGTTCAAATCTAGAAATACAGCCTCAAACTCTTAGCATAGCATTTGAAGCCTCGATAGTTTGAAAACATCCCCTGGTCAATATTTGGTCATTTGCATGGGGGTCTTGGTTCTTAGATCCGTGTGAGTTTTGCTTTCTGAGATGAATCATGCTCTTTGCTTGGTGTTACAAAGTTATCTAAAAAGAAGCTGGTAAAAATCTGTGATAGGCTTTGTTACATAGTTACAAACTCTGATAAACCCTGCAAATGTATTTTGGTTTCTTTAATCTGCTCTTATAGTTTGAATTGATCTTTTATCTATTAACATCAAGAAGTCGAAGGATAAAATCTGGCGTTAGTTGTTGTGATCTTCTGTTTATATGAACTACAACAACAACAAGAAGGGAAAAAAAAGGAAGAGGTACTAACTGAACATGCTTTAATTATTTGACATTAGTTTCTATTTACCCTTTTGTTCACAAAAGTGTAAAAGTTAAACCTTTGAATTCATATATTGTGAAAGTAAGCAATTTTTTTTTTCTTTTATTATTCTTGAATTATCAATTGAGCTTATATCTCTATTACTCTTTGGAATATACATGAATTGTTTTATAATCATTTTAATATATTGTTGTATTGATGATTAAATTATATGATAAGATATTTTATTTCAGTACAATTTAAAAATTCTTTGTCTTGTTACTTAAAACACCTTCTTTAATACATATGCTGTTGCTTTTATTCAATGTGCATTACTTTAGCAATCTTCGTTGCATGCGAATGAATTAAATTGCGGAGAAGTAGGATACTTAATCTCCTCCTCACAAGAACCTAGGTTCTATCTGTCCTGCCAATCCTGCTGGTATGAGGTGAGGTAGATCTTAGCCAGGAATTTACACCATTTTATCTGGCCTATGTATGAGGGCATTAACACAAGTTTTCTGGGGATGCCACTCTTCTCAAACTAATGTAACATGCCAAAATGATGGTTTTCTTTGCATCTTCTCATTTTTGCAATTTTCATATTTACTTTATTAGCTAAACGTTCCTTACCTTATAGCCCAAACATCAGTGGTAGTCGATTACAAGCGACATGCAGCCCTTACCATCTTTTTTCTTTTTCATTGATCTTTAATTTCATTCAAATCCGTTTGGGCCTCTTGAAATTTTCTAAATTTTCAAATCCACTGTACTGTTTGAAATTTAAATTCCAAAGTAGCAAGAGTTTTTTGAGAGCAAAGTCAAGATCTCTATAATTATGGTACACAAACTTTTCAATTTGCCAGCAATACCTGCATCCACAAGAGACGGTGGCTGTGCGTGTCTGTCACTTTCTTCTAAGGGAAACTTTACTGACGTGAGGAACATATGCACATCTAACACCTATAATTGAGTCCCAATAACATAGATCTAGACCTTGGCGAACTCTATTTTTTTTCCTGGTTGTTCAAAACTTTCATATCAGCAGGGAAACTGGCTCAGACTTTTGTTGTTGACTTTTGGCCCTTAAATCTAGCTGTTGCTAAAATTTACATAGGTTTTTTTAGTTAGAAATTTTTAGGTGTTTTTCACAATAGTAGCTGATCAATAACTTTAACCATCTGAGTTGGTCACAAGTACTTTAAGAGATCATGCCTTTATGGAATTTAGATATTCAATTTGTTTAAATATCTTGTGTTTTAAGCAGGAAAGCAATCTATCAGCCTAGCCTAGCCTACAGTTCATATTTAAAATGCTTCTCCATTTTACATGATCAGTTTTCAATATTAGAAGTACCATCTTCTCATCCTTATTTGTGCTTACACTTGAGTGCTTGTGCCTATTAAGGCATCAGGTTACTGAAGATCTGGCATTGGTTGCTCAAATGATGGACAAATTCATTGCACTTCAAAATATTCTTGGGTATTCTGTATCACCGGATTGGAATCTTCAGGTTCAGTCATCTTCATTACCAATATCTATTCCTGTGGAAAACCTACAAAAGTCATCTGTTATTAAGAACAACCTACAGATGGGAAGGGAATTTGATGAGCTGAAGGCTGTTGACATTGGAAAACTAGAAGGCAACAAATTTTCAGCCTCAAATCAAGTGATGCCACTGCTCAAATTTCAAGATGCACTTCAGGAATCAAGAAAGGGTTCGCACGTAGTCGTTAAAAGTGAATGTGAGAATGATTTTGGTCTCTTACCTAACGATCTTTCTGAATATTCTAGTGCAGTATATAAACCACCAATCAATTCTAAGCAGTCAGAGATGATTGAGACTAACAGGTTCAGATTTTCTCATTTGGAAGAAATTGAAGCCTATTCTCAGTGTAATGAGGACAACTATGGGTTGGTGGGAGGATATCTTAATGGGATTATGAATTCTGTTTCTGGTGAGGTGATGAAGCAACAATTTTTGGAAGAGGAATATGATAATAATACTGATCACATTAGCATGAACGATGTGTTTAGCTTTCCCATGGATTGCGAATTACACAAAGTACTGGGACCAGGGTTCCACAGACCAGCAAAGAGAGACGGATGGAACTCCCTCTGCAGAGACAATGCAAATGACAGGTCTAGTTTGTTGGATTGTATGGAGCAATCAGCTTGGGATTGCAGTAGTTGGTTCCCTGAAAAAGACGATGCAGAACAACTCCTGGAAGCAATGGTTGCAAAGGTGCATAGTGGTTTGGAGGATACATATCAGAGATCCAGCAGTATGAGGTCTGGTGTGACCACTTTGGGAGAATTTACTGCATCATCTATTCCACAGGTCCAAGTGGTATCTTCAGTAATTTCTGGGTGCAAAAATGATCAAAATGGCTCTTTGACTTCGGCTTCTTCCTGCAAGAGCATGAGCACAAGCACGATGACTGATGAAGAGCAGCCAATTAAGGGTTTGAGGCACGTGCAGCACACTAAGGGAACAAAACCATCAACACTTAATAAAAGGAGGGCTAAACCTGGTGATAATCAAAAGGCAAGGCCAAGAGATAGACAGTTAATTCAGGATCGGGTTAAAGAGCTAAGAGAACTGATCCCCGATGGTGCAAAGGTGAGTGCTCTTCCATTTTCAAGTGCTTGTTGCTCTTTATGCATATGATTCTTTCTCACACTCACATATCTGGACTCTGTTCTTCAATAAAACAGTGCAGCATTGATGGCCTTTTGGACCGTACCATAGAGCACATGCTCTTTCTAAGAAACATTACAAACCGGGCTCAGAAGTTGAAGCAGTGGGCATATCAAGAGGTATGCCTTTCATGTAAACTGTTGATAACATTACTACACTAAGTTATTTATTTATTTTACTGCTAGATTTACACATTCTTTAAGCAGCATTGCTATTGGTATCCACAACAACTTTTGTCTAACGTTGGAATGACATATTCAGTATGAGCTAAAAACATGGATAACTTAGGGTTAATGATAAGTGAATTGTCAAATTTTGGCAAGCTTTTAGGGATAAACTTCACAGGGCATACTTCTGGCCCCTATCTATCAACTGAATTCATTTTCCTAGTTCAAACCCTAGGACAGCCATGGTTTGACTATACTGCACTGTTCTTTTAGTAGTTAAGTGGATGTTGAAGAGTCATAGGTTCTCTTTTGCTGCCTTTAGTTTCAGGAGATTGATCGAACAATTAGGTTTTGACCATAGCAGATGATGCCAACTCTATGTAGCCAAGGAAAGTACTTAAAAAAGATATTGGTTATCCCCAGCCACTAGAACTGTTGTCCTTACAATTGAAACCAATATCTGACATGAAATAGTAGCATCACGTCTGTGAAAAGATATCAAGGAAGTCTGCTGGGATTTAATATGTACTAGGTGTATGTGCATGACACCAAGTTTAATGGGATTAAGGTTGTACGTGCACAGTGGCTTGCTGGTTGATTTCATTGAAGCAAGGAAACTTGGGCCTTAATATGAGGCTACTAGCGTAATTGTCATTTTGTTCTTGGCTATGTTGCACTGATATTTATAAAAATGAGCATATACTCATTTTTTGTCCCATCTCTTGTTTGTCCTGTAGATGCAATAAGTTACGATACTTGCAAAATTTTGTAGCTTGTTTTGTGCTGTGCCCTGTGTTCATTTCTGCACTTTTGGATTCTTGGCAATTGAGATGGGGTATATGGCTGAAATATATGGAAACGGATACAGAAGATATCTTGAAAGCTAGAGAGAGATTTGAAGTACCACAAAATGAGGTGTGTGAAGAATGCCCGTAACGTTGCCACCATCGTGTCATGCTGGCATCGGTGGTAGGGGTGGTGGACATGCAAGAGAAAACTTTGGTCAATGCATTATTTTTGATATAAACTTTTGTTGAATTAGTTTAACTGAATCACCTTTTGATACCTGTGTTTTAACTACAAGCTGTTGGTATTTGGTGAACTCTTTTAAGAATATTGTGGAATTTAATTTTGCACAAAAGCATGTGCAAGTAAAGAGAAGAAAGAAAAAGGAAAAAGAAAATAAAATATTTTTTTTGCTCTATCAAAAAAAAAAACGAGAGAAAAACTTCATTTTAGTTCACATTTTCTGGTCAGCAGTTGGATGTTGATTTCATCCTAACCTCCTCAGGCATATGAGAATACGATTGTCAACTATACAAAAATGCATTATCTCATTAGAATTAAATCCTTCACAGGGTGCTGGTTTGGCGAGCCAGAAAACATCTGAAGTTAAACACGATCGGCATACAGGAACAAGCTGGGCTATGGAACTGGGGAAAGAATTTGATGTGTGCCCTATAGTTGTGGAAGATCTTGAACACCCTGGGCATTTGCTCATAGAGGTCTGCTCCCTGATCCTTCTACATTCATTTTCTAACTTTTGTCTGCAAAAATACAGATAAAAGAAGCAAGAAATCTTATTCATGCCATAGTACTCGCTTCTGTCATAGATTTTGTGCGATGAGCACGGGCTTTTTCTGGAGATTGCTCAGGTTATCCGTCGTCTAGAATTAACCATCTTGAAGGGCGTCATGAAAATTCGTTCAAATAAAACATGGGCCCATTTTGTTGTTGAGGTACTAGATTAGAAGTTTACCTCTTCCTTGTGTTGCATATTTATGGTAAGACCTAAGTCCATCAAATTTCTGCAATGACAGGCTTCTAGGGGCTTCCATAGATTGGATATCTTCTGGCCTCTGATGCGCCTTTTGCAGTGGAACCGTACTTCAGGATCCTATAAGATTTGATTTACTTCTGGATATGCTGTAGGATTGGTGCATCTGACGGCATTGTGTACCGTGACTCCATATTGATGACAAGAAGACATCCGCACCGGCGGGAATTTAGGTTTCCAGGAATCTTGTATATTGTTAATCAAGGGTTATTAGGTTTCCTAGATTTGAGACTTACAATGTAGTGAATTTCGGGCAACACTGGGTCATTTTCTGTTGGTTTGTAAAAGAGAATTTGTTGGTTTGAATTGATAAACGGTTACTATTGTAGCTTGGGGCGTTGGTAGGGCTCAGTCGTATAAGTGTTGGATCCAAGCCTTCAAAATATTCTGCTCGCGTTGGTATTAGGCTGGATCATTACATATAATATCTGTGGTGGGAATGGATTTTTTAATGGCAGTGAAAACTCCAAAATCAACGGTTTAAACATCTGGGATGGGACTAATTGGGCTAGAGCTGCTTAGGCTCCCAGGCCTTGATGACGTCAAGCCCGCATAAACAGGCCATGTCTACCAAGTATTCCCCCAGTGTCTGACCGGGCACAACATTAAAAAGCCCTTGCAAAACGGTGTACCGCACCTACACCTAAACAAAGTTTAGGTCAAACCTCCGAACTTAAACTAGACATTCTCAAAATTCATAAAGGGATCGGGATGAATGCAATAATAGCCGCGCGTTGGCATTCCAACATTCCTTCTCTGCCCTGTGGTTGCTCAATGGTCAGTTAAAATATGTAATATTCATATAGGAATTTTTTTTTTTTTGGTACAGTTAAAAACAGAGTGGGTTGTGTGGTCAATGCCTGAGTTGAAAGAAAAATCTTTATAACGACTAAGTGAAGTCCTCTTGCATACCAAAGTTAGGCGTGGCAGAGCCAAGCCTCTTTAGGTCTAGGGGCACCAAGAATTTCTCTGTTGATCTAAAGTTAGGTGTTCAAAAAAAATGTTCATAATTCTAAGTACCAGACAAAAAATGGAGAGCATTGATATGTAACACATGAAGTGGATGTCAAAGTTAAGACGGATTACAGATGACGCAGGGGAAGGGTCGGACGAGTCGATAAACCCTAGTTTGTCCTATTCGACATAGATTCCGTGATCATTTTCCGTAGTTTCACGTGAAGGTTGAGCTCACAATTGCATGGTTATTTAGCATAAGACACAAAAGTAAAATAGTCATGGTACTTGAATATCTTGTGGTTTCGCACTATGAATATCTTGAGGCGTGCAAGATAGAACACTCAAGAGGCCATCCTTTTTGTTTGGGTGCTCCTGGAAAAGGTGGCTGCCAAGAAACAGCTTATTCCACCACTATTATTCCCAACAGCAAGAAATAGTACTCTATGGTGGTGAGGCTTATGTAAATCAATTGCTAGTCTAAGTGTATATGCGGAGACTAGCGACCTTGTAATTTTAGATGCTATTGGGTGCAAAACGGCTGACGGTGAATCCACCATCGGCATAGATAACCTGCCCTGTTGAATACGGCACCGATGCATAGGATTGCCACTAATGCTGACACTTCATTTTTTTGGTGGGAAGGAAACAAGGCGAAATAAAAACAAACCAGAAGCGCAAACGGCACCAAAACACAACTAGGGCCTCAACTCAATGCGTCTCCTGCTTTTGCCTCTTATCGTCTTCAACCCTTCCTTGTCTTCCAGTAGTAGCTTCTCCATTTCTTGAGGTGGATTCTCAAGAAAAGTTGTTCCAGAAGGAGTATGCATTGCCATGTTCGCAAGGAAGTCAGCACACCTATTCGTTTCACTGAACGCATGACTCACTCGATCAACTCCTAACTCCAGCAGTAGCTCCTTGCATTCATTCTTGATAAGGTGAAGGGTTCTCCAGCAGCAGGACTAGAGCCATCCAGTCCACTTCAACCTACAAATTACTTACCTGCAGCTTCTTAGCTGGGCACAAAACGTTCCCTCGATCCCCAAAGTTCCGCTGTTAAAACGTCTACTTTCCCAATGTTGATGACGTATCCTCTCGACCAATTTCCCTTCTCATCTCCTAACAGCCCACCGGTGCTAGCTGTTCTGGATGATAAAGAAACCGCTCCATCCGCATTAAACTTTATGCTCCCTTTATCAGGAGGTTGCCACTTCACCCAAATGTTCGAGGACTTATTCCCAGACTCAGCCTTTGCAAAAGCTTCCCTTCACTCCCTACTCGAACCGTAAATCCTCTTCAGGGTAATCTGGTTTTCCTTTCTGGTGTTCTCCATCGCTAGCTTGCATCTTCTTTTCCAAAGAGTCCAAATGACAGCTGGGAAGGAATAAACATCAACATGCTGCAAACCTGTCTTACTCGCTAACCCATTTCAAATCCAAGATCCTAAATCTCCCCTCCAGAATTTAACTTCCCTCTCAATCCCCGGACTAACCATCTTCCAGATGTCCTTAGAGTGCCTGCAGTCTCTGAGAGTGTGCAGCAAAGTTTCAAAGCTCTCGCCGCTCTGGAGACAGCTTCCATCTTCCGTGAAGCCCCTTCTTTTTCTTTCCTCATTGGTCATGCATTTGCCTCTCGCTGCAGTCCACACGAAAAAACTTATCCTTCTCCGGGCATTTAGTTCTCCATATTCCTCTGCACTCTTCATCCATTTGCTCCCCAGCACCCTCGTCCTCCTGTAAAACTCCATCGTCACTGGCCACCAGAAAGACCCATTGGTGGAGCTTTTCCAAATGATAGCATCCTCTACATTATCCCTTCCAGGAATCATGATACCTTTGATCTCTTCAACCTTGTCAGCTGTCACCCAAGCACCTATCTCTTGGACTTTCCAATAACCTTCAAGGTCGATAAAATCTTCAACCCTGAGATTAGGCAGCTGTCTCGGTTGTGGACGAATAACACAATCAGTCTCTCTCCCCTCTGACCTATCCCACCAAAAGCTTATATTTCTCCCATTCCCCACTCTCCACTTAACACCTTTGGCCAGACACTCTCTGCTGTTCATAATCCCTCTCCACACTCTAGATCCACCATTCCCTTTCCTACAGTCCAAGAAGTTTTCATCTTTAAGATACTTTGCTCTAAAACTTGGCACCAGAGGTGATTTTTGCCCTTAGTAACATCCAGCCAAGTTTGGATAGCATTGCTATATTACAATCTCTCATTTTTTCATATATCCAATCCTCCCAACTTCATAGGTTTGCAGACAGTTGTCCACTTCGCTGGATGAATTTTCCTGATCCCCTCTGTGCTTCGCCATAGGAAATCTCTATTGGTTTTGTCCAACTGGTTGCAAGTTTCTTTTGACAACCAACCTCTTTGCATAGTGTACATTGGAATAGCGGTGTTAACTGCTTGAATGAGAACTCTCCTTCCAGCTTTACTTAGCAGGTTGGCTTTCCATCCACTAAGCTTTCCCTGGACCTTTCCCACCAGGTGGTTATAGAAATCCCTCCTCACTCTTTTGTGGATAGTTGGAACTCCTAAGTACCTTCCCAGCTCTTCCGAAGGGGTGTACTTGCTCACCGCCATCGAGGAGTTTTTAGTGGTTCAAGGAGTGTTGGAGGAAAACCAAATTCTGGACTTAATCGTATTCACCTCTAATCCACTCTCCGCTAAGAACTCCTTCAAGCACTCTAACATAGCATTAAGGTTCAATAACTCGGCCTCCGCAAAAAACAAATTGTCTACAAAAAAAGGTGAGAGATTGGGAGGACATTCCTAGAAGCTTTCATTGGCTTCCATCTACTTTTCCTAACCCTCTTTTGGACCGTATAACTTATTTTTTGGTGAGACTTGGGACCATGTAACTTAGCCGCTCCATAGCCAAGATAAATATATAAAGGGATAGCAGGTCACTCTGCTGAAGACCCTTCCCGGTTTCCATAGATGGCAGCATTTCTCCGTTCCAGATGAGGGACACTTTCCCACAAGTGACCATGAACATGATTAATTTCACTAGGGGAAGAGGAAGGTCAATGTCTAACAAAACTTTTCCTAGATAATTCCAATTAACATTATCATACGCTTTTCTTAAGTCCACTTTTATGATCATACCATGCTTTTCCTTCCTATACGTGCTGAGGGAGTGAATTATCTCCTGCACCACAACAATATTGGCCGTTGTTCCTCTTCCGGGAGAAAACTACTTTGATGTTGCCTGATCATTTTTTGAAGAAGAGGTCTTAGCTTTTGAACAATAATCTTGGATGGCACCTTATAAGAAGTGTTCAGCAGGCTGATCGGACGAAAATCGTGTACTGTCTTTGGGCTTTCACTTTGGGAATTAAAACCATAAGAGCATCAGTTAACTCCGGACAAAAATAACCCTCCTGCAAGGCTGAGTTTGCGAACCTACACAGCGCATCCTTGACCATAATCCACTGCTTTTGATAGAAGATAGGCCGGATGCCTTCAAGGCCTGCTGGCCTGGGCCCTTGAGGCCCTGCATTGCGAAGACTGGTTGCTTAACTTCTTCCTCGCCTGCTTCCCGAATAAGCCTGTCATGATGGTTTGTTTCAATTTTTTTTGGATGTTTCAATTTTTTCTGACACTTCATTAGCCTCCGCAGAGCGGCCTAAAGGAGTTCGAGACATTATCTGGGGTAGGCTTTCCTGGTTCTCAGCATCATTCTGTCACAAACAACAGGTAGAAGAGAAAACACTGTGAGGTTTTCTTAGTACGCCTTTCTTTTGGTTTTTTTTTTTTTTTTTTTTTTTTTTTGGTATAAGTGGATTACTTAACACCGATCAGTATATTTGGATTTTGTCTGACTAATTTAGTTCGAGTATTATAACGTCATCTGTGGAGAGATCGGCTCTCTTAAATCTTAATTCTTTACTCCGATGGTTCAAATTTAAGACTTATGATTAAATAAATATAGACTATTATATATGCGAGAATTTGATATTCACCGGGTTTTTAGATTCAAGTATACGTGTATCCCCGTATACACATAAATCTTCGTGTTAAATTTACGTGTGGTTAGTTCGTGATTGGCCCAATGGGTCCGGGTCCAAGAAAAAATATATATGGGATTGGACAATTGTGTGAAAGAGGACATCGGAATCTTAGGGTGGACAAGAAGAAAAGGCCGTGCCCTGCAGTGTATATGTATAAGCATACATAGTTATGGAACAGAAAATGAGCTTTCAGCGCATAGATCGTTGACATTCCGGGATCAAGATTCATGATATGACATCTGAAAACATAAGATTAAGATAGTGAAACGCTATCCGACACCACCGGAATTTTTGCCCTTATGCGTGATCTAAACCATCGATGGAACTAGCAGAATAATCTTCAACCCCCCCTCCCTCCCAATAAAAGGAACTAGCACAATAACCATGGGCGAAGCCAGGGGGAAGCCGTCATTTGATTTTTTTTAATAATATATATTTTTAATGATATTTTAATAAATATTATTAAAACTCAAAGGCCTTCAAAACCATTATTTACCGCTATCAATCAGGCTTTTGCCTTTCTTTTTTTTTTTTTACCATCACCGGTATCTAGAGTTATGTTTGCGGGGACCTTATGTGAGGGACATCTCTTTCATTATATTTTTTTATTTCTAAATTTTGAATTTAAAACTTAATTAAGGGATTTAGTATCTCATTTCACTAACCCGATTGTTCGTATGTGCTTTTGGCTCTTTTTTTTTTTTTGTTTTCATCTATGGTTATCAGGTTTTTATCTAACTAATTCAGTTTGAATACTGTGAGATCTATTAAGGAATTGGTTCCCTCAAATCTCATTTCTTCATTCCTATGATTCAAACCTAAAACCTATGGTTAAAGGAGCGTAGTGCCCTATCACTACTCATAAGAATTTGGTGCTTTTGCTTGTTTAGTTTCAAGGAAATAAGTCATTCCTCACCGACGATCAATTGGTGTTGGTTTAATAGTATATAGTGATAGATTTTTTAACCAAGATACCAAGTTTGACTTGCGACTTGGGTAGGGAGAGTAACCCCTAAATAGGTCACTATAAGTTCTGAATTAATTAATCAGAATATAACTTTGTATACCGATTAGTATAATATATAAAGAAAAAAAGAAATAAGCCACCCCTCATCTGGCCCACTGAAATCGAATCCACGACTGGGTCGTCAGTTTTTGTTCGGCCCAAGCCTGTGCCAATTGTCTTTCTCGAAGGTGGTCCGAATATGTCCTAAATAGGTCTAGGCCTACTAGGGTAGTCCTCGGAGCAAGCATGATCTAGTCCATTGACTCACCCGACCAGTGTCCCCTGTCAAACCCAAGGTTGAAGAAATCAAATTTAATCTCCTTGATTAAATTAAAATATGTACAAATTCTGTTGGCTGGATTTCTAAAATAATAAGACTAAAAAAAAAATAAATTTGAACTGGTCCATTAGTTGAAGAAAGGTGTGAGAAGAAAGAAAGTTTAACATGTGGAAGAAAAAGATAATAAGGAAAATTGACGAGAGAGAGAGAGAGAGAGAGAGAGAGAGAGAGAGAGAGAGAGAGAGAGAGAGAGAGAGAGAGAGAGAGAGAGAGAGAGAGAGAGAGAGAGAGAGAGAGATCTATAAGTATATGTGAACACCATATGGTTGATACACGCACACTAGTGTGATATGATTGCGTATAATACAGTGCCTTTGAAAGATGACAATTGCAAAAAGCCTGGGAAATGAAACTCTTAATGCGCAATTTCCCCTTCCTTGCCGTGTTTGTTATCATCCTTCCAATATTCTTTAAACTTATCAATCCCTTTCAATCTCTCTCTCTCTCTCTCTCTCTCCCCCCCAATTTACGGATATGTCCTTATAGTTTCTGGTATTTTAATACAATGAAAGTGATGTTCGACCAAAATTTTCTTATATCAACTTTCTTCATGGTGCGACTTTAATGGGAGTAGCAGAAAATTCTAATGCAGTCAAAACAGTTGAATCAAAGTCATGCAAAGAACAATTAGATAAAGACATAAATGGAATTTGTTTAAGCTAATACAAGGTTCCTTTGTTTAGCCTTAAGGATGCTTCTTGTGAAAGCGAGATCATTACTGGAAATGATACATTATTCGGATGAAAACAAAGATTTTTAGTCTTATATATGAACCGGCCCTGCTTTCCTGCTTTGTTATTCACTTGTAGCATCGGATGTCACGGCATTGGATATGATATTATATATTGGGAAATTTCCGAACTCATCCTAGCTCTTTGGGCCTATGCTGCTCGGAGCCCAAGGATTTTACCAAAAAGGCATGTCAACAAGTAAGCCCATGCATACTTAGAACCAAGCCATGTTTTATTATACAAAAATTTTTAAATAGACTAAAAGTTTGGAGTACAATTGATGTAGCAAAAATCATTGTATTATTTCATTAGTTATAAAAATTTTGAAAAATATCTAATGTGGAGCTCTATAACCTCAATCAGTTTATTTGGATTTCCAATAGACTTAAAAGGTAATGACATAATTATCGATGGACAATTAGGTTAATATATAAATGTATTAAATTTTTTAATTAAATTTTAAATTTTAAATTTTAAATTTAGGAATAGAAAAGACAATATTAGAAAAGATTTCTCTAACTTAATTAATAAAAATATAATTTTAAATATCAATTGATATAAAAAAATTAGATGGACATAATTGATAATTTTGTAAATTTCGAACCCCAACATGCAGTCCCCCTCCATCCTCACCCCCTTGGGCCTAGTGATCATTATCCAAGAGGTAACAACCCCACCATTATTGTTTCTCTTTTTTTGGTATATATAAAAGAAAAAACCCCCTCTTTGAAAAATGGGCTCAGACATCGATAGTGTTTATGTTACGTATTGACATACTCAAGATTTACAGCTGAACCAAAATTGGACGATCCCTATTTGATAGGAAAAAAGAGTCAAAACTACTTTACCCAAAAAAAAAAAAAAAAAAGAATCAAAAGTAGAATCGGTACAAGGGTTTCAGTTCCAATTCTAGAACTAGATGGTTCCAGTTCAATTTTATGCATACCATGTTCAAACCCAACCAAGAAAAAAGAAAAAAAAAAAAAACTAAAGATTAGGTAATCAATTTAAATATAAACATGTTGCACATACTATAGCTTGTATTGAAGGATTTTAAGGGCAGGAAAAATAGAAGTTTAAACATCATAGTAATCCACAGTAGTTCAAGTAATCTGTTAACTTCAAACAGTGACGTTTACTCATACCAATCTCAAACTATGAGAATGTAATCCATCTCACTTACCCCCTAAATTTTTGATTACTTAATTAATCAGATCAATTAATTCTTATGTCGTACTGATAATGACTTCACCGACACTCCTTTTCCCTGACATATTTTTTCAACCCTTGATAATGAGTTTTTGGTAATTTAAAGTACCCGATAATTATTCATGTTAATAATCCAAAAATATATATATAAAAAAAAGGTTGGATACTTTGTGTAAGTTAAGGGATGCAACTAATGACAGTTCGTATGAAACCCCTTTCTGTCATCTAGCTTCATCAAATACAGAAAAAAAAAATGTTGCAACTCATCTCCCGTTGAATTAAGAAAAGACAAATAACGCATTATATATATATATATATATATATATATATATATATATATAAATAAGCTCTATAACTTAATTATATGGGAGAGATTTTGAATACCCATATTAAATTTGGTCAAATACCTATCATGTGTCTAATAAATTTATTATCAGACACATAAAGGTAATACCGATAATTCAACCATTGTACGAAAAAAAAATATATATATATATAATTTTCAATGATGGTCGTATAACTTTATTAATTAATGGGTGAGAACCATTAATAGAAGCCAAATTAAGTTGTCTAATAAATTAAGAAGAATTTCATGGTCACGTAGTGTCATATCATGCTCTTGATATCTGCTGGTTGCGGTAGTTTTTTTTTTTTTTTTTTTTTTTTAATTATCAAGGTTTTATTATTAATGATTGATCAATATAAAAAGAAAATTGGATGAAAACAACAAAAGAGAGTCCTCTTTGTTTTTCAAACAAGTTGAGCCTGAAGACAACGTCGGCTGGGAATCTTAAAATAAGACAAAATTTACTCCTTAATTTTTAATTATTAAAACAAAGTCTAACCGGTTCTGTAGTTAAATGGTACTTCGAGTTTCTATTATTGAAGACTGTTCATTATGTCCTTCCTTAGGTCTCAAACCCTTTTGAAATTAGTGTGGTATTAACGAAACAAATGGCACTATGAGCTGGAAAAAAGATAGCAAGCCAATTTTTTTTTTAATTTTTTTTTAAAAAATATATATTTGTTAGGGTCAGAGAAAATTTCAGTGCCTTGTGTTAGGAAAATTGCCCTTTAACATGTGGCCCAACAGGAGAATACCAGTGGGAAATTGTAAAATAAAGAGACCAACATTGCCAAGTTACGTACTACTGTCAAGCCCAAAGCCAAAATGACATTTTAATAATTGTATGGTTTGATACAATCACATTGGGACTTGCATAAAGAATTTTGCAGAGTGAAGTATATTCGAGCTAGTTGTAGAAAAGAAAATCTTAAATATTTAAAATATAGGCATAAATCTTATGTATACATAAGATCTTGTAGCTTTTATTGAATATTAATGCAATTCAATAAAAGAAAAGCACATGCCACGAATTACACACAATTATAAGAACTAATATAGCCGCACAAAACATCTTAAAAATGATTTTAACTAAATAATATTATAATTAAATTATTTAAAATAATATTATTAGTCATTCTAATAAGAATTTTTTTCCCCTTTTCTTTTGGGTAATCGGATCAAGGGTATGAAACAACACAACGACGCATTATGACTACTGTTCTACGATGTCATTTCAACCCCAAACACAGTTAAGGCAACTTTTGTGAAGTATGCAAGTGATCATGCGATTGGACAAGTCCAATCATTCTTTCCCAATTCCAGGTTAGGTCAAGAAATAATGAAAACTCTCAATAATACCGAAAAACCACATAGGAAAATTCCAATTTTTATGTAAGAAAAGGATAGATAATTATTCGAACTGAGAGGGGACATGTCTAGCCCGAAGGCGAACAAGCTAGGAGACCCTTATCTGGACCTATCTGAACCTTATTCTATATAGTATAAGAAGTAGGATCAAATTATGCTTGGATTTTAAGTTGTTCTCATAGTCAAAAATCTAAATTAACTTAAAAAAAAAAGGTCTTAAAACCCAACTCGATCATGCCCCTTTTTTTTAAAAAAAAATTAATAAAATTCTATTTACTTTAAAGTTTGGGGGGGGGAATTATCTTGGTCCAACCATTTTTCATTTTATTATTTTTTGTTGAAGGGAGGGAAAGAATGAGGCATGGCATTAGGGTTTTCGTAAACATTGGGATATCCTCGGTCAGTCAACAAAGAGATGTAGATTATGATCAACGTTGTTGTTGTCTTTGCCAAATCGAAACCAAATGCGGGTAGATTAATTTGAACATGATTGTGATTTTCGCATTCTTTATGGATTTCGGCTGAATTAAATTTGACGGGCTAGATGTTTCCCATACTTTTCTTAGGGCTCAAAACATGGTCTTTCTGTCGTACGTTTTGTCATTTTGATGCTACCATTCCCTGTGGAATTTACTTATTTGTAAGAAATTATTGGAAATGTTAGTTTAGATATTTTGACTCATACTTGGGTGCGTTTGAAGGGATCTTCTATTCTTCACATAGTTCATGATTTGATCATTAAGACCATATACTTTTGCGTATGACCCAAATCTTGCTATTTGCGGTTTTTGACAAGTTTTTCACTATATTATTATATTTGAAAATTGTTAACTCCTACAAGAAGGAAAGCAAGGAAAACTTTTCTTATATTTTACCCCAAGAAAAGGGGTCCTCTTCGTTAATTCTTTAAGCATTGCAGACAAGGGGCATAAATGGTGTTATAAGGTCTTCTAATGCATAATGTTTTCTAATTTCTTGGCGTCAACCACGTCAAAACGACACTCTTGACTCAAAACCTCATCGGGTCTCTTTAAAAAAACTCTCATGTGTCTGTTAGCAAGCAAAGACCAAGTTTTCCTTAATTAAAATTAGGAGACTTTGTTGTTTCATTCCAAGGACTATATTATGTGACCAGAATCATATGGCAACCAGACGCCCAAATGCAGGAAAATAGTGTGACATAAGCTTAGTCAATTCTTCCTCTCTCTTAAATGATCACTAATGTTCCTTAATGATGACAAATTTTCATTATTAAAATTATGTGGCAGTCCAACTTTTGTAAATGCATCATAAATTAAGCAATGCCCATTTAAGCCTAAGGAAAAAAATGTTATAAAAAAATATTACAATTTCATATGAATCCCTACAGTCAAATTTCATTAGATAGGCGCCCGCAAATCATCAAGTCAGTAAATTCTTGCACCTGGATGTTAAATTAAGTGCTCATATGTATATAAATTCACTTTAATTCAAGAAAAAAATTATTAAGCTATGTTATTTACTCTCTCTCTCTCAGTGATTTTCCTCTAGCTAGCATTTATTAGTCTATGCAACATGCCTAACTACCGGAAAACAAAATTTTTTTCCCTCGATTTTTCATTATGGAAGTGCTCATTGATTTTTTTTTTTAATAACCCAAGATTTTCATAGGTGCCTTTTCGTTTGGGAGTGATTTCATTAGAAATATTAACCTATTAGGAGTTTTGTTGGGCTACTTACATGTGTATGAACAATATTCCTTTTTCCACCATCCATTTGATAGGAAAAATACCTATACGAGCATATGATTTCTGACATTATTTTCTGTATTCTAGTAAAGGGACAGAGGTTCTTGATTGGTCTAATTTCTTACGTTTACTTTGGCATAATCTTTTGCTTAAATCTTTGAAAGAAATAATTTTTTCTTTTTCTTTTTTTTTTTACAAATAAATATATTCTTCATAATAAGATACTTTTATCTCCTACTGTTCAATAATTTCAAAATGCATATGATATAGTGAACAATTCAGACGACAAAAATATGTGGAAAAAGTTTAATGATAATAGCTTTTCACTCAAAATTCATGATAAAATTCCTTTTTCAAAATTACATGAACAATGATGCACCACGCTATATGGCTAGAAAATGGGTTTTATAAAAGTCCCCGACCTATCATTTTACCAAGCAGTGGACTTTATATATGTATCCTCCGTACAAGGAAATTAAGTTACATTACATGTCAAAAAAGGTGAAAAGTTAGTCTCATCCCATGGGACAACAGAGGAGGCACATCCAGTGTGCTTTATGCCAAATCCTTTTTACTGTTATAATTGAGATGATCTCAGTTTGGCAGTAAGCAAACCACCACCTTTTATAACAGTACAACAAAGACACCACGAGACAAAACCCTACCCCACATTCTCACTCTAGCTATTTTCTTTCTCTCTCTATCCCCCTCCCTCCAAAAGAAATTTCAGTGTTTCAGAGAAGAAAGAAATAGATGTATTAGAAATATTGTCATTACAGTGATTGTGTGTAGGATACCAAACTAAAAAAAGTAGCAACATTGAAAACAGCCAAACTAGAGAACCCCACCACTTCACCCTCCCAAACAAACCCTCCCCTCTTTAAGTTTTCAAAGACTTTATATTTTTATTTTTGTTTTCATGTCTCCAACTTGCACCATAAACTCTCTCCGTATATTTTCGGTCCTAATTATCTACCAAATTTTTAAAAATTGTTATAGAGCTATAAGTTTCCCCCAAGTCAATCCCTCCAGACCACACTCGGTGCAAAATGGAGCAAGCGCAATATTGGATGTTGACAAAGAGGAAACATAGCTTGAGTTCTCATTTGCAGGCTTCGATTCATCATAGCGCATATGATGATTCATGGGAGGAACAAGCTTTTGCAGAAGATGCAGCCGGGCTTCTAGGATGGCCTCCAAGATCTTATTCTTGCAGCTTTTGTAGAAGAGAGTTCAGATCCGCGCAAGCACTAGGCGGTCACATGAATGTTCATAGAAGGGATAGAGCTAGACTAAAGCAATCTCCAATGGAAAACATTCATAATCCTCATCATCAAAACCATGTTCAAAGCCCTCCTCGTGCATCCTTGGCAATTCATCAATACCCACCTAACCAGGTTTGTACCTTGCTTTACAATCCTCCTAACCCTAATTCTGATCCTATTGGCAAGCTTGTACCACCTTCCTCGCCATCTAGGGTTTCATCAGCTCAAAAGAACTCTAGTGACCAAACCAACTTTTCTCCTCGAGAAAACTACATAAAGAAGACCTCCATGACTCCCCTTTCATTTTGGTCAAACCTGGCTGCTGAAAAATATTCTGGTGTATCCGATCCAAAGGTCCAAAGTGATAATAATTCCAAAACTAGAGAAGTAGGATGTAAAGAGCATGGAGATTTTGTGAAATCCAATTTGTCAATGAGCTTGAATTTGTTTGTTCATCGAACTAGTCCGAGCCCTAAATCTGTTTCTATTGGGAACGAAGAGAGTACTAGTTGCAAGAGACGAAGAATCGAGGCATCTCCATTACCTTTCTTCCTAAAACAAGCTTCGCGAGATAGGAATCGGATTCAATCCAAGGTAATTGAACTTAACCCTAGTTCCTTAGAGGACCTAGATCTTGAGCTCAGGCTTGGAGATCGGCCTAAGGTAAAATAGACTTGAATGAGAGAAAAAAAGAATTATATATCCTTATGTTTGAACTGGACATAATAGAGCTTGTCTTTTCTTTTGTCTCCATTCTCTCTAATTTTCTTTTGATCTAATGAGGTCAGAGTGCCTTTGTTTAGAGTTTGATCACTTGGCTTTCTTTTGAGTCATCATGAGTCTTCAAGGTGTAAGTGTAACGCAATAACCATTATGGAAGTTTCACAGAGAAAATTCTAATGGGAAGTAAAGGAGAAGATTGATCACCCGAGTTTGTTTTTCTGGCATCATATGAGATTTATTGGGCTAGAGTTGATCTTTTCGAGGTCAGTTTGCTCCCTATATCATATTTAAGCCAAGTTTCCATTAGCAATATCTATGCCTTTCTTTGTTTGCTTGCAGTATAATTGCAGTCAATTTCTCTCTCTCTCTCTCTCTCTCTCTCTCTCTCAGTTTTATTTTGGTTTGCCACCTTAGTTATCAACGGTGTAATTCTTATAACATGCATAATAATCATCTTTATTTGAGGGAAAAGCGAAGGGTGAGCTTTAAATTGTTAAGAATATACAGCTAAGCATGTCCCAGAATTTAGGTTAAGATAGTGTTTTGACATGAGAGAGAGAGAGGTAATATAGAATGTTTAAGAGACAGGATGTTATCACAGGACTGAAAATAAGCATGGATGTGGGGTAGGAGTGAAGAAACTGACTAAAAACTGCATGGAATATGGTGAAGAGCTCGTTTTCCCATTCAGTACCTCACTGACATTCCATCAGAAAACTCATACACACACAACTAAAAAACTATCCCACAAAACACGCACAGGAGAGAGAGGGAGAGAGATATATTTTTCAATTTTCAATTTTCATTTGGTTAATAAGGTCATATACATCACAACGTTGATTCCCTTTTTACCTTGCATTATTGGCATCATCCTCCTCGTCATCATCAGATCTTGTTTTTGCAGTTTTAATAAAATACTGTCCCGTAATTATAATAATCCATATGCTTGTGTGTTCTCTATCCTTACTCTTTAACACTCTCTTTCTCAATCCCTCCAAAATGGCCACCAACTACATGGAATCAATCAATTTAAATATTCTTCATAATACCCTTTTTTTAATTCACTTTAGAGAATATTATCTCTCATCAGGACTTTTGCAAGCGCTTTCTATGGGTCTCTTGTTTCTTCTTGTGTATTTATAATTACTTTAAATGCATTCTCTGAAAATTTAAGTACTTTACATAATTTTTATATATGTGCAAAATTTATACGATTTAATAATACTGTCGACACATCAAAACCCTAACCCTAACACTAGCTATGATATGTGCAGGATACGAGGTTGTTGTTTTCTTATTGCTTATTTTGGTAAATTTGGATACATGTCACTACCTTGATTATAAATGATGTGTCTGATGAGAAACAGAGAAAGAGTTCTTACATGAACAGAATTAGAAGTCAAAACTTTAATTAAAGCACGTAGTATGGGATAACAACTTGAAGATCATTAATTTCTCCAAGGTTTTAATGCATTGAGTGAGAGAGAGAGAGAGAGAGAGAGAGAGAGAGAGAGAGAGAGAGAGAGAGAGAGAGAGACTGTGAAGAGACAAGAAGGAAATTTCATTTGTTTGCTTTGGTTTTGAGAAAGTTGCTAAATCAGCGTAAAGGGAGAATTTAAGGTGATTGTTGGGGGTTTTGTCATGTTGAAGGGTTGTTGTTGGAAGTTTAATAAGGCTAGAGCCTAGAGAGGTCTGTGATTAACAAATCCAGGAGAGAGAGATCCGACTGATGTGTGTGTGTGTGTGAGAGAGAGAGAGAGGGGGGGGGGAGGAAGGGAGGGAAAGGGTGACAGAAAGAGCACATGGGCATCGGATGTCGTTTTTCTGTTCTGTTGAAGGAATTTTTTTTTGGGGGGGGGGGGGGCGGGGAGGTGGGGGGAGGATTTAACAAGGGAATGCTAATAGTTGTAAAATTCTTTAGGCAGCGTGAGTTTCCATGCGGTGCCCATTTCGGGATTCTCTGATGATATTCATTAAAATAATAATAATAAAAGAATTATTACTGCATTTAGATGGGGGAATATTAGTATGTGATCTTTTATACTTAAATAGTATTTTTTGACAACTCATGGTATATTTTTGCATGGGATGGAGTTCCCACCTCACGAGCTAAATGTAACTCCCGACTCAATCATTCAGTATATCTGTGTTGTGTGTACATGTGCTGCGTATCTGAATGCAAAATGAAGATCCATAACATAATTATTTACAAAAGCTAAAGATGGATCGGAGAAACTAAATTTCTTTTATCATTGACAACAATACGCAATGGCAACACTTCTATCAAGTTAAGCATTAATTAGACATATATTAATGTCAAAAAGTGTAATAAGTTAAACATCCAAACTACTAAAACAAGGTCCTACCTTAAATTTCAAAATACCCATGAGATTTTGTTATACCATCACTTAACGTAGTGCTCTTTTCTGTGTAAAAGTAAAATATTCATTCAGCAATAAATAAATTAAACCCGAGAACATCTGAAAATTGTTTCTCTTTACTCATTTGCTTCATTAGCAGTACCAAAGTGTCTAAAGAAACTGTTTCTCAAAGAAAGAATTCAAAATATATATATGTTACTGAGAAAATCAAAATACTATCCGTTAAAAAGTTTTTTAAACCCCCCGCCCCAGCCGGTGGGAAAACCAAAGAGCTAAGCGTAAAAGTGGGAGATAAGAGAGAAAATTAATAATACTAAGGTAGATTTTTTCTTTCTTTCTTTTGAACTCTTTATTTATTCCCGAGAAGAATTTATTAGGCCCAAGTTCGAAATTTCAAAAATTCATTTAGTACATATGCTTGCCTAGGTAAGAATACTTGGTTTTCCTCAAGTCGTGTCCCACCCCCCCAATCGCCTGTATTACTGACTTACTGAAAGCGCCCCGGCCAACGAGGGGGAACATGACCAGAGCAAAAGCCCCTTCTTTGGATGTGACCCACAATTCATTAGAAAAGAATTATAATGTTAAATAAGGGGAACAGGCCAAGAAATGATCACAAACTGTAAAAATTCAAAAGAGGAAACGACTGCATTTTAAATTTCGCATCGTCAAGGAGAAAGGCTTATAATACACCATCAAGTAAACCGACAAAAACAGGCTTCCTATTTAACTTCGACACCAGCTAGAAGCAGCCAAACGTATTCTATTTCTTAATGAGATAAAATGGAAACAATTTTAGTTTGTTAGGTATCAGGCCTTCCTCATCTGGCAAGGTGTAACCAGTCCATGGTACATGTATATGAGGTTTTACAAAAGGTTTTCTTCTTTCTTTTAAATCATCAAACCTATGTGTCTATGCGTAGGTGGAATAAGTGATCCGTGACATCTGCTGACACATGAAAGAGATAAATAAGATAACATCCTTCTCCCCCAAAATTAAAACTAGTAAAAGGAAGAAAAAAAATTAACTGGTAAAATCATTTTAGTCGATGAATGGTGTCATCTTGTAATTGACAGGATATTTAAGGTTGACTACATGATTTAGTGTTAAAGATTATTCTCTGTTCTTTTACTTATTTTGAATTTAATAGTTTTTCTTTGAAAAAATCGTGGTAAATTGACCCAAATTAGCCCGATGATAATAGATTCAGATTTGGTACCGGAATCAAATGTAGATGTACCGTTTTCGGCTCTGTTGTTAAGACCCGAGCAGGGTCGTTACTGGGTCCAAGACTCTCTCTACTCAGGGCCCACAGGAGGTGGACACTGGAGCCCACCAGGAACCCCTAGCCCTACTGACCCATGACGCCCACAAATTGGATGAATATTCTGTTGGGCTGTTCATCCCCATCGGCCCAAATGTTTCTTTTTTTTCTTTTTTTTTTTTTTTTGGTACTATACCGATCGGTATCTGGAGCCATACTCCGACTAATCCGGTTAAGGACTTACAATGGACCATTTAAGGGGGCTATCCTCCTAACTTAATTTTTCCCATGCCCAAGATACGAGTCGAACTCAGAAACTTGACTAATAGACTTAGCGCCATATCCCACTAGACCAATTGTCCGTTGGTCCCAAATGTTTCTATATATATATATTAGATACTATACCGATCGGTATTTGAAATTATATTTCAACTAATTCATTTCGAGACTTATAATGACTCATTAAAAGGTTACCCTCCCAACGTAGTCTGCTCTATGCTTAAGTCGCAAGTCAAATTCGGGATTTTGGTTAAGAGAGCTAACCAGAGGGCTCGAGTTCGAACCCTGAAAATGACGAAAAAAGATTTGAACAAGTCAACCCCTAAAATTGGTCCACAGTTATTCAAACCTAATTAGTTAGGTAAAATCTGAATATCGTTAATGAAAATATATATATATATATATATTTCCGCATATAAAAGACCCCCTTATGCTGTAAATATATACATTTATATATATATTTGGTGAACCCAAATGTTTCCATTTTATGCTGTAAATCATCTTCCCGCATAGAAAAGACCCGCTTATTGCTCAATTATTAAATTGCGTCCAATGTTGCCAAATGTTTCAAGGGTACCATCACCAAACCTTGGTAACTGCATTCGAGGTTTTCAATCCGAACATAGTTTATTCAATTTATTAGGTAAATTTCATGTTGGAATAAATTCTACCAAAAAGATAAATGAATCAATTTTAGGGTATATTATATGGATGATGTATAGATTTAATGATAAATATTCAATTTTTCTAATTATAATTTTGAATTCGAATTTTAAAAATAAAAAAATATATACCAGAGAGATAGTCCCTAATTGAATCTCATAACTACTCAAAATAGATTAATTAGATTTTTTAATTTTAGTGTTAACTAAAAAAAAATACTATTCAAAGTGATCTTTTTTGTCTTAATAATAAAATGGATTGAAAAAAGAACCATCATAATTATTCTTTCTTAAACCCTATTGATTAGACTTTTCACATGATAATCAGGCAAAAAAAAAAAAAAACGCAGGAATATAAGAAATTAGAAGAAGCCACGGTTGCAATGGCGAAGTCACATCGTTGGCAAACTAATTTTTTTTTTAATTTTAATATATATATATATATATATTTAATATAACTAATTAAAAATCATAAAAAGACGTTAAAAATCATAAAAAATATCATTAAAAATTTTTAAAATATTATTTATATTTTTAAAAAATTTAAAACATCCGCCAATATTATCTCCGTCATATTCTATCTTACCGTGTCCTGTCCTAATTCCCATAATATATAGTTGATGTGAATGCATGCAGATAGATATGATTTATGATAGGATATAAAGGTGTCAACATCAACAAGCTTCGAAATTAATTAAAATAAGACAAATAGTTGTAATTCTAAAATTATTTTTTGGGGTTAAGAAAAGAGGTTGGGATGGTTGGGTAAAATGAGAATAGAAAAGCCCCAGCCAAATATTTGCACTGCACATGACGAACCACCGGGCGTCACCCTGCAAACACCTGTAATCTCACCATCCAACATGCTTTTAATTTTAAATAAAAATCATATTACAAAAATTGCACGCCAATGAATCTCTCAAATATTCAAACACCATAGCACGACCCCTTGTCGGTCCGGCCGTCAATTCCCTCTCTCCATTCCACGTGTTTTATGCTCTTCCCCCTTTCGGGCTCGGTTTTACAGTTTTTTTTGGGCCCAATATTACCATTAAATTTAAAAATAATTATGCTATTTATCTTTATTTTTTAGGAAAAAAAAGTTATAAATTTGCTCTTAATTGCTTATGGTACAAGAAATTGCATTGTACGTCAAGACATGGCTATCTTTCCAAAGGGTCCACCCTGGGAGAAACAAAATTGGGTTCTCAAAGAGAGAGCCCAGTTATCATAACCCCTTTTTTTAACTTCGTTTAAATCTCTTTGTAAACATAAGAGGAACAAAATTGTTAAAAGAAAAAAACAATGATCAACTAGAACGTGTCACGTAGAAAGAATACCCACGCCAACGATGTGATTTGCATTTGGACGAAAAATTAATGAACTTGAAAACCACCAGGTCAAAAATTACGTGGACCAGTGATTGAAGCAGGGGCAATACGTGGGTGGGGGATCTCAAGGCTGCGTGGATGTGTGACTGCGGGGACGGCGATTGATGCAAACCAAAGAGAATTCTAAAGTAACGGGGGAACACGAAGGGCACGTTACCCCAAGAAAAATGTCATTATCATAAAATTTGTGACGTCATAAGGCATGCTTACTTAGGATTAGAGGCTGACACAACACAGTCCCTCTTAGGATGGGCCGGTTTATCATATGTCCCTACCTTAGATAACGAGTGAAATGCCCGATTTAATTTGGGCATGGCATGGTTAGGAGGATAATTTTCCCATGAATTTGGTGCCACCGGCTATAATACTCCGCAGGCTCACATCTTTTTCAATTTTCTATATATATATATATATATATATATATATATATATATATATTTTTTGTTTAAAATGCATAATTCCCCATGTAGTTTTTAAACTACTCAAATGTATCCACCATATATTTTGAAATTAAACAATTATCTATTCTTTATGATTTACAATATGAACACATACCCCAGTGGTCATTAGTCAATTCAAAAAAATATTATAGTATACTAATCCAGTGAAAACTCAAAAGCTCCGATCTTTAAAGGGGGCCAAAAAAAATGAGAGACGATACACTATATTTTATTATGAACAACCAAAATTGTTGCTATTATGATAAATAAAAAGAAATAAATGGGAGAAATTTTCCATAAAGGGAGCCCCGAACCATGAAGAGCTAATGGGTGCCAATGATATGCTATCCTAAAACCTACGGTATTGAATTCATAGATCTTCAAATTTCAAAATGTATTAACTAAGTATTCATTAATTAATTATGTGAATGAATAGGGACTTGTTGAAAAACACAACAGACGCAAATGACGGTTGTTTGGTAGTCCACAGGGTGTGGGGTACCCCACACTCGTTTTAAAGTTGGAATCTTAATAAAATTCACATACCATAGAAGATTAGGTGAAGCTTATAATGAATTTCTCATTTAGAGACATTAGGGTGAATCCAAACAGGTAGTGTCCTGCCACCCAGATTAATTATGCATTAATGTATATTAATTTTGTTTATTTTGTTCCTGGTCATTATAGACTATACCCTATCTGATATTCTTAAGAGATAGTTTAGTGATCACAAATTTTCTCATCTAATTCTATGATCTAAAATTTAAATATTGTATAATAAAAAAAAATCTAATTGTGTGACGAAAATGCCACCGTAGAATTATATCTCTTCCTTTTATTCATTTCACCTTTCGAAACTCCAAAGCCAACTTTAGATTTATTTATTTATTTTATTTTGAATTATTATGAATATTTTTCTTCCATGGCCAGTAGTGTCTTCAACAGACAACCAAGGATGGTTGACTTTTTTAATTGGTGATGAAGTGAAGAGAATTGCCCGAACTGTGACTTTTCAAGCATCCATAATGTATAAATAGAAAAATGCTATTGTATTTATTGTTTTATAATGGAAGTTTTAATAATGCAACAGTACAGTGGTTGTAGATTTCAAACAAAATACAAATAAATTAATTATAATTCAAACTAAATATTTAATAATAGACAAAAATTAGTTAATAATATCTTTTTGTCTTTTTATCTAGTGAAAAAAAATTGATAATAATGATGATAATAATAATCAATGAAATTTTATTTAATTTTTTTTTTGACAAAATTGACCTATTAAATCAAATTGATTATCTTTAGAAAAAAACGGATATATAAATTATATTTCAAAAGATTTTTATGATATATAGCATATGTCCAAGGGGAGCTTATTGGAAGATGATACAGAAGTAAAGTTGAGCCATTGTAGTTGACGAATCAAAGCGTATCGATGGGAGGTATGTTTCCCTCTTCGTTGAAGAAAACTATTGCATGATAAGAATTGAGGGCCAAGTATAAACGACCAAGCATAAACCAGATAAGCTTGGTTTCTCCCAAATTTGAAGTCTTCTCTTATTTTTCATACATCATCTGATAAATCATTCCCTTTTCTTTTATAATATTTTCTACTTTGGTTGTTCCCTTCCAATCAAACATTATTTGATTTTGGCTCAACACCTCACCCCAAAAGAATTTATTGATTTTCTTAGAGGACAATGTTTAATTAAGCAGAGACATCAAGTACATGTTTCTTGTCTGAATATCTCCTCTTTGTTTCGTAAGGTTCACATAAATATAAATATATATGTATATATACATCTCCGCTCCACATTTAATGTCAAACAATTTAAGTAAATCAAAAGTCTTAAAAGAAAAATAATATGGCTTTCATAATTTCTTTTTTCTTTTTTCTTTTTAAAAAAACAATTGGATCGTATGTTTGATTGAGTATATTGGACATAGAATTCTCTAAGGTTATGTCATGCTTTAAGCACGCCGATTGCTAGGGTTTGCGTTAATCACATAAATTAATACGCCCAAGATTGAGTGTGGAAGTAGTTTTCATTCTTTAATGAGAACATAACTATGCTATAGTACCAATATGTTCTAATGCGATGAGAACAGAACCATTTTTAGAGGGCACATACATTGGTCAAATCAAAAGATTAACAACATATATAGTAAGCTAATTAATTATCTAATGAAATTGATTATTTTTCTTGAAAATCTTGGCGTTTCATAGTTCCCTCCCAATGAAAACATCCTCACCACCGACCAGTTGACCACTCTCTCTATTTTGTCTGCCGCTCCAAGATCGCTTTCTCTCTCTCTCTCTCTCTCTCTCTCTCTCTCTCTCTCTCTCTCTCTCTCTCTCTCTCTCTCTCTCTCTCTCTCTCATATCATGAAGCTGGCTAGGAGAGAGATCGATCCTTAATTATGCAGAACGCTGATCATCATCGAATATGGAGCACAGAAGATCAAAGTTCAGGGAGTGTGAGGTCTTACGAGTGCAACTTTTGCAAGAGAGGATTTTCAAATGCACAAGCACTTGGAGGTCACATGAACATCCATAGAAAGGATAGGGCAAGGCTTAAAGAACCCTTCGATGAAACCCTACTTTCTTTGGGCATGTCTCCCGAGAAGGCTTCATCACCATCTTCTAATCTCCAAAGTCCTCCGCATGGCAACTTAGTCGTGCAGGTAGAGCTAAGTGATTTAGAAAAAGGTTGCATACGAAAAGGGCCATGGGAAGAAGATGACAAAGTTGTTCCATATGATCATCAAAAGGAAATTACTATCATGGAGAAGCTCCCTTTATTTCTCGAGTCTCCATCGTCAACAAAAGTCATAGATCTAGAGGCATGTAGTGATGGTTGGGAGAGGGAAGAGGAGGAGAAGATGGAGTCAAGTCATGCTTCAACGGCGAGGGCAGATTTGGACCTTGAACTTAGGCTTGGTCCGGAGCCTCCTAAAAAACCTACAATGGGCACTAAAGAATTCTTTTGAATTTGTCATCAGCATCCTGGATGAAATCCTGTAATTTTGTGTAGGTTTTCGTCAGTCTTGTTTTCTTCTTTTCATTTTTTTTCCCTATGGAGTGACATGATAACAAGTTCCCTTTTTGAACTTTATCATACATGTTTTATGTGGTCTAATATACCCTAGTAATGAATTTTTTGTTGAACAAAAAGTTAAACATTATTGATCATCATCATATGTTCCAACCCCACTTTGCTGTCTATTTTCCATAAAACCACTTCAATTTTTTTTTTTTTTTGTATATTTAACTAAATTAACTATTTTTTCTTTCCTTTACCAGCATAAACTAGGGATTTTTCATAGAAAAAGTGCGTAGGAGATGAGCTTCAGAATGGACACGATGATAATTGAGTGGAAGAAAATCTGGATCCCCCTTTTTTGTTAGTTGATTTTGTAAACAATATGCAGCCTCAAAGGGCAAGAGCTAATTTGTAAATGACTGTATGATCCGAAAATTGGTTTTTTTTCCTTGTTTGTAGTAGTCATAGTTATAGTTTTTAAACAAGCCAAAGTATTAATCAACTCAAAAATATTGATTGCACGAGATGGTATGGCGCATAGTTTTGTGGGGGGATCTTTGTTGAGGGAATGGGAACTAAAATTCTGAAGTTGTTCATGACCAAGCATGTGGTTGGGGGATAATTCTAAGAAAAACTTAGAATGAGCCTCTTCTAAATCGCCATCCTTACAAACATGTTTTAAAGAATTTTGGTCGACAATAGTATTGCTCTGACAAAATGTTGGATCGAATATGAGTGGATTTGAGCAGAACTAACTTTTGAATCTATTCTCGTGACAATTATAAAGATCACCAAAAATCGGCGCCATGTGAACTTGAAATGACACGACGTGAAGAATTTAAGGCTAGTGTTAGCACGGACCGAATTTCATTTTCTTGAAAAGTTTAATTGACTCGAAAATGATCAGAGTTTTTCAGAAGGGCCCAAAACTAGTTAGCCATGACCGGAAATTCAATTTTGGATCATCACAATTCCTTTTTTGCTCACAATTCTGAAATAGTAGAATAACACTAGAAAAAAAAATTATATTTTAAAAAAGATAAATATGTTTAGAGAAAGAAAATTAAATAAATTAGTTTTTTTATAAGGAGAACTAATATGTTTAGCTTTAAGATTCAGTATATTCAAAAAGAAAAAATATAAATTAAATTGGTTCTTTTGAGAGAGAAAAAATAATGTATTTAATTTATGAGAAAAATAAAATTAAATTAATCTTTCAATGGAGAAAATAAGTTTGATTAAATGTAAGTGAGAGCAACAAATTTAATTTTTTTCCAAAAAAAAAAAAAACCCAATGTGTCAATTTGAAAAGGAGGAAAATAATAGATATTTCATAGTTATGTTTTGTTAGTTAGGGACTAGCTACGAAAATCAGCTCGTGGCAATATGCATTGTCGCTTCTCCCTCTCTCAATTCTTTACCCCACATTGTCCACACCCATCGACTTGATGGCTCAATACGAGGAAAACCAACATTACCCACATTGTTTTTGGCGTCGGCGGCTCAGCCAGCACATGGAACCAACGCCGTCATTACTCGGAGGTGTGGTGGAAACCTATCATCACTCGAGGATTCGTATGGCTGGGCAACGAACCAGACATGGACGAACCGTGGCCTCTTGAGTTGCCGCCTACCGACTTTCAGAGGACATATCAAAATTCCCGTGGGTGATTTTATTAAATATTTTATATATCTAACTCATTTTATAAAAGGGGTCCGGCGTAATTGGCAATTTACAACTTCTCACTATCTTAATTTTTTTGAAAAAATCATTTAATAAAAAATTTGAATAGGTTGTTGTTAACTCTTTCGTTTCTTGACAATAACAAATTTTCATTTCTTTTTCAGATACACTTGCGAATTGGGGTTGAGGTATGCGATTTGAATTCTGAGGATTGTTAAGGAGACGTTCGAGTTGGGCATGGAAAACGTGAGGTTGTTTGTGATGGCAGATGATGATACAGTGTTTTTCACTGAGAATTTGGTTACGGCGTTAGTGAAGTATGATCATAATCAAATGTATTATATTGGTGTGAATTCGGAGAGTGTTGAACAGAATGTGATTCTTTCATACAGAATGGCTTGTGGTGGTGGTGGTGGTTTTGCCATTCGTTATCCTTTGGCGGCGGAACTTGAACCTGTGCTTGATGGATGGCCTAATAGATATGCCTCCTTGTGCGGCTCTGATGAAAAGATACAAGCTTGTTTGAGTGAGATCAATGTGCCGATTACCAGTGAACTTGTCTTTCATCAGGTTCTCTCTCTCTCGCGTCAGGTCTGGGTATGTTATACGTTTGCATCTCATTCTCAGCTTTCAGTTTTTGTTAGTACCCAAATCATAAACTGGTAGAACTAATCTTAATCAAAAATGATTTATTGACTTTCGCAATTATTTGGAGAGTTTTTTTTTTTGTAATTTATAATTTTCTCTGAGTGGTTGTGCTAGAAATATTTTTGCTTCCACATCAAAATGGCTTTGGAAGAAAAAGGAAAATCATTTGACTTAAATAATTTTTGGAAAAAGGAAAAAGGAAAATCATAAATAATGTCTTTGGAAGAAATGATGATAAATGAGAATATAAATCATCACTTGACTTAAATATTACACTGCATTAAGATTTAAATTCCCTAGTATTATCTTATTTCCTTTTTTATCAAAAAAGAAAAATGATTGGGTGTCACTAATATATAATCGTGTGGTTGTGCAGGATGATGTTCGGGGCGATTTGGCAGCCCACCCAGTTGCACCATTGGCGTCACTCTACCACCACCTAGACTATTTGGAGCTGCTGGTTCCGACCATGACCCAAATGGACGCACTCAAGTTGCGAATGAAAGTGTGCAAAGCGGACCGGGTCGGACCCTCCAGCATAGCTACTGTTATGCATTGAGGCTTAACTGGACATTTTCGGTGGCATGGGGTTACTCCGTACAGCTATGCCCTATCCTGGAAACCGCCAAACAATTGGAAACGCCAATACAAACGTTTTGGACCTGGAGAAGTTATAGCAGTGGCCCATTTATTTTCAGTACCCGACCCTTTAGTCAGGATCCATGTGAGAGCCCGCTAATTCATTTCGTTGACCGGGTTGAGGGCACTGGTCAGGGCCAGACCCTGACCACGTATGAGAGGATTGAGAGTTACTCACAGGCGCTATATGATAGGTCCCAGTATAGTGAGGTTGGGGATTTCAACGTCTCAGCTTCATTCATGAAGCCCGAGTCTTGGATGAAGGTATGTCGACCTATGTGTCTCCTTAATTAATTAATTAAGCTTTTTGCGATGAATTCTGAGGGTTGGGGGGGGGGGGGAAGAGAGTGAATTCCCAATTAATGGTTAAAATTTATTGTAAGTTATTTTTGGTTTGGAACTTGACCTCCTATTTCAACACTTTACCAAGGTGACTTTTTTTTTTTTTCTTTTTTTGGCTTTTCACTTAAAAAATGTAATTCTATATGACATTTAAACCAATATTTAGAAAATCAGACCAAATCAGTCAGTCTGAAAAATAAATCAAGAACATTCACCTGAATGGTCCGGTCACGCTAGAGTACATTTAAACCAATGTAATTCTATATGGCACGATCAATTTTTTTTTTTTTTTAATTATTTTTTCACTTTTTCTCCATATTCTCTCTGCTCACTGTTGAACTCTGGAGTGTCTCCTTATCCTTATGCCTTATGTTACGTGTTTATGTGTTTAATTTTAAAATCCTTATGCCTTATGCTTATAAATTTAGTACCATATTAAAATTATTTTACTTATTTAAAATGTAATAAATTTTACGTGTTGGTATTTTTTCACTTTTTAAAATTTTTTACCTATTCTTTTATCAATATGTTCATATATAATATTACATAATCATATAATATATTTTTTACAATTTTTTTAGTGCTCAAAAGATTTGATCACAGTCGAACCGTATACAATGCTTTCATCGGACGTTAGTTTTTGATTTGGTGGCGCCCCGATTAAAGACGACCAAAGGCCCTGAAATTAAATTGACCAAAAGGAGTGGATTTGATTTTGCCAGTCAAACTTTAAGACTAAAAGTAATTTACAAAAAACTTAAAAAAATAAATTATTTTAATTTTTAATTAGAATTTTTACATTTTTTTATTTTTTAATGAGAATTTAAGGTTTTTTATTTTCAAAAGAAAAAAGTTTTTATATGCTTCACGTGGGCCCTCTCACTGCATAGATCCTTACATGGGTCCGACTGTAACCAGCGTGGCATCACGCCATTAGCGGAACCTGTCGAACAAAATTGTAACTCCCGGGACGTTAGGTGCCTCCCCTAGCGTGGGATACGACGGCACTTGATTTCCTGCGAGATTTGCTGCATAATTTTAGCAACACATTTCATGAATTTAAACAAAATATGAAAAACACACGCACACACACAATCTCTCTCTCTCCGATGACAACACCAACAGATGTTGACATTATTGAGAGAGAATCTGCTCGACAGATTTCAGATAGCGGATGATCAAGTTACAAAAAAATATATATATATATAATGACAACACAAGAACGAAATAAAAGATATATAAAAATATAAATTTTAATGAACAAACAATATCTAATTATAATAAAATTTTATAAAATGTTTTTTTTTAAAAAAAAATTTAAAGCAGCTTTTCCCTCTCTTTGCGGATGAGTGCGAACATGGTTGATGTATGGTTTTTTTTTTTTTTTTTTTTTGGGAAAATGGTTGATGTATGGTTGAATCAAATAAGCACCGCTCAGGCAGTGTCGCGAGATCACTGAGGATGGAGATCAAACCAACAAAGTTGTGGAGGTCAGAATTACAGGCTGCAATCCTGGGGAGACCGTAACACCTCCATAAAAAAAAAAAAAAAACCAATTTGCCTATTTCTCCCGCTCTTCTGAGCATATGCATAGGTGAAGGAAAAACACCAAATTATATCCTTTTGGTACCTATGAACCGATTAGACACTGAGGGAGGTGTTTTTCATTTTTTTTTTTTGTGGGGCGGTGGGTTTACAAATTAGGGAAAATGTCTCCTCTCACACATTTTTCTTTTCTTTTTTCTTTTTGTAAATATTTAAGTATCTGAAAATGGTTAAAAGTATTTTTGCGACTTTTCATAATTTTTCCTAGGGCTATGCAAGATGTCTCATGTATCTGCTATATCTGAATTATCTTCTTTTCATGAGTTTGCATTTAACAATTTGCATTGTTCCCCCATTACTTCTGCAGGAATGTAAGATTATTATTGTTAGTGTTGTTATTGTTGTTATTCATGAATATGCCTTTTTTTTTTTTTACTTCTCTGTTTTTTTTTTAAAGTATATGTGTTATTGTTATAATTATTTTTTACAATTTGCACATTCAATATCCGATTACTTCTGTGATAATACTTTTTTTTATCTTAAACATGAAGAGGCCTATTTCTTAACTTGAATTTGCCTTTTGCAATTTTTGTTTCTTTTTTTCTTTATTCTGCATTTTGATTTTGGTCGAGATGGATGGCATAACAGTAGAGTGTGAAACAGAATACTAACATCTGATAGTTCAGTTAGTTTGAGAACTGATACTTCTTAACGAAAAAATCAGTTCTGGGAGACCTGCCCTCCAAAAGTGGGCTCTGTAAGTGGTTGAACCAGATTAGTCGGGACGAAACTCTGGATATTTGGTTAGTGGTCAAGCCATGATACAAAAAAAAAAAAAAAAAAAAAGAGTGTGAAACTGAATTGTGCCCAACCCTCTATATCTGTATTATTTGTTAATATTTGTATCTAACCTGCACTATCCAACCTATCCAACCCATTCGGATAGTTCATTGGGTCCAAATTTTTTAAGAAGCGCAATGGCAGGGCAGGTCCGATATAAATAGGGGTCACAACCCACCCAGCCCCTAATTTTTCCAATGATGATCCAGAGATTACTCTCTCTCATTTTTTTTTTCTTTTTTCAGTGGTCATGGCGTTGATGTTTTATAAGTGACGATATTTTGATAATTATTATCAAATATTTCCTGGTCAAACTCTTTTTCACCTAATAGCATCTGTCAACCAAAACTGGGAACACTTGCTATTTGGCAACCATGCTTAGAAACTAACACGGACCCTTCTTTGTTTCTTTTTTTTTTTTTTTTGTTTTGGGTTTCTTTTTTTTTTTCTCTCTCTCTCTCCTTATTTGGGTTTCGGTTTGCAATTCCTAACTGGAAGGGTTTTCCTTTTCTTTTTTTTTTTAATTTCTTTGAATAGATTTTGGGTTTTACTTGTAATTATCAGCAGTATGAGGAAATTGCTTCCCTAATTATTCGGGTTTAATTATAGGCTAACAATAGTTATACTATCCATTTTTGTTATTATTTTACTACATGATAACAACATTTACTTGTTAAGCAGAATTATGATGAGTTCTCATATATTACTTCTCATGTAAGAGGTGTTGGGGCCTCCTCCAGATGAGTACGGTTTGTGGATTTAGGATTTATAGTGAATTAGGAATTTCTGATTCATAGTGAGTTATGTGATGTTAAGGAGGGATTTCTCCTTCTAAACCGAACAAAGCTCTCTGGTCATTCTCGAAATTGACATGGCTGAGAGCTTGTGTCGACCTTCTTTTCCGATGTAACCCTCTCACGTTTTAGATATCATATTATTTAGAAATGTCAAAATTTAATCCACAGTATTTCGGTGCATCAGGTATCATATTATTGTGTTGATACTCTTGCAAAATTTGTCCTGAACTTCATGAGTCCTTCTCTTCTCTTGATATGCTATATTACAAAGTTTCTTTTAAAATTTAATTTTCTCAATTCCCTTTGTAACCCAAAAAAATATTTTATTAATTTCAAAATAAAAAAAAAAGTTGTATAATTATTATAATTTTCTTATATTTCCAAAGCCATCAATTCTCCTCCTTATATCGTCCTCTACTCTCGAGGCCCTCTAATTTTTTTTTTTTATTATTATCTTTTTAAAATTCTTTCTGTTGCATATCTCTTTTTGAGGTTGAAGGAATTTTACTTGAGAAAGAAATCATGCAAGGGCAAAAGGGGCCCTTATGTTATTCATACACATGTATTATCTTACGTTACAAATTTGTGAAGACTACATAATTACATCTTCAACCTTAAGATACATTATGGTAATATCCCAATTCTACACTTCCCTTTTATTGGAATACACGTAACCAATACTAATAATAAATTTCCATATTAAACTTTATGTTTAACATCTATATTACGAAAGGCTAAAAAAAATAAATAAAATTTGTCATTTAAATTCTATAATTTCAGATTATTGGATGTTGACGGTTGGTTATGATGAAGGGATGCAATTGTAATCTTTGAAAAGTTGTGGATCTTTTTTTGCTGTTACAATGCCAACCAAGGGGTGTTAATGACACCGACTACCCGGTCAAAGTTCGAGCCTGGGCTCGGTCAAACCGAGCTCGAGTTCGTGTAGCTGGGTATCGAGCTCAAGCTCGAGCCCAGCTGTGTTGAGCTCGAAGGCTCGACGAGTTACCCGAAATATTTTAATTTTTTTTAAAAATATAATTTTTATATATAATTATATATTTTTTTAAAAAAAATTTATATATAAAATTATATTTTTAAGTATATTTTTAAAATATATTATCTGTACTACCTAATGACACTACCCGACGACACTACCCGATGACACCCGACGACACTTCGAGCTCGAGTTCGAACTCAAAAAATACAAACTCGACGAACTCGAGCTTGAACTCACCTAAAGTACATCGAGCTCGAGCTCGAGCTCAGGTATTGTGATACCCAAGCTCGACCCGGGTATCATAACAACCCTATGCCAACCTAATTTCAATTACGAAAATATAATATATAAACTTTGTACTAGAAAGTGGATCCCTTGCAACAACAATTGATGCTTAATCTCAAATTTTAAGAGTGATTATTTAAGAGATCAATATAAAAAAGAGAAAAAAATTAAAATTATAAAATTATAAAAATTAAAAATTAAAATTAAAATTTGAAAGCTAAAGAAAAAAAACCATAAAACTAAAAAATAAAAATAATGAAAAACAAAATAAATTATTTATAAAAACCGAAAATAATAATAATAATAATAATTCAATTGGTTTGAATTCTCCTATACTCTTATTTTTATCTAAAGTTATCTTTTTAATTAAACATTTGATAATCATATTTTTACGAATAAGTTGTATCTATATTTTTAATTGTCTATCTTAACATTTCACTAAATTGTTTACATTTAAAGTTTTGCTTCTCTTAACTAATGTATTTTTGAATTTTTGTTATATATGTCAAAACTATCTTAAACGATATTTTCTAATCTTTTTCGTAATTGAATTCACTCTCAACTTAATATATATCTCTTCATCTTTAATTTTTTTTGTTTTTAGTTTTACAACATATCTATTTTATTATTCTCATTATTTAATTTATTATTCAATTGATTATGTATTTATAAAGGAATAATTCAAAGGAAGAATTACAAAAAAAAAATGATTTTTCATGCTACATTCTCTTGAGTATGCATACAATTTTCGCTTTTGATTCTAAAAAAATTAGGGGAAAAAAAAACACTATTGAATCATGATATGGGTAATGGGTATTACATTGAGGATGTCACTCAATAAGTTCTGGTGACACAGAAAGATTATGGAAATTTGAATTATTATAAATTATAAATTATTGTATTTGTATTGATAGCATAACACAGAATGGACGTAGCAACAAGGATCTGACGAAGGATCTCCGTTCAGAAACTGCTTCATGATGATGATGAGAGTAATAATTTAGGTTGGCCAGGTAGCACCCGCCGACTTTATGGGAAACCTCACCATAGGGGAGAAATCAAATAAAAATATTGCATCCCCATCAACTCAATGTATAAAATTGTTAAGATAAAGGGATGGGTTGGTCACTTCATTGTGGCATTTTTCCTATTCGTTCACATGATTACATTGTACTTCAAGAACCGAAATTTTGACTTTATAATTGAACTGTGACTGGACCAACCTTACTCATGACATCCAAGAATAATGTAAGAAACTACTAATTTAATCAAACCCACAAGAGTGAATGGAAATAATGGTTTTTCCCCTGACCTGACCCTTGTGCTAGCTGTTAATCACCGTAGAAAAGAGTAATTTGCGGCTCTTTCTTATCAATTGTGTGGAATGCAATCTATTTTTCTTTTCTTAGTTGAAGTGTGGCATGGCAGATCCCCATAAAATTTGTAGGAAATAACATTGCCCAATCCTCACCAATGTTCATTAAAATATTAAAAAAATTGTAAAACTTTCTAGTAGTTCAAATATTTTGGGATTTGTAATGCTCAAAAACCTCTTTTTGAAAAAAAATCAAAATTAGGTTTAAGTTTTATTAGAATTATGTAATTCCTTTTATATAATACAAGTTTTGGTTTTATTAAAATTTTTTTACTTTTATTAACCATTTTTTTTATATTTTTAATTACAGAGAGAAAATCTAACATTATATCGTCAGCGAGAAAAACAAGTTTCAGTTCTTCGATTTCTGGTTTCCGGGTTAGCAGTCAGCACGTCAACGACATTCACAACCTACTTGCTGAATCTACGTGACGTGTCCATGAATTTTTCCTCCCCACCCCCCCACCCCGCCACCCTCTCTCTCTCTCTCTCTCCTCCCTTCGTCTCCACTCCATAAGCTTCTACCGACCAGTCCTTTCATTCTGTTCCTCGTCCTCCATATTTCCAACTGTCCAACCGCGTCGGTCTCTCTCTCTCTCTCTCTCTCTCTCTCTAACCTCATCTCGATCATGTTTTCTCCCCTAACCCTAACCGTAAATATTCCATTCTCTCTCGTCTCTACTCCTCTCCTCCCGACCCTAACCTTAAGAAAGAGTAAGGGAGAGAAACTTCGCCATTCCAGGTCAAGTCCATGGAATGGCTAACCAGAATGGGGAAGAAAGCGTCTCTAGCCACCGTGGAACGACCGAATAACGGCTACGGGCGGAACGAGAAGCATCAAACTCTCGGTATTCTCGCATTTGAGACTGCTAAGACGATGTCCCGCCTCGTCTCTCTCTACAAGTCGCTCAGCGACGATGAATTCTTGAAGCTCCGGAAGGAAATTATGAAATCTGAAGGCATTTGTTACTTGAATTCTGAAGACGAACGTTTCCTTCTCAATCTCGCATGCGCGGAGAGGCTTGAAGACCTCGATCACGCGACAAATGTGATCTCTAGATTAGGGCAAAAGTGTACCGACTTTGGATTATATCGATTTGGGGAAATTTATGCTGAATTGAAGCTAGGACTCTTCGATTTAGCGAAATTGGAATATGATTCCAAGGAGATTAAGAAGACTGTCGAGAAAATGGAGAAATACATCTCTGGGACGGCGAGTTTGTACGCAGGATTAGAGACTCTGACGGAGATGGAGATTTCGGAGCGGAAATTGAACCAGTGGAAGAAGAAAGCGACTACATTGCGCGCTGCGCAGAAAACCAACTCTGAATTGTTCGAACAGAAGATCACATTTCAACGGAGACAGGTTCGTCATTTCCGTGAAATCTCTCTTTGGAACATCACATTTAATAAGAGCGTAGGTCTTATGGCACGAATTGTCTGTGTTGTTTATGCTCGAATTTGTCTTGTTTTCGGTCCCTATATACCTGCTTTGTCTCATGTATCGTCACCTTCGACAAGAAGGCAACAGATTAATAAGCACAGTTGGTTTTATCAAGACCAGCGGGTTTCAAAATCTGGGCCTATTGATACGATGTCGAAACCTGGATTGATTCGATTTCTAAGCCAGGAGTCGAGTATATTCTTGGATGATGGTGTGGATGTTGGGTTTACTTATAAATTTGATCATGGCTGTGAGGGTGAAACGAAAGTTGAGTTGTATGGAGGACGGAAGTATAATAAAGTCTTTCAGGCGGCCCCTCCGAGTACTTTGGGCGGGTCAGGCCTGGCATTGAGATATGCCAATGTCATAATAATGGCGGAGAAGTTTTTGAATTCTCCTTTGGCAGTTGGGGAGGATGCGAGGGAAGATTTGTATCAAATGTTGCCCTCCTCACTTAAAAAGTTGGTTGGGCTGAAGTTAAGGAATAATTTATTTAGAGCGGAGGAATTGGGAGATGGTGATGGAAATGCACTTGCTGATGGGTGGAGAGAGGGGCTGGCAAGCATATTGGCATGGCTTGCTCCATTGGCGCATGATACGGTGAAATGGCAGTCGGAGAGGAACTTGGAGAAGCAGAGGTTTGATGCGGAGCCTACCATTCTGTTGTTTCAGACATTGCATTATGCCGATAGGGAGAAGACAGAGGCCGCCATTGCTGAAATTTTGGTGGGGTTGACTTGTATATGCAGATATGGCGATGGTCCTGCTTCTCATCCGGTGGTGAGACTAGGTATAGAAGTGTAGGTGATGGGGTTCTAAAAGGGAACCATTTGATTTAATTGTTTGTTTACTTGTTTTCTGAATTTGCATGAGTGTTAAAGGAAATAGGGGTTGTGTTGGTATTGCGTAACTATGTAGCATAACGCAGATTTTTTCTCAGGAAGAAATCTTCCCTCCCCCCTCTCTAAATTTCATCCGAAACCATTTAGTGGATGAGAATGTAATCGAATGAAAACTACTGACAAACAGATCTCTCTCTCTCTCTCTCTCTCTCTCTCTCTCTCTCTCTCTCTCTCTCTCTCTCTCTCAGCTGTAGTCTTTCATGGAAATTCGGTTGATTCCATAATTTGGATTTTTAATTAATTTTGTGCATGCTAAAAATGAGGATATGTGCGGCCTGACCCGCGTAAAGTACTCGAATGAGAGAAAACTTGCATTTCTGACTTCATTCTGTTTTCGAATGAGAGAAAACTTCTCAATGGAGTGGGGGGAGATTAAAGAACAAATATCACAGCGACTATCTCAGCTGGTGATGTTGGACTGTTCCTCTATAAGTTCCTGCTCTGGTGATTAGATTCTTTGCTTCAGAAATGGACTCCAGAACAAGAATTTCAGCTACTTAGCCTTTCTGTTCGTTAATATGTACTTATTCTGAAATCTGCACTGTTCTTGAAATTCAAAGATGAGCATGGGTTGTCCCCAAGGGGACAGTTTAGTGGTACAAATCCCCTCTCTCCCAATCTGATAATTCCAGATTCAAATGCTTGTACAAAAAAAAAAAAAATGATGAGCATGGGTTCCTTATTTCCTGTTGGGTAACATTTGGAAGGCATTCTTGAGTTCTATACTGAGTTTTTGAGCTGGTCTGAATATTGGTACGCTTTGATCTGGTTATTGAAGATAATGTGAAGCTATCTTTGCCAATGGTGCCCTCGATTCTGGTGGGGTTGTTGATCATGGTGGCTTGCTCTGCTATATAGTTGACTTACTAGCTCGGACCTGCCTATGGGCTGGCTTGGTCAAGAAAATACACGGATTGTTGATTATGGTGGCTGTGGGTCTGCTCTGCTATACAGTTGACTAACTAGCTCGGGCCTGCCTATGGGCTGGCTTGGTCATGAAAATACACGGAACCAGTTGGTTTCACACTTTGGATGCCAAAAAAATTTCAAAAGACGTAGTAAAATGGCATCGTCGCTTACCTCAAAAGATTTTGTTACAAAATCAAGCTGTCCCCAAGTTGCACGGATGATATGTGGACTGGGGCGCATGTGGCATAAGCCCACAAGTTTCTACCAACCTTTAGAAGAGTCCTTTTCCTGAGGCCATGTCACGGGTCAACACACTCCGTAGATGGTTACTTCCGTATATCATGCAAAGCACAAAGCCCAACAGCTCTACGATGGCTTCAGCTTTTATTTTTCTCTTTTTTTTCTGCTTCTCACTTCACCATGTTCAAGCTCTACAACAGCCCCACTTCAATAACCTGACAGACCAAATTGCTCTTCTAAATTTTCGGTCCCACGTTATTGAGGATCCAAATGGCGTTTTAGATACTTGGAATTCGAACACATCATTCTGTGAGTGGCAGGGTGTTCTTTGCAATTCTAACAAGACACGGGTTACTGGTCTCTTTCTTGATAACAGCACCCTTGTTGGAACCCTCCCTCCTCACATTACTAATTTGTCTTTTCTTCATACTTTGAGCTTGCAAAACAATAGCTTTGGTGGATCAATTCCCACAGATATAGGCAAACTTTTTCGCTTAGAATATCTCCTTTTGGCCTCGAACAACTTGCATGGTTTTATACCTGTCTCTCTTAGTCAATGTTCAAAGCTTCAAGTCGTTGATCTTTCAGATAACCAACTTCAAGGAACAATTCCCCGTGAGTTGGGTAACCTATTGAACCTCCAAGATTTGAGTTTTGCACAGAATAATTTCACAGGTTCGATCCCTCCCTCATTTGGCAACCTTTCCTCTCTCAACAACCTTATATTGAAGTCCAATCATTTACATGGACAAATTCCAAGTCAATTGGGGAACCTCAATATGCTATTGCACCTAAACTTGGGAGATAACAATATTTCAAGTGAGATTCCGTCGTTACTTTTTAATCTTTCCTCTTTGATTATTCTGTCTTTGGCAAAAAATCAGCTTTCAGGTAGACTTCCTTCGAATTTGTTCACCACATTGCCAAATCTGTCGACCCTTTTTGTGGGAGGAAATTTGCTGGAGGGGGAGATTCCAACATCTCTTTCTAATGCTACCAACCTTGAGCGCCTCGATCTCTCAACCAACCAACTTACAGGGCATGTTCCCCTCTTATGGAATCTACCAAAGTTACGTATTTTGAATCTTGAGATCAATAGCTTAACCACAGATGCCAAAAGAGGCTTGGATTTTATTACGTCTCTGGTTAATTCAAGCTCTTTGGAAGTATTTTCTGTGGCCACTAACCGGTTAACTGGCCAACTTCCCCCTTCCATTGGGAACCTCTCTGGCCAGCTCTCCTTGCTTGTGATGGCAGAAAACCATTTTGAAGGGAGTATACCAGAAGGAATTGGGAATCTCGTTGGTTTAACTCTGTTGTCTTTCCAATACAACTCATTCACCGGAAAGATTCCCCTTTCCATTGGAAACCTTCAAAACCTGCAAAACCTGTATGCAGACTTAAACTTTTTGTCAGGTTCAATTCCAGAATCACTGGGAAACCTGACCCAATTGTATGAATTGGGTTTGAGTGTAAATAACTTGACTGGAAAAATTCCCTCCAGCCTATCAAACTGTGAACATCTCCAATTTTTGGATCTCTCAGTTAATGTCTTCAGTGGTAGCATCCCAAAAGAGATCTTTAGCTTCCCTAGTTTGGGAACACTTCTAAATTTGTCATGGAACTCTTTCACTGGGCCTTTGCCGTCTGAAATTGGCAACTTGAAAATGGTTCAAGACCTTGACATTTCTATGAATCTGCTGTCGGGAGCTATTCCTTCCTCGATTGGGGACTGTTCAAACTTGCTGTATCTAGATCTTTCTAGGAATTCTTTTCAAGGAGACATACCCAAAGCATTAGCCAATTTGAAAGCTATCGAGTATATTGATCTTTCATCTAATAATCTTTCCGGCCTAATTCCTTCCCTAGAAGGTCTCCGATATCTCCTGTTCTTGAATCTCTCCTATAATAGGCTTGAAGGGGAGGTACCAAAACAAGGTATCTTTCTCAATGCAACTGCTGTTTTTCTCTCTGGAAATCCTAAGCTTTGTGGTGGGGTTCTCAAATTAGGTCTACCAAATTGTCCTACCGCTGAAGGTCATTCTAGTCGATTGAATAAATGGATTGTTATTGGAAGTGCAGTTGCCTCAGCGGCCATTTGTATTCTTATAGTTTAAATTTTTGTGCTTATGAAGAGAAAGAAGAAGCAAAGTTCTGGGGCCATGGATGTTTTATCATTTGATGGTCTGCACAAGTTATATTCCTTCTATGACTTGAAATCTGCAACAAATAATTTCAGCTCTGAGAATATGATTGGAAGGGGAAGTTTTGGCTCTGTTTACAGAGGAATTTGGAGTGATGATACTCTTGTAGCAATTAAAGTCTTTAACATGGATCAATATGGTGCTCTCAAAAGTTTTCTTTTTGAGTGTGAAGCTCTCAGAAGTATTAGGCATCGCAACTTGGTAAAAATACTGAGTGCTTGCTCCACTGATACGTTTAAGGCACTGGTGCTGCAATTCATGCCTAATGGGAACCTGGATAGCTGGCTTCACAATGAGGGAGAGGATGAGAGGCGACAACTTAGTTTGGAAAAGAGACTAGACATTGCTGTTGATGTTGCATGCGCAATGGAGTACCTGCACCACGAGTGTGAGAATCCAGTGGTGCACTGTGATCTTAAACCTAGTAATGTTCTTCTTGATGGTGACATGGTTGCTCATGTCAATGACTTTGGACTTGCAAGGATGCTTCTGGGGACTGGTTCAGATCGGCACGTAAGTAGCACAATTGGGTTAAAAGGATCTCTTGGATACATTGCACTAGGTACTTGCTCATAGGTCATCTCTTAATAGTCTATTCCCTTTTCTGTACGCTTTATAGATTTCAAGGCCCCTCATTTTAATTCGATTCCTTAATGCAGAGTATGGATTTGGTGGTGGAGTCACGACAAAAGGTGATGTTTACAGTTATGGGATTCTACTGCTGGAGATGTTCACAGGGAAGAGACCCACAGATGAGATATTCAGTGGGGATTTGAATCTTCAAAAGTGGGCTAGCTCTTTGGTTCCCGATGAGCTGACAGTGATATCGGATGATAAATGGGAAATGGATCACTTGACTTCTGCAATAAAGATCGGTTTAATGTGTGCAAGTGAGGCACCAGAAGAGAGACCAGACATGAAAGATGTCTCTGTAATGATCAAAAGGACAAGGACCATGCTCCTAAATAAAGCTTCATAAGTATCTTTTTCTGATGCCAGAGAGTATGATAATGAAATTAGAAATTCTTGTAAATAGAGATTCTATCATTAGCTGCCCATTGAAGTGCCATCTAATTATTTCTTATTATTTTTTTGTTTTTCCATCTGCTGCGTAGGTTCCACTTAATGTGTCTGTTGCTGTGGCGTGTGGATGCTTAGCTTCCTGGAAATCCCCTGGTCGGGTATGTTGGCAGGTTTTAATCCATGTCTCATCATAAGGTAGTTGTTCGACTTGGACAAATATTAGACCTTGCTCCTAGACTCGCAAATGAGCTTGCATTGTAAACTATAATATGAATTTCGACAATCAATGACTACACTATATACTTTATCTTGAGATGATGCCATGAATGCTACCATTAGCAGTTCCTGCACTGCAGGTTTCTATCTACAGGATGGTCTGAGACTAAGAGCATTCTGAAACACTCCTTTCTTGTCAAATCTAATCCTTTCTCCTGCCCATTCTTCTTTGTGTTAGTAGAGGATGGATCACAGAGCTTTTTCGATGTTTCTTTTTTTTTTGACTTTTTCCGATGTTATTATCGTTGGTAAAATTTAGGCCAACATAAGCGAAAACATCGGCAAAAAATAAGGTCATTGCAATTCCTGATGGTTTTGAAACTTCGGAAAAAGTCATGACTTGACGGTTTTCTGAAAATATTTAGGATAGAAGCATTGGCAAGAAGTGATAATTTGTTGACATTTAGAGGAAAAACGTTGGCAAATGGTTCTCTCTCTCTACCCTCCTCTCTCTCTCTCTCTCTCTCTAAACAATTGCAAGACAAACTGCCAACTTTTATGAGGAAAATGTCAGCACGTGGCACCCCTCTTGAATCTTTACTAAGATATGCTGATGTTTTCCTTAGAAAAACGTCAGTTGAATCCCACTCAAATGCCGACGTTTTTGTGCTAAACGTCAAGAAAAATCACAAAAAAAAGTTTTGCAATGTTTCTTCAGTAAACGTCGGGACATGATCCATACTTCGCCGACGTTTTGTATGAAAACGTCGGGAATGGTCGACATCATCAGCAACATTTCCAAAGAATAAACGACGCTATTATAATAAATTTTCCATCAATCTTAACTTTTTGCGTGCCCTGAATTTTGGACTACGTTTTTATGAATAGTCGGGATGGTTTTTGTGCGAAATATCATTAAAAAAAAAAATTCTTTGTGACTCTTTGCGGGAAATTTATCTCAGGAAAATCATTTTTTTTTTAAGTGATAGCTACACAAAATTGAAGAAAATGGATTGGATTTTTAATTTTACTCTCTGAACTTGAGATCAAACTTTCATTTTCAATTTAGTTTCTTGATTTCTTTACTTTTCTGAGTACTGTCCTGTTCTGACCTCATCCTAAAGTTTTGTGGATAACTTTGCTTTTTATACTACCTTGACTAGCAATACAATTTCACGATCACCCACTTCATTCTCAAAATTTTCTGATACTAAATCAATTCTCAATTGCCTTATTAATTTTTTTTTTCTAGACAAAAATGGGTGGCACAACCAACGAGCATAGCAATCTCGTATAAGACATGCCCATCAGATTCCTTTTTCTTTTTCTTCTATCTTTAATTCGATTTGTAAACCCCCCCCCCTCCCTCTTCTAGTATTACCCAAATGATTTCAGCAACTACCAAGTTGCGAATTTCATCCTTTTAAAAGAAAATTGCTTGCCAACTGCGTTTTGACTATATAAGTCATGAAGAATATATCTCAGTTATAATAATCAACCACCTTAAAAGAATAATCACGATCGACTCTATTCTCAGATAATTTTCAAAAATAATTCTAATTAATTATTTTACATAGAAAATTATATTAAATTTCTCTATCCTCATTTTATCAATAAATTATTTGGAAGTCTGAACAGGGAAAAATTCAATTCAAATTCCGTCAAATAACTCAATATTTACCAAATTTGTGTGCAGAAGAGAAAAGCGAAAACGTTACCCTCAAATCCATAGCAGAACCCCGAAGTCTCTGGTCTTTTAGTATCTGTGTGGCATAAATTTCCAAAACCATGTCTACCTCAACCACTACCACGTGCGTCATCAGCCAAAAATCCTCGGTTTGTGGCCTTTGGGAATTCGGAAGCCGAATTCCAAAAGATTTCACTTCACTCTCTTTCACCTATAAATAAATGTCTCATTCGTCATTCTCTAGACAAAAGAAACAGTACTTACTAGACAAGAAAATTCAGTTTTAATTTCTTCGTCTTTCCCCTCAATTCAAAATGCCCATCATTTTAACCTAATCGTCTGATCCTAACGCAGCAATGGCTACTGCAGTTTCAACTATCGGAGCTGTAAACAAAGTGAGTATACCGTGCTTTTTCCGCCCCCCTCTCCTCTTAGTGATCGTCGAACTCTAATGTGAAATTACATGCGTTGATTTCATCGTCTTTCTTAGTTGACATCTGACGTCTGATCTTAGCTGTCATAAAATCTCATTTCTCTTTGAATTACCCTTTTCTTGGTCACTTTAATACTGGGTCTTCCATGAATTTTGAAAAAAAAAAGGTCAAATAATTTTTTAATGTTGTTCTTGGGTATCAAAAGTGTTAATTTTCCTGGGTAGTGACTAGTTTAGATTTCTCTACTCTGGAAAAATGAAATCTTTGACTTGTCCTGAAAATTTTGGTGGGCTTGTGGGATTTAAGAATAGGAATTCAAATTCTTTGTTGCAGCTGAGTTTGAATGGCTCAGGATCAGGTGTTTCCGTTCCTAGCTCACCTTTCTTAGGCAGCAACTTGAAGAGGATTAGCTCCAGATTCAACAATCAAAAGCTTTCCTCGAAAAATTTGAAGGTTGTCGCAGAATACGATGAGACAAAGCAGACTAGCAAGGACAGATGGGGAGGTCTTGCATATGACACTTCAGATGATCAACAAGACATCACCCGAGGCAAGGGCATGGTGGACTCTCTCTTCCAAGCACCTATGGGGACTGGAACTCATTATGCGGTCTTGAGTTCTTACGAATACATAAGTGCCGGTCTTCGCCAGTAAGAAATCATAAATTTCTGGAATTCACTACTTTTGGATCATAACTTACTTGACATAAGATTGATTCGGATCACGTAGAATTGGTTTGTAGGTTCCACTTTGACAATACCGTGGACGGGTACTACATTGCTCCGGCATTCATGGACAAGCTTGTCGTTCAAATTGCTAAGAACTTCATGAACCTGCCAAATATCAAGGCATTCTAATTTAAACTTACTTAAAAATCTTGGGAAGTTCTCATAATTGGTTTCTAATTGCTCATATAAATTTGTTGTAGGTTCCTCTCATTTTGGGTATTTGGGGAGGTAAAGGTCAGGGCAAGTCATTCCAGTGTGAGCTTGTCTTTGCCAAAATGGGCATCAAGTAAGTACCATGTTGTTAGGGTATTTGTGACCTTTTATCTTTAAAATTTCTCGCTTACCCTTGAGTCTATCTTATGATGAAATTTCAGTCCCATTATGATGAGTGCGGGAGAATTGGAAAGTGGAAATGCCGGAGAGCCTGCAAAATTGATTAGGCAAAGATATCGTGAGGCAGCAGATATTATTGCAAAAGGGAAAATGTGTGTTCTCTTCATCAATGACCTTGATGCAGGTGCAGGAAGGCTCGGTGGAACCACCCAATACACAGTCAATAATCAGATGGTGAATGCCACCCTTATGAACATAGCTGATAATCCTACCAATGTACAACTTCCTGGTATGTACAACAAGCAGGAGAATCCTCGAGTCCCCATCATAGTTACCGGCAATGACTTCTCCACATTGTATGCTCCTCTCATCCGTGATGGTCGTATGGAGAAATTCTACTGGGCACCTACTAGGGAAGATAGAATTGGTGTCTGCACGGGTATCTTCCAAACTGACAATGTACCGAAGGAGGATATTGTTAAGCTAGTTGACACCTTCCCTGGACAATCTATTGGTAAGCAAAATCTTCCTATTTTTATGAAATATCTATCAAATTTAGGTCAATCTTTTTGTAATACTATCAGAATTGGAAATTTTAAATGAGAAATAGTAGGGAGAAATCTACTATTAGCTCGGAGAGAACATTGTATGACCACCTAATCTAAATTGGCAATAGGATTTAATTGACAGACTTTAGAGCTTGTCCAAGGCTTGGAGAACAACTATGCTTTTTTGTTTATATGCAGATTTCTTTGGTGCCCTGAGGGCGAGGGTGTATGATAATGAAGTGAGAAAGTGGATCTCTGGAATTGGAGTAGAGAACATTGGCAGAAGGCTTGTGAACTCAAAGGAGGGACCTCCAACATTTGAGCAACCAAAAATGACTCTCAACAAACTCCTAGAGTATGGGAACATGCTTGTCCAAGAACAGGAGAATGTGAAGCGAGTCCAATTGTCTGACAAGTACTTAAAAGAAGCTGCTCTTGGAGATGCCAATGATGATGCCATCAAAAGAGGGACATTCTATGGTTAGCACCTTAGATCTTAGAGACCCTGCTGGTGTGGTTTGCATTGTCGAATAAAATGGATGAAGATCTAAGAAGAGAGGTTTCTTAAGCTTATTCCTATTATATGTTTGGATGAAGGCAAAGCTGCCCAACAAGTTAAGGTCCCTGTACCAGAAGGCTGCACCGACCCATCTGCTGAAAACTTTGATCCAACAGCGAGGAGAGATGATGGCAGCTGCGTCTATACCTCTTAATTCTCTGGGATTTGTACACTTCACCAGCGGTTATTTTACAATTAGGAATGTAAAAACCAAGTAACGCTAAGCATAAGATTTTATGCTGTATATTTCTGAGTCTCTTATCTTTTTCTGTTTTTCCCCTGAGAAAATTGTAATTGCTCATTTGAATCCTTCCCTGAAACAAAAGAGTTGCCATAATTGCAAACAAGCAATCATACAGTCATTTGGAGGAGAAATATAGAAGAACCCAGTTATTTCCCCTCATATTTAGAAGGAAAATTTTAATTATTTATGTAGCACGAACATGGACATGATTATTTTTAAAAATATTAATGTTATATAGGCAATATTTTTATTTTGTTGAACAAGTTGAGATGAAGTGGGCATTCGTCCCGTCATAGTGAAGTAGCTTAATAAGGTAAACTATGAAGCGGAAATAAGTAATTCCCCAATTAATCAAGATTTGATACTTGTCTTATTTCATTTGTAATTCTTTGATTAGAACAAAAAAAGTTATATGTTTTTTTGAAAAAAAGGGTAAAAAGTCTCCATATATACAATAAGTATATTATTATATTTTGGGTTATTAATTTAGCTCAATTTATTTTTATTTTATTTTAATCATAACAATTCTTAAGCAAGTAAAAAAAATCTAAGAAATATAGGATGTTATACTCTAAAATTTAAATCTACTCTTTAACTTTACATCCCTGTAGTAGAAAGTGGCTAAGCGACCATAGAAAACCCAAACTTGAAAGTTCCCCAAAAACAGAGTGAATCTTTATCATCAGTGGAGCCACCAACGGATGGAAGATGCCTACAGGCTAGGCATTAATTTAAAAAAAAAATTGAGTTATATTTAATGTTCAAAAGCACTATTTTTAAAGATATAAAGCATTAAGCACATCATCATGTTCGTGCGTCAACCATAAATAATAACCAAAACTTTGTCGCAGAGCAAGTCCAGTAGCAGTCTTCAAAAGGGTGCAACTGGAACCCCATGTTTTCTCTACTATAAAATAGTGCGAGTGGGGTTTCAGAGTAGAATCTCAGCCCATTCGATTTGATTCCTGCTGCCAATTATATGACCAATGGTGGAGCAAGAAGACGTCCTTTCTTCTGGCTGTTGAAAAGTCAAAGCAGGTCTTCTCTTTACCTTTTTTTTTTTTTTACCTTTTTTTTTGTACAGGAATGGGAGAAAACAAAGAGAAACAGAAAGGAACAAACAAACGCAACAGCAAAACGAGAACTTAGGACCAAAGAGACTCAAGAGACTCAGGCTTGCTCCAAATGAGCTGCAGCAGGCACCATGACCTTCTTTCTCCGTCTCGACCAAGCGACCCCCAGAGCATCCGACAACAGCAGGGGAATCAATTCAGGAGGAGGCCTACGATCTTACAGGTTTGGAATTCTGACCAAGATCCACAAGTTTGTCCACACACCTGTTATTTTCTCTAAAGATATGGCATATTTGCGGAACGTGCAGCTCCCGCATGAGGTCTCCGCGGTCCCTAAGGATATTGGTCAACTTGACCTGCTGCATAGGCTATTGCAACTTTAAAAGTTTCTGATGTCGGCCAACTTTTGGTCCATGATACGGATGAATTCCAGATGTGGACCTATAATACAGATAAATTGTGTAAACAACTTTGGCCCAATAACCAAACCTTCCAATGGGCCAAAAAGATATGTGAGTCGTCATCCGCTACGAGGGAAAGGGAAACCCCCAACACAATTGAGAGAGAGATTTTTTTTTTTTTTTTTTGGCTTTTATTGATCGGTATTTGAGTTTCGTTCAATTAATTCGACTCGAGCATTGTAGAATCCATTAAGGGGTTGATTCTCTCAAATCTCATTTTTCTATTCCTATGGATTGAATACAAGATTTATGATTAAGGGAATGTAGCGCCGTCAGAATTTGGTCAATCGGGAGAAAGATGAGGGAGGGGCGATGCTCCTTTCCTTTGTACCTGACCTAACAAAGTTTGGCCGGTCTTCCCGGTCTATACATATGCTTAATTGATCTCTCTCTCTCTCTCTCTCTCTCTCTCTGGGTGTGTACAAAAATTTCAAAATTTCTACCGGTTCGGCAGACCATTTCAAAGCCTGATTACAGGGTTTTTCATTTGGTTGATTAAAGGGTAAGTTGAACCACAACTCCTTTTGTGCCAATCCTGTCCTACCACCACCTCGAAATCACTCAATTATTTAAGTCGTGGTATTTGATTTACATTTTTGTTTTCCGAAGAAGATAAATTTAAGAAATTTGGTAGATAAAATTTTTTGATGCCATCAATTTGTTGCTAGTTTCCCTATTTTATTGGGTCGGTGAATATGGGATTCGCCGAAATATGAAAGAGCTCGGGCAACAAAGCATGGCAAACATTTCATGTCCAGCATGAGATAATCGAAATATAGTTGGACATCATTTGAAAAGCAGTTCGATGATCTTGAGGAAGATAAAATAGGAAAAATAGAATGGTACAGAGCAAGCAAGTACAAGGAAAGTTACTGTGGGTTATTTTGAGTTCTGATAGATGGTTATCTTATCCGATTCTAGGAGCCTGAACAACATTTCCTATGTCATCTACGAACAATCGAGTCCGTCGTGGATTGTAGTCCATTGTAACAAAGCTATTCTGTGCAATTATCTGAAACTGAGTCACTGCAGGCATCTCTTCCCTGATCTTTCTCTCAGCTTCCTCTGCCTTCACTCCTACCAGCTCTGGCCATGTCCCTTTTTGATCTGATCTCATAAATAAGTTTAAATTAAAAAGATATTGGTATCCTAAATACATATTTTGATACTCTTCTAGACAATCATTCTTTGGCATCATCTTTACGAATCGAAGCATGTGCTAGATTTAGTTCCATGAACACTGAACTGCGAGGAGATAATTGTCCCGTAGAATTTACAGAAAAGAAAAGGCCCCACAATAATTGTCTCTGTCTCTCCGTGCCTGTGTTTCTTCCCTTTTGTGAGGAAGGGGATTCTTAAAAGTAAATTTTTTGACATTTTAATAGACATTTATGTAAAAATCAGGAAAGTGATAGATTAAAATAGAGGAGGGGGCTGCAGACGAAAGCAAAGAGAAATTGCAGTTGGTTTCATTGGGAAGGGAGACTGCTCAAATGCAAGACATAAGGATCGTAGGGCAAAAGCTTATACTACCAAGTCAAAGTGAACCGAGTTAAAATGATTTTTAATGATAGAAAATTAGTTTCATTGTTCATACTAGTGACAAACCAAACCAGGAAATCAAGATAACTAATAAAAAGGGTTACTAAGGATGATTTCCTCAATGCAAAATAATAATAATAATAATAATAATAATAATAATTACTTGGCTGTACGGTTGCTGAGTTCCCAGTTTGTTTTGCAGAGAGCTTGGTTTGCTTGTTCTCATCAGCCATAGTGAGTGTAGAAGAAGGCAGAGTAGGCAGTTATAGAGAAGGACTTAATCTATGATTTCTATTTGTATGCATTGTAAGACAGATTATCTAAGGTATGACATCTCATTTGTGGACTATTCCATTTCCAGATGGCAACCAAATGTGATTTGCAGGCCCAGTCTGCACTTGTTTTCATGTGCCACAGGCCTGGATAGGCAGATTGCTGTGCTACTTTTCCTGGACTGCAAAATTGTATTCTTGCATCTCTTGGCGAATGAAGTGCCCGGCCTGCTCATTTACGTATAGGTTTAGCTTTATCCCCTGATTGCTTGGACATGTAAATTTTCTCTCCTTTTTATTTTACTTGATCGAGCTCAGGTCCACCATCTTTAATTTTCTGTGCAACTTCTGCTGATAAAAAAGTTGAAACTTCTACACCCTGGACAGCTAACTTGATGTTGATTCATGGGTTTCCATTAAAATAAGGTTTTTCTATACAGTTTCTGCGTATAAACAAACGCAGGTTTTTTTTTTTTTTTTTTTTTTTTTTTTTTTTTAAATTATGATGGCTTCTATTTGTTTGTGCAATTGTTCTGTTGCAGCATACTAGGCCCTATTCGGAAAAATTTATGTTAACCGGAATTTTTTATACAAAAAATTAATATAATAATAATTCTAAACATTTTCAGTAAAATTTTATGTTTTCTAAAAACATAAAAATACGAAGTTGAGAGAAATGGAGATTTTTAAATGGAACTAAATTTTTTCCACGTCGATTATTTTAGTTGTCTGAGGAGGGAGGGTCAGCAGGTGCCATCCAAGCTGAGCTACATGACTAAACTCCAATCCACTTCTTATTGGGTTTAGGGTATCCATATCTCATGAACCTCTTTGGCAGCTATGTTTGCAATGAACCTTGACACATTTGACCGCCCTACCAAAAACTAAAATAGAAGTGCCTTGTCTAAGGTAACATGCTGCAATAACTATAATTAAATGAAAACATTCCATTGGGCATCAAAAAGGGGACAAGGAACATGAAGAAAAATCATTTGATAGACAAACATAATCTAAACAAAGGACATAAGGCATCTTTCTTTTATTTATATTTGTGATTTGGTCTTTTTTTTATACATAAGAAAATATGAACCCAATACTATTACAAAAGGAGGGGGACAGTACTAATTTAGTTATAATTCATTGGCATTTGTGATTTGGTCGGTGTTAGTACGCTTTTGAACTCATTTCCAAAATTTGGTAAAGGTCAAATAAAGGGTTATCTCAAAATTTTGTAAATTTGGAAAGCATTTTGTTCTTTCTTCTTCTTGTGTAAAAGGTGACCTATAGGGTTCATACGAGGATGGAGGATTGCTAGGGGCGGAGGAAATGGGTGCTATTCAGTCATTATAGCTGAATTTTGCCCCTTTTCTTTGTCAACCCCAACAATTAACCAGTAGGTCCAGAGATACATGAATGGATTGGGTTCTAAAACTGAAGTTATCCTTGAAATTCGATGTGCGGCTCATTGCAGTAGCTTATGAGTAATAGGAGGAACAAGAAGTGATGAATTAATAAAAGCTTTCGCCAAAAAAAAAAAGTACTGGAGATTTAAGAGCAAATTAAAAATTAAATTTTGATAGCCAAATTAAGTAGCAACACACTCAATCTCTTTGGTTAGCCAAAAAAGAGCGAAGAAAAAACAATCACCTTCACATGTGAAGAAACTAAATTTGAATTGTCTCATCAATACGCAAGACTAGGACTGCTATGCAAATTGAGTTGAGTTCGAATCGCTCGTAAGCCATTTGGTCAAAAATTCGACTCGACTCGATTTTGACCGAAATCGTAGTAATAGAATTTTAGATTTAAAAACTCGTCAAATAATTTAATAATATATATTAATATAAAAATTATTATAATATAAAAATTAAATTAAAAAGAATATATTAATATATTACATAAATATTCATAACAACTCACGAGATCTAGAATTCTTGAATCGATTTCAAGTTTATTAAATTATAAAGGAGTCGAATTCAAGTTACATTATTATTGCTCGTCGAGTTTGAGTATCATTAAAAAATTTGAATTCGAGCTCGAGTTCGAGTATAGAGATACTTGAGATCGACTCAACTCAGATACACCCCTACGGGAGACATATATTTTACTTGATGCTTACGCTGTGTTAGGCCCACGTATAAAGAGACATGTGGTATATGTTGAAACATACCACTATTTTACCCCAAACTCCTGAATAAAATCCTTATTATGATATTAAAAATATAAATAATTTTTATTTTAAAATATTTTCAGGTTTTAATTGATCACAGAAGTATAACGTAAAATGGTTAAACTCCTCTGCTAAAAAAAGTTTAGAAATAGATTGAGGTGATGCTGAAATGGCCATTTAAATTCCATTGACCAAAAATATTTTAAATATGAACTGAAAACAGGATTATTTATATTTTTAATACACAATTTGAAATTTGGGTCAAACCAAGGCTTTGGATTATATTTTGAAGTTAGAGATCTTATTTGCTAGGGAAGATGGCCCTATTTTGCAAGTTTTTTTGAAAATTTTGGTTTCAATTTTATTTAGAAAGCCCTTGACGTGTTCTAAGTTCAAGTCCACAATGAGAATAGACTATTTCTTTTTTTCTCATTTTAAGTCCTTAGGATTTTGATCTTCTAAAAGGAAATTCATGTTACTTATTATTATTGGTTTATCGATAATTTTAAAATTTGTTTTATACTTAGTATATACATCGAAATGGTAGACAGACAGCTAGAATAGGGATAAAATTTCATTTGATTTAATCAAAGCAAACCACCTACTTCCCGGGAAGCATGCCAAACGTAGTTATAAGTAACATAAGGAAAAGGCAATGGAGGACGGATTTTCTAAGCAAAAGGGACGATCTAAACAGCAAGAACAACATATTAATTGTTCTAATATAGATTTTTAATTTTAAATTATGAATATATTACTGACTTAATTTTTTATAGCACAGTTTAATTTTTATTTTAATTTTAAAAATAATTTTATATAAAATAAAATTAAATAAAGATAAATTAGGCCAATATGGTTTAACACCAACAACGGACAAATTACTCATTAATGAGTCTAGCTGTGAAGTTATCGACCAGACCACCAGGACACCTAGGGAAGGGAATATGCGGAGGGAATCTACGTCGCAAGAGGACATGAAGTCTTCTATTAATTTTTTCAACATCGAATCACAAAATTTCCAAGCTGCGAAGGTTGAACTTAAGCCAATCAAACCCCAGAACGACCCCAGGAACTTTCCAAGAAGATTTGAGAGGGATATTAATTGACTTTGAAAAAAAATAGGGGGAGAGAGAGAGAGAGAGAGAGAGGGAGGGAGGCAGACAGGGAGGCAGGGGAGAGGAAGGTTGCTGCATGTAATAAATTTCAATAAAACGACAAAATTCCTATTTGTTCATTCTACTTCTATATAAGCACCGAAGCCATACCCAATAAAGCAAAAATTGAGACCACATCCGGATATATAGCTACTCAACTACCAGCTCTTCATTTTGAGGGCTCTGAAAAATTTACTCCCTTGACACGCGCAAGCACGCACTCACGTGACTAAAAGAAAGTCAGTCGTCTTTAGCTTCACAGGCTGCACTGTTTGACAGAATAACCAAAAAAAAAAAAAAAATTGAAGAGCCAGATCTTGAGAGGGGAGTAACACTGAAAACCGAGCAAACTCACTCTCTCTCTCTCTCTCTCTCCAACCATGTCTTCCAAGATGGGTGTTGCGGTCTTCTTCTTCATCATCGTAGTTGTCAAATTGGCAGCTTCTGAGAGCTTCATCTACAATGGATTCCGGTCAGCCAATCTAACTCTCGAAGGCATAGCCGATATAACATCTTCCGGGGTGTTGGAGCTCACTCATCGTGCCAAAATCAATCAGGGACATGGTTGGCATCCAGATCCAATCACGTTCAAGAATTCCAATGGCACAGTCATCTCCTTCTCTACCACCTTCGTTTTTGCTATAGTTTCTCCCTATCCCAACCTAACCGGTCATGGCATCGCTTTTGTCGTAGCTCCCCGAAGAGGACTTCCAGGGTCTTTGCCAACTCAATATTTAGGTCTCTTTAATGAATCCAACAATGGAAATAGTACCAATCATGTTTTCGCGGTGGAGCTTGATACGGTCCAAGGAGACCGATTTAAGGACATCAATGATAATCATGTTGGGATTGACATTAATAGCTTGTACTCTAATATATCAGCTTCGGCCGCTTACTATGCCAATGCCAGTGGTGTCGATGAGCTCAGGAATTTGACGCTTACAAGCGGCTTAGCTATGCAACTTTGGGTGGATTATGACGGCAATGAAAAGGTAATCAATGTGACGTTAGCTCCGATCAAAGTTCCCAAACCACAAAATCCTCTTCTTTCCTTGAAATATGATCTTTCAGCTGTTCTCAATGAAGCCATGTATGTCGGATTCTCATCCTCCACCGGTTCTGTTCCTTCTTCCCATTTTGTACTGGGTTGGAGTTTCAGTCTGGGTGGACCAGCTCCACCACTCAGTCTGTCGATGCTTCCCGGAATTCCTCGTCTCTTTCCGAAAGAACTACCAAAGTTTGTAACAATTGGGTTGCCAATCCTCTTCAGTTTCATGTTTGTTCTTGTGGTTAGTTCATTTTATTATGCCATGCTGAGGAAGCGAAAGTACGAGGAATTGCTTGAAGATTGGGAATCAGACTATGGGCCTCACCGATTCAAGTACAAGGATCTCTACATCGCAACAAGAGGCTTCAGAGACGAAGAACTCCTAGGTGCAGGAGGATTTGGTTCAGTCTACAGAGGAGTATTGCCGGACACGAAAATGGAAGTCGCGGTGAAGAGAGTTTCCCATGAATCAAAACAAGGGATCCGAGAATTCATCTCCGAAATTGTAAGCATAGGCCGTCTCAGACATCGAAACCTTGTAACCCTCCTAGGCTACTGTCGAAGAAAACGAGAATTACTTCTCGTCTACGACTTCATGCCCAATGGAAGTCTAGACAAGCACATACATAACGTTCCGGAGGTCACTCTGAATTGGAAACAGAGGTTTCATGTGATCAAAGGTGTTGCTTCTGGTCTGCTTTATTTACATGAAGAATGGGAACAAGTGGTGATCCACAGAGACATTAAGGCAAGTAATGTCATGCTGGACTCTGAATTTAATGGCAGATTAGGAGATTTTGGTCTCGCGAGGCTATATGATCATGGAAAAGATCCTCAGACTACACACATGGTCGGAACAATTGGGTATCTAGCGCCAGAACAATACAGAGTCGGCAAGGCAACAACGTGGGCAGACGTGTTTGCTTTCGGTGCATTTGTGCTTGAAGTGGCTTGTGGAAGAAGACCTATTGAACGACAAGCGCAGCATTCGGATATATATTTAGTTGATAGAGTCTTTTCGTTTTGGAAGAGGGGAAACATTGCCGAGGCTGCTGATCCTCATCTTCGAAACGACTACGTTGCCGAGGAAATGGAGTTGGTTTTGAAACTCGGTTTGATTTGTTCTAATGTGGAACCTAGTATGAGGCCTAGTATGAGACAGATTGTGCAGTATTTGAAAGGTGAAGCTCCATTGCCGGAGATATCGTCGCCTGCAGTTGGTAATGCATTGTCGTTTGAGCACCATGTTAACTTTGCTTTAGATGACGACGAAGATGATGATGAAGAAGATGAGAGGGAAGGTCTCCTCTCGGATCAATCTACGAATACTAGTGCTAGTGGGACTAGGGCTTCAGTTGCAGAATCTGTTCTTTCCCAAGGTCGCTGATTTTGTTATGATTAATATTGTTATATAGAAGCTTAAACAAGAAAATATTTGTTCTTAGGATTCTAGTTATAACTTTACTTTTTATTGTTTACAAATTGGTAAACAAATGTAGCCATGATTGGCGTTTACCAATATTAGTGTAAATAGAGACATATTTAGCTTTCCAATTGTTATAATAAGGAAACTTTTTGTTCTTGTTCTTCAATCCTCACCATTCACTTTTTGATGCCCATGAATAGACTACTTTCATGGAGTAATCCGAAAAGTAAGAGACCCATGACTTTGGAAAGGAAAAATGGCATTTCAGTGGAACAAATGTTGAAGATCTTATCAAAAGCAAAAAGGGTCTAGTGCTTAATGCTCTTTTTTTATTTTATTTTATTACTGTCCTTGAAGTTGTCAGAGAATAGCTCACCTACCTCACAGATTTTGGCTACTTCTCTACAAATAATTTAATTAATGATGACATCATCAATATAAAATTCTAATTTTTTTTTCAGAGGGCTTTTTCAGGTATAAACTACAACTCTCCTCGGGATTTTACAATATAAACCCAAAAATTTCATATATTATAAATCGACTGCACGCTAACAAGTTGAATGAACTTAATTCCATTATTCTAATTTTTACTTCTAGGTTGTACGAGGTGAAATCTATCAACCCGGGGGGGGGGGTTGGTCAAATTTTTGCTTTTTATTTCTTGAAAAGCAATTTCAGGAGCAATCCCAAAGTTCTTACGTCTTGGTTGGATGGGGTGAAATCGTAGACATGGCGCTAGAACTAAGACATCCATCTTTAATGCAAAGCTCCCCCCAAGTAATTTCCATTTCAGTAAATTGTCACTGGTTGGTCCTTCACGGGCTGAAAAAGGCGAAAAAACAAAACAGAATTCATTAACTAGCACAAGTCACTGCCACTTGGCTAGAGAGCAAGTCGAAGTCTTTCTTTACTTTATGATTTCTTGGCATCTAGCAACAAGGTACAGCAATATCGTTTTCTTACGTTGAACTTTGATGTTTTTATTAAGTGACACTTACTGCATTTTCTTTCGCTTTCATGTCCAGATCAAACGCGTTTTAGCCAAAGACGCGGTGAGTGAGACACCTTCTTTGTTATATATTCATGTATGTCTATGTTTATGGTGGGGATTGAGTCCCGCATTAATCGCATTCAAACTTTAAATAAGATGATATAAAATATATATTCCTTCAAATAAAAATTTTTAATTTTAATTTAATAATTATATTAGAAAATTGTTAAGTTCATAACAGTTATTCATTATATTTGTTTTATCAATAAATAATTTTATGTATTAATATATATGCCCAATAAATTTATTAAAACGTTACTGAAGAAATCCTAATCATCTCACCGATTATTATTTAAATATTCTCTGTATCAGCTTTGTACTCTTTATTTAAAAAAAAAAAAAAAATCTTTGCTAAATAACAGTTCAAAAAATTACTTATTTTTCGGTGTATTACAGAATCTGCTACCATATAAATTAAAATAACCTTTTCTTAAGATGCTATGTAACTCAATCGTACCCTAAAATTATGATCCATGTCCCCACCAACAATCAGCAGCACATGGCACAATTTTTCTTTCTCTTTTTCCTTTTTTTTTTTTTTTTGTTGCGCCACATGCTCACATTTTTTTTAATCAATGCGACCAAAAGTTAATATAAGAGAAATCAAACAAACTGTTAATATGACTTTTTTTTAATAGGAAAAAGTGTTAATTATTATTTTTTAATAATTTTATTAAATATAGATAATAATCTATTAACAGGAGCATAGTTATTTGAACACATTAATTTTAACGCATGCGGATATGAAATGATACAAAAAAATGATATTTTGTAAAAATATAGAAAACAAAAATATGGATAAACATGTTAATATAAAAAAATAAAATTTTTTATATAAATATTAATTATTTTATGAAAATAATATAATAACATATTTTATAATAAAAATTTAAAATGATCAAATATATGATTATTAATTATAAAATAAATAATATAATAAATAAAAATTATAATTAAATAAATAATTTATTAAATATGAAAATATAAATATAAAAAATATAAAAATATTTATATAAATATTAATTAATTTAATGTAAATATTTTAAAATTAAAAAAATATATATTATTGAAAAGTTAGGTGTATCGAAGTTTCCAAGTAAGTTGTCACGTTGTTGAAAGGCTTTTGATGAGTCTTCGTCCGGTGATTGGGTTGACGGACTTCCCATCCCCGCTTGGTTGATTCATTGTCTGCTTGGGTGGGGCTGGGCCGAGAGAGAGAGAGAAGATTGAATTTAAGAGGAGATAGATAGGGTACGAACGAGGCTCATTTCATATTAGTTCAATCAACAAAATCGACGGGAAAAAAAAATAATAATAGGAAAGCAAGTGAATTTCCACGAAAGGCACTTACGATGAACTTGGCAACCAAGAGACTGGGATGCAAGAATATAGAGTTAACATCAACGTTGCTTTAATTAATTTTTTTTATAAATAAAATTACGTAAAATACGGGTTTAATTACAATTAATATAAAATAAATTTATTTTGTGTACAAATAAAGCAATGAAAAGAGTTTTTGTTTACTTATTAATAGAATAATCCTAATTTTGCTTAATTACAAGTAAAAATAATATGAATTCAACATATTCTCAATTTTGAACATGACTTCCAATTCAACTTAATAGAAGAAGATGTGGTGAGGGGCCGTCACCTAATCATTTGGGGATGGTCCCCTTCTGAATATAGGGATAAGCCCATGAAACGAAGGGAGAAGTATAATATTGTTGACTTTAAATGATGGAAAATATTAAAGGGTACAAATTTTAAAACCAGTAAATATATATGCACATACATGTAAAGGAAAAACCTTCAGTAACCCTTCCTTTAGGGTAGTTAAAGCAAATTGAACCCCCCCCCCTTCTATCACCAACAATACAAGCCTCTAATACCCCAAAAAAAGAGAAGATGGGACAAACTAGTTGGGAGCACTTAAGGGGCAAATCAAATCAAATTAAATAATTAACTATGAAATTAATTACCAAAAGATAAAACTAAAAAATACATTCAAAACCCGAATTTGATGGGTGACATGTGTTGATTAAAGGGTAAGTTGAACAACAACTCCTTTTGTGCCAATCCTGTTCTATCACGACCTCGAAATCACTCAATTATTTAAGTCCTGGTATTTGATTTACATTTTTGTTTTCTGAAGAAGATAAATTTAAGAAATTTGGTACATAAAATTTTTGGATGCCATCAATTTGTTGCTAGTTTCCCTATTTTATTGGGTCGGTGAATATGGGATTCGCCGAAATATGAAAGAGCTCGGGCAACAAAGCATGGCAAACATTTCATGTCCAGCATGAGATAAAAGAAATATAGTGGGACATCATTTGTAAAGCAGTTCGATGATCTTGAGGAAGATAAAATAGGAAAAGTAGAATGGTACAGAGCAAGCAAGTACAAGGAGAGTTACTGTGGTTTATTTTGAGTTCTGATAGATGGTTATCTTATCCGATTCTAGGAGCCTGAACAACATTTCCTGTGTCATCTACGAACAATCAAATCCGTAGTGGATTGTAGTCCATTGTAACAAAGCTATTCTGTGCAACTATCCGAAACTGAGTCACTGCAGGCATCTCTTCCCTGATCTTTTTCTCTGCTTCCTCTGCCTTCACTCCTACCTGCTATGGCCATGTCCCTTTTTGATCTGATTTCATAAATAAGTTTAAATTAAAAAGATATTGGTATCCTAAATACATATTTTGATACTCTTCTAGACAATCATTCTTTGGCATCATATTTACGAATCGAAGCATGTGCTAGATTTAGTTCCATGAACACTGAACTGCGAGGAGATAATTGTCCCGTAGAATTTACCAAAAAGAAAAGGCCCCATAATAATTCTCTGTCTCTCCGTGCCTATATTTCCTTCCCCTTTGTGGAGAAGGGGATTTTTAAAAGTAAATTTTATGACATTTTAATAGACATTTATGTAAATATAAGGAAAGTGTAGATTAAAATAGAGGAGGGGGCTGCAGACGAAAGCAAAGAGAAATTGCAGTTGGTTTCATTGGGAAGGGAGACTACTCAAATGCTTGACATAAGGATCGTAGGGCAAAAGCTTATACTACCAAGTCAAAGTGAACCGAGTTAAAATGATTTTTAATGATAGAAAATTAGTTTCATTGTTCATGCTAGTGACAAACCAAACCAGGAAATCAAGATAACTAATAAAAAGGGTTACTAAGGATGATTTCCCAAACGCAAATAATAATAATAATAATTACTTGGATGAATGGTTGCTGAGTTCCCAGTTTGTTTTGCAGAGAGCTTGGTTTGCTTGTTCTCATCAGCCATAGTGAGTGTAGAAGAAGGCAGGGTAGGCAGTTATAGAGAAGGACTTAATCTATGATTTCTATTTGTATGCATTGTAAGACAGATTATCTAAGGTATGACATCTCATTCGTGGACTATTCAATTTCCAGATGGCAACCAAATGTGATTTGCAGGCCCAGTCTGCACTTGTTTTCATGTGCCACAGGCCTGGATAGGCAGATTGCTGTGCTACTTTTCCTGGACTGCAAAATTGTATTCTTGCATCTCTTGGCGAATGAAGTGTCCGGCCTGCCCATTTACGTATGGGTTTAGCTTTATCCCCTGATTGCTTGGACATGCAAATTTTCTCTCCTTTTTATTTTACTTGATCGAGCTCAGGTCCACTATCTTTAATTTTCTGTGCAACTTCTGCTGATAAAAAAGTTGAAACTTCTACACCCTGGACAGCTAACTTGATGTTGATTCACGCTATTTTATAGGGTTTCCATTAAAATAAGGTTTTTCTATACAGTTTCTGGATATAATCAAATGCAGGTTTTTTTTTTTTTTTAATTGTGATGGCTTCTATTTGTTTGTGCAATTGTTCTGTTGCGGCATACTAGGCCCTATTCGAAAAATTTTATGTTGGAGGGTCAGCAGGTGCTATCCAAGATGAGCTACATGACTAAACTCTAATCCACTTCTTATTGGGTTTAGGGTATCCATATCTCATGAACCTCTTTGGCAGCTATGTTTGCAATGAACCTTGACACATTTGACCGCCCTACCAAAAACTAAAATAGAAGTGCCTTGTCTAAGGTAACATGCTGCAATAACTATAATTAAATGAAAACATTCCATTGGGCATCAAAAAGGGGACAAGGAACATGAAGAAAAATCATTTGATAGACAAACATAATCTAAACAAAGGACATAAGCCATCTTTCTTTTATTTATATCTGTGATTTGGTCTTTTTTTTATACATAAAAAAATATGAACCCAATACTATTACAAAAGGAGGGAGACAGTAGTAATTTAGTTATAACTCATTGGCATTTGTGATTTGGTCGGTGTTAGTACGCTTTTGAACTCATTTCCAAAATTTGGTAAAGGTCAAATAAAGGGTTATCTCAAAATTTTGTAAATTTGGAAAGCATTTTGTTCTTTCTTCTTCTTGTGTAAAAGGTGACCTATAGGGTTCATACGAGGATGGAGGATTGCTAGGGGCGGAGGAAATGGGTGCTATTCAGTCATTATAGCTGAATTTTGCCCCTTTTCTTTGTCAACCCCAACAATTAACCAGTAGGTCCAGAGATACATGAATGGATCGCAGTAATAGAATTTTAGATTTAAAAACTTGTAGAATAATTTAATAATATATATTAATATAAAAAATATTATAATATAAAAATTAAATTAAAAAAAATATATTAATATATTACATAAATATTCATAACAACTCACGAGATCTCGAATTCTTGAATCAATTTCGAGTTTATTAAATTATAAAGGAGTCGAATTCAAGTTACATTATTATTGCTCGTCGAGTTTGAGCATCATTAAAAAATTCGAGTTCGAGTTCGAGTTCGAGTATAGAGATATTTGAGATCGACTCAACTCAAATACACCCCTATGCGAGACATATATTTTACTAGGGAAGATGGCCCTATTTTGCAAGTTTTTTTGAAAATTTTTGTTTCAATTTTATTTAGAAAGCCCTTGACGTGTTCTAAGTTCAAGTCCACAATGAGAATAGACTATTTCTTTTTTTCTCATTTTAAGTCCTTAGGATTTTGATCTTCTAAAAGGAAATTCATGTTACTTATTATTATTGGTTTATCGATAATTTTAAAATTTGTTTTATACTTAGTATATACATCGAAATGGTAGACAGACAGCTAGAATAGGGATAAAATTTCATTTGATTTAATCAAAGCAAACCACCTACTTCCCGGGAAGCATGCCAAACGTAGTTATAAGTAACATAAGGAAAAGGCAATGGAGGACGGATTTTCTAAGCAAAAGGGACGATCTAAACAGCAAGAACAACATATTAATTGTTCTAATATAGATTTTTAATTTTAAATTATGAATATATTACTGACTTAATTTTTTATAGCACAGTTTAATTTTTATTTTAATTTTAAAAATAATTTTATATAAAATAAAATTAAATAAAGATAAATTAGGCCAATATGGTTTAACACCAACAACGGACAAATTACTCATTAATGAGTCTAGCTGTGAAGTTATCGACCAGACCACCAGGACACCTAGGGAAGGGAATATGCGGAGGGAATCTACGTCGCAAGAGGACATGAAGTCTTCTATTAATTTTTTCAACATCGAATCACAAAATTTCCAAGCTGCGAAGGTTGAACTTAAGCCAATCAAACCCCAGAACGACCCCAGGAACTTTCCAAGAAGATTTGAGAGGGATATTAATTGACTTTGAAAAAAAATAGGGGGAGAGAGAGAGAGAGAGAGAGAGGGAGGGAGGCAGACAGGGAGGCAGGGGAGAGGAAGGTTGCTGCATGTAATAAATTTCAATAAAACGACAAAATTCCTATTTGTTCATTCTACTTCTATATAAGCACCGAAGCCATACCCAATAAAGCAAAAATTGAGACCACATCCGGATATATAGCTACTCAACTACCAGCTCTTCATTTTGAGGGCTCTGAAAAATTTACTCCCTTGACACGCGCAAGCACGCACTCACGTGACTAAAAGAAAGTCAGTCGTCTTTAGCTTCACAGGCTGCACTGTTTGACAGAATAACCAAAAAAAAAAAAAAAAAAGTGAAGAGCCAGATCTTGAGAGGGGAGTAACACTGAAAACCGAGCAAACTCACTCTCTCTCTCTCTCTCTCTCCAACCATGTCTTCCAAGATGGGTGTTGCGGTCTTCTTCTTCATCATCGTAGTTGTCAAATTGGCAGCTTCTGAGAGCTTCATCTACAATGGATTCCGGTCAGCCAATCTAACTCTCGAAGGCATAGCCGATATAACATCTTCCGGGGTGTTGGAGCTCACTCATCGTGCCAAAATCAATCAGGGACATGGTTGGCATCCAGATCCAATCACGTTCAAGAATTCCAATGGCACAGTCATCTCCTTCTCTACCACCTTCGTTTTTGCTATAGTTTCTCCCTATCCCAACCTAACCGGTCATGGCATCGCTTTTGTCGTAGCTCCCCGAAGAGGACTTCCAGGGTCTTTGCCAACTCAATATTTAGGTCTCTTTAATGAATCCAACAATGGAAATAGTACCAATCATGTTTTCGCGGTGGAGCTTGATACGGTCCAAGGAGACCGATTTAAGGACATCAATGATAATCATGTTGGGATTGACATTAATAGCTTGTACTCTAATATATCAGCTTCGGCCGCTTACTATGCCAATGCCAGTGGTGTCGATGAGCTCAGGAATTTGACGCTTACAAGCGGCTTAGCTATGCAACTTTGGGTGGATTATGACGGCAATGAAAAGGTAATCAATGTGACGTTAGCTCCGATCAAAGTTCCCAAACCACAAAATCCTCTTCTTTCCTTGAAATATGATCTTTCAGCTGTTCTCAATGAAGCCATGTATGTCGGATTCTCATCCTCCACCGGTTCTGTTCCTTCTTCCCATTTTGTACTGGGTTGGAGTTTCAGTCTGGGTGGACCAGCTCCACCACTCAGTCTGTCGATGCTTCCCGGAATTCCTCGTCTCTTTCCGAAAGAACTACCAAAGTTTGTAACAATTGGGTTGCCAATCCTCTTCAGTTTCATGTTTGTTCTTGTGGTTAGTTCATTTTATTATGCCATGCTGAGGAAGCGAAAGTACGAGGAATTGCTTGAAGATTGGGAATCAGACTATGGGCCTCACCGATTCAAGTACAAGGATCTCTACATCGCAACAAGAGGCTTCAGAGACGAAGAACTCCTAGGTGCAGGAGGATTTGGTTCAGTCTACAGAGGAGTATTGCCGGACACGAAAATGGAAGTCGCGGTGAAGAGAGTTTCCCATGAATCAAAACAAGGGATCCGAGAATTCATCTCCGAAATTGTAAGCATAGGCCGTCTCAGACATCGAAACCTTGTAACCCTCCTAGGCTACTGTCGAAGAAAACGAGAATTACTTCTCGTCTACGACTTCATGCCCAATGGAAGTCTAGACAAGCACATACATAACGTTCCGGAGGTCACTCTGAATTGGAAACAGAGGTTTCATGTGATCAAAGGTGTTGCTTCTGGTCTGCTTTATTTACATGAAGAATGGGAACAAGTGGTGATCCACAGAGACATTAAGGCAAGTAATGTCATGCTGGACTCTGAATTTAATGGCAGATTAGGAGATTTTGGTCTCGCGAGGCTATATGATCATGGAAAAGATCCTCAGACTACACACATGGTCGGAACAATTGGGTATCTAGCGCCAGAACAATACAGAGTCGGCAAGGCAACAACGTGGGCAGACGTGTTTGCTTTCGGTGCATTTGTGCTTGAAGTGGCTTGTGGAAGAAGACCTATTGAACGACAAGCGCAGCATTCGGATATATATTTAGTTGATAGAGTCTTTTCGTTTTGGAAGAGGGGAAACATTGCCGAGGCTGCTGATCCTCATCTTCGAAACGACTACGTTGCCGAGGAAATGGAGTTGGTTTTGAAACTCGGTTTGATTTGTTCTAATGTGGAACCTAGTATGAGGCCTAGTATGAGACAGATTGTGCAGTATTTGAAAGGTGAAGCTCCATTGCCGGAGATATCGTCGCCTGCAGTTGGTAATGCATTGTCGTTTGAGCACCATGTTAACTTTGCTTTAGATGACGACGAAGATGATGATGAAGAAGATGAGAGGGAAGGTCTCCTCTCGGATCAATCTACGAATACTAGTGCTAGTGGGACTAGGGCTTCAGTTGCAGAATCTGTTCTTTCCCAAGGTCGCTGATTTTGTTATGATTAATATTGTTATATAGAAGCTTAAACAAGAAAATATTTGTTCTTAGGATTCTAGTTATAACTTTACTTTTTATTGTTTACAAATTGGTAAACAAATGTAGCCATGATTGGCGTTTACCAATATTAGTGTAAATAGAGACATATTTAGCTTTCCAATTGTTATAATAAGGAAACTTTTTGTTCTTGTTCTTCAATCCTCACCATTCACTTTTTGATGCCCATGAATAGACTACTTTCATGGAGTAATCCGAAAAGTAAGAGACCCATGACTTTGGAAAGGAAAAATGGCATTTCAGTGGAACAAATGTTGAAGATCTTATCAAAAGCAAAAAGGGTCTAGTGCTTAATGCTCTTTTTTTATTTTATTTTATTACTGTCCTTGAAGTTGTCAGAGAATAGCTCACCTACCTCACAGATTTTGGCTACTTCTCCACAAATAATTTAATTAATGATGACATCATCAATATAAAATTCTAATTTTTTTTTCAGAGGGCTTTTTCAGGTATAAACTACAACTCTCCTCGGGATTTTACAATATAAACCCAAAAATTTCATATATTATAAATCGACTGCACGCTAACAAGTTGAATGAACTTAATTCCATTATTCTAATTTTTACTTCTAGGTTGTACGAGGTGAAATCTATCAACCCGGGGGGGGGGGGTTGGTCAAATTTTTGCTTTTTATTTCTTGAAAAGCAATTTCAGGAGCAATCCCAAAGTTCTTACGTCTTGGTTGGATGGGGTGAAATCGTAGACATGGCGCTAGAACTAAGACATCCATCTTTAATGCAAAGCTCCCCCCAAGTAATTTCCATTTCAGTAAATTGTCACTGGTTGGTCCTTCACGGGCTGAAAAAGGCGAAAAAACAAAACAGAATTCATTAACTAGCACAAGTCACTGCCACTTGGCTAGAGAGCAAGTCGAAGTCTTTCTTTACTTTATGATTTCTTGGCATCTAGCAACAAGGTACAGCAATATCGTTTTCTTACGTTGAACTTTGATGTTTTTATTAAGTGACACTTACTGCATTTTCTTTCGCTTTCATGTCCAGATCAAACGCGTTTTAGCCAAAGACGCGGTGAGTGAGACACCTTCTTTGTTATATATTCATGTATGTCTATGTTTATGGTGGGGATTGAGTCCCGCATTAATCGCATTCAAACTTTAAATAAGATGATATAAAATATATATTCCTTCAAATAAAAATTTTTAATTTTAATTTAATAATTATATTAGAAAATTGTTAAGTTCATAACAGTTATTCATTATATTTGTTTTATCAATAAATAATTTTATGTATTAATATATATGCCCAATAAATTTATTAAAACGTTACTGAAGAAATCCTAATCATCTCACCGATTATTATTTAAATATTCTCTGTATCAGCTTTGTACTCTTTATTTAAAAAAAAAAAAAAAATCTTTGCTAAATAACAGTTCAAAAAATTACTTATTTTTCGGTGTATTACAGAATCTGCTACCATATAAATTAAAATAACCTTTTCTTAAGATGCTATGTAACTCAATCGTACCCTAAAATTATGATCCATGTCCCCACCAACAATCAGCAGCACATGGCACAATTTTTCTTTCTCTTTTTCCTTTTTTTTTTTTTTTTGTTGCGCCACATGCTCACATTTTTTTTAATCAATGCGACCAAAAGTTAATATAAGAGAAATCAAACAAACTGTTAATATGACTTTTTTTTAATAGGAAAAAGTGTTAATTATTATTTTTTAATAATTTTATTAAATATAGATAATAATCTATTAACAGGAGCATAGTTATTTGAACACATTAATTTTAACGCATGCGGATATGAAATGATACAAAAAAATGATATTTTGTAAAAATATAGAAAACAAAAATATGGATAAACATGTTAATATAAAAAAATAAAATTTTTTATATAAATATTAATTATTTTATGAAAATAATATAATAACATATTTTATAATAAAAATTTAAAATGATCAAATATATGATTATTAATTATAAAATAAATAATATAATAAATAAAAATTATAATTAAATAAATAATTTATTAAATATGAAAATATAAATATAAAAAATATAAAAATATTTATATAAATATTAATTAATTTAATGTAAATATTTTAAAATTAAAAAAATATATATTATTGAAAAGTTAGGTGTATCGAAGTTTCCAAGTAAGTTGTCACGTTGTTGAAAGGCTTTTGATGAGTCTTCGTCCGGTGATTGGGTTGACGGACTTCCCATCCCCGCTTGGTTGATTCATTGTCTGCTTGGGTGGGGCTGGGCCGAGAGAGAGAGAGAAGATTGAATTTAAGAGGAGATAGATAGGGTACGAACGAGGCTCATTTCATATTAGTTCAATCAACAAAATCGACGGGAAAAAAAAATAATAATAGGAAAGCAAGTGAATTTCCACGAAAGGCACTTACGATGAACTTGGCAACCAAGAGACTGGGATGCAAGAATATAGAGTTAACATCAACGTTGCTTTAATTAATTTTTTTTATAAATAAAATTACGTAAAATACGGGTTTAATTACAATTAATATAAAATAAATTTATTTTGTGTACAAATAAAGCAATGAAAAGAGTTTTTGTTTACTTATTAATAGAATAATCCTAATTTTGCTTAATTACAAGTAAAAATAATATGAATTCAACATATTCTCAATTTTGAACATGACTTCCAATTCAACTTAATAGAAGAAGATGTGGTGAGGGGCCGTCACCTAATCATTTGGGGATGGTCCCCTTCTGAATATAGGGATAAGCCCATGAAACGAAGGGAGAAGTATAATATTGTTGACTTTAAATGATGGAAAATATTAAAGGGTACAAATTTTAAAACCAGTAAATATATATGCACATACATGTAAAGGAAAAACCTTCAGTAACCCTTCCTTTAGGGTAGTTAAAGCAAATTGAACCCCCCCCCCTTCTATCACCAACAATACAAGCCTCTAATACCCCAAAAAAAGAGAAGATGGGACAAACTAGTTGGGAGCACTTAAGGGGCAAATCAAATCAAATTAAATAATTAACTATGAAATTAATTACCAAAAGATAAAACTAAAAAATACATTCAAAACCCGAATTTGATGGGTGACATGTGTTGATTAAAGGGTAAGTTGAACAACAACTCCTTTTGTGCCAATCCTGTTCTATCACGACCTCGAAATCACTCAATTATTTAAGTCCTGGTATTTGATTTACATTTTTGTTTTCTGAAGAAGATAAATTTAAGAAATTTGGTACATAAAATTTTTGGATGCCATCAATTTGTTGCTAGTTTCCCTATTTTATTGGGTCGGTGAATATGGGATTCGCCGAAATATGAAAGAGCTCGGGCAACAAAGCATGGCAAACATTTCATGTCCAGCATGAGATAAAAGAAATATAGTGGGACATCATTTGTAAAGCAGTTCGATGATCTTGAGGAAGATAAAATAGGAAAAGTAGAATGGTACAGAGCAAGCAAGTACAAGGAGAGTTACTGTGGTTTATTTTGAGTTCTGATAGATGGTTATCTTATCCGATTCTAGGAGCCTGAACAACATTTCCTGTGTCATCTACGAACAATCAAATCCGTAGTGGATTGTAGTCCATTGTAACAAAGCTATTCTGTGCAACTATCCGAAACTGAGTCACTGCAGGCATCTCTTCCCTGATCTTTTTCTCTGCTTCCTCTGCCTTCACTCCTACCTGCTATGGCCATGTCCCTTTTTGATCTGATTTCATAAATAAGTTTAAATTAAAAAGATATTGGTATCCTAAATACATATTTTGATACTCTTCTAGACAATCATTCTTTGGCATCATATTTACGAATCGAAGCATGTGCTAGATTTAGTTCCATGAACACTGAACTGCGAGGAGATAATTGTCCCGTAGAATTTACCAAAAAGAAAAGGCCCCATAATAATTCTCTGTCTCTCCGTGCCTATATTTCCTTCCCCTTTGTGGAGAAGGGGATTTTTAAAAGTAAATTTTATGACATTTTAATAGACATTTATGTAAATATAAGGAAAGTGTAGATTAAAATAGAGGAGGGGGCTGCAGACGAAAGCAAAGAGAAATTGCAGTTGGTTTCATTGGGAAGGGAGACTACTCAAATGCTTGACATAAGGATCGTAGGGCAAAAGCTTATACTACCAAGTCAAAGTGAACCGAGTTAAAATGATTTTTAATGATAGAAAATTAGTTTCATTGTTCATGCTAGTGACAAACCAAACCAGGAAATCAAGATAACTAATAAAAAGGGTTACTAAGGATGATTTCCCAAACGCAAATAATAATAATAATAATTACTTGGATGAATGGTTGCTGAGTTCCCAGTTTGTTTTGCAGAGAGCTTGGTTTGCTTGTTCTCATCAGCCATGGTGAGTGTAGAAGAAGGCAGGGTAGGCAGTTATAGAGAAGGACTTAATCTATGATTTCTATTTGTATGCATTGTAAGACAGATTATCTAAGGTATGACATCTCATTCGTGGACTATTCAATTTCCAGATGGCAACCAAATGTGATTTGCAGGCCCAGTCTGCATTTGTTTTCAAGTGCCACAGGCCTGGATAGGCAGATTGCTGTGCTATTTTTCCTGGACTGCAAAATTGTATTCTTGCATCTCTTGGCGAATGAAGTGCCCGGCCTGCCCATTTACGTATGGGTTTAGCTTTATTCCCTGATTGCTTGGACATGTAAATTTTCTCTCCTTTTTATTTTACTTGATCGAGCTCAGGTCCACCATCTTCAATTTTCTGTGCAACTTCTGCTGATAAAAAAGTTGAAACTCTACACCCTGGACAGCTAACTTGATGTTGATTCATGGTATTTTATAGGGTTTCCATTAAAATAAGGTTTTTCTATACAGTTTCTGCTTATAAACAAATGCAGGTTTTTTTTTAATTATGATGGCCTCTCTTTGTTTGTGCAATTGTTCTGTTGCAGCATACTAGGCCCTATTCGGAAAATTTTATGTTAACCGGAATTTTTTATACAAAAAATTAATATAATAATAATTGTAAACATTTTCGGTAAAATTTTATGTCTTCTGAAAATATAAAAATACGAAGTTGAGAGAAAAGGAGATTTTTAAATGGAACTAAATTTTTTCCACGTCGATTATTTTAGTTGTCCGAGGAGGGAGGGTCAGCAGGTGCTATCCAAGTTGAGCTACATGACTAAACTCTAACCACTTTTTATTGGGTTTAGGGTTTCCATATCTCATGAACCTCTTTGGCAGCATTTTTTTTTTTTTACTACACCAACGGGATATTCAGAGTCATTCATCGATTAATCTGATTCGGAACTTATAGTGATCCATTTAAGAGAGTTATCATCTTAATGTAATTTTTTTCATACCTAAACCATAAATCGAATTCAAGAACTTAGTTAAATGACCTACCATCATATTCCACTACATCAACTATCCGTAAGTCTTCTTTGGCAACTATGTTTGCAATGAACGTTGACACATTTGACTGCCCTACCAAAAACTAAAATAGATGTGCCTTGTCTAGGGTAACATGCAGCAATAACAATAATTGAATGAAAAAACATTCCATTGGGCATCAAAAAGGGGACAAGGAAGATGATGAAGAATCAATTGATAGACAAACATAATCTAAACAAAGGACATAAGGCATCTTTGTTTTATTTATATTTGTGACTTGGTCTCTGTTTTTTTTTACATATAAAAATTCAAACTCGAAACTATTACAAAATGAGGGAAATAGTACTAATTGAATTATAACTTATTGATATTTGTGATTTTATTGGTGTCAGTATACTTCTGATCTCATTTTCAAAATTTGATAAATGTCAAATAAAGGGTTATCTCAAAATTTTGTAAATTTGGAAAGCATTTTGTTCTTTCTTCTTGGTGTGTAAAAGGTGACCTATAGGATTCATACAAGGATGGAGAGGATTGCTAGGGGCGGAGGAAATGGGTGCTATTCAGTCATTATAGCTGATCTTTGCTCCTTTTCTTTTGTCAATTTCTTTTGTCAACCCCAACAATTAACCATTAGGTCCAGTGATACATGAATGCATCGGGTTCTAAAACTGAAGTTATCCTTGAAATTTGATGTGCTGCTCATTGCAGTAGCATATGAGTAATAGGAGGAGCATGAAGTGATGAATTAATAAAAGCTTTCGCCAAAAAAAAAAAGTAATAGAGATTTAAGAGCAAATTAAAAATTAAATTTTGATAGACAAATTAAGCGGTAGAGTAGCAACACACTCAATCTCTTTGGTTGGGCAAGAAAAAGCGAAGAAAAAACAATCACCTTCACATGAGAAGAAACTAAATTTGAATTGTCCCATCAACACGTGAGACTAAGGGTGTTTTGTAAACCGAGTCGAGTTTGAATCACTCATGACCACTCAGTCAAAATCAAAAACATGACTTGACTTGATTTTGACAGAATTCGAGTCAAGTCAAATAATAGAATTTTAGATTCAAAAATTTGTCTAATAATTTGATAACGTATATTAATATAAAAAATTAAATTAAAAGGAATTTATTATATATTACATAAATTCATCATGAGTCACGAATCGAGAGTTCTTGAATCAATCTTGAGTTCATTAAATTATAATTGAATCAAGTTTGAGTCACATTATTACTATTCGTTGAGTTCGAGTTCAAGTACTATTAAAAAATTTAAGTTTAAGTTTGAATATAAAAATATTGAGGATTGATTTGACTCAAATACACACCTACGCAAGACATATATTTTAATTGGGCTTACACTCTGCCTTAGTCCCACATATAAAGAGACATGTGGCATTTGTTGAAACATCAGACTATTTTACCTCAAACTCCTCAAATAAAATCCTAATTATGATATTAAAAATATAAATAATTTTTATTTTAAAATATTTTCAGGTTTTAATTGTTCACAGAAGTATCATGTAAAATGGTCTATTAAAAATAGTTTAGAAATAGATTGAGGTAATGCTGAAATGACCATTTAAATTCCATTGACCGAAAATCTTTTAAATATGACATGAAATAGGATTATTTATATTTTTAATACATAATTTGAAATTTTGGTGAAACAAAGGTTTTGGGTTATATTTTGAAGTTAGAAATCTTATTTCCTAGGGAAGATAGCCCTATTTTGCAAGTTTTTGTGAAAATTTTTGTTTCAATTTTGTTTAGAAAGCCCTTGATGTGTTCAAGTTCAAGTCCACAATGAGAGTAGACTATTTCTTTTTTTTTTTTGGCCCTCATTTTAAGTCCTTAGGATTTTGTTCTTTTAAAAGGAAATTATGTTACTTATGCCAGGGATCTTTGTGTATTATTATTGATTTATCGATAATTTTAAAATTTGTTTTATACTTAGTATATACATCGAAATGGTAGACAGACAGCTAGAATAGGGATAAAATTTCATTTGATTTAATCAAAGCAAACCACCTACTTCCCGGGAAGCATGCCAAACGTAGTTATAAGTAACATAAGGAAAAGGCAATGGAGGACGGATTTTCTAAGCAAAAGGGACGATCTAAACAGCAAGAACAACATATTAATTGTTCTAATATAGATTTTTAATTTTAAATTATGAATATATTACTGACTTAATTTTTTATAGCACAGTTTAATTTTTATTTTAATTTTAAAAATAATTTTATATAAAATAAAATTAAATAAAGATAAATTAGGCCAATATGGTTTAACACCAACAACGGACAAATTACTCATTAATGAGTCTAGCTGTGAAGTTATCGACCAGACCACCAGGACACCTAGGGAAGGGAATATGCGGAGGGAATCTACGTCGCAAGAGGACATGAAGTCTTCTATTAATTTTTTCAACATCGAATCACAAAATTTCCAAGCTGCGAAGGTTGAACTTAAGCCAATCAAACCCCAGAACGACCCCAGGAACTTTCCAAGAAGATTTGAGAGGGATATTAATTGACTTTGAAAAAAAATAGGGGGAGAGAGAGAGAGAGAGAGAGAGGGAGGGAGGCAGACAGGGAGGCAGGGGAGAGGAAGGTTGCTGCATGTAATAAATTTCAATAAAACGACAAAATTCCTATTTGTTCATTCTACTTCTATATAAGCACCGAAGCCATACCCAATAAAGCAAAAATTGAGACCACATCCGGATATATAGCTACTCAACTACCAGCTCTTCATTTTGAGGGCTCTGAAAAATTTACTCCCTTGACACGCGCAAGCACGCACTCACGTGACTAAAAGAAAGTCAGTCGTCTTTAGCTTCACAGGCTGCACTGTTTGACAGAATAACCAAAAAAAAAAAAAAAAGTGAAGAGCCAGATCTTGAGAGGGGAGTAACACTGAAAACCGAGCAAACTCACTCTCTCTCTCTCTCTCCAACCATGTCTTCCAAGATGGGTGTTGCGGTCTTCTTCTTCATCATCTTAGTTGTCAAATTGGCAGCTTCTGAGAGCTTCATCTACAATGGATTCCGGTCAGCCAATCTAACTCTCGACGGCATAGCCGATATAACATCTTCCGGGGTGTTGGAGCTCACTCATCGTGCCAAAATCAATCAGGGACATGGTTGGCATCCAGATCCAATCACGTTCAAGAATTCCAATGGCACAGTCATCTCCTTCTCCACCACCTTCGTTTTCGCCATAGTTTCTCCCTATCCCAACCTAACCGGTCATGGCATCGCTTTTGTCGTAGCTCCCCAAAGAGGACTTCCAGGCTCTTTGCCAACTCAATATTTAGGTCTCTTTAATGAATCCAACAATGGAAATAGTACCAATCATGTTTTCGCGGTGGAGCTTGATACGGTCCAAGGAGACCAATTTAAGGACATCAACGATAATCATGTTGGGATTGACATTAATAGCTTGTTCTCTAATATATCAGCTTCGGCCGCTTACTATGACAATGTCAGTGGTGTCGATGAGCTCAAGAATTTGACACTTACAAGCGGCTTAACTATGCAACTTTGGGTGGATTATGATGGCAATGAAAAGGTTATCAATGTGACGTTAGCTCCAATCAAAGTTCCCAAACCACAAAAACCTCTTCTTTCCTTGAAATATGATCTTTCATCTGTTCTCAATGAAGCCATGTTTGTCGGATTCTCATCCTCCACCGGTTCTGTTCCTTCTTCCCATTTTGTACTGGGTTGGAGTTTCAGTCTGGGTGGACCAGCTCCACCACTCAGTCTGTCGATGCTTCCCGGAATTCCTCGTCTCTTTCCGAAAGAACTACCCAAGTTTGTAACAATTGGGTTGCCAATCCTCTTCAGTTTCATGTTTGTTCTTGTGATTAGCTCATTTTATTATGCCATGCTGAGGAAGCGAAAGTACGAGGAATTGCTTGAAGATTGGGAATCAGACTATGGGCCTCACCGATTCAAGTACAAGGATCTCTACATCGCAACAAGAGGCTTCAGAGACGAAGAACTCCTAGGTGTAGGAGGATTTGGTTCAGTCTACAGAGGAGTATTGCCAGACACCAAAATGGAAGTCGCAGTGAAGAGAGTTTCCCATGAATCAAAACAAGGGATCCGAGAATTCATCTCCGAAATTGTAAGCATAGGTCGTCTCAGACATCGAAACCTAGTAACCCTCCTAGGCTACTGTCGAAGAAAACGAGAATTACTTCTCGTCTACGACTTCATGCCTAATGGAAGTCTAGACAAGCACATACATAACGTTCCGGAGGTCACTCTGAATTGGAAACAGAGGTTTCATGTGATCAAAGGTGTTGCTTCTGGTCTGCTTTATTTACATGAAGAATGGGAACAAATAGTGATCCACAGAGACATTAAGGCAAGTAATGTCATGCTGGACTCTGAATTTAATGGCAGATTGGGAGATTTTGGTCTCGCGAGGCTATATGATCATGGAACAGCTCCTCAGACAACACACATAGTCGGAACAATTGGGTATCTCGCGCCGGAACAATACAAAGTTGGCAAGGCAACAACGTGGGCGGACGTGTTTGCTTTCGGTGCATTTGTGCTTGAAGTGGCTTGTGGAAGAAGACCCATTGAACCACAAGCGCAGCATTCGGATATATACTTGGTTGATAGAGTCTTTTCGTTTTGGAAGAGGGGAAACATTGCCGAGGCTGCTGATCCTCATCTAGGAAACGACTACGTTGCCGAGGAAATGGAGTTGGTTTTGAAACTCGGTTTGATTTGTTCAAATGTGGAACCTAGTATGAGGCCTAGTATGAGACAGATTGTGCAGTATTTGAAAGGTGAAGCTCCCTTGCCCTGGATATCGTCGCCTGCGGCTGTTAATGCATTGTCTTTTGAGCACCATGTTAACATTGCTTTAGATGATGACGAAGATGACGATGAAGAAGATGAGAGGAAAGGTCTCTTCCGGGATCAATCTACGAATACTAGTGCTAGAGGGACTAGCCCTTCAGTTGCAGAATCTGTTCGTTCTCCAAGGTCGCTGATTTTGTTATGATTAATATTGTTATAAAAAAGCTTAAACAAGAAAATATTTGTTCTTAGGATTCTAGCTATAACTTTACTTTTATTGTTTACAAATTGGTAAACAAATGTAGCCATGATTGGCGTTTATCAATTTTAATGTAAATAGAGACATATTTAGCTTTTCAATTGTTATAATAAGGTAACTTTCTGTTCTTGTTTTTTGAAGTGTGTTATCCATCCCCTGATCTTCAATCCTCACCGATCACTTTTTGATGCCAATGAATAGACTACTTTCATGGAGTAATCCGAAAAGGAAGAGACCTACGACTTTAGAAAGGAAAATGGCATTTCAGTGGAACAAATGTTGAAGATCTTATAAAAGCAAAAAGGGTCTAGTGCTTAATGCTCTTTTTTATTTTATTTTATTACTGTCCTTGCGGTTGTCAGAGAATAGCTCACCATGCCTCAAAGATTTTGGGTACTCTACAAATAATTTAATTAATGATAAGATCATCAATATAAAATTCTATATTTTTTTTTGCAGAGAGTTTTTTCAGGTATAAACTACAACTCTCCTCGGGATTTTACAATATAAACCCAAAATATTCATATATTATAAATCGACAGCACGCCAACGAGTTGAATGAAATTAATCCCATTATTCTAATTTTTACTTCTAGCTTGTACGACGTGAAATCTATCAACCGGGGGGAGGGGGGGGGGGTTTGATCAAATGTTTACTTTTTACTTCTTGAAACGCAATTTCAGGAGCAATCTCGAAGTTCTTACGTCTTGGTTGGATGGGGTGAAATCGTTGACCTGGCCCTAGACTAAGACATCCATCTTTAATGCAAAGCTCCCCCATTTAATTTCCATTTCAGTAAATTGTCACTGGTTGGTCCTTCACTTATTGTCTACCAGGGCTGAAAAAGGCGAAAGGTAATATAACCAAGCTAAAATCACAAGATGTCCCCCTCATCAAATACAAGGGGGCCTAAACCAAAACAAAACAGAATTCATTAACTAGCACAAGTCACTGCTACTTGGCCAGAGCGCAAGCCGAAGTCTGTCTTTACTTTATGAGTTCTTGGCATCTAGCAACAAGTTACGACAATATCGTTTTCTTACGTTGAACCAAGTTCATTGTTTTTACTTATAAAACTGACGACTTTGATGTTTTTATAAAGTAACACTTGCTGCATTTTCTTTCCCTTTCATGTCCTGATCAAACGCGTTTTAGCCAAACACGCGGTGAGTGAGACACCTTCTTTTTTATATATATTCATGTCTATGTCTATGTCTATGTCTATGTCGGGGTTTAAGTCCCGCATTAATTGCATTCAAACTTTAAATAAGTTTATATAAAATATATATTCCTTCAAATAAAATTTTTTAATTTTAATTAAATAATTATATTAGAAAATTGCTAAGTTCATAACGATTATTCATTATATTTGTTTTATGAGTAAATAATTTTATATATTATTATATATGCCCAATAAATTTATTAAAGCAAACACGTTACTGAAGAAATCCTAAACTAATATAATATGCATCTTCCATTCAACGCCGATAGAGCAACCTTAATTTTTCTAAGTTGTTTTCTATAATCATCTCACTGATTATTATCTAAATTTTCTCTGTATCAGCTTTATACTCTTTATGGGAAAAAAAAATTCTTTGGTAAATAACAGTTCAAAAAACTATTTATTTTTCGGTGTAATCTGCTACCATATAAATTAAAATAACCTTTTCTTAAAATGCTATGTAACTAAATCGTACCCTAAAATTATGATCCATGTCCCCACCAACAATCAGCAGCACACGGTACAATTTTCTTTCTCTTCTTTCCTTTTTTTTTTTTTTTTTTGTTGCGCCACATGCTCACATTTTTTTTTAATCAATGTGACCAAGAGTTAATATAGGAGAAATAATATGACTTTATTTAATAGGAAAAGGTGTTAATTATTATTTTTTAATAATTTTATTAAATATAGATAATAATCTATTAACCGGAGCACAGTTATTTGAACACATAAATTTTAATGCATGCCGTTTTAACGCATGCCATGCATCTACGGTAACAAGGTAGGTTGCAAAAAAACAAATATGGAAAAATGTATATGGAATCGAAATGACATAAGAAAATAATATTTCGTAAAAATATAGAAAATAAAAGTATAGATAAATATGTAAATATAAAAGTATGAAATTTTTTATATAAATATTAATTATTTTATGAAAATAATATAATAATCATATTTTATAATAAAAATTTAAAATAATCAAATATATAATTATTAATTATAAAATAAATAATATAATAAATAAAAATTATAATTAAATTAATAATTTATTAAATATGAAAATATAAATATAAAAAATATAAAAAATTTTATATAAATATTAATTAATTTAACGTATTAAAATTTTTTAAAAAATAAAAAGTATTTTAAAATTAAAAATATATATATTATTGAAAAGTTTGGTGCATCGAAGGTTCCAAGTTAGTTGTCACGTTGTTGAGATGAGTCTTCGTCCGGTAATCGGGCTGACGGACTTCCCATTCCCGCTTTTTTGATTCTTTGTCTGCTTGGGTGGGGCTGGGCCCGGAGAGAGAGGAGATTGAATTTAAGAAGTGAGAGACGGGGAAGGAACGAGGCTCATTTAATATAAATTCAATCAACAAAGGCGACTGGAAAATAATAATAATAATAATAGGAAAGCAAGTGAATTTCCATGAAAGGCACTCACGATGAACTTGACAGCCAAGAGACTTGGGATGCGAGTAAAAGTAATTTTGCTTATTAATAGAGTAATCCTAATTTTGCTTAATTACAAGTAAAAGTAATATGAATTCAACATATTGTCAATTTTGAATAATGGAAGAAGATGTGGTGAGGGGTCGCCACCTAATCATTTGGGGATGCACCCCTTCTGAATATAGGGATGCGCCCAGGAAAGGAATTGAAAGGGAGAAGTATAATATTGTTGACTTTGAATGATGGAAAATATTAAAGGTTACAAATTTTAAAACGAAAATTGTATCAATGGCAGAGGTATGGGCCTCCGCTAGGGTTGAAGAATAAATCATGTAAATTAGTCATATTTGTCTTACTTCTCATACATATATCTATATATATTCTTATATATATATATATATTCTTTTTTATAAAAAAAATGATTCAGTTACATATGCGCACGCACACACACACACATTTATATATAAATGTTAACTCTATCACTACAAGAAAACAGGCTTTCAGTTACAAAAAATTACTGACGGAAAACTGTCGATCGCTAATAGTGACGGATTTATATAATAAAATATTTTGTAGTGGTCAACTGTAAAAAAAAAAGAAAGAAAAAAATTTTATAAACCTATCAGTAACGGATTACAGACGGAATTTTTAATGACGGAAAACTTTCGTCCCTAATCCATTTGTGTATTGGTGAAGGAAAAAAATAAAAAAATATATATATTTATAGCCATTAATGATAGATTAGCAACAAAAATTTTAACGACGGATTAATGACGGATTTTAGTTATTTTTATTTTTATTTAATAATTCTTTTTATTTTTATTTTTATGGTTTGGTGGTTGTGTTGTTTGCATTATTTTAGGTACGCTGCAGTTCGAATCACGTTGGAGGCAAGTGAAGGCATTTTTCACACATTAAAGGAAACAGGCGGGTGGACGCGCATGAGGGAGTGTGAAGGTGGGTTCATAGGTGCGGGCGCGGGCTGGGCAGGCTGGTGCGCACGTCAGGCTCTTGGAGACGCTTGCATTCTCCTGAGAACTCAAAAATCAGTGATGGAATTTTTTTCTATTGCTGATTTTTTTTTTCAATTTTTTATTAGTAACGGATTTTTTTCTGTCGCTAATCATCAGTGACTGATTTTTTTTATCGTTAATCCGTCACTGATAATTAGCCGGATGGCTTTTAACGATGGAAAAAATTCGTCACTGATACCCTTCAGCGATAGATTTCTTACTTTCAATGATAGATTTTTCTCTTGCAAACGACGTGTTTTTTAATAGTGTATTAATATGCTATTTCATCATTATTCATTGTTACTTAATTTCAGATATTAATTCTCATTTACTAACACCAGTAAATATATATGCACACACATGTAAGGAAAAAACCTTCAGTAATCCTTCCTTTAGGGTAGTTAAAGCAAATTGAATCCCCCCCCCGGGGCATTCACCTACGATACAAGCCTCTAATACCCCAAAAAAAGAGAAGAGGGGACAAACTAGTTGGGAGCACTTAAGGGGCAAATCAAATCAATTTAAATAATTAACTATGAAATTAATTACCAAAGATAAAACAAAAAAAAATACATTCAAAACCCGAATTTGATGGGTGACATGACATTTTTGTGTGTTTTTTATTTATTTAGTCTAGTAAATAATTTCAAGGCTATGTGAATTTGATCACGGAATATAGAGGCATGAATCGGTTCATGGTCATGGCCATGTGAGAATTTGATCATTTTGAACCGAATTTCACCAAATTTTTATTGGAAAAATAAATTTCAAGGCACATAATTAACCCTTCCTTTAGGCACCTGAACTGATCACGGAATCGTCTGTTTATGTGAATTTGAATGAATCGGTTGAATTTGATCAAGAGTTTGGCCATGACCATAGAGACACCAAGGCTAGCAATGCAGAATTGAATCCCAGATTAGGAGATTTTGGCCTTGCAAGATTGTATGACCAGGAACCGATCCTTAAACCACTCATGTTGTACGAACACTTGGGTATTTTTGCACCTGAGCATACTAGAACAGGTAAGGCCACAACCAGCACTGATGTACTTGCTTTCCGGGCATTTTTGCTAGAGGTTGCCTGCGGAAGAGGGCCTATAGAGCCCAACACAGACAATGAGGATCCAATTTTGTTTGTTTGGGTCTTTAGTTGTTTAACCCAAGGCAAAATTCTTGAGGCAGCTGATCCGAACATGGGGAATGAGTACGTGGAGGAGGAAATGAACTTGGTGTTGAGACTTGGGTTGATATGCTCACATTCAGATCCTAATGCTAGGCCTAGCATGCGGAAAGTTGTGCGGTATTTGGAAGGTGATGCTGCTCTGCCTGACTTGCCCACTCTTGGGATCTGCTCTACAAGCCTAACTTTTTCGCACCACGAAGGTTTTGATGATTTTGCTCTGGTTTAACCTTCTTCTCTGGACATTAAGTTCTTGGCTCTTCAGTTTCTGGTTCCGTCCTATCCTCCAGCTGATGTTTTCTATTTTCTTCTCTTCTATTTGATAGAATAGTCCTAAGTAAAACCATATAAATTATACAATATGCATTTAATTTGTATCATTTTCTGTAAAGTGATTTATCAATAAATCAATTACTATACGACACAGTGAGCTTATAGTGTTCATTTGTTAATCAAGCAAATTCTCTGAATTCAAACCTACTGTCGTTTTGTTGATTTCCTCTTTGCGTTATCTACCGATCCCATTTCATATTTTCGGTGCCACATCTGGTGCGGAAGGAAGAAGAAAAGCACTCAAAACCTGAGTTTGCTTTAATTTTGTTGTATAACAATCCTCTACCACAAATTAAAGTAATAAAAAAAATCACTCAAAATTTATGTACATGTGTATTTTGAGACAAACTTCAGATGAAGGATTTTTTTTTCGTCTTCCTCCCCCCCCCCCCCGGGGGAAAGAAGCTATTTACAACACAGGTCTCTCCAACCCAACAGAATATTTGGTGCCGTTGAATGTTTGGTATACAATATACCTACAAGACTTTATGGTGCGAGTGGGCACAACATTGTCTTGTCAGTAATGTTTTTCATGTAGCCATTTAGTCCTGATATTGGCTCATAATACAATACTAAATCAATTATTTCGAGTCAATTTAATCAACCATCACAAAAGAATTTTGACGAGTACTACTGTGTCACATTGGAGTGCTGATCATGAGAAACAGCAGAAAAAGTCCGGTGAAAATCTAGGGAGGGTACTACTGTGTCACATTGGAGTCTACGTAGCCATGTTCTCCAAGGTTGTGATGTTGGTGTTTTATCTAGCACGCTTGGCAGGCTCTGAACATGTAAATTTCATCTACAATGGTTTCCAATCAGTTAATCTCATTCTTGATGATCTAGCCAAAATCACACCCAATGGTCTCTTGAAGCTTATCAATGAGCCCAAACAACCAATAGCCCATGCCTTCTTTCCTAACCCAATAAATGGGACAACCTTTTCCTTCTCCACCACCTTTGTCTTTGCAATGTCCGAGAACCCAAAACTAAGCAGTCATGGCATTGCTTTTGTGATCACGTCCACCCAAGATCTTCCAGGAGTGCATGAAGGCAATTATCTGGGCCCATCCAATGAAACATCCAAAGGCAACCCCACCAAATATTTCTTTGTGGTTGAGCTTGACCCAATCCAAGGTGGACATGTTAGAATTAACATCAATGGCATAAAGTCTGTCATCAAGAACTTCAGCCTGTTTGGCCGGAAGGAAATGCAAGTTTGGATAGAGTATGATTCTGTCAGAAAGCAAACTAATGTCAAATTAGCTCCAACCAATACTGCCAAACCTGAAATTCCTCTGTTGTCTCTGACTTATGATCTCTCCCCTGTCCTTAAAGGGAGCATGCATATTGGCTTCTCATCATGGACAGTTGCAGTCCCAACATCACATTATGTATTAGGATGGAGTTTTAGGATGGAAGGACAAGCTCAACAACTTGATCTTTGCCAACTTCCTAAGCTTCCTCCTGTAGGACCCAAGAAGAAATTCTTAGTTCTGACAATTGGGGCTCCTATACTTTCTGTTTTTCTCTTAGTAATGATGATTTCAGGTTTCGTTTTTCTCATAGAATGGAAGAAGAAGTTTGCTGAAGTGCTCGAAGACTGGGAAAGAGAGTATGGACCACACAGGTTCAAGTACAGAAGTCTCTACATTGCCACCAAAGGTTTCAGTGAAAAAGAACTTTTGGGGTCAGGAGGTTTTGGCTCAGTCTATAGAGGTATACTGCCAGACTCTAAACTCGAGATCGCAGTGAAAAGAGTCTCGCATGAATCAAGACAAGGAATGAAGGAATTTGTGGCAGAAGTTCTCAGCATTGGTCGCCTGCGTCATAGAAACATAGTGAGTCTCTTAGGCTATTGCAGGCGAAAAAGAGAGCTATTGTTGGTATATGATTATATGCCACATGGGAGCCTAGACAAGTACCTGTACAACCACCCAAGAGCTATACTGAATTGGAAGCAAAGGTTTCAAGTCATAAAAGGGGTGGCATCAGGCCTGTTTTATCTGCATGAAGGATGGGAACAAGTCGTGATTCATCGAGACATCAAGGCCAGCAATGTCCTGTTAGATGCAGACTTGCATGGCAGGTTAGGAGATTTCGGGCTGGCTAGATTATACGATCACGGGTCGGATCCTCAAACTACTCATGTTGTAGGGACATTTGGGTATATGGCACCTGAACATGCTAGAGCAGGAAAGGCCACGACTAAAACTGATGTATTTGCTTTTGGAGCATTTTTGTTAGAGGTTGCTTGCGGAAAAAGGCCAGTTGAGCAACAAGGAGACGATTTCATTTTGGTTGATTGGGTGTTCTGTTGCTGGAAAAGAGGCCGAATTCTTGAGGCAGCTGATATAAACTTGGCGGGTGACTATGTAGCGGAGGAAATGGAACTAGTACTTACTCTTGCACTACTATGCTCTCACGCGGACCCTAGTGCTAGGCCAAGTATGCGCAAAGTTGTGCAGATCTTGGACGGTGCTTCTGCATTGCCTGACATTTCGTTCCTCAGTCTCTCTTCCAATGGCCTAGCATTTGCTCATCAGAAAGGTTTTGAGGATGCCATCATGTTGTATGCTTCTTCTAATTCGGATTGCAAGTTCACCAACCCTTCTTCCATTTCTAATGCCATTCTCTCCGGCGGCCGCTGATTTCTTGTTCTTGTATGTCTCTCTCTAGGTTTGCTTGGTGTTTGCGTCATGCTGATCTTCCATGTTGTTTAGAATTTCTTTTTTTTTTTTTTTTGTCTCTTCCTTGTGTCTCATATTTGTTGATGTCGTAAACTAGGTATCCTGATGTTCTCGTGTGTATCGACAAATAATGTTAATGCTACTGTATTAACATACCTATGGATTTATGATCGAGCAGTAAGTGTCAAGAAGTCCATGGGTTCGCTACCCATGAACAAGTTACGTAGGTTGATCATTTCAATAGCTTTTTTGTTTTTTTTTTGTGGGGTTAGAAGATAAATTAATTTGTAGCCCTTGGATGGATAACAAGAGAATCAAAACCATACGATCATATTTTTTTTATACGGCGGGGATTGGTGACTGTTGAGAAGATTCTAACCACGACCAAAAAGAAGCGAAGCGATAATAGAATAAGTAGATTAGCTTGTATGTCATTGTTAATGCACTGATCTTTTTATATAAATATTTTAATTATATGAATAAATCATATCCATTTTACTATTTTAATTATTAACTTTTTTTAATAATTACTTGATAATATTATTTAATTCGTCCCCCATATCCTCGTGTTGTCAAAGGGCTGAGAAAAAGAGGAGATCAGAACTTGACGTTGAGTCGGTCCGAAATTATAGCCCGTTAGTACGTGTTATAAATTACTCTAAAAACTTCTGGACGCCAATGTTTTTCTGCTATTCAAACGTTTTACATTTTAAAAATATCTTAATATATTAAATTAATTAATATTTATATAAATATCTTTATATTTTTTAATATTTATACGCTTTTCATATTTAATGAATTATTTATTTATTTAAACATAATTTTAATTTTTATATTATTTTTCTTATAATAAATAATTATATATTTGATCATTTTATATTTTTATTATAAAATATAACTATTCTATTATTTCTATAAAATAATTAATATTTACTTAAAATACTTATATTTTTTTATCTACACATTTTTCCTCGTTTCTATTTCCTTTACTCTTACAAAATTTCATTTCTCTATATCATTTCACATTCGTTTATATTTTTTCATTTTTGTACTACCTAGACAAATTATTTAATACACTAGTTGCATTGACCCATAATAAAAACAAATAAATAATATATGATATATACAAAATTATAAATTATACTATTTTACCGAACAAAAAATAAAAGAATGATACACATAAGTCAGGACCATCAGATAATCCCTCAAAAGAGATGCCGACAATTTAGATTGGGATTTGAGAAATACCAAAAATTTATACTAGAGAAACAAAATGCATATATGCATTTAAGATTAATACTTTGAAGAAGGTGAATTGTGATTTTTCGTGGAACAAGTAATATATGAATTACAATTTTTTAAAATTATATATATATATATATATATATATATTTTTTATGAGTTTCGGGGTCGGCTACCTTTCAATTTATTCTTTGTTGTTCATTTTTTTTTTATTATATTAGATTTTGCATGGCGTGAAAAAATAAAGAAAAATGATTTTTCATCTTGTTCTTCCTATGGACTTAGAGCCTAAAAGCATGAAATCCGAATCAAAATAAATGTTGTCTCACTTATCGTATTTATGTTTCGATTATGGCTCTAACATGAATATTGTTGTAAATAGGACTTGACATTTGTTGTTGAGTGATGTTCTCTCTTCCCATTTTTTGTTACGGTGGCGTTGTCGTGTGGTATGGTAGTAATTGCCACTCTGCTTGAAGCTTTGATCAGCGCCCGTCCGGTCTTTTTCCCAAGAGATCCTGCCCTCTTGCGGAGGTAACACCGGAATAAATATCTTTTTATTTTATTCTTTCTCGACTTAGGCCATATGCCTAAAAAGATTAAAACTATTGTAACATTTTGAAATATTATAAAAAAAATATCGTTAGGATTATTAATCAAATAGACATAAATTTTATATAACAGTCCCTATTAATATATGTTTACCACTTATTAATCAAATCATTAATAGATTTTAGTCGATTCAAATAAATATTTAATTAAAAATGGATCAAATTTTACTTGTACGAGTTAATATATTCTTAGCATATGTTAACTAATTATTAATTAAATCATTAACTGATTCTCATCGATTTTAATAGATATTTAATTGATCAAATTTTATTGATTCAAGTTAATACCTATAATTGATAAATTTCATTTAATTTAAGATTTCTTTGATCTATCTCGTATTATTTTGAAAAAAAAAAAACAGAATATATGAGCCATCTTCAAACTAACCATGCAATACTTGCAATTTTATGATCAAGACATGCAAATCATCGTTTCTATGATAAGTAGGCGTGCATCATAATTACAGAAGACCCAAAAGAAAATGAAGGGGGAAAAAAAAAGTAGAAAGAAAACATGGAGCATCAGAACTGTGGGCAGATGGTTCCGCTTTTCCACGTCTCCAAAGGGCAGCCTGATCATCATGATTCTCTGTCCCCAATCTTAAGATCTAATGTTTTAATTTTTGTATAACAGAAATAAAGAAAAGAAAAGAAATGTTCCACCTTTCCAAGAACATCAATACTGAAAATTTAGAACATTGACAGAGCTGCCATACTTTAATTCCGGCTCTGAACCTTTATTTAATCCTTCCTGTTGCAGGACTCAATGACAGTCATTCTGCATCACAAGTGGTGCACCCATTTATGATGACGGACAAGCCATTCACCAACTCTTAGAAGATAAGACACAGAATTAATGCATAACAATTTATGACAATGAGAGACAGACCGTAGGATATTATTATTATTATTAGACACTTTGGTCTAGAGTTACGTTTGAATTTTTTTTTAGTATTATATCTATGAATATCATTTATATTTTAATTAATTTAATTCGAAATTTAGAATGATTCATTTAAAAGGTTATCCTCCCAACGTAATTTTTTCTATATTCAAACCGTAAGTTAAATTTGAAAACTAAATTAAAAAATTTAATATCATATTCTATTAAATCAATTATTTATATAAATTACGGTTGAATTTATCACGCTAAAAAGAATCAAACGGATATATAACCTCCAAAATATGCCTCTTTGTGCATATTACTACCCCCAAAAACCCCCTTTTCCCCACCCCACTCCCCCCACCCCGGGGCGATCCCAAAAAAAAAAGAAAAGAAAAAGAAAAGAGGTACTCTTAAGGGTTGTAGGGTAATGGTCCGAATCAAGAATTAAATGAAGTATTCAATCGTTACTTGTGTTGGGAGAGGCTATGGGCCATACCTTCCTCGGCCTTTCGGCTAAGATCAAGAGGCTACGGGCCAGATTGACAAAGAAAGTGGGCCACACACTTTATAGCCCCGCTGCACCCCGTGACTTTTGATTCATGGCTCGAATCAAATAGAACATCTTGGCGCCTCTACGTGGGACCAATAAGCGTAAACGACGGCATCAGAGAATCTTATATCGTTAAGATTCTCATATCAGAGTTTTTAAAAATTTATAAAATAGTATTTAAATTCAATAGACTCTTTTACCCGATAGGTTTATCTTTTAAACTGAGTTCGGACTTGAGTCCATTACTTGAATGCGTGATAAATTGGTATCAAAGCCTCCGGTCTAACATGAAAGAGGATTACCTAAAAAAGAGATACTTGAAAAAGGGTTACTTGGTGTCAGAGTAAAAATCATCCAAAATGGAAAAAGGCTACCTAGTATTGGAGTGAGAGCGGTCCAACGAGGAAAATGGTTACCCACCAGAGTAAAAGCCGTCCAAAATGAGGGCTACCTGTGGATGTTTGGCTTCTCAAGGGGAGAATAATGTTATGAATCCCACATCGCATCCCCAAAAAATCATAAAATAGTATTTAAATCCAATAGACTCTTACCCAATAAGTCAATCTTTTAGATTGAGTTTTCCTTCTGCGCTTGAGTCTATTGCTTAGGTCTGTGACATATACCTATGGACAGCATAAATTAATGAAGACGAAGGCCCTTTACACCATGACATGGACGTGGGCAAGTTGCTTCAACCGGAGAAGAGCATTATTTGGCATCATATTACGGCCCATGAATAGTGAAGTGATGGATCTTTACAACACCAATAAGGTAAAAAACTGCAGTAATGTAACTGGGGTTTTTTAGATTATTAATTGTATAAAGAAGAATAAGAAACAGAAAATCAAAGTGGGAAGAACATCGGTCTTTCAATACATCAGGGGCGGCAGGGAAGCTGGTTACGGCCGCACCCTGGCACGCAAGTGCTGAGTTGGGCATGTTCTGCCAGCCCAAGTATACAAGTTTACCACGTCCTACAGATTACAAGACCACCAGAGCACAAAGCCTTTTGCTGGTGCTGGAGTACATCATTCTGTCCGCTAGCCCAATAACCATTTCAATAATCCCGAGACAACCCATGTTGGGCCCATAAGACTTTTAAAGGCCCATGCCCAAATAAAATCTCTTGAGAAGAAAGTCATGACCTACCAAATCAAATCCAGGTGAGAATTCATTAGTGATCGTGATAGTCTTTGGTCTTCGCAGCAAAAAAGTAAAATCATTGAATGTTGAAGGTTGAGAGAGAGAGAGAGAGAGAGAGAGAGAGAGAGAGAGAGAGAGAGATGAGATGATGTATTATTTTAATCGAGTCCAACAATACCATAAACAAAACCAAATAAACAAACCCTAGTGAGAGCAAGTACTGCACACACGACATGGTTAAAGATAGATCACATAATGGTTCTGGTCATTTCGCGATATTACTACTTTTGGTCCTATTCAAATTTTAACTAAAAATAAAGGGGTGACTTTCTATATTCCTCATTGAAAAACATCAAAAACAGAGTCAAATCATCAATATACTTTGAAAATATGATAACTCATATTATTATGCATTAGTTAACCTTAAATCAAATTATCCAAATATTTTGATTAATTTAAATAAATATGTAATTAAAATCTATCAAAAAGAAAAATTTGATTTATAACTAATTTAGTTTATTTAAGGTTACTTTTTTCGTGACTATGAAGTTAGCCGGGGACTTCACTAGAACCAAGAAGAGCACTCGCCTCCTTTTTTATAATTTTCTAAAAATATTTATGATAAATGAAAAAGTTAAAAATAACCAAATTGCAATCACAAAAATCAAAATAAGATTAAATTATCCAAATAAAGCAAGCAAATGCAGGCTGGTAATGTCAGAGAGGCAAACAATTTGCATTGAACTCTTTCGCATGGCATTGGCATGTCTCAAGAGATTCTGTCAATTAGTAAGTACAAAGTGGTAGGACTTCCCTAATTTATGAATGACATGACAAGCCCAAAGTAGTAGGCCTCCGCATTTAACTCTTCACATCTAAAACTCAGCGCACAATGAATTCCACCTGAAATGGGGTTGCACCGCAACACCACCTGCCTTAAAACCAACATAACCATCCGATTGAAGGGCGAGGGCGGAAAATAGATAGAGCTGCTATGTCAATGGCCTACAAAAACATGTTGTCTAACGTTATGCTCACGTTGTTCCTTGTAAGCAAAATTTCACGTACAACGGCTTCAGGTCAGCTAATCTGAGTCTCAATGGTGTAGCCAACATCGCTTGCAACAGACTCTTAGAGCTCACCAACAACACCAAACTATGTCTCGGTCATGCTTTTCATCCTACTAGGATAAGTTTCAAGAACTCCTCAAATGGCATAGCCGCGTCCTTCTCCACTAGTTTCGTCTTTGCCATTCTTTCTGATGTGCCTGCCCTAAAGGGTCACGGAATGGCCTTTGTCATTGCGCCAAACTTAGGACTTCGAGGAAGTCTTGAAGGTGAGTTCTTAGGCGTGTTCAGAAGAATGATGGGAAATCAATCGATCGTATCTACGCTATTGAAATCGACACGAACTACGTCCCTATGTTCAATGACACCAATGACAACCATGTTGGGATTGATATTAATAGTATATCATCTGATGTCAGTTTTTTAGCCGGTTGCTATGATGACAACAACAATGGTTCGTTTAGGAATTTGAGCCTCTTTAGTGGCAAAGCAATGCAAATTTGGTTAGAATAATGATGGTTTGAATAAGAAAATTTATGTTACATTAGCTCCAATTAAGGTAGCCAAGCCTAAAATTCCTATCTTGTCATTGGCCCGCGATCTTTCTCCAATTCTAGATGAGTTTATGCATGTTGGCTGTTCAGCATCCACTGGTTCGGTGCTAGCATCTCATCACTATGTGTTGGGATGGAGTTTTAGCATAAGTGGTCAAGCACAAGAACTAGACATTCCTCAACTTCCTAGCCTTCCTCACAGTGGACCCAAAAAGAGATCCATGGTCTTAACAATGGTTTTACCTGTGATCTCTGTTGTTATGTTTGTGTTAGTGTTTTCCAGTTTAGCATTTTTGATAAGAAGAAAGAGGAAGTTTGCAGAAGTGGTCGAAGATTGGTAAAGAGAATACGGGCCTCAGTGTTGCCACCACAGGATTTAAAGACAAGGAGCTATTGGGAAGTGGAGGCTTTGGCAGAGACTACGAAGGCACATTACCCAATTCCAAAATCGAAATAGCAGTGAAAAGAGTGTCGCATGAATCAAGACACGGGATGAAGGAATTCGTGGCAGAAATTGTGAGTATGGGGAGGCTACGTCACCGTAACTTGGTTTCACTCTTAGGCTACTGCAGGCGAAAAGGAGAGTTACTGTTGGTATACGATTACATGCCTAACGGAAGTCTAGACAGGTACATCCATGGCCAGCCTAAGGTGACTCTGGATTGGAATCAGAGGTTACAGGTCATAGAAGGCGTGGCATTAGGCCTGTTTTATCTACATGAAGGATGGGAACAAGTCGTGATTCATTGAGACATCAAGGCCAGCAATGTGTTGTTGGACGCTGAATTCAATGTCAGGTTAGGAGACCTCCGACTTGCCAGATTGTATGATCATGGAACAGATCCTCAAACTACGTACCCACATGGTTGGAATACTCGGATATCTTGCTCCAGAGCAATACAGAACAGCCAAGGCTACACCGAGCTCTGACATGCTTTCATTCGGGGCATTTATGTTTGAGGTTGCATGCGGAAGAAGGCCTAAGAAGTGAATGCGGACAATGCAGAGATTACCTTGGTTGAATGGGTTTTTGCTTGTTGGCAGAATGGTCAAATTCTCAAGGCAGCTTATCCAAATTTGGGTTCAAGTAAGCATGTAGCAGAGGATGTAGATTTGGTGCTCAAACTTGGCTTGTTATGCTCTCACACCGAGCCCACTGCTAGGCCAAGTATGCGCCAAGTGGTACACATATTGGAAAGAGATGCTGCTTTGCCAGATATGTCATCTCTTGGTCTTTCTTTTAAGACCCCAGTGTTCGCACAAGGTTTTGAGGACATTACAATGCCATACCCTTCCTCTTCCAATTCAGGTAGCAAGCTCACTCAGCCTTCTACGGTTTCATACTTCCTTCTCTCAGGAGGCCGCTAATTGTCCTTTGAGGCATTACCTAATAATCTTGGATTTGCACGAATAGTCTCATTGCTAGGTTACTTATGCCAAGTCTAATTTTCTCCCAATGTTCTTCCTGTGACCTAGAATATCATGTACTTGTATTCAGCTGCTTTTTTTTTTTTCTTTTGCTAAACTTGTATTAAGCGTATCTTGATTATATGTGATTTGATATTTCTTTCTCGAAAAATATTTTGTTGAAGTATTTAGATGATAATCTTCCTTGGGTCCTGTTATGATTTTTGTGTTTATGAAGGTTGTCATCATGGGAAGGTTGGTTTGATTGTTCCAAGAAACGAATTAATTTTATTTTATTTTTTCTTTTCAAATGCTGAAGAAAATGCTATATCTCAAATCTCATACTTTTATTATGCTACAGCATTAAATAGTACTTCATTGTTTGTAGCCTTAAAAATAATATGGCTGCTTGGACATTCTCCAATTTGAAAAGGCTTCACAACTTGGAAAAGGTTAGCATTGACATATTATGGTACTTGTTTGGGTTGTATTTTAGCATTTCATGTCAGAAAATATCACTCCTCAAAATGGTTTCTAATTGATCAAATGAAGAAAAAGCAATTAATTTTTTTTTTAAAAAAAATAGAGCCAATAGAAAAATATGATAACCGCCATTCCCTTATCATCTTCGAAGATGACACATTTTTAGCCATAATTAGTGTGACAAAGCACAACGTTAATAAAACCCTTTATGAAGTGACTGCGAGCTTGGAAAAGAACATACGATAATACAAACGAAGACCCACGACCTTTCCTGTTACAGCTGCAATAGGATACCTTGACATCCTTGTTTCTCTATAATTCCAAGCAAACAATTTAATCTTACCATATCTCTCACCATCCCTTGCATTTCCACTGGTGCCATGGTCCTCAAGGATGCATCTTGGTGAGTGAAGTGGACTGAAGTCTGAAGTGCCCGAAGAAAACATAGTTGGCCCCAAATTTAGAAGAAAAAAAAGGTGGAAAGAGCCAATGCAGGCCGTAATGCATGTTCAGGGCACATAATGTAATGTCTTCTCAGCTATGATTATCTAATAATCTGGTGTCCTCTCTCCATCTTCTTTGATTTGAGATATCCTCTTCTTTAGAGTTTGCGGACAGATTCGGCTGCATAATGTTAAAGTCCAACAATTGTTATATATATATTTTTTAATGTATTTCAAAATAAGTCTCGAGAGTATAAATTTTAGAGTTGTTTGAGTGTTGGTATAAATAATACTAATCAAGGGTAAAATATATAATATTTTATATTAACAAAGAAAAAAAAATTCTTTGCAAAATCCTTACAAAGGCTTCTCCAACTTGTGATATGTTATATTAAGCAACAAATGTCCATGTTTGCTTCGATTATGCTGAATGTAATCTGAATTTTCTCCAGACTCTTGTTATTCTTTTATTTATTTATTTATTTATTTATTTATTTTTAATGCTCGGCAATGGTTGTAAACTTGGTATTGGAGTCAATTTTTGCCACCCTCTTCATCTGACTTTAAGCGGCATATTTTTTTTTTCTCTGAATAAGCATTAAAGCTTATTTGGTCAATATTATAAACAAATAATGTTACTATTTTACCTCTACGAAGTAGGTGAAACAACTAATTTGAGGGGTACTATTGGAAAAAGTGCTTTTCTTGGCTGTCGATCTGAAATTAATAATCATTAAAGTTTATTTGAGGGAGACTTTGTTCCTCTGCGGGCTGTTGGTTTGAAATTAAGAATCATTCAACCTCACCTCCATTAGGGTTACTTGCCCTTTGAAAAGCGTATAAAAGTAACGCAAAATTAGTAAAATTGTTTAATGTCTAGAAGCAATAATAAAGGTAATATATACCTGAATCTAACAAAATATCAATCAGATATGGTATTCCCAAATGAAATTGGAATAAATCAGTTTGAAACAATCCTACTCCAATGCCTATGATAGGTGCACAGACAGGTGAGTGGTGGGTCCACCATCACTGTGGGTGCTTTGACAATTTCTCAAGAATGGGAAGTGTCATAGATGATTTGTTAATAGTCAGGTGTCAAGTAAATTCTTCGTTTAAGGTTTGAGGAAATGAACTTCCTTGGCTCTTTAGAAGCTTTGTTTCATCGTATATCTTTCTTGCAGCTTGTGGTTTAGGTGAGCCTTCTGTAGCTGGTGTCGATTGAGATATTTTGGATCAAAATTTGAGAAAGTTATGTAGGGTTCCGATCCATGTTCTTTCAAATTAAATATCTGTATTGGTTTTTAAGCTTTTGGGTTATTAGACCCCCTAACAATTTCGTCAACAAAGTTGAAGAGGTGGGGATTTTGATTTGAACTTTTTAGATTTGCCTAGTATAGTAATATATTCAGTGCACTCAAATTGTAATAAAAATCACCAAATTATCCTGCGATGTGGTGATGTCCAGAACTTGTTGGTGGTTAGACAGATAGTGGTCTAATATGCCCTCTCCCTATGTATGTTAGCAAGAATATGATCCCCGATGTCATTGCTCCCATTGTTTCTTTGTCAGTCTACCGGGTAGTTCTGAAGGGAGTAACTTCCCTTTCTAACCTTTGAATTTCTCGTGGGCAGATATCATCTCAGTTCTTTAACAATACCTGGCATCTTTGGCAGGGGATGTGCAGACCACATTACATGGGTTTTCTGCACTTGCTCAGAGCTTCAGTTCCAATATGTCTGAGCAGCAAGAAGATGAACTTTATTTAATGTGTGAGAGATGGTTGTTTTGCTTAAAGACTCTGCGCCAGTTTATTATTTCAGGATTTCCAAGTGATGCCAAATCTGTACAGGTGATTGTGAGCTCCTCTTCAAGTTTATTCTAGAGGTTTATGATTTACTGCGCCTAAGTTTGCTTATATGTTTAACTTACAAAATTTGGATGTCCGGCCAGTGAAGGAGGTTTCTCCATGCTTTTGCAAGCGATCCAGTTATTTATTCCATATTGTAAGAGAGCTCTCTCTCTCTCTCACGCGGATTTTTAATTGTAGGAGTTCTAAGAGGTACATCTACAATGGGGTACTTAATGATTTCCTAATGTGATGGATAGCTCAAACTTAATCGTCTGTTTCAGCGACACATGTGAGGTTCGATTTTTTGTCTTTCCCCCCTTGCGCCCCCAAATTTCCATGTCAATTTTCGCCACGAATTTTAGTTTAGGAGGCTCCACAAGCCGAAAGTTACATCAAAGAGAAATCTTTCATTTCTTTTTGACAGTATTTGTGAAATAATCTTTTTTTTTTTTTGTATCTTGGAGTGACCATTGTCCGGTATTCGATATTTCGTCCCGACTAATACAGACCGACCGACTGTAGAACCCACTTATGTGGGGACACGTTTTCCAACAAAGGGTTCTCCATACCCATGCCAAGGTTCGAACCCCCGCATGGTTAAGGGATGAAAATATCATTATCTATCTACACCAACGTTTGTTGGTATTTGTGAAATAATCTATATGAACACCTAAAATACATTTTTTTTTTTTTTAAGTTTCACCATTCATACTTTCGATTCTCTTTTTTTGGGTGAAGTTTTAGTTTTAGAGGGCTAAAACTTACATTAAGGAGAAAAAAACTTGCATTATGCCTAGATTATCAACTCAATACTTCAGTTAGCACTTTTTTACATTGGACGTAGCCATGAATTCTAGTTGTATCTGCTCAAAATGTCTGAAACTTTATGTAGAAATTTAGATAAGGAGTGTTAAAATCTTGTACAGTAATTGACGGGTCCACAATATTGTGAGATAGTTATGAAGCGGAAGAGATAGGGTGTGTTGTAGCAAAATCAAGCATTGAGTGCTATGCAGTTAAAATTGAGTTTGCATTTTGATGACTTCTAATATCATATGTTATTTCGTTGGGATGTTCCTAGTGCTCCTCTGAGCAAGTACTTGTGAGTTTCCATTATGTTACTTATGGGAGATGTAATAGAATATATATATATATATATATATATATATATATATATATATTTCACTGTGTGCCAGATGCATTTACAGGAAAGGATTTCTATGGACTTCAATCTTCAATGCTGGAAAATTACAGCTGGTATGTTCCTCCTTAGAGAATAAAAGTGATGATTTTGTATAATGACATGTGCAATTAATTTAGCATTCGAAAAATAATATACAAAATTTAAACCTATTTTTATCGAGAAAACTAAATTAAAGATTAAATTTGTTATGTATGCCGAACGCTGATCACAAGGTTAAAAGTCAACCAGCCGAATTTATTGGTGTAAAATACCATTCCTGAAATGTTCCGGTCTCTGTATACTTTCAAGCATAAATATTGAAAATTTAGAACATTGATAGAGTTTCAATTCCGGCTCTGAAGCTTTATTTAATCCTTACCATTGCAGGACTCAATGGCAAATGTGCCTCTTTGTGCATATTTTTACCCCCCAAAACGACCTCTCCTCCTCCACCCTCCAAATAAAATAAAAAAAAAAAAGAAAAAAAAAAAAGAAAACAGGTATTCTTAAAGGTCGTAACGCAATGTCCCCCATCAAGAATAAAATGAAGTAATCAATCGTTTCTCGCGTTGGGAGAGGCTATCGGCCAAATTGACAGAGAAAGTGGGCCACACTCTTTATTGCCCTGGTGCACCTATGACTTGGATCTAAGGGTCTCTGCACGGAAACTCTTCACATAGAGAGCAGTAAGTTTTTGACCACTGTATGAACTCTCTGGAAGACCCGTTACAGATGGATATACTAGAAGGAGCAGATATCTACTATGATGGTTACCAGATGGGCTCTGAACTCTAGTATAGAAATTAAACGCACCTATTCGAAGAAGTGGACAAGGAACTCCTGTAGCAAGGAATGGATTAGTTGGTCCCCTCCCAGAAGCAATAGATTTAAACTCAACACAGATGGTTTAGTAACGTCTCATTGTCAAGCCGCAGCATGAGGTATTGTGAGAAATGACAAAGGTGAATGGGTTGTGGGTCTTCTGCTAACGTTGGAGTTTGCTCTGTTACCGCTACTGAACTCTGAGGTGTTAGGGAGGGCCTCCTTCTGACTGGTAAGAAAGGTATCAAGGATGTTGAATTGGAGGTGGATGCCTTAACGATTTTCAATCTTCTCAGAGATGGAAACTCTTCCAACCATCTGCTTGGTGATATTATTAAAGATTGTCATGAGCTCATGAATGAGATCAATGTCGTTGAGATCCATCACACGCTAAGGGAGGGGAACAAGTGTGCGGATCACCTTACTGCTCTTGGTCACAGTTGCAGTCCGGGTTTGCATGAACTCGCCCTTGGCCGGCCTTCCATGTCGTGTTTGCTTCAGGATGATGCCTCGGGAGTTAAGACCTTAAGGGATAAAAACAGTTCTTTTTTGGACATGCCTAAAGGCTTCGACCTAGCTCTGTAGTTTTTTTATTCTTTTTTTTGCTTTCCCTTTTTCCTCACCAAAAAAAAAAAGTGATGGAACTTTATGACACCAATAAGGTAAAGAACTGCAGTAATGTGACTGAGGTTTTTAAAATTATCAATTGTATAAAGAAGTATAAGAAACAGAAAATTAAAGTGGGGAAGAGCATCAGTCTTCAAGGCATCAGGGTAGGCACGGAGGCTGATTACGGCCGCACCATGGCTCGCAAGTGTGAGTTGGGCATGTTCTATGAGCCCAAGTATACAACCTCACCACGTCCTACAGATCACAAGACCGCAGAGCACAAAGCCATTTGAAGTCCATCATTATCTGTCAGCTGGCCCAATAATCATGTTCAATAATCCCGAGTCAACCCATGTTGGGCCCATAAGACTTCTGCAGGCCCATGTCCAAGTAAAATCTCTTGAGAAGGAGAGTCGCCACCCACCGAATCAAATCAAAGGTGGGAATTAATTAGTGATAGTGATACTCTTTCGTTTTCGCAACAATAAAGTAACGTAGAAATTTTGAGAGTCGCAGCAATAAAGTGGTGTAGAATTTTTGAGAAGAAAAGTTATCAAATCAAATGTAGGTGAGAATTAATTAGTAATACTTTTTCTGTTTTTTGCATTGCAGCAAAACGGTAGTCGGTACTCGAAAAGTGGGAGTTGCACACTTGCAAGCAAATAAAAAACAAATTCGAATAAAACATTAACTTTCTAACCCTCGTCCTTTGTTTTGAATTTTTTCACAATATTTTATTTTACTTATAATTAAAATTAAAATAGATCAAATTTAATTTAAAATTAAATTAAATCCAAGTTTGTTGGGTTATAACTTTTTGGAGTCATAAAGATATTCCTAATTCTTATTAATTTTATCAGTAAAAAGGGCAAAGAAATCTTTGTTGTAAATTTTGTTGAAGAGATTCAAATAAATCACGATCACAGAAGGAAAAAGAGAGAACTTGGCCGGCCATTGATTATAGAAAAGGAAAAGAGGAATATCCAAAATCGATCGACATCGTTGAATGTTGAAGGGGGTAGAGAGAGAGATATAAATGAGATGATGTGTTATTTTTATTTCTTTTTGCTGAATTTGTCCGATTATTTTGATATAATTCTAAATCTCATTTCTCCATTTTAATGATTCGAATTTATACTTATGATTAAAAAATATAATATCCTATCAATCATTATACTAATGTGAATGATAAATAATGTATTATTTTAATTTGACTCCAATAATACAATGCCATAAACAAAGCTAAATACTAATTATTTTAATTGATTCAACTTAACTTTTTATCTTTTTAATTGTTAAGATATGAAATTATGGTTACGAACACCAAAATGGCCCAATAGGAATAGGATCAACGTGGTCAACAAAGACATGTGCGCATGGCATATGCTTCAACACAAATGTAATAATAACAGTCTGAATTTTAATTTTAAATTTTAAAATCAATTATTTGAGAGATAAATACATATTAATTAAAAATTTAAAATTAAAAAAATAATTATCCATAAAAACTTACAATTACAAAGAGATAATTTTATTTGTTCAAATTTTCCTACTCCACTCATTCTTATTTAAAGTCATCTACTCAGTTAAGCTTTTAACCATTATATTTTTACAAATACATTGTATCCAGCTTTTTAATGGTATATCTCGACGTTTCACTAAATCATTCATATTTAAGTTTCACTTCTCCTAACTAGTGCATATTTGAGTTTTCGTTATATATATATAAACTATTTTTGAATTTTTATTACACATGTCAAATTCATCTTAATTTTACCATATAACTATCCAAATATTCTCATCTTAACTATCGCTATTTTATATTCTTGTTATTGTTTAATAATCCAACATTCAGTACCATACAATAATACATGTCTTACTACGATTTTATAAAATTTTCCCTTCAAATGTAGTGGTATTGTGTCATCACAAAGAACTTCAGATATTATTCTTCACTTCATTCAACCCACTTAGATCTTATGATTCACATTTTTATCTATGTTGATATTATTTTAAATGATAGATCCAAGATATAAAAAAAACATTCACTTTTTGGTATATCATGTCATTCTAACTTAATTGTTTCTTTCTCATTCTTATAATTACCACGAAACATACATATCATATATTCAATTTTTAATCGATTTATTCTAAAACCTCTGAATTATAGTGTATCCCTCCATAACTTTAATTTAATATTAATACCCTATCTAATTTTATCATCCAATATTATATCATCCACAAAGAATATATACCATGATATTCCATAAATATGTAATTAAAATTTATCAAAATGTATAATTTGATTTATAATTAATTTAATTTATGTAATGTTACTCTTGTCGTGACTATGAAATTAACTGAGGATCATACTAGAACGAAGAAGAGGCTTTGCCTCCTTTTCATATTTTTCTAAAAATGTTTATGATAACAAAAAAGTTAAAAATTACCTAATTGCAATAACAAAAATCAAAATAAGATTAAATTATCTGAATAAAGCAAGCAAATGCCGGGAGGGCAATGACAAAGAGGCAAACAATTTGCATTGAACCCTTTCGTATGGCATTGGCAAGTCTAAAGAGATTTTGTCAATTAGTCAGCATAAAGTGGTAGGCCTCCGTATGTACTTGTTCACGCCAAAAACTCAGCGCAGAATAAATTCCACATGAAATGGGGTCGCACTGCAACAATACCTACCTTAAAACAAACATATCCAGGCAAGGGCGGAAAATAGATAAAGCTGCTATGTCGATAGCCTGCAAAAACATGTTGTCTAAGGTTATGCTCACGTTGTTCCTTGTAAGCAACTTGGAATCCTCTGCAGAACTCAATTTCACCTACAACGGCTTCAGGTCAGTTAATCTGAGTCTCAATGGTGTAGCCAACATCGCTCGCAACGGACTCTTAGAGCTCACCAACAACACCAAAATGTGTCTCGGTCATGCTTTTCATCCGACTAGGATAAATTTCAAGAACTCATCAAATGGCATAGCCTCGTCCTTCTCCGCTAGTTTTGTCTTTGCCATTCTTTCTGATGCGCCTACCCTAAAGGGTCACGGAATGGCCTTTGTCATTGCGCCAAACTTAGGACTTCAAGCAAGTACTGCAGGTGAGTACTTAGGCGTGTTCAATCCGAAGAATGATGGGAAATCGACCAATCATATCTTCGCTATTGAGATCGACACGAACTACGTCCCTATTTTCAATGACACCAATGACAACCATGTTGGGATTGATATTAATAGTATATCATCTGATGTCAGTTCTTTAGCCGGTTACCATGATGACAACAACAACGGTGCGTTTAGGAATTTGAGCCTCTTTAGTGGCAAAGCAATGCAAATTTGGTTAGAATATGATGGTTTGAATAAGAAAATTCATGTTACGTTAGCTCCAATTAAGGTAGCCAAGCCTAAAATTCCTATCTTGTCATTGGCCCACGATCTTTCTCCAATTCTAGATGAGTTTATGTATGTTGGCTTTTCAGCATCCACTGGTTCGGTGCTAACATCCCATCACTATGTGTTGGGATGGAGTTTTAGCATAAGTGGTCAAGCACAAGAACTAGACATTTCTCAACTTCCTAGGCTTCCTCACATTGGACCCAAAAAGAGATCCATGGTCTTAACCCTTGTTTTACCTGTGATCTCTGTTGCTATGTTTGTGTTAGTGTTTACCAGTTTAGCATTTTTGATAAGAAGAAAGAGGAAGTTTGCAGAAGTGGTCGAAGATTGGGAAAGAGAATACGGGCCTCAGAGATTTAAATACAAAGACCTCTATGTTGCCACCAAAGGATTTAAAGACAAGGAGCTATTGGGAAGTGGGGGCTTTGGCAGAGTCTACAGAGGCACATTACCCAATTCCAAAATCGAAATAGCAGTGAAAAGAGTGTCGCATGAATCAAGACAAGGGATGAAGGAATTCGTGGCAGAAATTGTGAGTATGGGGAGGCTACGTCACCGTAACTTGGTTTCACTCTTAGGCTACTGCAGGCGAAAAGGAGAGTTACTGTTGGTATACGATTACATGCCCAACGGAAGTCTAGACAGGTACATCCATGGCCAGCCTAAGGTGACTCTGGATTGGAGTCGGAGGTTTCAGGTCATAAAAGGCGTGGCATTAGGCCTGTTTTATCTACATGAAGGGTGGGAACAAGTCGTGATTCATCGAGACATCAAGGCCAGCAATGTGTTGTTGGACGCTGAATTTAACGGCAGGTTAGGAGATTTCGGACTTGCCAGATTGTATGATCATGGAACCGATCCTCAAACTACCCATGTGGTTGGAACACTTGGATATCTTGCTCCAGAGCAGTACACAACAGCCAAGGCTACACCGAGCTCTGACGTGTTTTCATTCGGGGCATTTTTGCTTGAGGTTGCATGCGGAAGAAGGCCTCTAGAAGTGAATGCGGACAATGAAGAGATTACCTTGGTTGAATGGGTTTTTGCTTGTTGGCAAAAAGGTCAAATTCTCAAGGCAGCTGATCCAAATTTGGGTTCAAGTATGCATGTAGCAGAGGATGTAGATTTGGTGCTCAAACTTGGCTTGTTATGCTCTCACAATGAGCCCACTGCTAGGCCAAGTATGCGCCAAGTGGTGCAGATATTGGAAAGAGATGCTCCTTTGCCAGATATGTCATCTCTTGGTCTTTCTTTTAAGACCCCAGTGTTCGCACAAGGTTTTGAGGACATGACAATGCCATATCCTTCCTCTTCCAATTCAGGTAGCATGCTCACTCAGTCTTCTGCAGTTTCAGACATACTTCTCTCAGGAGGCCGCTAATTTTCCTTTGGGGCATTACTTAATAATCTTGGATTTGCAAGAATAGACTCATTACTAGGTTATTAATGCTAAGTACAATGTTCTTCCTGTGACCTAGAATATCAGGTACTTGTATTCTGCTGCATTTTTTTTTTCCTTCTTTTGCTAAGCTTTTATTAAGCGTGTCTTGATTATATGGGTTCTGGTTCTTCTTTCTCGAAAAATAATTTGTTGAATTATTTGGATGTTAATTTTTCTCGGGTCCTGTGATGATTTTTGTGTTATTAGTTATGAATGTTTTTATTATGGTTTTAAGATTTGTTTGATTGTTCCAAGAAATGAATTAATTTTATTCTATTTTTTCTTTCAAATGCCGCTGAAAAAGCTGTATCTCAAATCTCATATACTTTTATTATGCTACAGCATTGATTAGTGTTTCATTGCTTTATAGCCTTAAAAATAATATGGCTCCTTGACATTCTCCAGTTTCAAAAGGCTTCCACCAATTCAACATGGAAAAGGTTAGCATCCATATATTATAATACTTATTTGGGTTGTATTTTAGCATTTCATATCAAAAAATATCATTCTTAAAATTGTTTCTAATCGGTCAAATAAAGAAAAAGCAATTACTTTAAAAAAATAGATCCAATAGAAAATTAAGATTACAGGCTTCCCTTTATCATTTTCACGGCAAAGTAGCTAAAAAAAACACACGCACACAACGTTTAAAAAAACTCCTTTATGAAGTGATTGTGAGCTAGGAAAAAACCATACGTTGATACAAACGAGACCCACGACATCATTCGCTTTCCTGTTACAGCTGCAATCGGATACCTTGAGATACTTCTTTCTCTATAATTCCAAGCAGTCAATTCTAATCCTGCCATATCTTTCAACGTCCCTTGCATTTCCTGGTTGACACGGCAAGACACTTGGGTCTTTTCTATCTCTGTGCCATGGTCCTCAAAGATGCATCTTGGTGAGTGAAGTGGACTGAAGTCTGAAGTGCCAGAAGAGAACATAGTTGGCCCCAAATTTAGAAGAAAAACAAAAGATGTGATGGCTTCCCCTACTTGTGGTATGCTATATTAACAAATGTCCATGTTTGCTTCGATTGTGTTAAATGGAATCTGAATTTTCCCCGGACTTTGTTATTCCTTTGTTTTTTTTTTTTATTTTTTTAATGCGTGTCAATGCTTGTAAATTGGTATCGAAGTCATTTTTTGCCACCCTCGTCATCTGACTTTAAACGGTACATTTTTTTTGTCCTCTCTGAATAAGCATTAAAGCTTATTTGGTCAATATAATGAGCAAATAACGTTACTATTTTACCCCTACAAATTAGGTGAAACAACTAATTTGAGGGGTATTATTGGAAAAGGGTTTTTTTTTTTTTAAATGAGAATAACTATTGTCTTTGTTTAAATGGGTGTGTCTTTTTTGTAACATGAGTGTTTTGATAATTTTGATATGGGGTTTGTATGCCCTTTATCATTTAATTAAAGGAGGTTATTATTCCTCATGAAAGATGTAGTCGGAGCATTTCCAACTTATAGAACAGTTGCACCAAATGCAGCAGCAAAAGCACCCGCTGCAATTGCAACCAATGGGCACACCCGTACTGCCCTTCTGAAAACAAGAATGAGTTGTATTTTTATTTATTATTTCATTTCTTCATTTTATTTGGCCATAATGGGTTTTTACAACTTTAGTTTATATTTTATTATTTTAGTAAAGTTGGTTATTTCTTGTAGTTTATCATAAGTTCGATCTATAGAAGATATCATTCTTTTATTGTAAAAATAGATTATGTTATATCTTTTTATTAAAAAAATATTATATCTTTTTTGTCTAATATATTTTCATTGCAATATTTTATAGTTAGACTAACTAAATTTGTAGCGTTTTATAAAACCTATACTCAAATAAACTCCGTCACTGTGATATCATCCTCTTCCTCCTTTCTATTGTCATCTTTGTCAACTTTTGTGTGAATTTTTGGGTGTGTCAGACTAGGGCTTATGGTAAGGATTTAACAGATGAAACTATATAAAAAAAATAACATTTTACAAATATATAAAAAAATGAAAACATAATAAAAATATAAAATGATCAAATATATAATTATTAATTATAAGAAAAATAATATAAAATTTATAATTATAATTAAATAAATAAATAATTCATTAAATATAAAAAATATATTTATATTAAAATTTTTATATAAATATTAATTGATTTAGAAATATTGAAGAAATATTTATGTCGAGAAGTACTCATGCATCATGGATCAAGAGTAGGCACTAAACCGAGCCAGCTATGCTGGGCAAGGTGCGGGTGATTAAATGACTTGCTTCTTCTTCCTTTCTGAAAAATGAATCCAAATCTGTTTTGATGAGTTTTATTTTTCAAAGAAGTGTTTACTAATTTTGGGTGTGAATTTTTAATATCTCCGTCAATACAATTTTCAGGGTAATAAATTTAGAGTTTTATTAAAAAAATAATTTTATAATATAAAAATTTATACATTTTTAGATCAAAATATTCCACTCTAATCAGCAAATATTATATTTAAAATAAAAATAAAATAGAAGATAAACACTTATAATAAGAGCAACCAAGCGCTGCTTATATATATATATATATATATATTTTACCGATGCTCAATTTTTCTGTTTATGATACACTTGACTTCTCAAATACTTTTATAAATTTGGTAAACTTTTAATTTGAACATAAATTTTAAATTTAGGCTAAACTTATTTTAAAATTATTTTCAAACTAATTGAATAGCAGTGCACTCAACTTCAAAATTTTAAATGCCTTTAGCTAAGATCTAGTTTAGCCTGCATTGTTATTGGTTTAAGTTATTGACAACAAACTATAACTCATCTATCACTATCTCCTTTCCTCGGTCTCAATATATATATATAAAAAGATGAGCCCAAGTGACCATTTTTGAGATGAACTTCTGAACCCAAATTTAAATTTTTGTTTATTGAAATTAATTAAAATATCTCAATTAACAATTTTTTTGTTAGATCGATATTTGAACATGGTATCATTAGGTTGAAGGAGTGAGATTATAATCATTGAATTGTCCCCTAGAGACATCTCGATTTTGTTTTTTTTTTGGATTGAAAGAGACATCTCGATTGACATTTTTTTTTTTACAATGATTTGAATCTGAAATCACTAAATTGAGAGAGGGGATTTGTATCACTAAACTGTCTCCTTGAGACATCTCGATTGACATTAGCAAACTCGGTTCTCCTCCTTTCGGATGAAATGGGTTAAAGATAATGAGTCTCGTACGCAGTCGTGCGATGAATGCATAGTGAACTATTCTTTCGTCTTTTACTAAAGATAATTGATCTGGGTTGACTCAATTGGATGTGGGGTTGAGTACCCTTAAGCATGATCGAAATTCGACTCCCGCTGGGAGTATCGGACCCTTATATGTATGGAGCGTTCCCCATTGGAAGACCCGCCCTCCGAAAGGAGCCACTAGAGCTGTCGGTCCATATTAGTTAGGGCGAAATTCTAGATATCGGACGGTATCCAAGATATGGTACCAAAAAATAAAAAGATAATGGGCCCATCATTTTACCAAGTTGAGGCCCAAACTTTGTAATTCCAAGACGAGGCCCAAACGTTTTCATAATATGTCTGTACTTGGGCCGGCTTAACCCAACTCACGCTCGCAGCTAGCTTTAGGGATCCCCCTCTCGAAGAAAAGAAAAAATCAATATCGTACGAATAATAGAGAAAGCGAATATATTAGATTGTAAACTTGAAACTAATTAACTAAGTTGATTTAATTTTTTTGTTTGCACTACCGATATCCAGATTTTATCTGATTAATTCGATTCGAGAACTATAGGGTCCATTTTAGGAATTGACTCTTCTAAATTTTTTTTTGTCATTCCCAAATGTCGAACTCAAGATATTTTGTTAAGGGGTAAAGTGTTTGACCACAGTTGATTTAATGAGATAGGGTATTAGATTCTTTAACTAATTTTTAGATTCAAAATTTAAAAATAAAAAAAAAAACTATACTTGGAAAGTCACCTTTTATACGTTCAAATTGAATTAGTAAAACTATGGTTCTGGATTCTGAAGGTGAAAAAAATTGATGGTCGAGATTTCAAGTTTAATTTGGGCTTAATGAAGATTCTGATGGGCAAGTCCAGCCCAGGTCGAATGCGGGCCTCATATACATGCAGACGGGCTTAGAACGGTTAGCGGGTCAGCAATTGGATCCTAGGTCGTCTCTTCACTCTGTTTGGGCCGGGGTGTGTGTGTGTTCATTTTCCAGTCGGGAAAATTGCCGGTGCGAGTGGGGGAAAGCTCCCCGCCTTCCCCTGGTACTCTCATCATTCCATTTAGGGTTTTCGGCCAATTTCATAAATGTTTTTTTTTTTCTTTGGATTGATTTTTCTTATTATCTTGCCCAAATCTCTCTTTTCCTACCTCTACAACTAAACTGGCTTGTATTTGCAATCAATGATCTTAGAGCATAACTTTTGTCCTTTGTTGATTAATCCTAAAACCCAATTGAGTTTCCTTTTTCCTTTTCATTTTCTCTCTTGTGAATGGTTCTGCAATTGAAGATTCTTTTCTCTCTCTCTCTTTTTTTTTTTTTCTTTTTTAATATTTGGACTCTTTGTCTTGATTAAATTTGTGGGGTTTGATCTGTTTGAGCTGTTGGACTCTTTGCCTTGTTCTCTTTTGATGTGGGGCAGGTTAGTATTTGGACCTGTGCACGAAAATCTGGAGTTGTTTTATGTAATGTGTGTGCATATTATACAATGTTGCTCAATCTATGAACGTGGTATTTAATATCTGTAATTCTAGTTGTTGAGCACTGTTAGAAATGCACGGAATTGGTATTTGTAGAAGTGAAAGTAAGCATTTACAAGCATCAACTGATGGTGTTGCTCCTATGATTGAATATGTCGAGCTCCCTTTCCTTCACTTCCCTTCCACACTCATTGGTGAGATTCGCACTCCTGGCGTATACCTACCACCGGTATTGGCCTCAAGGGACCTGGGGTATTAAACATCTCATACATCACAATTAAGAATTTACCAAATAATCTCAAAAATCAATATTCACACCTAACATTATCCTTCTTTGATTTCAGAGTAAGAATCAACCACAAGTTTTTGTGGGGCCAGAATCAATATGTGTTATTTTTTTTTTAAAAAATAATATAAAAAAAACAAAGAAAACACATCCAACATTTTGGGGGAGGGGTAAAACTAAGCATGAGGTAAGAAATTAGAGGAAAAAAATGATAGGGGAGGAAACTAAAAAAGGGTAATATGGTAATTTTATTCCCTTCTTTGTATTTGGTATAAGCATTAATTTATGGATCTATTTTACCCTTCTATAATTATACAAAAGTAAACCAAATATAATTTCTCTTTTTAAAATTAAATATGTTAGTTTTTTCTTTCCAAAAAGTCGTATAGTTTTATTATTAAAAAACTAAACAAATTAATTTTTTATTCAAAATATTAAATTATTTTAAAATTCATTTTTTAAAAAATTAATTTTGAATTTTCCCACTATTAGAAGAGCTTATTTGGAATGTGTATTATAGTTGGGATGGGAATGAGGCGGGTTTGGGTTGGGATGTCTCCTTTCCAGCCCTGCCCCAATCTTTTTTTTTTTTTTTTGGGATGATAATCTTTCTTGAGTGCTGTTATGATTTTTGTGTCATTAGTTATGTATGTTGTCATTATGGGCTTAAGGTTTGTTTGATTGTTCAAGAAACGAATTAATTTTATTTTATTTTTTCTTTTCAAATGCCGAAGAAAATTCTATATCTCAAATCTCATATCCTTTTATTATGCTAATCATTGAATAGTGCTTCATTGTTTATAGCCTTAAAAATCATATGGCTGCTTGGACATTCTCCAAATTTAAAAGGCTTCACCGATTCCAACCACCGATCCAACTTGAAAAAGGTTAGCATTGATATATTACGGTAATTGTTTCGGTTGTATTTTAGCATTTCATGTCGGAAAATACCACTCCTCAAAATGGTTTCCAATTGATCAAATGAAGAAGAAGCAATAATTTTTTTTTAAAAAAAAAAATAGAGCCAATAGAAAATTATGATAACTGGCGTTCCTTTATCGTCTTCGAGACTAAGTAGTCAAAAAAAAATAAAAAAATAAAAAATAAACACACACACACACAAACATATTTAGCCATGATTAGTGTGACAAAGCACAACGTTAATAAAACCCTTTATGAAGTGACAGCGAGCTAGGAAAAGAACATACGATAATACAAACGAGACCCACGACCTTTCGTGTTACAGCTGCAATAGGATACCTTTGAGATCCTTGTTTCTCTATAATTCCAAGCAAACAATTCTAATCTTGCCATATCTTTCACCATCCCTTGCATTTCCACGGGTGCCATGGTCCTCAAGGATGCATCTTGGTGAGTGAAGTGGACTGAAGTCTGAAGTGCCAGAAGAAAACATAGTTGGAACCCAAATTTAGAAGAAAAAAACAGTGGAAAGAGCCAATGCAGCCCATAATGCATGTTGAGGGCACATAATGTAATGTCTTCTTAGCTATCAATATCTAATAATCTGGTGTCCTCTCTCCATCTTCTTTGATTTGAGATATCCTCTTCTTTAGAGTTAGCGGACAGATTCTGCTGCATAATGTAATACTGATCAAGGGTAAAAGATATAATATTTTATATTAATAAAGAAAAAAAAATTCTTTGCAAAATACTTACAAAGGCTTCTCCAACTTGTGATATGTTATATTAAGCAACAAATGTCCATGTTATTCCTTTTTTTTTTTCTAAATTTTTTTTTAATGCTTGGCAATGCTTGTAAACTTGGTATCGGAGTCATTTTTTGCCGCCCTCTTCATCTAACTTTAAGCGGCACATTTTTTTTTTCTCTGAATAAGCATTAAAGCTTATTTGGTCAAATATTATAAACAAAGAATGCTACTATTTTGCCCCTACGAAGCAGGTGAAACAACTAATTTGAGGGGTATTATTGGAAAAAGTGCTTTTCTTGGCTGTTGATTTGAAATTAATAATCATTAAATCTTATTTGAGGGAGACGTTGTTCCTCTGCAGGCTGTTGGTTTGAAATTAAGAATAATTCAAGCTCACCTCAACTAGGGTTACTTGCCCTTTGAAAAGCATATAAAAGTAACGCCAAATTAGTAAAATTGTTTAATGTCTAGAAGCAATAACAAAGGGAATATATACCTGAATCTAACAAAATATCAATCAGATATGGTATTCCCAAAATGAAATTGGAATAAATCAGTTTGAAACCATCCTACTCCAATGCCTATGATAAGTGCACAGGTGAGTGGTGGGTCCGCCATCACTGTGGGTGCTTTGACAATTTCTCAAGAATGGGAAGTATCACGGATGATTTGTTAATAGCTAGGTGTCAAGTAAATTCTTCGTTTAAGGTTTGAGGAAATGACCTTCCTTGGCTCTTTAGAAGCTTTGTTTCATCATATATCTTTCTTGCAGCTTGTGGTTTAGGTGAGCCTTCTGTAGCTGGTGTCGATCGAGATATTTTGGATCAAAATTTGAGAAAGTTATGTAGGGTTCTGATCCATGTTCTTTCAAATTAAATATCTGTATTGGTTTTTAAGCTTTTGGGTTATTAGACCCCCTAACAATTTCGTCAACAAAGTTGATGAGGTTGGGATTTTGATATGAACTTTTTAGATTTGCCTAGTATAGTAATATATTCAGTGCACTCAAATTTGTAATAAAAATCACCAAATTATCCTGCGATGTGGTGCTGTCCAGAACTTGTTGGTGGTTAGACTAGGCCTGTTATGACACCCGGGTAGTGTCACGGGTACCCGTGACACTACCCGGTCAAAGCCCGAGCTCGAGCTCGGTCAACTCGAGCTCGGGTCGAGCTCGAGCTCAGTGATTCCTCTCTCGAGCTCGAGCTCGAGCCTACATTTCTTCAGGCCCGAAGCTCGTCGAGCTACCCGTCCCTCTCAAAACCTACTTCCTTCTTCCTATTCTCATTTCCCGCACACCTGCATACCCATCTCTGTTCGAAGGGCGAAGGTGAAGGCGAAGGCGAAGGCGAAGGGCGAGGGCGAAGGCGAAGGCGAAGGCGAAGGCGAAGGCAAAGGCGAAGGGCGAAGGGCGATCGAAGGTCTGCTCTCTCACCATCGCGATTGAAGGTCTCTGCTCCTTCGCCATCGCGATCGCCTGCTTCGATTCGAAGGTCTATGCTCCTCTCACCATCGCGCGATGGTCCTCCTCCTGTCACCATCGCGATCGAAGATCTCCTCTTCATCTCACCATCGCGATCGAAGGTCTCCTCGAAGGTACTCTGTCTCTCTTTGTCTCTCTCTCTCTCTCTAGGGTTAGGGTTTCATGTCTCTGTCTCTCTCTGTCTCTCTAAGATCTCAACTCTCATCGGCTTCGAAGGTCTCCTTCAATTTCTGTGTGCGACGATCATCTCCTTGAAGGCAAAACTCTCGCTCTCTCTCTCTCTCTAGGGTTTTTCAGATTTGCTCTCCTTCTCATTCTAGGGTTTTCCAGATTTGCGCTCTCTCTCTCTCTCTCTCTCTCTGAGTTCTGCCTTCCGCCTTCCGGTTGTCGTGATCCCGGTTTCGGGTTTCGATTTGGGCTCGGGTTTGGATAAGGTTTTGGGCTCGGGCTCGGGCACAATCTTGTCAGAGACCCGCGACACTCGAGCTCGAGCTCCTCGATGACACTTCGAGTCGAGCTCGAGCTCTAGAATCACAGGCTCGACGAGCTCGAGCCCGAGCTCGAGCTCACCTCCCGCAAACTCGAGCCGAGCTCGGGTATTGTGATACCCGGGCTCGACCCGGGTGTCATAACAACCCTAGGTTAGACTGATAGTGGTCTAATATTACCCTCTCCCTATGTATGCTGGCAAGAATGTGATCCCTGATGTTATTGCTCCCATTCTTTCTTTGTCAGTCTACAGGGAAGTTCTGAAGGGCGCAACTTCCCTTTCTAACCTTTGAATTTCTTGTGGGCAGATATCATCTCAGTTCTTTGACTATACCTGGCATCTTTGGCAGAGGGATGTGCAGACCACATTCCATGGGTTTTCTGCACTTGCTCAGAGCTTCAGTTCCAATATGTCTGAGCAGCAAGAAGATGAACTTTATTTAATGTGTGAGAGATGGTTGTTTTGCTTAAAGACTCTGCGCCAGTTAATTATTTCAGGATTTCCAGGTGATGCCAAATCTCTACAGGTGATTGTGAGCTCCTCATCAAGTTTATTCTGGAGGTTTATGTTTTACTGCACCTAAGTTTGCTTATTATGTTTAACTTACAAAATTTGAATGTCCGGCCAGTGAAGGAGGTTTCTCCATGCTTTTGCAAGCGATCCAGTTATTTATTCCATATTGTAAGGGCTCTCTCTCTCTCTCTCTCTCTCACGCAGATTTTTAAGTGTAGGAGTTCTAAGAAGTACATCTAAAATGGGGTACTTAATGATTTCCTAATGTGATGGATAGCTCAGACTTAATCTTCTGTTTTAGCGACACGTGAGGTTCGATTTTGTTCCCCCCCCCCAAAAAAAAAAAATTTCCCATGTCAATTTTCGCCACGAATTTTAGTTTAGGAGGCTCCACATGCCCAAAGTTACATCAAGGAGAAATCTTTCATTTCTTTTCAACAGTATTTGTGAAATAATCTATATGAACAACTAAAATACAATTTTTTTTTTTTTTTTAAAGTATCACCATTCATACTCTCGGTTCTCTTTCTATTTTTTTGGGTGAAGTTTTAGTTTTAGAGGGCTAAAACTTACATTAAAGAGAAAAATAATTTTTGACTTTCAGGCATTAATCACTCCTATTTAAGGTTGGGTTACTAGCCTTATGCCTAGATTACTAGCTCAATACTTCAGTTAGCACTTTTTTACATTGGACGTAGCCATGAATTCTAGTTGTATCTGCTTAAAATGTATGAAGCATTATGTAGAAATTTAGATAAGGAGTGTTAAAATCTTGTACAGTAATTGACGGGTCCAAATATGTGAGATAGTTATGAAGCGGAAGAGATAGGGTGTGTTGTAGCAAAATCAAGCATTAAGAGCTATGCAGTTAAGATTGAGTTTGCATTTGATAACTTCTAATATCAGATGTTATTTCTTTCATTGGGTTGGTCCTAGTGCTCCTCTGAGCAAGTACTGTGCCAGATGCATTTACAGGAAAGGATTTCTATGGACTTACAATCTTCAATGCTGGATAATTACAGCTAGTATCTTCCTTCTTGCGGAATAAAAGTGATGATTTTGTATAATGACATGTACAATTAATTTAGCATTAAAAAAATAATATACAAATTTTAAATCCTTTTTTTTTTCGAGAAAACTAAATTAAAAAATAAATTTGTTATGTATGTCACGCCCCGAACCGGGATCGTGAACAGCCGCCCGTTGTCCCTGGATGCCGGCTGAATTTTTACAGAAAATCGGGCAGAACCTCCCCATAAATCGGAGGTTTCCCATGTACAATTTCACCTGTATATGACATTCATCCAGTACAAATAAACAATTGGCCATCCCGGCCTCTCCAAAATCAACAATATCCACAGCCAACATCCAGAACAACGCAATGCTATAAAGTTTCTAACAGTCCTAGCAACAGACCTCTACTGTCATGCCCAACTAGAGCATGAGCAGCCGCCACACCGAGCGGACTTAAATTCTACGCATATATAAAATAAATTCTCAAGTTATTTTTAAATATTTACAAATGTCTCAATACAATGAAATAATCAACACGAAAGTTTCAAAAATAAATATCCATCAATTATACAGTCATCCCAGAAAATTTATATAAATACATTGGTCAATCTAAAATCTCCAATATATAATAATATCACCAATCATCGTAGCGGAAGAGATGGAAAATATCCATACCCAAGTCCAGTGGTATCTCCTCGATCCAACACTAATCCTGTGGGAAAGAAAGTGAGGGATGAGTATCTATGGGAGGATACTCAGTAAGTGAGGGGATTGACATCATACTATCAATATCGAGGTGAATTTGGAGTGTCAAAGTATAAGATAAGAAAATATCCACAGTGTGCAAACTGATCATGTTATTTCCAAAATCATATATCACACGCACACATCAAAAAGCAAGATATGCATTCCAAAATTTTACATCAATGTCATGAAGAGCCGACCAATGAAATATTCCCGGCAATGGTCTACCTCGACCAAGGACGGCGCATTGGGGGTTTTTCCAAATGCAAGTATTAAAGAATGGCTCTCTGCCCCAATGTTGGCCACAGACTACCCCAACTAGCCCGTAAATAATAATAATGTACATATAACTAGTCAGCCGTGTATGGTGCCCCCGCCTGGTGCTAGACGGAGCCGTACTCAACGTCCTCTCCGATGAGGGTCAACCTGGGACACCCATACACACGACAATCTGGCGGATACCTCCGGCCGAAGCGTATCCGGACACAAGGGGTGCCTCTACCAGATGTCCTTCGTAGCTACGGATCACAATATCATATCAGCCGGGCACGTAGCCCCATGCATCCCATCACCAGATCAGCCGGGCATATAGCCCCATGCATAATATCATAACGTCAGCCGGGCATACAGCCCAATGCATAATATCATAAAGTCAGCCGGGCATACAGCCCAAAACATAATATCATAAAGTCGGCCGGGCATACAGCCCAAATGTGTAAGTAAATCCATTTAAAACCATGTGCCAATGCGGTGGAAGTATTTAAAACATATCAATATGTCGAAAATGTGGCACAATATACGTTTATCAAAACTCATGGATGCATATCAATAAAGTCAACAGTTAAGACACTCCAAAGGTCACAAAACATTCATCAAATATTCGAAAATTCTACCAATCAGACATTTGCAGAAATATGTCATTTAAAAATATTTTTGAAACATGGTTT